>CAIIXF020000008.1:4888365-6088365 GCA_903813345.2 Owenia fusiformis
AGAGTCAGAATCAGTCAGAAAACCTAAACCGGAAAACTGTGCTCATTGTGAAAACTAAAAGTGAAGCAACTTTTTCCCTGATATTTCTTATATCAAATGGCAACCATCTTGTTTTTCCCCCTTCAAATCAAACTGGCGGGAAATTCAAAAATTTGAAAAAAAATTAATCTTTAAATATATTTCAAAAATACGATTTTCTTTTTAATTCTTCATTGGTCTTAAGTTATTTCTTCTTTGTATGTCATACATGTTGCCATGGGTGTTTTTTCTTTGATAATGACTATTTTTTTGTTTGTTAAGATACTTATTCTGACTCTCAGCAGGGGGTTAACTATGCATCAAAACTCATGAAAAAGTAAATATACTTATCAAATATAACCAGGACAGTAATAAAAACCATATTTCACATACATTTGACTGAGGGACCAAAAGGGCATATACCCAGACACATCCTTTAAGACAGAAATAATCAAAGGTGATAGTAATTGTATGTGGAGCAAATACATGTACAGTCAACATTTCTAGGGATTGTAACTGAAAGATTGTCTGGTATGGATGGTGAAGTGCATGGGCACAAGCCCTATAAACCATCTCAAAGAGTGAAAAGCTGTTTTAACCAATCTTGTGCATGGACATGCACTTAGTACAGTTCAAATGTGAATACTTAGAGATACAGCATATATTATATCATCAAACACATAAGGTGAAATCTACTCGATCTTTAGTTGGTACTAACAGTGTTCACTTTACAAAGGTTTTACTCAATACTCTTTACAGTAGATAATTAATATTACTTATCAATCCTGAAAAAACGTTTTGAACACCCTGTGTAATACTGAATGATAAATCCTCACCATTGATTGGGTTGGCCTCTGCACTCTAAAGAAAGCGATCACAACAAATGTTGGCATCAGTTCCCAAATAAACAGAACAATTCCAAATGTGGCAAAGTTATACCTGTCATCCAGGTTGACAAAGTCTGCCTGGAAGAACAAAATAAGGACACAATATCATATCATATAGCAGACATGTTTCAAAATGCAAAATAAGATGAGTTAATAATTATAAAATAAACATGTTAGCACAGGTAGAGAACAGCCAGAAATTAATGATATCAAAGTAAGATAGGTGACCAGTTGTGTAATAGACATCAGTGGACATTTAGAATTCAATGCACTCGTAAGGTTTAAATCAACATTTCCAAATTGTATGAAAACAGGCTGGAGATTTGACTTATGTTGCAAATTTCTTAACTTATTCGACACCATGATACAAAATGCTGGGAACAAGTTCAAGTGTAGGTTGAATAAGTGTAAGCATATCTATGTTTTTTATTTTTTATTTATTTCCAATAGTAATATAAGATTTAAAGAATACACTTTCAAGTAGATGACACCGTATTGCACACATATACCAATTATTCTACATCATTAAAATGTTTTATTATATCTTTTATACATCATATTTATTTGTTTCCCGGCATGGCTTTAATAATTTATACTTTGAGACACTTTGTAACATCAATAATAAAATGTAACTAACAATATGCCATCTTTTAAATATTTTAGCTTGTGATAAGACATACACCCACTAGGGTGTCATTTTCACTGATATGTATATATGTTTATATGATTTTAATAAATAAATAAAAAAAAACAAAAAAAACACAAGGCTTTAAAATAATACAGGATATGTTTTGGATACAAATGGACACCAGAGGGCGCAAGTTTACCTGGTCGGAGACATTGACCCAATCATATCCAAAGTTGGGCAAATTGCAGCTAGGTCCTAGGAAAACGACAATTAGATTATAGATGGCTCTGGAGGTGTAAAGGAGGACTATCAAAACACACGCAACTGAAGCCTGGCATGTTGTGGTACCCTGGAAAATATGAAAATGTTAATGCATACCACATCAAAACTAAGAAAGCAAAGTAAAATTTAGTTTCAGTCTTGTATTAGTAATTAAACAAAGACAGCTGGGATCACAGTCATTTTCATTTGAGAAACTTTTCCAAATTCATCAAACTTCCATTCATTTGCAAGATCAGGCCACATACATTTTGAATATCTGACTCTTTTCTGGTGAATTTGGAGGAAACTGTATGTGACTCTAACTTTGAATGTTTCTAAGACGATAGCATTTTTTCTTACATCACCAAAACTATTATTAATTGCAACTTTCTAAGCCACTTAAATAACTATTTTACAATAAACTGTAACACGGCCTACCTTTGCCTCCAGTACAAGGTTAGTGGCTGACATTTTAGTCATGCTATATATACATACAGCTAGAGAAACCCCTGCGACAACAAACAATGAGTCATTGATGACAACTCGGATTTGTATGATTTTGAAGATTGTCATACCCGGAACAGAGCGCTGTTCATGGGCAAGTACTGCACTTGTTATGTTAACTGCTAGGAATGTAAGTATTGCAAGGATGATGATGGCTCGTAATGGGCGTCTGGAATAAAATATTTAATAGAATAATTAATTTGTGAGATGAAGCAATGAATGCTGGGAATAAAAGTATGGCTTGGACTATGATAGCTTGTAATGGTCACCTGTAATAATCATTTCACAAGGCTTCTTCTCCAAAGCCAAGGGGCCAATAACAATTTCAAACCTCTCGCAAAGATAATTTTATTGAATATAAAAATATAGCTGAATAACATTGTTTTAAGATTGTAAAATATACAAGATGTTAATATAATTTAAAGTAACGCATTCACTTAGTTTATCTTTAATATTATCAATGCAAACACAATGTAGAGCAAGTAGATCTCCAACTAATCATTGTTGACTTCCTTTTACAACAAAACACTGCAGAACACAATGACATGTTTGAACTTGGAATATTCTAATTGTACTTACTTATACTTATGAGGTTCATAATTGTACTTATTGTATTCATGGGGTTCATAATTGTACTTACTTGTATTTATGGGGTTCATAATTGTACTTACTTGTATTCATGGGGTTCATAATTGTACTTACTTGTATTAATGGGGTTCATAATTGTACTTATTGTATTTGTGGGGTTCATAATTGTACTTACTTGTATTTATGGGGTTCATAATTGTACTTACTTGTATTTATGGGGTTCATAATTCTACTTACTTGTATTTATGGGGTTCATATTTTGCCTTTGCTTTAAACACTACCTGAAACACATAGAAGGGAAAAGAATTGATGAATTAATGAAACATTCCAAGTATACTATTGTTTAGACTGTATTTTCATATGAATTGAGAGCCAGTTTTGTTGAAAGAGATGGGAATTTTAATATAAAAACCTGATTTTAAAAGGAATTTAGAATAGAGTGTTATGGGTGTACTAAATAATAAAAATAGATCTTGATTCGCAACATCAATATCTGATTTATCTTCTAATTGAATTTATGAAAATCTCATTGAAAGATTTTAACTGCAACAAATGATTCATTTCTTCAATCTGATATTTGAATTTAATATCTATTCAGCTTCCTCTCTTCAAAATGGTATTTGGATTGTTGATTTTTAAAAATGCAGATATCCCATGAAATATTTATTAACCACAATACCAAAAGTGTACCATGTACTTTTTAAAACATTTCATTTGATAAACCACATTCCACATAAATTCTAAAATAGATATGATGGGAAATTAAATTGAACAACATTTCCTATATAATGACACTTAAACATCTTCCCTACATAGTGAAACTTGAAACATATGCCCTACATAGTGACACTTGAATATAATCAACATATACTGACGCTTTAACATATTCTCCACATACTGACGCTTAAACATATTCCATGCATTCCGTACTCTATACATACTGACACTTTAACATATTCCATGCATACTGACACTTTAACATATTCTATGCATTCCATATTCTATACATACTGACACTTTAACATATTCCATACATACTGACACTTTAACATAATCCATACATACTGACACTTTAACATATTCCATACATACTGACACTTTAACATATTCCATACATACTGACACTTTAACAAAGTCCATACATACTGACATTTTAACATATTCCATACATACTGACACTTTAACATAATCCATACATACTGACACTTTAACATATTCCATACATACTGACACTTTAACATATTCCATACATACTGACACTTTAACATATTCCATACATTCTGACACTTTAACATATTTCATACATACTGACACTTTAACATATTCCATACATACTGACACTTTAACATATTCCATACATACTGACACTTTATCATATTCCATGCATACTGACCCTTAAACATATATTCTATACTGACAATTTTAATACACTCCATATGTAAACAAAAGCACTTGATGCTTAGTCATCTAAAATTAATAATACTGCTGTGTTATCTATAGGATATATCTAACGGATTCAAAACAGTTAAAACATCACATGATGAATCTAATTTATCACATCACAAGATGAATTAATATTACAAGCTTGGGAAACATTAGTATAGCACTTATGTTCCTAAGATATATTGTTTGATTGAATGTTAATAAATTAAAGTGCACTGGTTTTCAATTGGAAATTGTATATATCATATAATAGCATGCATTTAGTATAAATCTTTCTCCAGTTTTCCAGACCATTTAGCCAGCATTAGAAAAAGCTAAAACTCCTACAAGCTATTCAGATTATCTATTTAATCAATGTGCACAGTTAAAACTGGTTTATTTGACTGATATTCTTCTTCGGGAGACAATGGGACATGTCCTTGAAATGGCTACTGAATTGTGCGGCTTGTGCCATTAATGTCTATAACCTGAAAAGACTAATACGTTGATAAAAAACTCAAAATGAGGTTTAAATCAAACATGACATGATTTTTCATATTTGGAATGTGTAAATGTGTCATTGATCTGTACTGACTACTGAGTGGTAGTTATTTACTCATCTATCCTGATAAGAAAACAGATTCCACATCCTGACATCCTTATATAGGCAAATAGTATTTGTGATAAATAATATTTTTAGAATTTTTGGTTTTACCAACTACATGTACACTCAAATATTCAGAAATAGTAACTACCGAGCATAAAGGTAACATCACTTGATAGGGAAGTCATTTGGGAATTTGACCAACTACCAACCTCTCAGTTGAAAATTTGTTTTCACCAGTTATGAGATTGAAAAATAATTAAAAAGTTATTTTACCATTCTTTTAATCAGCATTAATAAAACTCGATTTTATTTAACCAACCTGTTGAAGATTTAGAAATTCAAGAAAATTTGAGATGCACCATTTCGTGCACCATTTAGGACGTGAAAATAATGAAATACAACTTTGCTCTCAAAATTCCTTTGGAAAATCTCCGTGTCATGTATGTATTAATATCCCAACAATGAAAGTTATAAGGTTGAATAAATTGGCACTCATTTCAAATTACTATTCCTCCTCATCAAGTTGAGTGAGATTTCTGATCATGTGGTACTACATTAACCAATCAAATTACACAGATTCTAGCAATGATATAATAATATTTGTTATCAACTTGAGTGATGATACAGCAAAATGACAGTAAGTGCTTTGATTTAATATAATTCAAGAGACAATCACACTACAGCTCCTGTAGAGGTACAACCTGATAAAACCAGGGGAATGTAAACAGAATTGGCCTTCATTTGAGTCAATGTGTTTACATTCTGAAATAGTATCTTTTATCTGTTTGTCTCAGTAATATTATTATCTGTATGTATAAAACGGGGTCAACTGACTGACTTACTTGGACTTAAAACCTGGTCAGAATAATGAAATTGTCATGTATGAGTTTAATTTCAACATGACAAACTGATGAAGGTTCTTGTAGGTTTCCTCATTGTATGCTCCTCAACCTCACATTTCATAATTAAAGTATCATATCTAGTTTTCATAAAATTTATGATATAGATATTGGGGTATGGTTAATATTTGCACATCCCTCAAATTAACCAATCCTCACAAATTCAACTCAGTGATTTGGACTAAATGTACTTAGAAATGCCTGAGTTTTCCAATTTTAAGTACAAATATCAGGCCCGTAGCCAGAATTTTCAAAGGGGGTTCACTTTTTCCAAAAATTCTAGGGGGGGGGTTCACTTTGGCAAATTTGGCCAAATATCACTCGAAAAATAGGCAGAATGGTGAAAAACTGCATGATTTTGAAAAAAAATTTGGCCAGGGGGGGGAGTTCGCCCAAACCCCCCGAACCCCCCCCCCCCAGCTAAGGGCCTGAATATCAAAATAATTTTGATCTACTAATGTCAAAGATTTATATTAACAAACTGCGTAACCTTTTTGGTCTTCACTAAACAACGTGTGCAAGACTTTCATATCAAACAGCAATCATCACAATAATGAACTAACATAATCATTAATGTCAACAGGGAGACTATCTGGCAGCGAAAGTTCTTCAAAACTCTTCCATGAGAGTGCAAATGAAATTGAAAGAAAAATTCTATTTGAGGACTAAAAACTAAAAAAGTAAGAAATTTTTGTTCCGGAACAGAACAGATATGTTGAATATTTGTTATGTGTTCCTACCGAGAGCCTAATGACACGGGTCTGAACAAAATCGGGTAGCTATCCAGGACACCTCTAATGAATATTGAGTTTACGTGTATGTGCATCCTCCTAAGCAGGTATGCAGAATCCGTACCTCCTTCTTCCCAGCTATAACCAATTTGGAAGCGCCCGATTAAACTGAATCATGTGATCTAATTATGCGCAATGACTTATACATGATTTCTGTCACAGTGTTGCGACAGCCAATCAGATTGTGAGTTCTTAATCAAGGAAATGCTAACTGCTTATCGCAGGGGGTAAAAAGAAAGAATATATTCTGGATTTTGAAGCCCTGTGATCGGAGAATGATGTATGTGAAACTAATAACAGAAAATAATTTATATCATTCAGAGTCGAGTGTCATATTAATCATTGCCATATAGTATCCTGGAACATGTATTTTATTATATATTTTCCTCTACTATCATGCAGGTCCAACGATGCACGTTGAAAAAATGTTGTATGTAATTGAAAGCCCATGAAAATACTAAATTCTTTTTTAACACATCAAAGTATGCGATAAATGCTCATACATACCTGTGCAAAGAAGAGTACCAGGAGGCAGAGTGTGATGAACTGCAAACATACCGGACAACAATATAGCAGCCAGTATGGGAATGTGTCCAAGTTATTCGCAAGGATGCAATTATCAAAATAAAATGAAAACAATGTTACTCTGAGTCCAGCCCATAATAAGCACAAAAATAAGAAAACTGTCTGATAACTCAATCGTCTATGTTTGTACCAAAGGATCATCCATAACTGTACATAAACTGCTAAAAACACAAGTCCGTACAAAACTGTAAAAACCCACGTCAAACTCAGGTGAGTTTTGGGCGATAACGCAGGAACGAGAGTTGGCTGGACGATTGGAATGGATCCTGGTGTTGCATTGTGTATTTCTACCATTCCCTGTGTGATATTCCTATCATTTTCTTCTATAAAAGGCATTATTGTGTTGTTCTTCTTACATTTTGTCAAATCCGGAAGTAAGTTTGTTTTTCTACGGACTGAATAAAAACCCGGATGTTGAAAAAGAGGAGGAAAAAACCCAGAATTCATAGATAACCTTGTAGTGTATTCCCTTTAAGATGAAAGTAGGTAAAATATTTGGAAATCTCAACAAAAATCTCCTGTTCTAATTTGCACATCAAACTCTACACATATGCTTAAGGCCTTCCCGAAGTTTCTGGCTAAGACCAATTGGCATTTTTTGAAATTATAGGCTAAGGCATGGGCTTTCAACTAGAAGGGTAGGCAACTTCCCATATTTCATACATAAACATTGCCATGGGTTTTCAAAATTGGAGAATGTACACATTCCAAGAAAATCTTATTTTGTACTTTTTATTGATGATTGAAAGAAATAACTCAAAAATAAAAACATGATCTTCTACATACATCTTGATAATTTAATAAAAATTGGAATTCATCATAATTATGACAATACAGAAAGTGAACATTCTCCCACAAATTATGTTTTTATTGGAATGTGTTCTTGAATAATTACCCACAATGCAATACTCAAAGAGAACATCTTGATAACTCTTATTCTTATTGGTCTCTTTTGTTTACTTTTATATGATATTGAATATATTTAATGCTTAAATCATATTAAAAATTGATTTTTATTCAAAATAATACTAAAACATATACATTTATCTAATACTTTTTGAAATATTGCCATAAAAGGGAAGCATGCCATTGCTCATTTTGAAGGTCTCATGTTATTACATAGAGTAGAAATTAGTTTAAAATAAAGATGGCAAGGTAATCGATCTGTATTTATTTATAAATACAAGAGGGGGAGAAACCCTAGGGTTCAAAGATGACATACGCTTAGAATGTAAATCTGTATTGAGATGACATCGTCGCTGATTGGTTTAGCGAGTCGATCGTTGATTGGTTTCAAACTAGGTCAATTTGAAAACTTTGAAAACCAAGATTGAGGGTAAACAAAGTCAACAAATATACGTACTTCCTGGAAAGGAAGTGCGCGAAGGAGGAAATCATCATCAATTGTATCATGGGGGTTTCCCTCCTCTTATAAATACATAATGTAAATATAATACTGGATTCTGTTGGTGCTGCCACCTTTATATCGGCCCAGAACCTATGTTTAACAGTACGAGTGCTGATGAGACTGAGGCAGGTTATAACAACATGGCTGGATAATCGGAAATACCATGGGCCTTCAAGAGAGGGGCATGCAAGTTCCCATATTTCATGATATTAGCATCCTGTACACTTTCCAAGAAAATTTCATTTTGTACTTTTCATGCATGACTTTAAAGAAATAACTCAAAAATAAAAACATGATTATCTGCATATAATGTTGATTATTTAATACAAAGTTGAATTCATCATAAATATGGCAATATTGAAAGTGAACTTTCTCCCACAAATTATGTTTTTCATTAGAATGTGTTCTTAAATAATTAACCACAATGCAACACTCGAAGAGGACATTTTCATACCACTGGTGTTTTTGTTTACTTTAATGAGATTAAACATGTTTTATGCTTTAATCATTCAAAAGTAATTTTTCTTCAAGATAATACATTCATCTAGCTACTCTTTGAAATGTTATCAAAAAGGGAAGCATGGCACTGCTCATTTTGAAGTTCTCATGTCTATAACAATAGAGTTGCATACCCTTCTCTTAAAAGCCCATAAATACACAGAGCCATCTTTATGTTGTAATTACAGCTACAATTAACAAAATTAACAAAAACACGAAAGCAGACATTCTAGGATCAAAAGAATATATAAGCTTGCCCGTAGCCAGCTTTTACCAAGGGCAGGGGGGTGGGGGTTGACAGTTTTGGCTAAACAATCACGCAGAAAGTGCTCAGAATGGTGAAAAATTGCATGATTTTAAAAGAATTTCTGGCCAGGGAGGGGAGGGGGCAGCTCCCAGTGGCTACGGGTCTGATAGTGATAAGTGTAAAGAAATATGAGAAATATGGAAAACCATACTGGAAAGTGGAAAGAAATATGAGAAATCATGAGAGGATCCATACTGGAAATATATCATAAAAAAGATATTTTATTTTTGTTTTATTTGCAGTTCATATGCTTTAAGCTTACTAGGGGATTTCTATGCTTTATTTGTATTATTCGGTTATAATATTTTATTATGTTTTTAAATTGTACTGTTACGTAATCCATAACTATGGTGTAAGGTACTTACCGCAGTGGATTAATTGATTAACTCTAGCTCTATCTTGACTACCAAATCAGAAATCAATGTAGCATTTATATCTAGAAATATTAAATACGCTCAAATATTCAAACTATATCTGATTTCAATATGATATTTATCTCCCTAAAATGGATACCGGAGTTTTGTATGTTTTATATAATCAATGCAAGGTCAACTGCTGGTAAAAATCGAAACCCATCTAACATAATCAATCCCTTCGAGTATAATACGCACAATAGGAACAATGGATTTGAGGATGTGCAATGTACATTACAATAGATTTATTGATGTAAGCAATATACTGGCGTTTCGTAACGAAAATCGTTATCCAAACATGTGACTAAATCAGATATACCATCTTGTTACAATTACACTGTTCATAAAGTTTCGTCCTTTCTCAACTCACGAACCATTAGAGACTATTTTATTTGTTAAGCATTTTGTTGTTTTTTCCTTTATTTCCTCATAAAATGCCATGATCTGGTTAATTTTTTCTGGTAAACAGTTCTTATTTAAGGCGACGCTATATTAAATAAAAAGCACAAAAAATGACTGCCATATTTTTTTGATAAAGACACATGTTTTTAAAATCTGTTTACCTTGTATATGAATTGTGTATCTTGACTAATGAAACATGTCAAAGTTAACATCACACATAAATGCATTTTTCCAAACTATGAATTGGAGGTGCATGGATCCCCAAAGCTAGCATGAAGAGTGCAAAGTGAGGCTAATTTTTGAAAGTTTCAAGGAGTAGCCTTGCAACAGTCACACATTTGCAAGAGTCTAAAATTTCCACAAATCATCTTACCTTTCCCAGGAACAACGAAGGAGCATGAAAATGTGCACTTCTTGCATTGTTAGAGTATAATAAAGCTCAAACCATTGTAAATTCCAAATATTTCATGTCCACATTTTGTTTGCCGGAACTACTTCTAGACTTCCTGATTAATCCTCATGCAAGTTTTGTGACTACACCAAGTGGCATGGATTATCACTTGTATGTTTTATCTATTACAGTGTAATTATCATGGTAGATACATGATAGAGGCTTTATGAATGATAAACAATGGAAACATGAATGAAGATAACTCTGGACTAAAAATTAGTTCCAGGAAACGGGGATTTCATGAGGCTTTTGAATAAAAAAAGTCATCATCTAAATATATATATAGCTTTCCTATTTGCTTTCATGGATTATTGATATATTATTTTAATCTAAGATGAAAAATATTTCTTCATCCTAGTTTTAATAAAGATTCCCTCCCATATTAGTGCACCCATGGGCTTTCAACTAGACTTTCAACTAGAAGGGTAGGCAACTTCCCATACTTCATACATAAGCATTGCCTTTGGGTTTTCAAAATTGGAGATTGTACACATTCCAAGAAAATCTTATTTTGTACTTTTTATGGATGATTTAAAGAAATAACTCAAAAATAAAAACATGATTATCTACATATATGTTGATAATTTAATAAAAAATGGAATTCATCATAATTATGACAATACAGAAAGTGAACATTCTCCCACAAATCATGTTTTTATTGGAATGTGTTCTTGAATAATTACCCATAATGCAATGCTCGAAGAGAACACCTTGATACCTCTTATTCTTATTGGTCTTTTTTTGTTTTGAGGGTCTCATGTTATTACACAGAGTTGCATACCCTTCTTATTTAAAGCCCATGCAGTACCGTTCCAATGCTCATATTCAAATCAAAAAGGAATTTGATTCTGAGTAACTCATTGTAACTCAAATGTCTAATAAGAAGGAATGTCATATCTCGATTTTGAATAAAGAAAGATTTTCACGATGAAAAAATATAGAATCTTTGAGACTATTTCCCTCATAACAATGGATACAAAGAAGATATCTAATTCCAACTTTTGAAGAGGGTTGTTCTAATCTCACGAAATAATGACCCTTCAAGATGATCAATTTATTAGACCTAAGGGTGATGTTGCAGTATAATAGGCATTAATTCGTCAGATTTTCAGGTGTATTTATTTACAACCATACTATGCATCAAGTCATCGATTTCTATTATAGCCGTCGGAGTCTTGGAGACAACCATTAACAGTGTACGTCAATAAAAGGCGTGGCAGTGTATGTGCCTCATATAACACGTTTATAAGGTATACACAGAAGTTATCCAATATCCCAAGCGGAGACATATAACACAATATATGATCCTGAATCCATATAGCAGAGTAAACGAATAGGCATGGCAGAACACGAGGATGGGACAGATATGGATTCTAAAAGCAATGATAAGAATAAAGGAGCCGACGACGAGCTTATTAGTTCAACAGAAGATGCAGAACAAAATGAGATTGACTTAGATAGGGCACTGGATTATATTGAAGATAAAGACAACAGTTCAACAGCGGAGGAAAGTGCTAAAGAGGCTGGTAGTAGAAATGAGCGGACAGGAGTGGATTCAGTTATTCTACCAAATGAGGAAAATAACGACAAAGAAAATGGTTTGGATGTTGAAAGGAATAAGTCAAGTGCATCCGAAGAGATGAAAGAACAAAAGGAAAACGAAGGTGAACTTCAGAGCTCTATAAAAACGACCAACGATAACAAATCCATGGAAAAGGAGAAGGACAATGTTATTGATGATAACGTTTCGAATAGAACTGAAGCATCGGACAACATCAGCACCTATACAGAAGAGCAAAAAGTTGATTTAGACAAAAATCCTTGTGAAGATGATGTAGATGTCGAAAAAGGATATTTGGAAAAGAGTATTGGGAAAGCGGGAAAAGAAACTCCCAATGCTGGCATGGATACTGCTGACAAGGAAAAAGAGCCAATACGGTTTTGTAAATTCATCGCAGAGAAACCTTGTGTTGCTTTTGGTGAGTTAACTATTTGTACATGTCTACCCGAAGATATGGGCTAGTTGAACTTATTGATCATATCATTTAAGTGTGATTTATTGATAATAGTTTTACCCTTTAACTTATCTAATTTCAGGAATCGCTCTCGGAGGACATATTCTATTGACACTGGTAACTGGTATCTTATTTGTATCGGGGTATGACATCCTACCTACCAATTTCAAAGCGGTGCCTCTTGATCTCACAAACGATGACCACTTTCTCCGCGGAGAAGCTTGGAACAACAAGGATGATGATCCAACCATTCATTCCAAACTCGTCAGTGGTACAGTGCTCCAAAAACAAGCGTTCAAGTATCAAGCAATAGAACTGATGTATGAAATTCCCAATGGGAACGTTTTCACGAAAGCCACTTTAGAAAAAATAGCGGAGGTTGAGCAATCTATTTTTGACCTACCTAACTTTGGGGATTATTGTTTGGCTGCATCAGACGGTAGTTGCAAAAAGGCATCATCTATCATTCGCTTCTTTGATGGGAGTTACAGCGCACTAAGTGTCAGCCTTAATGATCCTACCTTTGAGAATATCCCGGCAGCGTTGAACTTTGCAAATACAAGCGACCACACTAAATCAGGGCTGCAATACCATCTCGGCAAAGAGGCAAATGTGGACATAGCGACAAATGCAGCATCTTCAGCCATTACGCGTTCTGTTATTTACCTAGGTTGGCCACTTGATGGCTATGACAACTTCGAAGATCGCCAAACTGAACAGACAGACAAAATCGAGAATTTTCTTATGGACACAGTGCGAGCCAAGCTCTACGAACTGATCGATACGGGAGTTGGTGATGCGGACTTTATATTCAATTGTAGAATTCTTTATACCGAAGACTTGAATTCCCAAGTGATCCTGGATATGATGTTGGCTGGTGGAAGTTTCACGTTCATCTTCGGCTTCATGTGCTTTCAGACCAAATCTTTGTTCATAAGTGGATTTGCTATAATGAGCATCCTCACCAGTTTCCTTGGCGCAAACATGATTTATAGGATCGTTCTTGACTACGCGTATTTCGGAATTTTCCACGTTCTCTCCGTTTTCATCATCCTTGGTATAGGAGCGGATGATATATTCGTGTTTTACGACACGTGGCGTGCAAGTGAACTGGGCAATTATCCAACACTTGCCCACCGACTATCGGACTGCTATAAAAAAGCCGCAAAGGCCATGTTCATAACATCACTAACTACAATGTGCGCATTTTTTGCAAGTGCCTTATCACCTCTGCTTGCAGTTTCCTCATTTGGTCTATTTTCTGGGATATTAGTATTTGTTAATTACTGTAGCGTAGTCATATTTTTCCCAACGGTTGTGGCTGTTTACCATGTTAAATATGAACACTGGACTTGGCCATGCTGCAGGCCATGTACGAGCGCGAAGATTACACCCTCAGAGAGCAAGAAAAATCTCGTAGAGGAAATTAAAACCAAAAACATTATTGTAACATTCTTTGAGGAGAAGTACTTCAGATTCGTTACACATAAAATCATACGATGGGTGATAATGGTTTTCTTCACTGGCCTGTTAGGGTTCTTCATTTACTATGCAACACTGCTGAAACCAGACGAAGAATCGGTAAGATATCTTATCCCTAAGACCATACTCTACCAGAGGTCCGTGAATACAGTTATAAAATGTACTGAAACAAAGTTCCTTTCTTTCACCAACTCTCGTATCGATCGCGATGAGTATGTCCATCTTTCACCCATCTTTATCTTTATCAGCTTTATATGTGAGAGAGGGATTGATGGGTCTCTGTTCTCAGTCACTGGGATTGCTTTTTCCTTCCTGTTGAAATGATGTGAACATGGGGACTGACTGCTTGTTCTGTTGTTGTGTATTCTTGTTCGGTCAACCCATTCTGCTATTCTCTGTGGCACTTTGTCATTCTGCCATTTGTACCGGTGTAAAAGGGTAGGAGGTCCTATCAAAATATGGTCCTTCTCTTCATTGATTTATATGGTGACCTCTTTCCCTTATTATCTTATACATAATCAGGGCCAGAAAGGGCTGTTAAGAAAGGGGACCATAATCCTGGGGGACCATAATTTCTTTCACACCGGCCATCACCGAGTGCTATCTGGCAACTCCTCAAGATGTGGGTAAGGGTACATTTGGGGTTAGTATTAAGTCTATTGTCTCGAGAAATGCTTCTTGGATTGCTACAAGGATTTCTCCCTCCGAGGTAACTGCTCGTGGCTTGATCAGTAAGTAATTGCGTTGAAAAACATGTATATTGTTACTAAGAGGATGGTGCATCAAAGCACCCTAGTAGCCCAATGGAAAGCAACTGTATGTCATTTGAAGATGCATGATAAGCCAATCTAGTTTTACATTAAAATGCAAGGAGTAATTATCAAGATTAAAAAGTGCGTACATCTAAGCCCCGATCAAGATATGTAACGTGTTATGCCGCCAATTGTAATTGTATCCTATCTATATCGAGATTGGGATTGGGGCTGCACAAAAATAAAATTTAAATATTACCTTTTACTTCATCAATATGATGAACCATTTGCGCCATTTTGGAAACTACATTCATCGGAACGGTCACCCAACTGGTTATGGATTAGCGCTAATGGATTTATTCAATCAATAACGTATATTGAATCGTTTCAATTGTGTATATTATCGAAGAATGTGTATGTAATCTATGCAATTACATTGCCATTGTTTTAAAAGGATTCTACAACAGTATGTAAACACTATACAGCGAAACCTGTGTATATTGAACATTTTTTGAAAAAAATGTTCAGTGTTGGTAGGTGTTCACTTCAGAGAGGGTAATCTATACATACGAGGGGTGATCCAAAAGTCTTGGACGCCCCGCTCTAACTTTGCTATTTTTTTAACAAAATTACATGAGACTTTCAGATAATAAAGATCAACATCTAAACAACTTTATGTATACGTTTCAACAGAAAATAATATATTTTAGCTACTTTTCTAAATATTTTTTCATACCGGGTCCCTGCCACCCGGAACGGTATTTAAATATAGCAAATCACGTCACAACTGTTATAATATGGCAAATAGGTTAGGTGCAGGTGCACAACCTAACACCAGCCATGATATGAGAGAATTTTCGATTTTCAATCTGAGTGTCATCTGCCATCATCATCTTCACATATTAAGACCTACTTTTCAACATATTTATCACAAATTTGAACACATTTTTCATTATACTTTACCAATGAATGGAAGACATTTATGAAACCACCATTGCTTATGTGATACAAATGCTGCTGGATTGCTACTCTAAACCTCATCCAATGAGTCAAAAACATTTTCTTTCAACCCTCCTTTCAACTTGGAGAAAAGGAAGAAAATCACACGGAGCCATAGATACAGGTAGACTGTATCATGCATATGGTAGCTGCTCAAGGTCAATAATAGTGAAAATATCTTGTAGTATTCTTTGTTCCACTTTGATTTCTTTCGTGTTCTGCATTTCAGCAGCCACCTTGCAGCAAAAATAATGCCAGATTGAGGGTTGCTTGTTTGATGGCATTTTCTTAGAATTTGACATGTACGGCCATTGTCATATGTGACATTATAATTAAAACACAATTAATTGGTTGCCTAGTAACAAAGGAAGTAAACTAACGTGGTTTAACATTCAAAATTTAAAGAAATATAGTGGTCAAGACTTCCGAAACAAGTGAAATGGCGGTAACATTTAAGGCTGAAAGTTGCCATGTGCGAATACCGTTCCGGGTGGCAGGGTCTCTGTATTAAAAACTATTTAGAAAATTATATAAAATATATCATTTCTCCATGAAATTAGTACACAAGGTAGTTAGGTTGTTGGTCTTTAATATTGGAAAGTTTAAAGTAATTTTATCAAAAACCAACAAAAATAGAGCAGGGCGTCCAAGACTTTTGGATCACCCCTCGTATGTCAGTAGAGCATGTGCGTTGGAATGGTGCCAACTAGAGAAAGACGTTCACTAGAGAGATTTGTTCAGTAAGACATACGTTATCAAACGGTATTACAGTAGAAATGTGTTATCGTTGCAAGACCTTCCAAAAGTATCTATGCATTTGTCAATATTGTTTTAGACAACATACATATTTAACATTCGTGATAGGTGAGTCGTCAAAATTGATAATATGTACGTGACAACAGAATGTTACCTGGTCGCCTGGTCAATAACCTAAGTATGGATTGCATTTACCGTATCACTTACCGAGTAAAGCAAAGAATAGTATCGACGCGAGTTGTGTACCTTTACAAGTGAATAATAATAGGGGGGTTAAGCAACTCATTTCTCTCAGCTCATCTTAATTAAAACAGACGTTATTCGATATTGTTCTTCTCTGAAAATATTACAGATTTTAAAATTTGAGATGCGTCTATTATTGTTAAAAACGACACGTAGAGCTTCAAATTACAAATGATCATTCTTAAAATAAGAAAATAATTAAGCTACACATTTATATACAAAGCGTGAACACGAAACTGTGTTTTCAAGCTCACGTTTGCAATTGCGTTTGCTTCGCGTTCTGCTAAGCTACGTCAACATAAAATCAAATTTTGTGTAACCAAAGTTGTACAACCTTTGCAAAATGGCGTCTGTACACTATTTGTTCTATTAAGTGATACACCTTATATTCTAACATGATTGTCAAAATAATCAGCAAAAATTGATCCACTGGTCTATAATGAGGTACATATTTCATTATCAATAACGTATCTGTTCAACTTATTCATTTTAAAGTTTGATTTGTCAAAACCCAATGATGATGATATATGATGACATAAAATGATACAATTTAGTTTATCATATAACATTTAAAAAAAGTTTATTGACAAATAGCAGTGACAGAAGAAAAATTGTTTGTATTAAACCAACCCAGTCTAGCTATACGCCTCTGTGACCCCCTCCCCCTACTTGACTAAACACCTCACTTGTTGGCAGGGGCTTGGAGCTAGACTAAAACCAACACAATTGAAGATCATGTTTAAGATGACATTTTAGCGTCGTAATATTGATTTTATATTCTCTGCATTTAGGTGAAAATCTATAAAGAGGATACTAACTATGGTAAAGCTAACTTAAAACGGTTGAATGCCTTCAAGCCTAGTTCAGAGGATGACATCATCCACGTTTATCTCGTTTGGGGGCTCAAGAACCAGGACAGATCAATGTGCCATAAAACTGACTTCGAAAACTGCACGGGAACCACAGTTTGGGACAATGGATTCGATCTCAACCCGGCTCCAGCTCAAAAAGCGATTAAGGTACACAATTTACAACCAAATCATAGTTCTTAGTAGTTCGATAGTAAAGTATAAAAGAAATATAAATAAAAAAAAAAAACGAATTTAGGATCGCGTATCAAAAGCAAGCACATATCTTTTGCTGTTTATTTGTTTTATGTAACGATTATTTATTTTAAGAAACTTTTACAGTACTATGATGTATTTTAATACATTTTGCCACCTATATATCTTCATATAGTCATTATACAAACGTATATAAATATCAACTAAATATATAAATGTGCATATAATTTGAATGCCAGGAACTCTGTCACCGTCTCAGGACACTGAGTAATGAAGAGAATGAGAATCTCCACATCAGGCGTGACACCGTCACAAACCAACTTGAAATACAGTGCTTTGTAGAAAACATGGATACTTTCCTTCAGGTATGAGCTTGGTTTTCTAAATGAAAATGAATCTTTCGGAACAAGTGATTTGTTATCACTTAGTAACGAACGAACGAAGTTCGGTATGGACATATATACAAATACCAGTTGACAGAATTTCTTCTGTTTGGGGGAAAGATGTTTAAAATGGCAGTCACTTAAAAAATGGCGAGACTTTTGTAAAAAAATATGTTTCAATTTTCAACCAAAGTGGCGTTGAGAAAAAAATAATAAATATAACTGTTTGTTTAAGGTGTATTGTATCTACTTCACATCTACTCCTTTGTTTTAATTCCAGGGGCCGTGAATGGGGGTCAGGAATACAGGAATTTTCGTTAATTTTGAGAACTTTCTGAAATATAGCTCTATCATACTCAGATAAAAAGCAATTTAGAGAAGATTGCAAATATTGTATGATCGTTTTTCTGATTCGGGCCCCAGAAAATTCAAAATTACCGCTGAATGTTTGATTTCGTTTAATTTCCCGATCTGTTCAAAGTATGGCTCTATTATACACAAATTGAAGGAATTTTAGAGGAGACCACAATTATTGTATTGTTTTATTCAGTTCGTGCCTCAGAAAATTCAAGGGTCACTAAAGCCAGAATTCGCTAAAATCTTTTCAAAGTATATGGTTGCATTATTCTACATTAGATCTTAAATATCTTATTGTCTTTGATACTCCTAAATGGTCACCCAAATGCTTAATTGGTGGGAATTTTGATATATCTCCAATGTCTTTCTTTCATTATCTACAAATCAAGGGCAGAGTAGATAAAAATTGCATGATGACAAATAAAGATTCATGAATATTTTGTTAGTTGGGATCTGCTACTCCGTGGGGATGCTGATTTCTACTCGTATAGCAATTTCTGTATTAATAATAATATCCCGCGATATAATGATCAGTAAAATTGATCAATCGTGTATCCAAATGATGAATTAGTTGTGTAAGCTGAATATAATGTTTAGCCTGGCTCATTAATTAGGATCTCATAGTGTAATTTGAAATGTTTGTGCCCATAAGGCAGTACTGAATAGTATCTAATATAATCAAATATTAGTCGCATGTGGTGTGAGTACGATTAGATAATTGTTTTATTAGGTATAGTTTATCAATGTATCGCTATTGACCTCGTTGGTACACATTGAGCATTATGAATCTGGTATCTTTGAAAAGATGTCGCTAGAAAGAATCAATAGATTCTATTCTCCTCTGACATCTATTTTCCAAATATCAAGATAAAAGTGATATCGAATTATAGTTCTACACTTTCCCCCGCGAAGAATGCGAGTTTGTCCTCAAAGTATATCCCGTTTTGATTTGTTAATGTTTTTGTTTACTTTTATAATACATGTTGAAATCAAGATATACAAAGCATAAACAAAAATAGAATCATTTCAATCTCCATCCTCCATGTAGCAGTACAGTACAGATAGCTTTGGTTAAATATAACATACATGTATTTTTTCATGTTGCTGTAGAAAAAGTAAAATAAAATGAAATCTATCCCCTTTTGATAGGATGAATCTACCACATTGAACGCTCTCAACGTACCCAAATATCCAACTGGAACTAATCTATCACTCCCAACAACTTCAGAAAGGATAACGACAATCATGCAGGCGAACCCCCATGTATACGACCTTAGTAAAAAGTCGGACACATTTTATAGATATTTTGAGGTGAGTGTAAACAATATAAACATTTTTTATTTCCAACCTCATTACGCATTTATACATCACAAAATTGGATTAAAAATGACACTTAATATAAACTTTAAATAAAAGGCGGAGCAGTATGGTTCACCAGTTCGATAATCATTCGTCATATCTACGACACATTTCCAATTATTAATGTACGTTTGATTGCCCTCATCCTCTGAACACAGGCCTCCAGAACTCGTACCTCCTACTTCCACATCGTGGATGATGTCTGGAGCCCTGCGTTCAGAGAATGGGTTGCCCCATAATATATATACTTACAATGTCACAGCCCTTCAATGTCAAAATGCTAATTTAGATGATAGTTTATTTTTGTAATACTATACGCCCATTGCCCATACAAATTAAATATTTTCTGTTCACGTGTAGGTTGTGAAAACCATTGCAAGCTTTAACTCCCTGATTATCATTATATTCGAATTATATAATAGGTTGCCCTATCATATTGGCTGAGCAACCGGTATTCAGGAGCACCAAGCAGTGATTATGAGACATTCTATTCTCTTATCGGCGAAGCTGATGATAGCGTCGATACTCAGGAAATTGGCACAACGGGTGAGTTTTATCAATAGACGAACTTATATTGGTGGTTTGAGGTTTCCATAAGGCAATAAAGTCCGACTGATCCCGTTGTTATGTTTTACGTTAGAAGGGATCAGGTCGCGCAAAAGTAAGAGGAGGGAAAGCCCCAGAGTTTAAAGATGACAGACATAATTACGTCTCTTGCTTACCACCTTCGTTCGTTCGAATTTTCATCGGCTAGTTATCAAATACTACACTTCGATGGGATGTTTTAATTGATATAGGTATATTCCATACACATTTCTTTATCTTGATGTGAAATGAGAAGCTATGATATTGGTTAACACGCCAGAAATGAACATAATATCATTCGAAGTGTATTTCGAAAATTTTGAAACCGCCATTGATGACGTCATTTGTTTGTCGACGTTTGACCAATCAGCGACGATGTCATCTCAATACAGATTTACATTATAAGCGTATGTCATCTTTGAACCCTGGTGTTTCTCCCCCTCTGCGTAAAAGTTATACCCCGTACTGTTCTAAAGGAACGAATGCCTTAAGGCATGTGATATAAGGGTCCTTCCATCACTGTCCTTCCTGTTTGAGACGTGTCTGCACAGAGGAGTTGAGATCCTTTTGTACACAGTCAGTTTCTATCTAAAGTTGATGGTAGCTATTGTAAATATCAAAATTCGATTACCGAGGCTCAAAATAAACATAAAATTAATTCACTTTTTTATTTCCATTTCCATTTCATTTCCTATTGACTTTTCAGGCTACTATTACGCCACGAGACTACGCTATGCAGCCATTATGATCAACACGACATTGCCATATGGAAATATAGGCTATGAGTTTGGCCTTCCGGTCGTAGACGCCTGGGAAACATTTTTCAATGATGAGGTAAATATCAAAATAATGGCGATAACCAGAAGATAAGTGTATTGAAATAAGATAATTTTGACGAAGGTCTTCATTTTTGTGATTACTTTGTGATATACAGTATTTGCATTTCAGATGTAAAACAAGATTATTATCACATCAATGGAGAAATTATTTATTTTTATTTTGCTTTCCAGAAATTGTTTTATAATCACTTTTTCAGTCGAAGAACATATACCATCCTCAGTACACCAGAGAAAGTTGCATTTAACTACAAATCAATTTAGTAATTATTACTTTCAGTAGTAGATTCCATCGTCAGTAAAGGGAGGGTAAATATGCACCACGGAGATGTATGCATTCATTTACAAATCTTTCCTGTATAACTTTTCAGAAGATACCATCGTCAATACTTTGGAGGTTTACTGTACACCAACTAGAGAAAATTGAATATATTTATAAATCATTTAGCTTACATTACTATTTCAGTTGAAGAAGATGCCACCTTCAGTTCAAGGAGGGTTCATGTGTACACCAGAAAAGAGTAATAGTTGGCACTGGCTTAAAGTTCAAGAGGTACACTCCCCTTAAAAACGTTTGCAATTTGTTATACCGACTCTCCATTCGATATTCTCCACTCCATATTTGTTTACATTAGGTCGACAAAGATGATTCTTTGAATATAATCAGAAGCAGGCTGAAACATGGTTTTCCATTAATCATATTCATAGAAACAATCATATTCATAGAAACATATTTTGTGAGCTGTTAAGGTGGCATATAACACTGTTTATTTTTTCGTGAAGCCACTCAGTAAAATTTTCTCTGCACCTTGATGTCCAGTCAACCTTATTCGAGTATTTATGTGTTCTTGATACGTTTGGGCATCCGGTAATGACAACGTCTGCCCAATGTTTGCACGCGAAATTGACGTTATTCATGACTGAAATCGCGAAGACAAAAATATGTGATGTTCTTTCAGAATTGTTTATAATAACTATTCACAAAAATGTTCCCGAGAAACAAATCCATTCATGTACGGTTTGTTTTAAAGTCAAAAGCCCCAATAAGACAATACAAACCCAGATAAAACCCGGAAGACTGCAGATTTCATGGAATGATTTACGTTCATGTAAACAGGTAAAGTACATATAATCACAAGTAGATCAGAGTCTCTGGAACACTTTTGTAAATAGTTTTTACAAGCAATTTTGTTTGTGAATCTCAAATTTTGTCTTCCCGATATCAGTCATGAATTACGTCAATTTCCCGTGCAAACTTTAGGTAGACATTGTTATTCCCGGACGCTCAAACGTGTCATAAACGTGGAATATATGGATAATTGAATGATCTTGATCGGACATTAGGTTGCAGAGAAATCGTAATTTTACTGAGTGGCTACGCGAAAAAATAAAAAGGCTATAAATGTCAATATATGTCGAGTGGCCGAAAACAATAACCCATGATAAAATTAAAAAACAGCATATTCCAAACGCAGTAAGATGAATTATAAAGTTTAACAACATTAATTCGATTTCTCGCTAATTATTACAATAACCTCGATAAATCAGAATCCATTGTTATAGTATTCCATCATATCTGTGTTGGTTCCCATTGGCTTATCTTTTGCATTTTACCTTTATCGAGATTCTCATCGTCGAATGCTTTAAAGTTAACCTTACAAGAACATAGACGGCCATGGGGTATCAAAATTGTTAAGACGGAAGAACACTGAAATTAAAAAGTCACTATGACATACTAGTATTGAGATCAAAGAGAACTGTGTATTCTTAAGCATGACAGACAATGACTTGTTGGAATATCAATATTCCCTCAAGGCCACTTGAAGATCAATTAAAAACACACTAATGTCCGGCATAAAAAGGTGAACTTAATACCTACGTATGAAGGCGCCAAACAAGGAATATTTTTTATGCCTTTCCCCTGTTGGAAAATACCTTTAAGTTTAACTGCTCGATGATACTTTAATAAGATTTCGATCAAGAATTTTCTATTATTTTCTAAATCGGCCATTCAACCATAACATAAATGGAACTACAAACGGAATAATACCGTTTACAATATCTACTGAGAGCGCAGTGCTATTGAAGTAAAGTTCATAATTATAAAATGTACAACTTAAACAATTGAGTAATGTTTTCGTTGTGTGTAAGATATTGATTTACTCCAAGTATTGTTTACGTTCTATATTATAAGGGGATGGCAATTCTTTGAGTATTCAATTTTACTCCACGGTGACTGTTCCATGCTTCCACCCTATGGTTATGTTACTATTGTGTCATGATTAGCACCTAGTAATATATTAAGCTTTCACGTGAAATAAACCTTTTTGATGCGAGTCTCGGGTCGTTTTTAACTTCACAATTCACTACAACTCGTGTATGATCTCTCACTTGTAACAGGTATGTTCTTGTAAGCTTTGTTAGCTAATGAAAACACACATTTCTCTATTTTATTCACAGCCTATTTCATTTATCGCCATTTTAGGTTCTGTCCAAGTCTGCCATTCAGGGCATCATCATTGGCATCAGTATAGCGTTCCCTGTTCTCGTCCTCGCCACTAACAACATCATAATCGGGTTCATCGCTACCGTATCCATCAGTTGTATTACAGTCACTATCGTCGGCCTCATTCCATTGGTCGGGTGGAAACTAGGGGTAAGATAGGATTACAATGGTTACCTTTGGTGCTATTCTAGTTTCGACAATACACATTGTATATATAAGTTCAGTCCAAACTGGATTTTTTAATGAATCTTATTTTTCAGGGAGAGAAACTAGAATCCATGGATGACATTTATAGTTTACCTTAAAAAGCTTTTTATTTATTGCTTATGTTATGGTCAATCAAAGAATGTTCTGACCTTTCGGAAAATCAATACATATAATAGACCAAATGTGCAATGTAGAAAAACACATTAAATATCCACGGATACTGTGGGACAAGTTAGGCCTTCCAAGAAGCACTACTTAAATTTCCAGTTGACACAATACCAAAAAATCACCAGGGCACAGGTAGAGCAAAGTTATGAAAAGCGCCATTAATAAAAAAGATGAAATAGCCATCCAAGAAGGACCGTTAAAGTCTTTGTAGGACTGACATTCAAAATTGAAAATGAAATACTTCCCCAAAAATTGACGCATTTTTGTATTGTCCATCTTGGAATCTGCATAATAGGAAATTTGATATTAAAACGGAAACTGTCATCCATAGCTTATAGATTCGGTGTTTCAGAAATGAAGGTGATTGCATAGATACATGAAACATAATTTCTGGCCATGGCTGTTCTGGATCACGCAATGTATATTGCAGCGTTAGTTGAAGTAAAACTATGCTATATTTCTCGCCATATGGCAACGCATGTTTGTTTCTTCTCTTCTTGTAACTATACCACTCAGTCATCTTTTACCTCCTTTGAGTACAAATGAAAACAATATGGACAAATAGAATATTGAGATGGAATCTTGATAGCATTAAGCGATTCAAGTATCATTTAAACATGTATTATTTTCACCTTCAGGTACTCGAATCATTGAACCTTTCCTTGGTGGTTGGTCTGGCTGTTGACTACGTGGTTCATCTGGCGGAAGGATATCATAATTCGCCAAAGGTTGATCGGCTCGGAAGAACACAAGACATGTTACGTGACGTCGGTATATCAGTCATATCCGGTTCCATCACTACGCTAGGGGCATCCCTGTTTATGCTCTTTGCTAAGATTCTTTTCTTCATGCAGTTCGGACTGTTCATGTTTGGAACAATAGGATTCGCAATGTTATATGCTTTAGGGTTTTTCACAACACTAATGGGCATATTAGGTCCACAGGGAAACGTTGGATCCATACAACCCCTGAAAACCTGGATTTGGAACTTATTTACTGGCCGCAGTAAAAAGGACGTAAAATGTACCCATTGTAAAGGGAAAGGATTCCATAATCCTGATGTAAAATAGAACGAAGTTGGTGGCCTATGTACATAAACATTAATACACGTGTCTATAGCTTTTAAAGCTGTGTCCAGCACATATGTATGTATTTTCGGAATTTCACATAAATAACGACGAATGTTTAAAAAAATAATAAATAACAGTATTTTAATTAGAGTAACTAATTTATACAAGGTACTTTATACCAAGTCATTCAACGTCCATTGGCTTTATCTTGATGATGGTTTCCATAATCGATGCATACGTTCCATTATATTTTATGTCTAGACTGAGCTTCCCCCAGTACAATCCTCTATAGTCGGGATGAGTCGAAACCGGTTGAAACATGCCATCTGAAGAATATACCGCGTTTAGCCAGGATGCGCTGCATTTATTGTACCACCAACCCGCTTTATAAGAGTCTGCGCAATTGTCTGTATTCGTTGCATCGTGGTCTTCATCGGAGGTGCTGAAGTAACGCCCATTCAGGTCCTTTTTAGCAGGGTAGTAGTCGGGTGTGTGGATAGCATCTCCGGCAGTACCACTATAATCTCCTATCCATAAACGATACCAGTTAGCTTCATTTTCGATGTAGAAATTCTTATAGTTAGCGTAGTACCAACCTCCACTTGGATGTTTCAACTCGAACTCTACCTCCATTCCAGATCCTCTTTGGGTAGTTAAGCTATGAATGTTGTCATTTCCGATCCAGTGTTCCCCAGTCTTTGACGCAATCCCGAACCCTACTTTATAATCGCTCCATAACTTGGAATGAAATGGGATAGAGCCGTTGAAGCGTCTCTGGATGAAGGTCCAACCGCCACCAGTCATATCACAGTAAACTTTGAATGGGGTAGTTGATGCGGGGTAAACGGTGTACACATCATCAGGGCATCCCCATGTGTGCAGATCGTAGCAATCTCGTGGCAAACCTGAATGAAAAAGGACAAACCATTTTATAAATATAGAAATATGGCCTAGTCTTGGTGACTTGTATATTGAGCAAGTCACAAGATTGTTTGGTACTTCATGTATTTTTGGATGTATTTTTTTGTAAGATTGACACATCGTAATAAGATGTGTAAGTGCGCTTGGATGAGTTGTTTTTGTTGAGAACGTGTGACCATTTGCACCGCAGGGGCTTATTGTTTGTCATTCCGGGGAAAACCTAAGTATAATGCAATTGACTCGGACAGCGGGCAGTTCAAAAACGCAGCCTAAACCCCACTAATGCCTGGGTCACATTTGCTCCGATTCATCGGCCAATTGATTGTTTTGTTCAAAATTGTATTCGGTTTGGAACAAAATATTCATTTGCCCGGGCACCGGCCGATGAATCGCATCAAATGTGACCCAGGCATTAGGTAGCAACACAATAGAATGAACTGTAGTTTATTTTAAAGAATACACAGTTGTAAAAAAGAAGAGTGCATTCTTTTTCGTTGCTTTTGAAAAATTGACACTTGGTAAGCTATCCAAAACCAGTACGGCACAAAAGACGATTGACTGTCAAATGCAGTGCACTAAAGTTGAATTAATTATACCCTATTAACTCATTCAATAGTTAAATAGTAAAGACAAAAGAAATCAAATTTTCAACTGTAACTGGCCTGTTACATGCTGTGAACTGAAGCTGAACTAATTGCACTCACTCCTTATAACAGTTACTTACCTCATAGTCATACAAAATAAATAAGATTTTCCTAAAATTGGATCTAAGCCATTCACCTTTTAGAAGAGTCAGTGTGGGGTTTAAGTTAGATGAACCATTCGTATAGGTCTTATGAGGCCCTCGGCCATTATTTCTCATAAAACTCCTAGTTTATCCATAACATAACATCTGAATAATGCTCTAGCTAAATAAGAATTTGGATCCAAAACAAAAATTAAACTGATAATGACGTTTTTCCCATCTGGCTGTCTGGTCTTAATTGAACAATAGTCTCAAGTGGTCCTAATCATAATCAATGACGCTTGGCAGCATATTTTGTAATTGTATTACTGATAAAGTGTTAAAGTGTTTTTCAAGCTACCTATTGACAGTATTCAAGGACATTATACTGAAAATATATTATACTTGAGAACGTGTTTCATTATTACGATTGTACAGTAAGTGATAATTTCCAAATTAAAATTACTATTCAAATAGCCTTTTTCTGGTCTGCATATATCATAAGTAATTCATATAAAGGCATCGATTTTGATGGTAATCATTAAGTCCTTATAATATCCGTCTAATTAGACTCCAGATGAAATCTGGAGTCTATTGTTTTTGCCTGTTTTCTTTTTATTAGACTCCAGATGAAAATCTGGAGTCTATTGCTTTTGCCAGTTTTCTTTATTATTATTCTTTCAGAATCTTCCTCCTTCCCAGATTTCTCACCAACTAGAAGAGCTTACTTTAAGCTGCTTACATGATTAACTAGGGAATGTATCTGGGATGATGGGAAATTAGGTCAAATTTTTATCTAGGTCAAAGGTCAAGAACTAGGTCAAATCCAGTACTTTGTCACTTTTTCCCATTATCTCGGTCGTCCTTCAATATTTTTGATCCTAGTTTTTTTCATTGTGTTCCCCATAAAAAAGTAGATAATCTAGGGTCGATTTAGTTTTTTGGTATCTCAAACCGATTTCGAGATATCAGTGTCCGAAAACGAGGTCCAAAAAATATTTCACCGAATCCAATGTCCAGGATATCAGTCTTATAGGAAATTTTCTCAGGATTCCGAATCTGAAAACCAAATTTCGATCTGACTTCCGGTTCAGAAGTTATGGCGTTTTGAAAATTCAAAAATTGCTAAATTTGGTGCCCCATGTTAATTCAATGGGAAAAAATATTTTTTTGAAGCGTTAAATACGAGATATAGACTAAGCACAGCTAAATATAATGGAAGCCCATAAAAGAAAGGGACCACAAGACCTTCTTTTCATAAAAATTTGGACACCAAAATGCCTAGGTCAAAATCTAGGTCAAATTCAAAGTTTTTCCTTATTTTTGCGATTCTGACACTACAGATTAATTATATTCTTCGAAAATTTGTATACATGTAGCCAAGAGTGTGCTAATAGTGTTAGCCTTTTGCCGTCAGAAAGTATTTTGACCCACTTTTGAGATATGGTGTCCGAAAAGTAGGTCAAACTAAAAAGTTCTCCAAATTTAACGTATGAGTTATGAATTAAGGGTAGAATTTTCTCAGGAATCCAAATCTGCAAACCAAATTTCAATCCGACTTTTGGTTTGGAATTTATGTCGTTTTGATAGCTCAAAAATCGCTAAATTTGGTGCCCCATGTTATGGCAATGGGAAAAAAGATTTTTTTGAAGTGTAAAATACAAGATATAGACTGAGTACAGCTTAATATAATGAAAGCTTATTTAAGAAGGGGACCTCGAAGGCTACTTAGCTCCAAAATTTGGACACCAAAATGCCTAGGTCAAAATCTAGGTCAAATTTGTTTTCCCTTATTTTTGCGATTCTGACACTATATTTAAATGATTTGCTTTAAAATTTTGTATACAGGTAGCAAAGAGTATGCTAATAGTGTTAGCGTTTTGCCGTCAGAAAGTATTTTGACCCACTTTTGAGATATGGTGTCCAAAAAGTAGGCCAAAGTAAAAAGTTTTCCAAATTTAACGTATGAGTTATGAATTAAGGGTAGAATTTTCTCAGAAATCTAGATCTGCAAACCAAATTTCGATCCGACTACTTGTTCTGAAGTTATGGCGTTTTGAGATCTCAAAAATCGCTAAATTTGGTGCCCCATGTTAAATCAATGGGACCGAATAATTTTTTGAAGTGTAAAAATACGAGATAAAGAATGAGTACAGCTAAACATAATGAAAGCCCATAGAAGAAGGGGACCTCAAAAGCTACTTTCCTTCAAAGTTTGGACACCAAAATACCTAGTTCAAAATCTAGGTCAAAAGCATAGTTTTTTTTATTTTGCGATTCTGACACTACACTTCAATGATATTCTCCGAAATTTTGTATACTTGTAGCAAAGAGTGTGCTAATAATGTAACATTTTGCCGTCAATAAGTTTTTTGACCCACTTTTGAGATATGGTGTCCGAAATGTAGGTCAAAATAAAAAATCTCCAATTTTAAAGTATGAGTTATGAATTAGGGGTAGAATTTCCTCAGGAATCCGGATCTGAAATTAAAATTGCAATCCGACCCCCGGTTTAGATTCTACGCCATTTTGAAATTTGAAATTCGCACTTGCCAGTATTCACGATGCAGATTGATCAAATATACTTTCAAAAATTCCTGCATACCCTACTTTACCTCTCTACCTACTCAGCTACTTATTTGACTACTTACTCAATTACTTAATTAGTTATTACTTACTTAGCAACTTACTCAGCTACTAACTCAGGTACTTACTCAGCTACTTACTCAGCTACCTACTCAGCTTTTTACTCAGTTACTTACTCAGCTACTTACTCAACTACTACTAAGGTACTTACTCAGCTAATTACTCAGTTACTTACTCAGCTCTTTACTGATCTATCTAGGTCAAATAAATCTGGAGTCTTAAATTGAACTTGTTCAATTTCACAAATCTAGTTATTCTTTTTCTTCCTCCTAACAGATTTTCTCTCCAACTATAACATCTTACTTAATCCAACTTACATGCTTAACTAAAGATTGAATCCGGCTTTCTGGGAAATTAGGTCAAATTTTTATCTAGGTCAAAGGTCAATAACTAGGTCAAATCTTACATTTTCAACATTCTTCATCATATCTTCGTCAATATTCTTCGTACCTCCTTCATCTTTTTTTCATCGTGTAGCTTAGAAAAAGGCGAATCAAAGATATGACATCAGAATTTTGATTATTCTTACCGATTTTGAGATATGGCGTCCGGAAAGTAGGTCAGAACAAAAAGTTCTCCAAATTCAACATGTGAGTTATGAAATAAGTGTAGAATGATCTCAGGAATCCGAATCTGCAAACCAAATTTGGATCGGACTTCCGGTTCGGAAGTTATGGCGTTTTGAAAGCTCAAAAATCGCTAAATTTGGTGCCTATGTTAAGTCAATGGGAAAAAAGACTTTTTCGAAGTGTAAAATACAAGATATAGACTGAGTACAGCTAAACATAATTAATGCTTATAAAAGAAGGGGACCTCAAAAGCTACATAGCTTCAAAATTTGGACACCAAAATGCCTAGGTAAAAATCTAGGTCAAATTCATAGTTTTTCCTTATTTTTACGATTCTGACACTACACTTTAATAATTTACTTCAAAATTTTGTATACAGGTAGCAAAGAGTGTGCTAATAGTGTTAGCTTTTTGCCGTCAGAAAGTATTTTGACCCACTTTTGAGATATGGTGACCGAAAAGTAGGTCAAAATAAAAAGTTCTCCAAATTGAATATATGAGCTATGAATTAAGGGTAGAATTTCCCAGGAATCCGAATTTGCAAACCAAATTTCAATCCGACTTTCGGTTCGGAAGTTATGGCGTTTTGAAAGCTCAAAAATCGCTAAATTTGGTGCCCCATGTTATGTCAATGAGAAAAAAGATTTGTTTGAAGTGTAACATACCAGATATAAACTGAGTACAGCTTAACATTCTGAAAGCCTATAAAAGAAGGGGACCTCGAAGGCTATCTAGCTTTAAAATTTGGACACCAAAATGCCTAGGTCAAAATCTAGGTCAAATTCATAGTTTTTCCTTATTTTTGCGATTCTGACACTACACTTTAATAATTTACTTCAAAATTTTGTATACAGGTAGCAAAGAGTGTGCTTATAGTGTTAGCCTTCTGCCGTCAGAAAGTATTTTGACCCACTTTTGAGATATGGTGTCTGAAAAGTAGGTCAAAATAAAAAGTTCTCCAAATTTAACGTATGAGTTATGAATTGAGGGTAGAATATTCTCAGGAATCAGAATCTGCAAATCAAATTTCGATCCAACTTCTGGTTAGATAGTTATAGCGGTTTAAAGTCTCGAAAAGTCGATATGATGATATTCCCATGTTAAGCCAATGGTGTCGAAGATAACATTCTTAAGAGTTGTCTAAATGTCTATATTCTAGCTGACTCAGCTTATTCTGAATGACTCAGCTTACAAGTATTTGGATGACTCAGCTTAAAAAAGTCTGAAATCTGGAGTCTTAAATTGAACTTGTTCAATTTACATGTCTAGTTATTTTTGTTTTACAACATATATTTTATTGAAATTTTCACAAAATATGCATTGCAGAAGGACTTTAAATCAAGCAAAAATATTGTCATAGTAACAAGTTTGAATTTTTAATATCTTATATGATAACTTCCAGATCGTCCCTCGTGTATGCAAAATATATAACCTTAGATTTTATCCAGCCAAAATCAGTCAAATCTTTAATATTTCAGTGATTTTAATAAGTATAAAAATCGCTTTCCTAGAAACATGTTTTGTCGCTCTTATGATTTTTGATGTTTACCATCAAGAATGTCTCGGAAATTAGCTTATTCATATTCATTGCCGGAAGTCAACATAGAACTAGAGTAACTAGAAAGCAGAATCCTTTTAGCAATGAAGTCAAAGAGTCCTGGACAGAATATAGCCTTAAATGTACACTTGAATGACGCAGAGCAATAAATGTACCATTTTCTAGATGCCCCTTGATCGTCACGTAAGCTATTATGAGTATTAAGCAACTTAAACTATGAAAACCAAATCTCAGTTAGTTCGTGACAGTTTTCGTGTAAATATCATAGCCGTATGAAGTTTTTGAAATATATTCCAATCCCGGGATTCCAATATTGCTACTCCTTCACATCCTGGAAGCTCCCCATTCTTAAAAGTCTCTAGATACAGTTAAACCAACCAAAGCGAAGTTTTAACTTGTGTGGATTTACTTTAAATCCGTTTGAAAAATTGTCGAACTTCCAAACACTCTTGAAAAGTTATCATAGTTCGGGCCCTTGGGAAGATATATTGTATATCCCTCGAGATGTTCCCTGTATCCAAAACCTCCAAGCGCATGACCCCTTTATGCAAAGGAGATACACGTATGCATATTATGTAAACGTAAACATGGAAAAAATCACTTACAAATAAACAATCATTTTTTGGGTGTTTTATACCTAAAAGGCAACAGTTATATTTATAGCTGATTTTAGAAAGACCTTAGAAAACACAACTTCGATTAAAACTCAACATTTACCACTAAATGTGAAAACCCATTAATGTTTATATAACAGAGTCAACGACACCTACCGTAGTATCTACCACGGCCAAAATTCATCCAGTCCGCTTGGCTGTCAACGTCGGTTGGTAAAACTTCTTTGGGAACAACAAAATGGATATCGCATTCCTCAGTGTTTTTGCTATAACTGTAAGAAAAGCAGCACTGCGAGCGCATGCATTTCTTCGCACATGAAATTGTAGAGCCAACACTGATGTAAGTCTCGTTTAAATTTGAGGAAAGTCTGCCAACCTTTCCACTGAAGTAGCTGCTCGTTATCTCGATGCAAAACACAAATTTGAAAATGCCAACCATGAAAACGAGAGCTTCCCTGAGAAACATACTTCCAGCTTTGATTTCCTTCAGGATTTTTGATAACCGCATAAATACATTCTACATTCTAATCGATATGATTACGAATAATGGACGCGTTTGATGTTTTTTAGTGAACAATCAGAATTTGCAATTAGTTACGTAAATCTGGATTATAAATTCCGATCACGTTCTTTATTCTGCCTCCAACTATTCCAAACGCAGATATACTAGTTTCTTTTTCAGAAAGTCTTACATATCGTTGTATTTGCTCTAGCACTTGACGGCGTCAATTGTGAAATCTCATAGTAATACGTAATTATGTTATTCTCGATTTCTTTAAATATTCCAATAGTTGTGGATTAATCGCTTTCAACTCGCTCCGGGTATTTATTCTCAAGAACTAAGAAACGTCACTCATGTCTTTATATGCGGTCAATGTTGATATGGTAGCGTTAATACTTCAATAGAATTCTCTTCCGAGAGAATCATTCGTATCAAATATTTCAAACGATCATTTTAATTCAAAACTACATGATTTTTTATGTCGTTGCTATGATAACTCAAGATTGTTTCATTGCGAATTAGCTTCTATATTAATTGTAGTATCACATCTCTCGTCTTTCAGTTCTCTCGTTTTTCAGTCAATGCAATTATATTAATTGTAATATCATATAGCGCTCGTTTTTCAGTTGCAATTAAATGCACATAATGAAATAATGAAAAGCTGAGAGTGGACGAGAGTATTGAATACACAAGGCACTCGCTTGATTTGAGTTTTAAGGCAAAATGGAAGTTCCTATGAAACTGGCAGAAGGTTTTGACTTTAATTTGTAAATGGCCTATTCATTTTATTTCTCCAAATAAAATACAACTTGTACGATAATTGATCACTATGGCACAATGGTAACGCCAATAACGCAAAGCAATGCTGATATCCCTGATATTTTTAAAACATTTTATCAGCCAAACTGCGCTCTATAATTTTAATTTGCTACTTTTAAAAACGGAAATCGGGCGACTCTCGTCAGTCAAAATTGTTGCCATTTACCTTAAATAATACCAACAATGACTTCCATTTTTAAAGTCACTCTCACACAATTTTTGATTATCGGTGACCAGATTCTCAAACTATCAAGAAGGTAAATATTACATGTAGTACAAAGGCAGATTTTTGACGAAATTCGTTTAGAGTTTGGAAATCGTTACACTTTCCCATCTTAGAATGGAGTCCTCAAGTCAATTCGTGCAAAGAGGAAACAAAGCACAACGAAATTATATCAAAAATATTTTAAAATATGCGAAGCTTGAGGACTTAAATCGGACAGTAACAAAAAATGTCATACCATTTTCGATTGGATCGTGATATTTGGGAAACTGCAAATCTTAAAAATCAAATTTACCAATCCTTATTACACAATAGCCCCTGCCTTCTTAAATCGAGAGGGGAATTTAACATCGTGATTGCCCGGATGATAAATATTAAAGTAAGATTATGAGAAATTAAGCACCCCAAACAACCAGCCCATCACGGAAAAATTGAAGTTGTATCCTTTGCTACGGACCAATCAACATGACTCGGTATTGCTGTCACAAATTAATTGGTATCAGAAACTTACTAGACATAATTTCCTTTGAAATATATCCTATTTTCTCTTAATACACGTCACTATTTATAACACTAAACAAGTAAATCAAGAACGGAACAAGAAAATAGTTGATTTATTATCGATTTGGAAAGTTGTGCCATTTCCTACTTCTAAGTGAAGTGGGTGAAGAGCTTGCAATGAACAATTATTCGTAATGGAAATACTTTTTTTCCATAAAAGGTTAATTACGTCAACTTTTGGAGCTTGAGGCATTGTGACATCAGAAATAATTTTACTTTTAGTATTTGTAATGAAGTAGCCCCTGACATACTCACGTGGCAGTGTATGTCAACGCCCTACATATTTTGCATCCATTTAGTAAGTTGTCACGGGTTGTCATCGAAAGATTTGAAACATTTGAGTTAAAAAGTAATATGTGAAGTTTTCTAACACTGCTTATTAGTGTTTTTATGAAAAATAGCATGCTCCCCAAGTTGTACAAATATTTCGATGACAACCCGTGCTAGTCATAAACTAAAAGCCGGTGCTGAACTGATCATTCCCCATCTTTATTGAGATCTACCTCATCCAAGACGTCTTTGAAAAACAAGTAAAACCTCAAAATTATTTTGCAAAAATATCTTGAAAAGAGCATTGTAAACTCGCCGAAAATTTGATACAGCTCTTAGCGAAAACGTCTTGGAAGCTTCACTCTATGCAGACTGTGCTATACGAAAACAAGCGGTGCGGATATCATTTGCGCAAGGTGCGGATATTAACGGTCATTTTTGAATTTAATTTCGTGATATTTCACCAACTAAGGCATATTGGGTACTCAATTATATCCATACATGTGTACAGGTTTCCTAATAAAAAGGAAATTGTGTAAATAGATGTGCGACGCATCAAGCAATAATACTCTCTCCAAAGCAAATAATTTGAAGCAGCATTCATATAATATTGGTGATCGAGATGACCTATCATTACAAAGTATATTTTCATTTTGAAAGTTAAAAGGTTCTGCGTGATTTTTTACAAAATGGGAAACATTAAAAACAAAAGCGGTGTGGATATTCGCGGATATCCGTAAAGTGACGATATCCGCACCGCTTGCATATATCCGATAAATGATTTCATTTTTTAAAAAATTTACACAGAAAGTTTATGACTCTCAAAATGTAAAAATAATTTATATCGATTGGTCATCTCGATCACCAGTACTGAATGAAGGCTGTAAACGGTGTAATAAAGCAGCAATTTCAAATTCCTTGCTATGGAGCAAGGATGAATGCTTATAGTGCGCCATTAAAGAATGAAGAATAAAAAGACACATTACCCCTTTTATTAGGAATCCTCTACAAAGGGATGGTAATTGATAATTGAGTACCCAACATAACTTAGTTCACAAATTCAAAAATGACTCTTAATATCCGCACCTTGCGCACATGATATCCGCACCACTTGCTTTCGTATAACACAGTCTGTATAGGGTGAGCTTCATATTGTGTAAATAGTATAGTCTAACACCGACATACTGGGACACTTCATTATTTCTGAAGTCACATCACAAGTTGTATGTTCACAATAATTCATCTTTTATTCTGATTCGTACAAAACACACATATTTTCAAATCAAAAGATACCGCTTTCTGTCAAATAAAATTAAAACTAGGCTATATTATCAAAGGCAGAATCAGATCTGTAGGGTGTGACAAAATTGCAAGTAACATTTACAGTTGACCTACCAATGTATTATTGTATGGTTCTAATTTAAAGAGTGTTGCATTCGTTAACTTTCGTTTTTATAGAAAATAAAAGCATTTTTGTAATAATCTTTAGTTTTCTTCAAATAAAGTACCCATGCATTTTGAGGATTTTTAGAAAATAGACATGACAAGGAATGAAAATTGAAACAATTTTAATCAAAAGAGACTTGTCAGTGACATCTCACAAGATCCGATTCTGCCTTTAAGTATTGTTTAATAAGTACTTATTCTAAGCCATCAGAAGAAAACATATTTCTAACATTATCAATTGCTTTTTGAACATTTGTGCAGTTGACATATCTTGACTCTACAGCAGAGGTCCTTAATATCCCACCATCTGCCACCATTGTAATGATGCGAAACTCTTCAGTGGCATAAATCAGAACGAGCTCGAGAATAATACACTTGTGCTCATACTGGTCATCTTTCCAAAGATGTAGTTAATTATGTAGCAGTGGTACTTGCATAGACTTGGGGAGGAAAATCATGACTCCAACGTATAGACTGTTTTGGGTACACCAAACGAACACTACGACCATATACACAAGAGTCTAGTTCATGAGGAAGCATTTCGTGTCCTTTAACGTAGATCTTTGTCACGGGGCAATGCCCAACGTTTAGTGCATCCAAAGCTGGACAATCAATGTCTAATCGTTGGAGACCATAGCAGTCATACAAGTTCAAATACTTCAAATGAGGCAAAGCTACTGCCATCTCATTGAAATTTTGGCACTTCTCTAAACAAAGGTGGTATATATTGGCACAGCCTTTGAGCATCATTGATAACGTATAGTCAGATATTACACACCTGTATAACACTAGTGTCTTTACCAATGGGGAGGTCACTGACAAAAGTTTGACATCACAGTCAAACAGTCTAAGAAAGCCTATAGAGCCAAATGCCTGTATGACCACCGCTTCTAACACCATCTGAGTGTCACTACACAGGTTCAGTTCAACTGAGTCTATGCTAACACACTGTATGGTAATACTGCGCATGGTGGGAATGCAGACTAACGATACTTTGCATATATGATTAGCAAGGATGTAAATATAACTGAGACTCTCTATGTCATTATCAGAGGTGGTATGGAGAAGTCGAAGAGTTGGACTACGGAGGTGCAAAACAGATGCCGAGAAACTGCTGAGTAAGCATAATTCTTGGATATTTGGACACGTTTGTTCATTTAAGTAGAGGTCATCAATGGGTAATCTACCTATTTTAAGGCTGACTATAGATTCGTTGTACTGTAGTGTTTCTCTAAAGCTCCTCATGTCTAACTCTGAGCAATTGTCGATATGTAGCAGCACTAATTTGGTACTTCGGACATTTATTGTGCGTAAAGCGTCACATCCATCGACTTGTAGTCGGCGTAATTTTGGTGTAAACATCTCTAAATGTTCCATTGACTCTAGTCCCTGGTCTAACGTTGCCAAGCGTAGATTTGGAGCATTAATACTGACGAATAGGACGTTCCATAGGTTATATAGGTAGATCTTATGGAGGGAACCTGTTACAAGACGAATACCATGTAGATTCTGAAAGTAAAATTTAAATAAAATATAGATATTTTAAGTGCTATGTTCACATTAGTTCAGTGCATTAACAGAGACATCGGACCATAAAAAAACAATTTTCAATATATCTTTAGCACCATCTATTTAATATATGAAAATGAAAAATGGGATGGGACATTAAAGTGCACAAACTGTAAATATCTGAATAAATTTCGTAACTTGAATCAAGAAAGAATTTTGATCGAGTTATAAGACCATGGGAAGATAACATGTGCAACTGGGAGCGTTTATCCCACAGATAACCTTATCACGATGACGACGTGACATGTATGTAATCTCTTTCTCAGATGAGTGAAAGATAGAAACCGTTTATTACATCATGTGTGTGATAAAAATTGCGATTGTGCACGGAATGACAATGCTGTCCTACATTGAGGCGAAATTAAATAGCTGATCAGCTACAACGAGTTTCAAGGGCAATATCGATTAGGTCTAGTTTGCAACTAGAATTTCTCACGCAATCTGTGAGATCGTTGACTTTTTGATTGATGAGAATCAGTGATGGTTGGAAGCCTCATCGATATTGTATATGTGGTTACGAATATTTTTGATGGTGCATTGTTTGTCGATCAATATCCATAACAATTTTAGAGTGCATTTTCTTGTGATACAAGTACCATTAGCCCCTAAGTGTACTTGTAGTAACACACAGCCATGTATAACTCGATGGTGTCATTGAGCACTATTATGATAGCCTATTGTTTGGAGAAAAACGAATGATGTCCAAAGTTCGTTTGATTGTAACCTTGAAATGCTGATAAGTCAACATACAGCCGTAAAACACATATATTGATAAATGGCAACTGTTAATTCTGTACACTTTCAATGTTTAATGATGCAGTTTTATTTATTATCTTAGCTTATATTTTCTCAGACATCATTGGTTTTAAAAGATGCTTCTTAGAAAAATACATTAAATACATTGATTTACCCACCTCACAATTACTGAGACTTAATTTCTTTAATCTGGTCAAGCTGCTAATGGTGTGCCACAGCTCATCCATCTCTATGGAAACAAAGTGTAAACAAAGAACGGTCACCATGGAAGCATGGATGGAATCAGACACTGATTGGACGACGAAAGCACCCTGCATCATTGCATCTTCACTCCGTAGATCATTGAGCGGTAGTCCGGAGTTAATCTTGAGCTTGACATCCTCAAGACCAGTTAGTGAATCAAACAGTCCCACAACGCCATACGCTGTCACTGACCAGCATGCATTTAGAGAAATACTTTTAATGTTGGGAAAATGTTGAGCAATAAGTTGTAGTTCAGCATCGGTGATTGCATAACCCCCGTTGATCTGTACATCCTCTAGGTTACTGAGAGGTAGTAGACTCTCCACCACTACCCTGTTCCATGATATGGGCAGTCTTAGACATTTCAAAGACGTAAGCTTTGGGATGAGGGCAAACACAGACTCATATACGAGGGCGTTATCCTTCCACGTGAGTTTCTGGATATGGGTCCCATATACGCGAAAGATGCAGAAGAGCATGCTGAAGTGCCAATATTCATAATTGGTTGGGTCAACATGGATGTTCCTCCAGATTGACCCAGATGTCTTCAAAACGTTCCTCCATCTTTTGCAGACGAGAGCTAGTTGTGGAACCTGATCGAGGATTGGCTCCAAGTAACGAAATATCCTGACTAAGATCTCATCTGGAAGTCGTTGAGCTATAGATGTACTTTCCCGTGATGTTCCATTCTTAGGATGAACACATTCCAATACGTCATAGTCCCTGAATAATCCTCTCAAATGTACAGTCCAACTGTCGTCTGCTGACGCACATGAAGGTTGATGTGACCTCATTCCGGCCATCATCCATAGCGTCGTTCCAGCGTCTAAGTCGACTCCCACCACGTGGCCTAGTTACGTCCCGATTCAGTTCACGGTCAATTGTCCACATAGATTAACGTATGTTATGGATTCTACTGGTAAATTTGATAAATCAGGCAAAACAATATACGTACTCACTACAGCTGTATTAGGTCTAGATTCATTCATAAAACCTTCGATATCTGCAATTTACGTCAGAAAATCAATGTCAAGTTTAATTGTTAGTAGGAGAAGCCTCTTTAGTTTCGAATATATCAGGATATTACCCACCGCTTCCTGGTCACAGCTGGTTGTCAATACGGTATCGTGTTCCTTTACCTACATAAGGTCAATATATCCTTTACTGGAGTAGATTTCAATGGCAATTTACCGATAGCAAATATCAAGTGTAAATATATAATCGAAGTATAGCTATGATATCCTCCCTTTATCAACACACGTGATATTGTTGATTTCCGTGCTTCTGACGTAGATTGCCGTATATGACAAACAGCGATATATTATGATAATGGCCAGATCAATACTCCAGTACCAGATGTCTGTAAGCAATTTGTAATTACATTGAACGAAAAGAAAATACAGCTGGCTTAAAGAGAGAATCAGATATAGCGAGCAGGCTAAACAAAATTGTTTCAATTTTAGAATATTTTTGGCTCATATCCTTCCTTGTCATGTCTATTTTCTAAAACTCACAAAAGTGCATACTTTATTCCAGGAAAACTAAAGATTTTTACAATAATCTCGCCCGGTGATCGTACAAAAATGATGGAGGGGGGGGGGGATTAGGCGATTTCTGCAAGAAAACTCAACGAATTTGGATGATTTATTTTTTTCAATAGAAAATTTACAACTGAATTGCCAAATGAATAGACGCAGTGCATGGCAAAGTATGTTAGGTCATCTCGTATTTTTTTTAACTGATACCCTTCTAAGATATGAGATATATTAAAAAAGGCGCATCGATCATCACCAACGTGCAAAAGTCAATGTTTTTGCTATAAATCGGGCAACAATGGTCTACACGACCTGTAATAAATAGGTATAAGGGACGTTATTATCACAATACTAATGACATTGCTCACTTTTCAAAGTTAGTATCCATGCGTTATACGGTACAAAAAATAATCGAAATAAATTAATTTGGGATGGAGGGGGGATCGTGGGTACTGGGCTCACATGGTGTTGGTCAAAAATGAATGATGGCTAAAAAGGCAGAAAATAAAAAAAACGGATATAATTTTTTGCCGATTTTTTGTAACAAAATTGTTTCATACAAATACTCTTTACAATGACATGGCTTTTTACAATGCAGGAAACCTGAATTATTTGTAAAGCTAGGAAATGGGCCAAAAGTGAATTTCGCGAGACAAAAATGGGACCATTTTGAAAATAGGCGAGCTTTTGGACCAGGAGTCATAGGGGAGTTTTCTGTATTGATGTTGAACAATAACCAGAACAACGGCAACGCCAAAGCGTAGCGAATCCCATCGAACAGCCATGGCTGGCATTTTTATAAACAAAGTATATAGCAAAAATGGCAGCCATTTTTCAAAATGGCCACCTTCTACCAAAAGTGTCATTGGACAGTGTGCCATGCTTATAGTATTCACATACCAAATATGAACAAAATCGCTCTACTACTTTTCGAGTTATAGTAAAATATGTTAAAATGGCGGGCATTTTAAAAAATGGCCGCCTCCTACCAAAAGTGTCATTAGACAGTGTGCCATGCTTATAGTATTCACATACCAAATATGAACAAAATCGCTCCCCTACTTTTCGAGTTATAGTAAAATAAATTAAAATGGCGGCCATTTTTCAAAATGTCCGCCATTTTTCAAAATGGCCGCCTTCTACCAAAAGTGTCATTAGACAGTGTGCTATGCTTATAGTATCCACATACCAAATATGAACAAAATCGCTCCACTACTTTTCGAGTTACAGCAAAAATCGTAAAATAACGAGTAAAGGCATTTTTCAAGATGGCTGCCATATGCTTCTTTAATATCTACATTTCTAGCTTTATTAATGTCCTACATAATTTTTTTTACATTTAAAAACATATTGCTATTACAGTTTTACATATTGCACCTAAATTACTGTAAAATCGGCACTAAAATGGCCGCCATTTTTAAATGAGCGGCCATTTTGAAAATCGGCTTTCGAGCAGAACTTCTACCCCCATAGGGTATATGTGTACAAAATATGAACAAAATCGGGCCAACGGTATTTGAGTTATTGCCCGGACGGACGGACGGACTGAGGCGTTCCCTATATCCAGACTTGCCAACCTCCCGTTTTTTACGGGAATCTCCCGTAAATTTTTTGTTTTTCCGTAAAAATACCAAACTCCCGTGCCATTTTCTCCCGTAAAAACTCCCATACCGTATTTCTACTAAAATCTCCCGTAATTTTTAAAAAAATATGGCCGTAAAATCTCCCGTATTTTTTCTGAAATCTCCCGTAAAATCTCCCGTATTCTGGTATAACTCCCGTAAAATCTCCCGTATTCTTGGTATAACTCCCGTAAAACCTCCCGTATTCTTGGTATAACTTCCGTAAAATCTCAGTTTTTTTGCTGTCAAAATCTACCGTATTTAAAAGGAAGGAAACAAATTTGTGACGTTGATTATTTCAGGCACGCTTCTTTCTTTTACTCTAAGAAGGATTGCCTCCCATGGTTCACTATCGATACTTTCAAAAATAACTTAAAAGTACTTCATTCCTATGATTCAAATTGCTTTTCTGCGATCAGTTCGGTGTAAGTTTGCACAACAAATGTCCACAAACGGGGGCCAGTTCATATTCTGTCATACTTCTGCGGGAGAATACATTTTGTTTTTATATGGCGCTAAACAAAATATTCCCGCAATATAAGGCGCACTATGAGTAGGGACTGCTGTGAAATAATGAACGTAAGTGACATCTATCTTAGATTATAAGTTCTAATTAATTTATTAACTGCGCATGCGTCATCATAATTTCAACCAATTAAATCGCTGGATTTAATACCGTAAAAACTCCCGTTTTTTCAAAATCTACCGTAAAATCTCCCGTTTTTTCAGAAATCTACCGTAAAAACTCACGTTTTTACAAAATCTACCGTAAAAACACCCGTTTTTCAGAAACATACAGTAAGAACTCCCGTTTTTACCGAAATCTACCGTAAAAACTCCCGTTCTTTCAAAATCTACCGTAAAAACTCCCGTTTTTCAAAATCTAAAGTAAAAACTCCCGTTTTTTTCAGAAATGTACCGTAAAAACTCCCGTTTTTTCAGAAATCTACGGTAAAAACTCCCGTTTTTCCGAAATCTCCCGCAAAAACTCCCGTTTTTTTAAATCTCCCGTAAAAACTACCGATTTTTTTTCAAAAAACTCCCGCTTTTTTCAAAAAACTCCTGCAAAAACTACCGGATTTTGAAAAAAAACTCCCGTAAATTTTTCATTATAGGTTGGCAAGTCTGCTATATCCCTCCAAACTTCGTTCGATGGGATAATAACTTAAAACGGGAATCCTATCGACAGAGGTTTTAAAGCAAATGGTCTAAAAGTGATTTTCGCGAGACAAAAATGGCGGCCATTTTGAAAATAGGCGAGCTTTTGAACCAGGAGTCATAGGGGGGTTGCTATATTGATGTTGAACAAAAAAAATTTGAAAAAAATTATTTTTTGAAAAATTTTTTTTCTAATTTTTTTTTCATTGACTCATACACTTTGAAAGTGCTCAGAAAGCACTAAATAGCATCTTAAAATTGTAAAATTTTCTTGGGGGAGTGGGCCACCCCTCACATCCCCTACAAAACAATTGAAAAGTTCTGAATTTATTTTATGTTTTGTCTCCTGCACTACTTGCCCAGACATCATCAAATAGCTCCTTGATATAGTCAATGTTTCTGGGGGACTAACACTTGCCCCCATCTGGAATCCCCATCCCACCTTCCCCTCTTGCTCGCCCCCCCCCCCCTTGACACATTGCCAGATGGAAAAAATATGGAGAAAATTGTGATTTTCTCTAATTTTATTATTGACTCATACACTTTGAAAGTGCCCAGAAAGCACCAAATAGCATCTTAAAATTGAAAAATTTTCTAGGGAAGTAGGCCACCCCTCACATCCCCCACGAACAATTGACAGAAATCAATCAATAAATGAATAATATTGACTCATACATTTTAAAAGTGCCCAGAAAGCACCAAATATCATCTTAAAAATGTAAAATTTTCGCCACCCCTCACACTCCCGACAAAACAATTGAAAAATTTGAACTCATACACTTTAAAAGTGCCCAGAGAGCACCAAATAGCATCTCAAAAGTGTAAAATTTTCTAGGGGAGGGGGCCACTCCTTACACCCCCCATAAAACAATTGGAAAGTTTGGAAGTTGCATTTGTTAATTTTAAACACTTCAAAACTACACAGAAAACACCAAGTGACATAATGAAATCATAAAAATTTCTGGCACCCTACCCCAAAAATTAAAGCATCCATTTACTCAAACACATTAAAAGTGCTCACAATTAACCAGACAGCATCTTGAATTAGTTAACTTTTCCCTCCCCCCCTAAGAAGAAAATGATGAAAAAATCTGAATTTCTTCAAATTGATTCAATTGATTAAAACACTTGAGTTTCCAGCAGAAATCACTTAATGTGATCTTGAACTGGTAAAAGTTCTCAGGTGAACATTTATGCCCTTCTAGCACACCCTCCCCCTATTCCAATGTTTCTCCTAATTGCTCATACAATATTTAGTCTAAAAACAATACGAAAACAATAAAATGCTACAAAATAAGCTGAGTGGCCCCAAATATAGGGAGTAACCGACCCCCCCCCCCCTCTGACTTACGCGATTTGATTTACGCGGCAAAAAATTGACAATTTTATATTCTCTTTACTGAGAACCGCACCCCCTTTGAGAAAAGTGTCTTACGGGCCTGTTGACGGTTTTAAAACGGGCCAATTGTTGACAGACAGACGGACGGACAGACAGGCGGACGGACAGACAGGCGGACGGACAGACAGACGGACAAGTGAATGATTGCAGTAGCTCACTATGTAAGCTAAAAATGGCAAACATCACTTAAAAAGTGCTCAGAATGGTGGAAAACTGCAATTTTGGTCAGGGAATGGGTTTGCTCTATCTAGGGGCCTGTTTCTGTATAATGTTGGTGAGGCAGTTGCTACGCCCATGTACTACGCCTCAGGATATAATGTAAAAGAAGATACAGAAGTAAAAAATACAATTCCAAGCAACTTTTTTCCACTTTATATATTACATGAAATAGATAATGCTACGATTGAATTACAGTTCTAATAATTAAATTTAAAGCGATTGTTAATTTTACTTAGTGAATAAAGCACTTTCTTCTATTGTTATGAATATTTTTTGGTATATATATACATAAGTGAATATGGTATGTTCATCATAACAATAAACACAATAGAAACATTTGTTAAACTACAACATACATTACGTTGTAACGTTATGTGAGTAACATTATTGAGGTACTCTATATATGTTACTTACAGTAGTTACATCTCTTCACCATCACCAAGTTCACCTTCACATATTACGTTCAAAACATTACTGATTACACTTGCACTTGGTACTAGAATACACTTGCACTTGGTACTAGAATAGTATAAGATTCATACAATTCTTCCCACGTGACATCATTTTTTGACACGCTCGAGTAATGAAATAATTTAGAACGTATCCTAACATCAATGTGAATAAGAGTTGAAGTATCTTGTCACAGAAGTTGCTGCCCCTTTAAATGGATACACAATTCTATCTACGTTTAAAATATGATATAAGAGTAGTCCGATTAGTGATGGGTAGATCAACAAAACTTCACAAACATTTACAAAGTAGGATCATTTTCTAAACCATTGAATGTTACATGTACAAATACCAATTAAAGCAAAGCACGCTTGAATAATATGGAACTGGAGGATCGTTTTCTGTTGGTCTGGTTGATCTATCGCGCGTACTGAAGGGACCGGCGTTACCTGGGTTACAGGGACTTGGGTCGGGAAGGGAAATATCGGTCATCCATATATATATATATATAGCTATATCATCCTAACATCAACATAACATGAAGCCCATCTTTTTTTAGCGCCTCGTGTATTGCGCAATTCGTTCGCGCATAGATCATACTGATGTGGGTACCCGGGTGTGGGTCATTTCAGTAGACTCCATTTTGTTGCGTAAAGAACGCCTACATCTATGTCATGCATGTCAGTATACTTTAACCTCGAGTCAACTACGCGTTCGCATTGAGTTGTGGTGTAACAAATCGTTGGTTGAAGTCATGTAGATGGCTCGAGTTAGACCTTGGGTTATTCACCATCGATTATGATGTACCTGCCTCACTGATGGACGGACGGATGGACGGACAGACGTGTGCAATGGATTTTTTCTGAAGAGAAGTATATAAGTAAGCATTACAGTATAGGCGGACTACGCAAAATTATCAGAATCGTATTTCATTATTACATCTAATTGTAGAAAGATAGAAGAGGGTTACTCTATCTTATTTATTTATAATATGACCGTACGCCCTCTCAAATTAAGTTAGTATTAAGGAAACCTATATATTTGATTTAGTTTTCATTTATGACTATAATCATTAAAGGGAGAATCAGATCTAGCGAGCAACCTTAACAAAAGATGTTTCAATTTTTTGCTCATATCATTCCTTATCGTGTCTATATACGAGGGGTGATCAATAAGTAATGGACGCTTTTTTACACAGATACTTTTTATCAACCAATCCCTTTGATTTTCTTACCAGTGATACATCATTCAATTATCTATCAATTTTGAAGATTGAAGACAAAATATGTAATGCATGTTGATATATCCTTATTTATGTGAAGGAGGTACAGGTACCCCGGGACTGACATTTACGTCACATATTTACTTTTTAGCCAGTCTGGCATATTTCAGTTAGATTTGAACTTTTTTGATATGCAACAAGTGTTGTAGACAAGGTGCATTTTCATCTAGAGGAAATGTGGTAGGCGTTTAGTGTTAAAAGTGTTCTGACAAGTGTTTCTTAAGTAAATTTTTATGCTGAATCCAAAAAACCATGTTGGCAAGCTGAAATATGATTATTTAACCCTTAACATACCATGTTAGTCCCCCTACCCCCCAATTCACCCCTATCAGGGGGAAAAATTCTTCAACCTAAAATAACTTTGATTTAATGGTTTTTGTAAGTGAAATACATGGACATTGTATAAAATAAACATTTAAAGTATGAATGATACGGATTAATTTTAAGAAATTTGAATAAAAGCAAAAAGTATGTACCCCAGGGGGCAAATTTATGAACCATTTTTTACTTTTCGTGTCATAACTTTTTTATTAGACAATGATGGATGCTAAAAAAATCCATGTAAAAGGCTTAATACCTGGTCTACTAATCCTGCAAGAATCAAAGTAATTCCTTTGATAATTGCCTCGAAAAAAAATTGTGAATTTAAGAAAAAATGACATTTTAGCTGGGACTGATTTTATGTGTGACTATAACTGACCCCTATTGCTTTAACATTTATCCCTCTGTGTTCATATATTTGGCATTTTAGAATAAATCTAAAATATAAAACTTATTTTAGCTAAGTTTTAGGAAGATTTAAGCTTTCTAGCATGTTCAAATGTTAAAAATTCATGAAATATGATGTCTAAAATTGATAAGTTATAGGTATACCCTCGGAAGACTCCTATAATTTCTTATTTATGAACATATTTGTACCAATATTAGTTTTCTAGCTTAGACAAATAATGTATGATATATCCTGTTATCATTGAAAATTCATTCTTAAATCATAGGTCTGCAATCGATTTAATTCAAGTATACCATTAGCCTAGTATCATTCTACTGGTACAGGGTGTCCAAAAACAGGACCGAAGAAAAGTTAATTAACTTTGTCAATCCTGCATATTCTGCCTCAAAACTTCAGAATTATTCAGTTCATTCAATATGAATTTTGTTGTGAAAGTTTCATGATAATCTGCCTGTGGAGTCAAAAACTACAGCACTTTACAACATATGTCCAATGTGGCCACTTCTCCTCTACATGCACAATCAAATCTGGCAAAGGAAGTTGTTCAATTGTTCAATTATCCATGGCGTGAATAAAATCTATCTAGAGAAGTAAAACTAGTGTCAGACAAATTCTCAGATATTCTTCAATTTTAAGTGGATAGCTTCATCAGAAGCTTTGCAATTCATGCTGGTATGTGCAAGAGAGTCATCAACAGCTTCGTTGGCTGGGGTGATGGCCACATGGGGCATGTGTTGTAAAATGCTGTAGTTTTTTACTTTATTAGCAGATTATCATTAAATGTTCACAACAAAATTCACATTAAATGAAGTAAATAATTCTGAAATATTAAAGCAAACTATGCAAGATTGACCAAAATAATCAACTTGAACAAGCTATGATTTCATAGATTAGTTTGATGTATGACATATTCCGAGCTGACTCTCTGTTTATTTAAACCATCTAAAAAGAGGCTTAATCATTGAAAATCATTACAAATAAAGGTCTAAACAGACAGTATTAAGGTAAACTATTAGAATACCCTTATTATTTCCAGGCTTAGAGTTTATTGGTACCTACTACTGTTTCATAGCTCGGGGATTTAATATATGCTATATCCTGACTAGTTTTTCTGCAGATTTGAACCAATGACAGGTCTAATCATTGATTATACTCCATATACTAGGTCTAAAATTGAAGTATTCAATAGAACCCTCTATGAAAATTCAAAAAAGATTCAAAATGACATTAACCTCAACATTAGATCTGAATAAGGATTAAATCCTTCATAGAGCTGAATATGGTCCAAATCTTGTTATACTTCATCCAAGCCCAAAGAAAGGGAAATTAGGAGCTTCATCTCAATGCATTTCAATGCATGATCCCTTATTTCATGACCACCAAAATTATGGAAGGTGTGGCACAATAAACTTAGAGGAAATGCACTAACTATTAGAATATAGTACCTGCTGCAGTTCAGCGAGGATTCTTGCATTGAACTATGTGGTAAAAGGCTCTACAAATTCAATCAACCAAGTTGATTGACCCCTATGCCAGTATTGGTATTGGTTAGAAGGGTGGCAGAATTGTAGGCATAACACAAAGACAATATCTGCATTGAACAGATGGGCACCGGGGTATAATCTTAGATCACACATGGGGAGTCCAAACAAGAATTATGTTTGGACTTGCGTTTTGAGATTCCATAGAGGGGGGGTGGTAATTTGCAAATCAAAACAAGAATCTATGGAAGAAGTTAAAATATGTGACATGCTGCTGAAGTTTGGCATGTTTTCAGAAGATCCATTACTTAATCTCCAAAGTATATGTACAAAAGATGTACTCACAGAAACAATCAACAGGCTCGACAGTTTGGCCAACAACAACTGGATGTCTTTGTGTCTTAGAGGTTGATACCAACAGGGTCAGATGAAAGACACAACATTTCTTGATCTACTGAGCAAGCACCAACATTTTTTAAACTATATGCCTAATCCCAATATAAACGAGCAGAAAGTTGTTAAGGCAGACAGGAATGTTTTGCAGAATCTTATCACTACATATGAAGCTAACCACAGACCTGTGGGCATCAATGAAATCATGAAACATGAGCTGATGTCTTTTCCAATAGCCCTCATTGACGAATGAAACATTCAAGCCAACTCAAATGTACTCTACTCCTTAACTGTTTAACAAATGGCATTGGAATGCCAACCGTAATATTTCCAATGTATGATCCTTCTTACAAATTAGCATCAATTGCATCTACACCTTAGGATTTGGCTACAGTCTTCAAGGAAGCAAAACTTCAGCAGTGAAGTGTACTGTGCCCCATCTTGCATACTTTTGGTGGTCATATCTCATGAAAAAAGGATTCATGCATTGAAATACATTGAGATGAAGCTCTCAATTTCCCTTTCTTTGGGCTATGGTGAAGCGTATCAAGATTTGGACCATGTCCATGTATTACTACCAGAATGAAAAGTAATCCTTGTCTTCCTTGTTCAGCTCTATGAAGGATTGTAATTCTGATTTACAAGAGTCATCCGAGATCACATCAATCAGTTGCTTTATTTGATTTCCAGATCCAATGTTGACGTTAATGTCATTCTGAATCTTTTTTGAATTTCCCATATATGGTCCTATTGGATTTAAATTGCCAAAAAATTGCTACTCTGCAAAAACTCTCATTAACTGAAACATCCCACTAATTCAAAATGTTGTCAAAGTGAGTATACGCCATTTGTCAAGAATTTCTGCCTCAACCCCAAGAGTAACACAGAAAGGTTAATGGGGACAGGGGGGGGATTTTTTAATATGACTAAACATTGTACAGGGAAGAAAACTCCATTAAAATGAAGATTTGTATGAATCATTGGTACTTTTGCTCTCACGTCAAGCAATTGTCAGGCTGCTTAGAATGAAATTAGCCTTGTCTTCCTAGTTCAGCTCTATGAAGAATTGTAATTCTGATTCAGATCCAGTGTTAAGGTTAATGTCATTCTGAATCTTTTTTGAATTTATCATAGAGGAATCTATTGAATACTTCAATTTTAGACCTAGTATATTAAGTATATTCAATGATTAGACCTGTTAGGTGGTTCAAACCTGTAGAAAACTAGTCAGAATATGTCATATATCAAACCTCCGAGCTATGAGACAGTAGTAGGTACCAATGTACTCTAAGCCTGGAATTAAGGGTGTTCTAATAGTCTACCTTAATACTGTCCGTTTAGGCCTTTATTTGTAATGGTTTTCAATGATTAAGCCTCTTAGATGATTGAAATCACCAGAAAGTCAGCTTGGAATATGTCATACATCAAACAACTAATCTATGAAATCATAGCTAGTTCAATTATGCTCATACCAGTAGAATGATACTAATGGTATACATGAATTTAATCGATTGCAGACCTATGATTTAAGAATGAATTTTCAATGATAACACTTAAAATATTGTTCAAACCACCAGAAAGCCAAGCCAGGATATATCATACATCATTTGTCTAAGCTAGAAAACTAATATTGGTACAAATATGTTCATAAATAAGAAATTATAAGGGTCTTCCAAGGGTATACGTATAACTTATCAATTTTAGACATCATATTTCATGAATTTTTAATAGTTGAACATGATAAAAAGCTTAAATCTTCCTAAAACTTTGCTAAAATAAGTTTTATATTTTAGATTTATTCCAAAATGCTAAATATATGAACACAGAGGGATGAATGTTAAGGCAATAGAGGTCAGTTATAGTCACGCATAAAATCAGTCCCAGCTAAAATGTCATTTTTTCTTAAATTCACTAATTTTTTTCGAGGCAATTATCGAATGAATTACTTTGATTCTTGCAGGATTAGTAGACCAGGTATTATGCCTTTTACATGGATTTTTTTAAGCATCCATCATTGTCTAATAAAAAAGTTATAACACGAAAAGTAAAAAATGGGTCATAAATTTGCCCCCTGGGGTACATACTTTTTGCTTTTATTCAAATTTCTTAAGGGTAATCCAAATCATTCATACTTCAAATGTTTAATTTATACAATGTCCATGTATTTCACTTACAAAAACCATAAAATCAAAGTTATTTTAGGTTGAAGAATTTTTTCCCCCTGATAGGGGTGAAATTTGGGGGTAGGGGGACTAACATGGTATTTTAAGGGTTAAATAATCATATTTCAGCTTGCCAACATGGTTTTTTGAATTCAGCATAAAAAGTTACATAAGAAACACTTGTCAGAACACTTTTAACACTAAACGCCTACCACATTTTACAGAGAGACCTTTTGCAGAAAAGCACCCGGTCTATTGTGTTGTTTGAAATATTTTGCTGACTGGTGACACATAAACGGTAAGTATGATGAAGTGTTGTATGGTTGGGGTTTACATGTCAATATGAGAAAACATTGTGGAAGAAGGGGTTGGTGAGAGAAGGGAACACCCTACTCCATATGGACAACGCACCTGCCAAAAGATCTCAAAATATTCAGAATACAATGTCCCTGGACCTCAATTGAGCCCTTCGCCAATGCATCATTTTGTCCAGATCTGCCCACATGTGACTTATTCATTTCTATACTAGTATAACTAATTCCTACAGAGAAAGGAAGCAGGTTTATTGACATTGATGAAACAAAACAAGCTGTGCCACTTCATCATGCTTCCACGTCAAAGAATGGATTCGGCCTTGTCTCACAATCTTTGGTTAAGATGATGAGCAAGTGTGTACATGTAGCACTCGATGGAACCTACATGTATGCAGAGGACCCTGTAGAATGAATGTGGCATGGATACCACATAGTGATGATAAATCATTCAAAATCAAGTATGGCATATCATTAGTAATTCATGACCATCATAGTTAGTTTGTTCAGCCTGCATTCAACTGCATTGCATGTTAAAAAAGCTAAAGTAGATCAGAATGTGTGACGTTATGTCGGTCCTGGGGTACCTATACCTCCTTCATCAAAATATATTACATGTATTACATGTTTTGCTATCAAATCTTCAGAGTTCATAGCTTCTTGAATAATGTATCACTGGTGAGGAAATCAAAGGGATTGGTCGATAAAAAAATATGTGTAAAAAAGCGTCCATTACTTATTGATCACCCATCGTACAAAGTGCATACATTATAAGAGGAAAACTAAAAATCTTTGCAACATAGTATTCATTTTTAAATAAATATGGTTATCATATTTATTATTTGGGAGAATTTGAACGTACCTTGAAATTGTAAGGAATAGATTTGTAGGTCAATTGTTGCACGTTGCCTGTAATTTTGTAACCCCCCTCCCATAGAACTGATTCTACCTTAGACATATTTTACAATATTTAAAACAATGTGACAGGGGACTAGCGACTTCTGTAACTTCGTACTATGACCAAAAACCTAAAAACTACATATATACAGAACCGTCAGTAATTAAAATATGAACGTAGTTTAAAATTTTGTTTCTTTCACTACTCTAATCATATCCCACATGCGGCCACCGAGCTAATATGTTTACCAAATGCAAGCGTTTCCCTTATACTTGTTGCTTCTAGTGTGTTTTCCCACGAGTTTTCAAATTCCCTAGAAAATTTTCGGGGACTTCTCGTGCGTCTTATAGTTTCTACAACATGTACAAGTGTAATTTTAGTATCTTCCAGCACAAATTACCAAAACATACTCGTAATTTCTATAAGCCAGTTACAACTTTTTTCTCTTTTCTGAATTCAATTTATACCAAACAGTATATATGAATGAATTTAAATCAAGAAAATCAAGATATATACAAGAAAGATCGATTGATTTGGAATATTACATAATAATTTTAACATTAGGGCCCACAGTATATCTCTCTCAGCTTACATGTACCTTAAACGTCTTAAACAATCGAAGCTGCATTGTTCTCCATCATAAATATATGTTTGTATGTTTTTTCCATTCCAGATTATATTAATTTCTGAACCGCTGGCTCTATTTTTGCCATTTCTTATCCTTTCTTAGTGATTTTTTTCCACCATGAAGATTTCACTGTTATATGAGAGTATTATCTGTGTTTTTGTTACCATGGTAACCAGTGAGGGGACAAGGTGGAGCTCAGAAAAAAACAAATTTGAAAAATCAACAGTAGTTTTATATGATGTTTGGACACTGTATTCATTGCTGAATATGTGACATACTGCAATAGTTTGTATTATATCATTAAGTATATTCATTGTAACTGTCATTATTCTTCCATCAATTCTAATCCCTCAACGTTGTTACATGTACCAGCATTTTGTAAGCATTTTTATGACTTTTCACCAAGTCCTGAAAGGTGTGATACTTTGCCTCCAAAATGTAATTGTTTCCATAGATTGTGACGTGTACCACACGCACCGTATCCCTCAGAATTAGCTGGGTTTGATTTCTATCTTTTCCTAACAGTGAAGAACAAATTGAGAGGCATCCACTTTGTGGACAGTAGTGAGATCATTCAGGAATTCACACAGCAATGTTACAAAGTAGGCAAGTCTTTCAGGACTGGGTGAAAAGGCATAACAAATGCTTACAAAGTGCTGGTAACTACTTTGAGAGATTAGAATTGATGGAAGAATAATGACAGTTGCTATGAACATTAATGAATATACTTAATAAAATAATACAACCTATACAGTATGTCACATATTTCAGCAATGAATACAGTGTCCAAACATCATATAAAACTTTTGTTTTTCAAATTTGGTATTTTTTCTGAGTTCCACCTTGTCGCGTCATCAGTTACCATGGTAACAAAAATAATTGGATAATGATGTCATAGAACAATGAAATCTTCATGGCGTGATCCTATATATCTGTGTTATATTATGAGAAAAAATCACTAAGAAAGGATAAAAAATGGCAAAATAGAGCCAACGGTCAAGATATCCTGATCACCACTCATAATATAGTGATACATAGTTCAGTATTTTGATATACACGTAAGAGATTATGAAAACGTTACAACATAGTGAATTCTAACTAACCTATTGCTGCAAGGACTGATATATAATGTACATAATAATTACATATACATGTATATGTACAGGTACTATGTCACCGCGTCTAATGTACCTTCTACATCACATTTACACAGAAAAATATTAATAATTAAAAGGTTCCAACCAATTACAATAGAAAACATTTTATGCTTTTCTGAAACTATATAAGGAAAAGTCACAAAAGGGTAAAAATTGAAAAATATTTAAATTAAACAACTTGTCGAAAGGAATGTCTAACATCAAATCTGTCATATTTCAGTATACATAAATGCCAATAAAAGAAACGATTATAATTTATGTAAGTGGGTCTATGGGGACCACCTTACAAAAGTAAGCCATATTCATTCAAATGACCAGTCCACTCCCTTTTCTACAGTACCTAACACCAGCACACAATAAAGTTTTATTTGATTCTTTAAAGTGCAACAAAGGACAAACATATGTTGAGGGTAAAGTTTAAAAACATTTGAACTATTTTTCAATATTTTTGGCCCACAGCATTCCTTATGTCTGTTTTCTGACTTTACATCATGATATTATTTTGATCCTTAAATGTACTTTGCAATGTGTTTGGATCAATTAAAATGTTTTAATTCTAATGAATCTGGACATTTCTCCATAAATAAGGTATCCAAAAAATCATATATTACAGGTTAATTATAAAAAATGTTGCACTGCTTTACTGAATAAAATTCAAAAAATTCCATGACAATTGAAATTGAAAAACTGATTCCAAAATTAGAGTGTCTATTTTTGGGGTCAGTCTGGAAATAGAATTGTACATGTATAGAAAACATAGAAATGCATTTTGGAGCTGCTTCCAACACTTTACACTCTATCATTTGTTGCCAATTTTTCAAATATTACCTTATAAAGGTTCTAAATGAATCAAATGTTTTGTGTGGTGGTACTTCCATGTGATCAATATCTACTTTGGCATGTATGCAGTTATATGTTGATGTATTTTAGGGAAGTGCTTCATCATGTTTTATGATGTTCACAACATACATGTACATGTACATGTATACATATAGGGTTTAGGTTGATATCACACGTCTTATGTTATCTCACTCAGTAGGTATGATATACATGTATTAATTGACATAATCACATCACAAATAGAGCTCTAAATTTCATAGTATACTCTGTCATTTTCCCAAGACTTGTGACAAGGCGTTGGTAGGTTACTAACAAAATAATCACTATAATGTTAGTGATGGAAAATTGACTGGTCATTTACACTCCGACATGGGGTCATATTCATTGAGTATATGCATGGTAATGTAATTTTTACATTTCAAAAGAGGTGTGAGCTTACATTTCTCATTATATCTCTCTAAACATTTTAATTTCCAGGGTATTACATTGAAATTTTCACAGAGTTTGTAACATTTAAGGTCATCCTATTAATCCAGTAAAAATTTCTAGTTTAACGAAAAAGTTTAGTTAAAAAGGTAAACATAGCAACCAAAACTAAAGAAACCAGGGGCAAATTAAGAAGTTGAAAAAGAACCCCATAATCCAGGTTTAAAAACATAAGTTTTGAAATAAGATGTCAAACACATTAGAATATAGTGAGATCCTGTTTTGCCAAATAGTCAAAGGACAGGTATTTTTGCCCCTTTCTTTCCCTTTCAATATGTTCACACTACACATGGCTACTAATATCTTCATCATATTGTTGTTTTAGATCACCTTTAGTTTGGGCAAAGGATTTTCCAAATTTAACATAATTTTTAATCTTTATAAATTCAAAAAAATTCTCTACTTTCCTGAATCTATGACATTATCATTTAGTAATAGAAAACATATACATATTACATAGAAGTTATTTTAATGTGTTTGATAGCTTCTTTTTAATATGTTATGTATTCAAACATGCTAGATGAAGGTCATTATTAGCCCCTCGTCCCTTGACTATATTCTACGTAATATTTGAATAAATATTTCTGTTATAATGAATATTTTTACAAGAATAAGTTATTCTATGCTGCACATTCTCTGAAAATTCCATTAGATTACATTGAAAAAAGGAATCCAAAGATACATTATGACGACTTTATGGTAACACCTCGCACATTTATGTAATGTGATTCTGATAGAATACATGTACATGTAATGATGTAACAGAACTTTCACAACTTCCCAATGTAAATGATATGGGTATTATCATGTGTTTTGTATCATATAATATTGTTTGGAACCTTTTAATAGCAAATAAATGTACACTTTGTGTGTCAACTCTGTGTTAATGTAAGGTCTCCACAATCTTTACCCACTGCCTTTGTCCAATTTTGAAGTATGAAGTGTATACTGTATTGTGGTAATCGAACATACAAGTAAAGCCCTACCTTCAGTTCATAAAAATGCTATCCAGTTTTTGTCTAATGTCTGTATTATTAATATACAGGGTGTCCCGAAAGTATGGGGCCCCCCCTAGCCAGACATATTCCAGTGTCCTCATAGTATGTGTCATATATCATTTTAAAGCTTATCCAAAGTTACATTGATTTGCCAAGTATCGTGGTTTAACTCCCAAATGAGAAAAAGTTACAGTCATTTTAAAAGTTAGTGTTTTGTCAAAATAAAGTTCAATTTTACACCACACTACTAGTCAATGAGTCCCCCTTTGGTCATGTTAACAGTAGCAATTATTTTCAGATATGACCTTAAAAGCCCTTCAAATAGGGGTGTGGAATTTTATAACCCTCTTAAAACCTGTTAAGGCACTTTAGAAGAGTTTCCTTAGAGTTTCTACCCTCACCGTTCTCTTTTTCCAACTCAATATCCATTCGACCCGAAAAGAATTGCTGCTGTTAAGATGGCCCGGAAGGACACATTGACTTGTGATTTGGTGTAAAATTGAACTTAATTTTGACCAAACACTAAATTTTGAAATGCCTGTAATTTTTTCACATTTGAGAGTTGAACCATGATACTTGGTGAATCAATGTAACTTTGGATAAGCTTTAACATGATATATGACACATACTATGACGTCACTGGTATATGTCTGCCTAGGGGGGCCCCATACTTTCGGGACACCCTGTACAATGGTTACGATATGGAAGGTTTTGGATAAATAACCATATCCGAAACCAAGCATCACATAACTAATTTATCCTATGACAAGCAATTGGCTGATTTGCAAGTACTTTCTGTTTCTTTGCTAAAGCATCTCTTCTTTTCCTGAACTTTATATCAGAGAGAGTGTCATATTTTTCTTTCTTGTATGCTGAAATACAAATTTGACTATTTCTACACTGAATAAAAATGTTTTCCCAGGAATATTAGAGTGGCAGGGGCAGAAAGCAATATTTTATGTCCCGCTTCTCCACTACATCCATTCTATATATACAAGGGCCAATTTTGGTATATACATCTTTTACTGACTCTTTATAGATGTCATTATCTGACAAATTACTGTAGTCATTAAAAATAAATAGAACCACTCTACACTACATGTATACTATACTACACTACTCTAGGAGGATATCATATCCCGCTGTTATGTACCTGAAACCTCACTTGTCATAGGATAAATGTACAGATATACCTCTATGATGAAAGGATAGCAGTTTCCATTAAGAATCAAGAGTCACATAGCATCATGAGTACTGTAGATGGATAAAGATACATGTATTTTCTACTGTTTTTTTATTTCCAACTTTGTTATATATTGGCTCTTTTATATTTCCATTCCATTTCTAATAATTTTTACTTACACATCCACTAATTGATGAAAATAGTAGTGCTGTTTCCATGAACATGATGTTTGGGGAAAAAGTGTTGGTTTAACATCCTTATAGAATTAAAAGTATGTAATAAATGCCCTACAACCCCTCATAGAAACTCTTCAGAAATTGTGATAATACAACAAATAACTGAAATACATGTAGATGAATATAAAATGAATATGCATACTCGTATCAGTTAAAAGATTTTGTATTTTCAAAGCAACTATCAAACACAAAACCTCCCATTGACTCTGCACATAAGGCCCATATTCCAGCCTGCTAAACATGACTATACAGCAAAAGTATTGTTCCTCAACTACAAGCTTAATTCTGCAAATTGCCATTATTTACATGATATTGGCCATGTTTAGAGAATTTGGAATAACTTTTAATAATGAGTGTGAAAATATAACTGGGACATTGTTTTTGTGTATTTTAGCCCTGTTTGGATGAAAATCCCCATGTCCTATGTCAGTTAGTACATGTAATACAACACCATTTCCCTAACTCTGTTACTATGTGACTCTTGAAAATTAAAATCTTTCAATTCAATAAGCTAAATTGACTGCTAAGGGCACACTAGTATGTAAAAACGAAATGAATAATGGAACAGATAAGTAAAATTCTGCATAAAACTCAGTGAATAAAAATGTTTTTCAGAAGGATTATCAACAAGTTTTTCAAGTTCAATCATAATCAAACACCTGATTGTTTCAGGTGATCTTTTTTTCAAAATGCTGAATGAATTATTCTTCCAACTTTGTTTTATCATACTTAAAGCATTTTATTGTATTGAAATATTATTTGCGGATAACCTTCACTTCTCTTTGAAATCCAATAACACTTTGAGTAAAACCTTTTTGAAAATGGCGTCAGAGTTATAATCACGGTCCAAAATGAACCATTTCTTTTTTAATGGTACGATAAAGTGACTTGATAATAATTACATATGTTTTCAGCATAAATCTGAAGGTATTAATGAAATCTAGATGTATTGGGTCTTTTTAATCTTTTGTATAAAAAATAATGTTTAATTTTTCCGTCCAGGTTGGAAGAGCAGTGTAAAATGTGAAATACAAAATTGCTCCACCCCCAGCTGGACAAAAAATTTAAATTACACACTATTTTTTATTAAAAGATTAAAAAGGCCCAATACAGAGAGAGAATGATACTCTGGCGCCATTTTCAATAGCTTTTACTCATAGCATTGTTGGACCTCAAACAGAAGTGGAGGTTGAGTTATCCACAAATGATATACTCATTGCATGGGGTAGTTCATTGTCATTGGTATAAGGAAACATATGACTGAAAAAATAATTTGTGAAATTTTCTTATTTTATTTCATGAAAAATAGTATGCTTCCCAAGCTGGACTTTTTCGATTACTGTCTGTGCTTACTAGAATTTACCTATGCCATTTCAGAAAAGTGATTACCAAATACAGTATACACGATAAGAATAGATCCAATTCATACTTGCCATCAAAACGTCAATTCAAACATACTAAAGGTACATTATATTATTAAGGAATAAATTGAATTGAAATAATTAAAAAATATGATATGATTTTGGATGCAAAACTTAAAGATGCTCAAATAGTTTTATTTCAAGTTCATACTTTATAGTTTCAACATGGAGAATCAATACCAGCAGACAAAAGATGAAATGAAATTGTGTGGTGGGAAAATCAGCACAAATATTTTGGAAAATGTATCTACATGTGGTGAAAAAAGCACAAGGCATGAATAAAACATGCCAAAAGGCACCGTCTGATTGCAGATATGCATGTTTTCAAAAGATAATAAATAATTATATGATTTTGTAGCAAAAATAAATGTATCAATACAAGTCAATAAATTAATAATAAATAATGAGTATGTTAGTATATTTTCAGAGATTCTTTATGACTAGTTTCATTGGATCTACCCTTATATCATATTCATATTGGCACCAATGGGGGATCGTTTAAGTCTGCAGCCACCTTGATAATGATGCAATCATCTTTAAGGTATCCACCTTGTTCCAGTGTTTCCTGTCGCACAAACAGTGGACACCCTGATGCGATGTTCATGTCTTTGACTGGAAGTTTGAAAGAAGAACTTGTTGGATCTGGTCTGAAAGCATCCTGTAGATGGCGTCTGTCTGATGATTGGTCCATCATTTGCAGCGTGATCTTCTGTCTGAATGGAAACTCGAGCAAGGAATCGTATTCTCCTTTTTATGAAATGCAAATTGTATAATCATACATCAATTCATCATAACAAGGAAGCTTACATGTATGTCGACTATGCATATATTTTTAGGATTGAAGTATTGTTAATAATAAAAAGAAGCTTTTTGATGATGCTTTAAAGATGGTGTCAAGAGATGGTGAGGAGCTTAAAAACAAAAATAAAGTATCCTTTTTGTCTTATATCACTAAAAATTTTAGTTCACTATGCCCGGCCTCTGACAGCTTCTTCAAAAACCAACAATATGTATGATGCAACATCTATCTAAACAATACATTAAAGACAATTTGCAAGCAAATAACCATTAAATATGTAAACCACTTTAATATGTAAAATGGCAATATTAGCCAAGTTGGGCAAATTAATGTGTAAGGAACTTAAGTACAGTACGAGGGGTGATCCAAAAGTCTTGGACGCCCTGCTCTAACTTTGTTGTTTTTTCATAAAATTACTTTAAACTTTCCAATAATGAAGACCAACAACCTAACTACTTTGTGTATTAATTTCATTGAGAAATGATATATTCTATGTAGTTTTCTAGATAGTTTTGAATATAGGGACCCTGTCACCCGGAACGGTATTCGCACATGGCAACTTTCAGCCTTAAATGGCCGCCATTTCACTTGTTTCGCAAGTCTTGACCACTGTCTTTCTTTGAATTTTGAATGTTAAACCATGTTAGTTTATTTCCTTTGTCACCATGCAACCAATCAATTGTGTTTTAATAATGTCACATATGACAATGGTCGTATATGTCAAATTCTAAGAAAATGACATCAGACAAGCAACCCTCATTCTGGTATCATTTTTGCTACGAGATAGCTGCTAAAATGCAGAACATGAAAGAAATAAAGTGGAACAAAGACAAGATATTTTCACAATTATTGACCTTGAGCAGCTACCATATGCATGATACAATCTAGATATAGCTCCGTGTGATTTTCTTCCTTTTCTCCAGAAAAAGGGAGGGTTGAAATAATATCTTTTATGACTCATTGTATGAGGTTTAGAGTGGCACTCCAGCAGCATTTGTATCACATAAGCAAGGGCGGTTTCATAAATGTCTTCCATTCATTTGTAAAGCGGTATGAAAAATGTGTTCAAATTCGTGGAAAATATGTTGAAAAGTAGGTCTTAATATGTGAAGATGATGATGGCAGATGACACTCAGACTGAAAATCTGAAATTCTCTCATATCATGACTGGTGTTAGGTTGTAAACCTGCACCTAAAATATTTGCCATATTATAACAGTTGTGACGTGATTTGCTATATTTGAATACCGTTCCGGGTGGCAGGGACCCGGTATCAAAACATATTTAGAAAAGTAGCTAAAATATATTATTTTCTGTTGAAACTTATACACAAAGTTGTTAAGATTTTGATCTTTACTATCTGAAAGTTTCATGTAATTATATTAGAAAATAGTAAAGTTAGAGCGAGGTGCCCAAGACTTTTGGATCACCCCTCTACTTATCAAATTTCAAGTGCTTTAATGTATGGATTTTGGGATAAAACATACCCTTCATGAGCACAAAAAAGATGGATACATGAGTGCCTTTGCCAATTCCATCTCCATTCAAGTACACTCTCCCGCACATTTTGTAACCGTATCGACTGGTGTAGAAAGGGGGACTGTACAAGCTCAAGGTCTTCCCATTGATAGCATCCTGTTTTCGCTTAGCATAATTTGTTATCTTCCAAAGCATGTAGCCTTCATAGCAGATACAATCATTGACGTCAAGACGAAGATCTTGTTCAGCTAATCGTAGATCGTGATACCCGACTAGACGGTCTAGTTGACGCAGTTGGCTTTTTATGCCATCTGTAATGAAATAAACATCAAGAGTAAATTGTATTGCAAGACGGCTCTTCCCGGTTGCATACTGTATGGTACATTAAACCATTTAATATATAACCATGGCATGGTAACCAGAATCGCCCCACCTTTGAATTGTCAAAAACATGTCTAAACTATCTTTGTTATTCATAACTGCTGAAAATGGACCAGGTGAGTGCAACAGCATTACTGGGGGAGGGGGGGGGGGGGTTGCAATGATTTAATACTTCCAATTTAAATATTATATATTCCTTCCTCCATCAATGTAAGATGCAAATTCAAATCTTGTGGGAATCAAAATATGGTAGATTTTATAAAAAATTAAAAGCTGCACAATTTTGCTCAGTGTGAAGTCACAAATGACAGTTAACGTGCCTATTAAATAACTATCATGAGGATAGATGGTCCAGATCAGATAAAACAAAAGTAACTGCCTATATGTGTATTTGAATACATGTATATGAGTTTCAACAACTGATAAATTAAATACAAATGCTTGTAGATAATGAAGTACATGTACCATTGTACTTTGCTCATTCAAGTACAGGGTTTGTCAATAGGTTAAGGCAGGGAGTGCTCTAAACTGCATTATGATCAGTTCAAATATCAACAATGACCATCAATTTTTTATTAATTTTATCAACTTGCATTTCTTTATAAGCAACAATAAATGTTGATTTCCAATGAATCTATTAGTACATTTTATAAAAGATGCAATTCTGTCACAAAACGAAACTGTATTTCACTTACTGCAATAATTAAAATAAATGTTATTTGAACACAATAGTCAACATGATATTAGTGAATTCTAGAAGGAAGCAAATTATATCAGGAAGTTCTAAGAAACCTCCAATTATAACATCTTTCAATTTTGTTTTATAACTATACATGTACAAGGTGTCACAATGAAACAGAATCAATGCTCTCATATTTAGCCTCAGATGGAAAAATGAAAGCTAGATATACTTTTTATTAAAATTGTGCATTTATTGTAGTTCCTAATATTTATGAATTCATTACTTAAAGATGCTGTTTTAATGTACACTTCTATAGTTTGACAATGCTGAGCACATATCTTTCAAAATGTCATTATTTCAAACAGCAATGAGCGTTTAGGATAGCAACTTTTAGCTGCAAATATTATTCAATGTCCCACACTTTATGGAACCCTGTACTTTTTCAAACTTCTGAGAATAGCATTGGGAATTCCATTCACCAACACTTCAAAATACCAATGATGTACATGTATGAGGTCAGCATCTAACTGAAGGTCACACTTTTTCAATTTACTAATATATTTGTCAGATATTATATGTCATTTACTCTGGTGTATTAAACCTATGTTTAACAATACACATTCAAATTGTAATTCAAAATAAAATTCAATTCAAATCTTTCAAATCTAACACAATGTACGATCAAACATTAAGAACCAGTATTTACAGAGTCTTCACTGGTGGATCCAGTAACAGGGAGGGTATAAGGGTATGCCCTGGGTCCATCTGCAAAATCTGTTTTTCTTGTGTGCATAATTGTCGCAGTATTACAGTTTGTGAAAAATGCTGACTTCCAATGAATCTATTGATATATTTTATAAAAGATTCAATGGTGTCAGAATATGAAAATGTATTTCACTCAATGTAATAATCAAAGTCATTTTCAGTTGAATGGGTAAATATGAAAAGTAGATTGTATTCAAGAAGGTAGAACAGGAAGTTCTAAGAAGTCTGAGCGCTGATCTGAACATGATCTTGCTTTTGTAATAAACTCTCGTAAGGAAAAAACAACTCAATAGAATAGCAAATGCCACTGAACAAAACATGTTTTATTGGACCAGACATCATTATAAAATAGGCATCAGTATTGTCTCCTTTTGACAAAATCTTCTGGAACAAAGGTTCAATTAATTCCAATGAGATTATGTTTTAGGCTCAAAATTCATAGATCCATCACTGGATTTATTCTTTTTTTCAATTCTTTTTATATTTGATTGCTGTTTAGCATAATAAATACTTAAAAAAGTAACTTGGAGCCAAAATTGGGACTTTATATTCAGGGAGTTCTCAGCAGCTGTTGAAACGTTGAACTTATTGTGAAATTTTAATGTATACTGTATTATTTAAGCGCCAAAATACAGATGTCAAGGTTCACACCTTGCATAAATTGTTAACCCTTGTCAGTTCATTATAAGTAGCATTACTGTAGGTGAACAGAGAATTCATTTATTGGAGAACACATTTTAAATATCATGATAAAGTGCGTTCTTAAAAACTTTCAATCTAAAAATAAAAATCATCATATCTGTTTTAATTGGTCTAAAATGGAACAAATCAATGTTTATTCAATTTCAAAAGCTTATCAAAAGTTTTAATTTATATTTAGAAGTTTATATTATGATTATTGATACTTAGAGAAATAAAATTCCCAAAAATAGACAGGTGGGGATCATATCTAGCACATTTTTAACAATTTACACCTAAAAATGAATAACTATATATAGAGTAATTTTAAAATAACCTTTTAATTTTAGGCACTGATGAATAAGTGCAATGTCATCAACGAACAACTGAGAGAGTGCTTGTTAAGATCAAAACATACATTTTACAATGTTTACATACACTTGAAATTAATTTTTTTTCATGTCATATCTCAGTATTTCACAAAACTATCATTCATCTGCCGCTCCCTTAAGATATATTGCTTGAGCAATGAATAATTATAAATGATTGTACTCAATTTTCTGTCACCACTTTCAAACTATGGTGGTTTGAAAGCCCATAGTTTCCAATGTTGTTAAGATGGATATCCCCTAAAATTTGTATATTATACATTTTGTATACAATGTACTCTTATCCACTTATGTGTGGCCTCTCTATTTTTTCTCTCATTTTTTTACATGGGAAATCCATACTTCAACAAATCCACTACTCATTTATCTATTGCTCAGACTATAAGACTACAATATACAAGTACTCTTCCAGGGTTTTCATTAAGGGCAGGCAACGGGCGATTTTCACTGGTTGTTTTCACAAAATCGCCTGTTGTTTTTAGGGACTTTTCCATGTTAAAGGATTGGTATCGATATGGTGAACTGAATTCAACACTTTTTTTCTTAAACCAATTATTGAAAACATTCTGTAAAAAACATGGTCCTTTAGGTAATGTTGACTGATTGACAACAATTTAATGTGAAAACTATTTACATATTTTTTATATAACTGTTAATGTTAACATTTTTTGTTTTTTAGTGCAATTTTTTTTTGTTCCTTTCTACCAATTCTTGAGAATGAAATAAAATATCTTTCCGAACCTTCTTGGAACAAAATAGCATTTACAACTTGTTGTAAATATTTTTACAATATTGAGAGACCTAAACACTTTGTGTTTATGTCATTTTGTTCCAATGAGCTTCGGATAGATGTTTCATTTCATTCCAAACATATGATACCAACAAAAAAGAAGTGCCTGGTGTGTTTTCTAAAACAATATAGAGAAAAAAATATATATATATTTTAAATTATATTGTTACCATTCAAAAGATGACCATTAAATTGATGATGTGTAAAATTTTCAAAATTTTTTGATGACTGGTTTAAGAGAAACGTGTGTTCAAAAAGTTCACCATATCGATACCAATCCTTTATGATTTCCATTAATTTTGCATGTTGTTTTCATTTATTTAGCCTGTCATGAGAAATTCTAGTGAAACCCCTGTCTTCTATCTTTATGATAATCCTACAGACCATCCTGCATGTATATGACTCGGCATTTAAGTACTAATGCATACATTAAAAATTGATTATGATTGAGGTTAAGCAAACAGAGCAAAATTAATGTTAAAGAGTCAATAAAAGATAGAAGTGTCAACCACTTACTATAGTAGAAAATACAGTACATGTATACACATTTTCTGCAACCAATATCAACAGTCAAACTGGATTGGTTGGCTATTGAATAATATGAACCATTCAAATGAATGAATGAATCATAAAAATTAGCAACTGTCTACCAGTCAAATGTTCTAAGGATCATACATATCGACTTTTAAGCTGTCAGTTATGCTTAACTGTAAGATGACTTTGACCTTCTAATTGCCTTAACTAAGTCTTAACTGAATACTCACCGAGGTTTTCTGATGACCCAGTGGAGGTACCTCCATAGCTTGTCCCAACCTCAAGTTGTTGTATTCTCTCTTCTAAAGATTTTGTTTCAGAGAGTAAAGAAGCTTTAATACTCTGTGGATCTGCAACTCCTCCTTTTTTAACATCTTCATCAAGACGAATCACCGTTTCGCCATGTTTCACCAACATCACCTGTAATCCACAATATGTCTTAATCTTAACAGAACATGGAGGATCTTCAATATTTGCGAATGCTGACAGCATTTCTCCAGCTGTAATCGAATGAGTGTCTCTGACTGTTACCTATTCATTTAAATTGATATCTGACTCAACTCTTTTGTGAAAACGATTCCAAACTCTTGGCTTGCTAGGAAGTATATACATTACAGGCATTACATGTGAGTATTTCATCCATATGTTAGTAGCTTCAGTTACCTTACTAAATCATCCTTAGGATTTACTCAAAACAATTCATTCCCATATTTATATGTAGACATATACATGTAGTATATATTGCATACTAGGGATATTTTAAATGAATTATTGTGTAAATCTATTGATACAGTAATCCTTTTCATATTTGAATGAAATCCTCTTTCATTTGATTCTTGATGTGTGATGGCTGTTTTATTGTCTTTCTTATTCCTGGAGTTGTAGGAGCTTCACTTCTTTTATTATTTTGTGAAGGTTGATGCTATCTGTCCCTACTATCAGATCATGAAGAAGAACAGTAGCAGAGTTTAGCACATTTTCCTTTTTAATAATATTGTAAATGTCTTTCTTATTTTCCTTTATCACATCCTTTGAGGTTTGGTGTTTTCAATACATATCAGTTCTTACCATTTTTTGCATTTCATTATGCAATTTAAGTTTGATATTAAAAGAGTTTTAAAGAATGTGTGCTACATTATGCCCAATTGTGCTTTTAACATGTGTATATGTCCAAAGTGATTTAACTAAAAAATATTGGGAAGTTGTATATAAATTGTTTAAATAATATATATTTATACCTGCATGCTTTTAAGCCTGGTCTGTGTTGATTCCAAACTCTTTTTTAGGGTTTCATTCTCTTTTTTGAATTCCTCCAATTCATACTTTTGTTTGTCATTTTCTGATTTCAGATTTTCAAATTGATTCACAAGTTGGGATGTTTTCAACGCATATTCTGCACTATAAACAGCAAATGTGCCCAAATGAGTGTTAAATTCTGTATGGTGTGTCTCTAGTTCATCTTTGTTTCCCTGCAATTGAGATTAATCATATGAAATACTAGAACTACAGTACCTTGGTGAAAAAGAATGGATTTGTTCAAGAGCTATTCTTCAAATGTTACAGAATGAAAATTGAACAGTTCCATAAGTGTTCCATAAAGTAAGATTAAGTTGAATGACCATTTCATTCTAGGTGGATTTGTGTTAACTTAAAAATCATCATTTTTGTGACCACACTAAATATTCCAACATTATTTATATATATCAATATATTGATTTATTTGAAATTTACCTTGAAAGTACACCCCAAAGCACTGTATCTACATTGTTTAGGGGCCACTGGGCACTCTGCCTCATGCGATGAAATGTCGCCCCTTGGAAATGCAGCCGATGCACACCCATATGGGCAAGTAATGGGAACCTGTGGACACTCATTTGTCATGTGATTCTGTGAAACATCAAAATTATTAAATTCAAATTGTTTTTAATGGATGAGGGATTATACACTTTAATATAAATACTCCAACCCAGTTCAGTTGGTTCATAGTCATCACTTATAAGCAAATGCAAATGTCAAAGTAACATCTCAAAATGTTCCCGGGGAAAAAATGTCAGTTTGATAAAAGTCTGTTTTTGCCTGAGATCATATTGTTTTAACCCTTGAATTCTCAAATTAAAAAATAACAAAGTGCCTTTATGTTATCAACTAGAACAGCTGTTAGACAGGTGTCTCCAGTTTACAAATTAACACAATACAGGGGTTTCATTAGCAACAGGCACAAGCAATTTTCACCGGTTGTTTTCACAAAATTGCCTGTTTTTTGGGGGACTTTTCAACTTTTCAATGTTAAATTTATGATTTCTATTAATTTTGCCTGCTGTTTTCATATATTTTGCCTGTTGTGAGAATTTCTAGTGAAACCCCTGCAATATGCAACTTTTCAATATTTGAAATGTTCATTCCGGTTTACTTCATCAATGTATTATTAAATTAAAAGAAAGCATGCAGTATTTTTTGGGAATTTACCTGAATAATAGCAATAATGAATTCTTCTTGGCAGTATGGACATGCTTCTTTCCGAAATTTACAATTTTGCTCTACATGATCCTTTAAGTCTTTCTTCAAAAGTTTTTCTTGGCATCCATTCTCCTGATTTGGGCAATCCATTATGATGTAAAGGCATTCTTCCAGGTGTTTCTGGAAATTAGATAAATAACTATTTTGCAAATATATATATACTAATAAATTTAGTTGAATATTTCGATTTAAGGATATTCTGAATTATTACCACCTTGCCAGGCCAGTTCTAGGGGTTTTAGTGCTAGTTTAGAAGGCTTTCATTTTACTATATCAACCTGAGCAATTTGTGACGTCATAGTGGCGATCAATATTGCCTTCGAAATGACGTTATTGTACTATTAATCTTTACAACTATTGAGATCTATATGCATCTTTGATTCTCAATTTAAATCACAAGTAAGTCAATATATGATATTGTATAGAACTCCCAGTAACTTTCCATCCAAAGTTCTTAATCATGAAAGGGCAATGTATCAATGTTGATGATATTTTTGCCAAGTGCTGAGCAATAAAAGGTAGGGAGGTATTGTTTTTTTAATAATTTTAGGTTCTAAAAGATTTAAATCATAAAAATTAAAGAAAAGTAGCTGGACAAATTCTGAGAAGTCACAAATCCACAGACATTCATTTCAGGATAAAGGTCATTTTAGATGAAAGTTCATCTTGAATCACACTGGAACACCCTGACAATGTAAAGTCAGATACTGTTGTCACAAATGGCAGACACAACCATTGCTTCAACTCTTAAATCACTTGGTTCTCAGTTCATCGGACCTTATCGTCACTAATTCTTTGCATGTATGTGATGGTGTTTTATATGAAATCCCAATTTTGATCAAATGTGGTTGCAAATCGCCACAATATACCATCTCCCATATCATTAATGACAATGGAATCTGAATTTAAAATGATGAACAGAGACAACGATACATGGTAAGATGTGACAGCGGACTATAGTGCATATATTGCATTGGAACATGGGTAAAAAACAACGGGAATTAGACACATTACCGTTGTCCTTCTAGATAATGTTAACATTGTCATCCCGATTTTACAATGCATTTGACCCACATTTTACCACTGTCATTTATACAGTTTCCGTTGTCCCATGTGATACATGTATGTTCATCGGTAAAATTAAAGGCTTTATTTTGAAGTATTTAGAACATATTTAACTATACAATGTACGATGAGTAGAAAGACACTTTCTTGATTGCTTGTTTTAACAAATGCATTTAATCTAGGTGCTCTATTAAACATGCAGTTTATGAAAATCGAATCAAATACGAACTTGTCAGGGTGTTCCAGTGTGTGAATGTTATTTCTTGAAAACTGATTTCATGAAAAAACACTTTGGTTTGTTTTCAATTTACTCAACTGCATTTTGGATCTCATACTTAAAGATTCCCCCTCCATTCATGCAGGCATTATTTTCAATTTTATGAGAAGTACATGTAGTACCAGTCCTAACTGTTTGAGATCCTTCCTCCTGATACTTACACTCATCCAAAGGACCCTATTCAAAAATTATGATTCTTTTACTCTATTCTGTCTTACTGGTATATACATGTAGCTATACTTCAGGAAGTTGCATAAGTAAAAAAAAGTCCCTACAAAATGAGCTAATTATTCTGTTATATCGAAATAGAACGTTTTATAAATACCATGAAGTCATTCGTAAGTCATTTTGTCCTAAGACCCAGAGGCTATTAAAAATTAAATTCACATTACTCATTTAATATCTAGGGAAATAATTCATACTTTAACTGGATAAAAGAAACCCCCTATTGTAGCAAATCCCACCAAACAAAACACATCTAATCACTCATTTTTTTAAATCACATGATAGTCATGACAAGGCAGTAGTATTGTCCCCTTTTGGCAGAATCTCTCAACTGGTATTTGGGTTATCAAAGATGATATCAAAAACTAATCTTCAGATCCTAGGTAGGTTACCTGTGATAGGATTGTGTAAGGTGGATGAATGGAGGGACAGACGGATGGACAAGTGGGTCATTGGGATTTCTTAGGTTCCCTAATGACCAAAATTTGGGAACAGGGCAAGTTTTGGAAATGTCACTTAAAAACTAATATTTCTATAGACACTTTTTGAAGTGATGGACAGATTGAGAGATGAGTGGCTGATAATAAATGATATTAGTCGACCCATGTGAGTCAACCAGGAAGTAACATTTTAAAAGATGAATACATACTTGAGAAAGGTCAACAGAATGATCCAATGAACATAAATGTTCAACATGAAATTGATCTGAAATTTCTTTTATTCTAAGAAGCCCACTAAAAGTAAGTGCACTTGATCTGACAGACAGAAAGGAGGGTTCACTATAAGTCAGCAGACCGTCATACATTGGGAAAATAAGTTATGCTTATTTCCTGAAGGAAAACTAGATAACGGCAACTCCGCGGAGTAGCAAATCCCAACGAACAAAATATCAATTACCGAATTCCAATCAATTATACTCATTACTTTGGTTGAAAATGAAAAAATTAGATTTTAGAATTGCGAATTCCTGCAAAGCAACCATTTTGAATTTTAATAATAAATAAATAATAATAAAGCTATACTTCAGAAAGATCTAAAAATTAGCGAAAATTTCTGTTTTCCTGTCCCCCCATACATGGCCCCTGGGGGTCAGGATGAAAAACACGGAATATATGTGAAAAAGATAAATGTTGTGAATACACTACCAAAATTTCAAACAATAATATTAATTACTTTGGTTTAGAATGAAAAATTTATGATTTTTGCGAAAAAGTCCCGTCATTTTTAAAGCGGCGGCCATCTTGAATAAATATGAAGAAAATCTGTCAACTAGTATTTGAGTTATGTTCTGGACAGACGGACGGACTGACTGACTGACTGACGGACGGACGGACGGACGGACGGACGGACGGACGGACGGACGGAGGGCTTCACTATATCCCTAACGAACTTTGTTCGTTGGGATAACAAATGTATTAAAATACACTATCCTGATTATAACTAGAAAACAGCAACTCCACAGAGTAGCAAATCCCAACAAACAAATTATTTATGAATCTGAAAGATGTCACACTATAATATTTCAGTATAAGCTACACTTTTAAGAGATCTGAGTTCTGATTATTGAGAATTCTCGAATTAGGTGGAATAGTTTTGGATTTTCCAAAGCACAAATGAGATATTAAACGATGAAATAATTGTGATCTACATGTATTCTGAAATAAATTCTTTCAATTTGGGGAAAACATAGCGGTCATACTTTGAAGAGATCTCAAATTACTGCAAAAATACAACATCCAATGGCCAATTTGGTTTTTCTGAGACTATCAAAAAATAATGCAGTTATAGGAATCTACTTTAAAATACCTTTCATTTAAGAATAAAAAATTTATACTTCAGAGATTTTCTGTTTCATGAATCCCAAATCACACCATTCAAAAAATTTGAAGAAAATCCATCCATTAGTATTTGCATTCTTTTCTCGATGGATAGACTGACTGATGGATGGATGAAGGGCAACACCATATCCCTTTTGGTGCACTATTTTTTGTTCATTGGCATTTTACCTGCTGCCTTGTATAATGGTTGTGAATTATAGCAAGATTTTTCCTTAAATGATGAAGGATAAACATTGTGGACTGTATCTTATACTTTACAGTTGAGTTTGAGTTGGACTATTAAACTCAGTAAAAGTTGGTGTTTTTTCTGTTTAATGGACATTTTTGAACACCCTACTTTATATATTACCATTTTACTAATTAAAGTAATGTCATCTTACTCTTCATATTATTATGTCTAGCCTGCTATGTAAAATGTTTTAGGTGCATCATCATGGGAATTAATTACGTTTCATGGGATATTGTCATTCCACGAAGCACATCATGGGAGGGCATGGAAATTCCATTAACAGATTAATTCGCATTTGGAAGTCTGTTATAAATGGAAAAATATTTATAGTTTTTCTTTTATATTCCCCTTATGTACTTCAGATTATTTCCCAACCTGCCTGACTTGCCTTTCAATGGCCTTAATATTGATCTGAACCTGGGCTCTTATGGAACTTTATGGATGGATGCAATGACCACAATGTCAAATTCATATGACTGTACAGTATGGAAATCTACTGGCAGTTAAACAAAAAGCACATGTAGTTGATGTGCACTGGAAACAAGTACATGTAGACGGGTATTCATATCATAAAATAAATAAAGATAAATAATTAACTTACTTTTAAATTTCTCCATGGAACAGTATCACTGCAGCCATTTTCGTGGAAAGTACAGTATACTGGCAATTTTGAGATTTCAGTTCGAGCGCAAAAATCGGGGTTGACCTGAAATAAAACATCAAAAATATTAAATGCTATGTATTAAAGGTGACCCTAACATTAAAACATCTGCTTCAGTAAATGTGTCTGGATTTTTGATAAACTCCTTTGGGATATTGATGCTTGAGAAATAAAAGAATACATCACCTGCTTTTGCAAAAATATCAATTAGCAAATCCCATCGAACATCTAATGAGTGTCAGACAACACTGCTAGAAATCATATCTCAAATGGTCACCATAGATATATTCCCAAAATATATTGTTAGTACCTCAACTGAAATACTCGATTCTAATTGGTTGAGCACTACTTTTGAAAAATAAGTTTCATGACGTCATATTGTTTAAAGAAAAAACATGGTAGACGGACTAAAGGTTGATGAAAGTGATATTTTGACTTTACTAGACGACAAGTATAGCAAAAATACAAATAGAAACGTAAAATTAACATTAATTCATTAATGAGTACGCATTGCTGGTGTGGTTCGGAAAAAAGATTGTGAAATGAAGCCATGCCAATGATGATTGTCGTCTATACAGTGTATGTGTATTATTAGTTTCTTCGGACTAACAAAACAATTGTAGACCTCTCCTTTCGGTCAACCGTCAAAATTCGGTCTCTGTCAACAGTAGTTTCTCGGTTTACAGTCTTGGTATACAATTTTGCCGGTTGACCTCTGGAGAGGTCAACAATTGTATAATGTTGAAATTTTGCATTTATTTACACAAGCCTACAATATATCAAAAAAATCATTCTACCACCATTTTCCAAACAACTACCTTTAAGCAAATTGTCAAAAGAAAATACATGTTTGCCATTAAAAGTTGATTTTTGAGCTCAACTTGTACACACATAAGGCATTTGCATATAAAGTACAGTTCAATGGTATTGGAATTATTGCCCAGATGGATGGATAGACAGACATACAGACAGATTGATGGAGGCAAGATTCTCCATATATCCTCATGAACTTTGTTCAATGGTATAAATATCTGCCAGCTGCGCAATTTAGTGTATTGACCTGTATAAACCAATTTATCCCATACTTGGACGTGTTACAGGTACATAAAGCCCTTGGGCAGATATATTATATTGGCCTCGGGATAATCCCAATATCCTGAACCTCATATAGGATAATCTCTGTTTATCCTATGGATATGGGAATAACAGGACAGCAACCTTTTGGAGGCTATTTAAATAAATAATAATAAAAAATTCTTACGGTCACTTGTCTGTTTACTGAATCTATTTCTAGGCAATCAGGTTCTCCACCAGGACAATAATATATCTTTCCTTCTTGAATAGCTTCATCAATGTGTCTTTCACAAACTCTGTGCCCGCAGGCAGTTTGCATTGCTCCCTGGAAGTATAAAAGGGTTGAAAATATGAGTATCAGTCTCAGTTGTATTGGAGCAATGTAAAGCATGAATATCATTATAAATGGCAGGCAATTTCCCTTGTTACCATTTTACAGATATAGCTGGGAAGAGCAAGTAAAACTAGCTAAAAAGTTTAATTTTGTTTATATTGACCTACATCTGTTGAAAATTGATCTCACATTTTATCATTTATAAAGGCAGAAGGTGACAATAAACGAGTAAAGAGAAATAGAGAATTCTACCAGTAAGTCACCACCTCCCCCTTCTTATATACAAGTTAATAAAAAATATTTTGTGAGGTTTTCTTAATATTTTTACAAAAAATAACTTAATCCCCCATATTGGACAATTAACCTTACCATCCCACCCCAGGAAGTACTACCTAAAAAGAATGAAATACTTGTATAAAATTTACTCTCATTTTTTGTAAATTAGCTTGTATTAATCCACTGACCTGGAGAACTTTCTTGCATTGTAAACAATTGTATTTATCGTCTAGCTGAACAAATTCTGGCAAGCCATCTACATGTATAGAAGACATACGTATGGCATGATGGCCACTAGGCCGTCTCTATATCTGAAAATAAAGGATTTAGGATTATCAAATAGGATTAATAGTTATTAGGTATAACAAGACACAGAGTGAACAGAATCACACCCTTTAATAGAATACAGTATTCAGGGTGGAAAATCCAAAATGACCACCTTAACATTTACTCAGACTGCCCAAAAGCTAAACTTTCATATGTAGAAACATCCCTACAAATTTCAGATCATTTCCTCAAATGGTTTGGTTGAGAACCTGTAGACAAATCTCAACCAACAATATTCAGACAGAAAATCAAAAATGGCCATTTCAACATTTATCCAGAATGCCCCAAAACTCATCTTCGAATTCAAAGTGGTTATAGCCACAGAGCAACTAAAACCTTGAGAATCAAGATGCCAAAACCAATTAGTTCTAAACTTTTATAGGTTTAGACACCTCTGAAAATTTCAGATGAATCCTTAAATCGGTTTGGCTGGAAACCTGTAGACAAGATTTATAGGGACGACCACCCAACCTGCAAATCATCTGCAATATAGCATCCACTGACCACTTGTAATTGTAATGTCCATGTAATCAATGGTGCACTAACAATTTTACATAACATGCCATTAGTCAGGATTTGCCAAAAGGGGATCACTTTTAAAAAAAATTCCAGAGGGGAGAGGGGTTCACTTTAGACAACTTTGGTCCACATATGGCCAAAATCACTTTCAACATAAACATGATTTTTGAAGTAAAAGTTTAAAAGTGTTAAATTTCAACTTTGATATTTTGGGCCTAATTAATTTATTTATTTATTTTTGAAATAAATTGTTTGAAAGCTGTGCAAAAATTTCCTCTTTGGTTTTTGTTTTCAAATATGGCAGGAGCGTAGCCAGCTTTCAGTCAGGGGGGAGGGTGCGACTGCCAAAGAAATTTCAGTTTTCAGTCAGGGGTGTGTGATCTTGGCATAAGCAAACCAAAAATGATTAAGATTTGTTTTGAATTTTACAAAAATTGATGCAACTTCCTTCAAAATTGGGCTAGAAGCTTCAAATAAAAATCATTTTAAAGCTTTTTTCTTCCTTTAATGGTTAAATTTTTTAATTTGGTTATGGGGGGGGGGTGCGATCTCACCATCCCACCCCCTCCTGGCTACACCTATGTATGACCTGAGACATAACATACATGTAATGTAAATCTCAGGTATGACAGATGTTTTGATGCCTGTCAACCATTACTAAGCTTTAAGCTTCTCTGAAATACATGTAAAGAGCCGAATTTAGTCATCATTTTGTGTCTTTTATCATTCTATTTAATAGTTGTCTTTGTGATAAACATAGGCAGAACTGAATTAGATAATCTATTGAAAACCTGTCTCCTAGTAAGGATGACCATAGACTAAGATAGATTAAGTCCATGGGATGAATAAGCACGTAGTGGTGGGATAATTATTTAGCTGACTTGCAAATTGACTCGTAGACACCTCACAAGTTTAATACTGCCTCAAGTTGGCTAGCGCATCCTGAGTTGACTCAGATGAAGTAGGAGTGGCGCATACGTAAAGAGTTTTTTTAAGAAGTGAAGTCGAACCAATGCACTTTTTGGGGGAAAATAGTATATATTAGAATGTAAAGTGTACATATATTCTACATATTGCATTCCCCCAAAATACGCATACATCTGTATGTATTCTAGTTTCTATCATCAGTACTGTAGCGTGCTCCCCACGCCCCTGTCTAGATCTGCTAGTGTAACCCATCCCTTGGATATGTTTAATGATCATGACAATCCACCTTGTAAATAAATTAGTTAAACCCGGAAAAATGGAAAGAACAATTAAAAAGTCAACAGTCTGGAAAAAATTGGTGAAACCCGGAAAAAATCATAACGTAATCCCCCAATTTTGTGTACATTATACACACTCCCCTCCATAAGTTTGGCAACCTTACCTCCCTCATTCAACTAGCAATAAAGCATCTTTATGTTTGGCTTCTAATTTACATAACCTGTGAGGAAAATACTTATAATATTGATGGAAATGTAACATGACTTCATTTCATATGCCTCTAAATTTTCCCAATTTTTTCCTCCATTACAATAGGTGGTAAATTGATGATAAATTTGATGAAATTTTGAAAATCATCATTTCCATGTAAACCAACGGGAATGGTGAGTTCGGGGCAAATCTATCCAGTAAAAGATTCACCAAAAATATTTTTATATAGAAAATTGAATTGTCTAACTTTTTGGTATGCTCAGTGTTCAGTTTACTTTATGAATACTAAAGTTACAGAGCTTCAAAATTTTTAAAAATCATTTTTCCCTGTTATTTCAATGGGAGGAGTTTTTTTAAAAGAATTTTGACTTTGAAGACCTATAACTTTTTTAAACCTGAACAAATGTGTCAATTTTTTATGAAATATTGCGGCAAACTTACCATTTCCCATTGGTTTACATGGGAATGTCGATTTTCAAAAATACATCAAATTTATTATCAATTTTCGACCTATTGTAATTGAGGAAAAAATTGGGAAAATTTGGGAAATTCGGAAATGAAGTCAAGTTACATATATTTCCATCAATATATATTGTTAGTATTTTCCTCGCAGGTTATATAAATAAAAATTCAAACATGAAGAGGGTTTAACACGTAGTTCAATGATGGAGCAAAGGTTGCCAAACTTATGGAGGGGAGTGTACATAAAATTGCGAGGTAGCAATCACATAGTAATAGCAATCACATTCAAATTGCAATGCTTTGTGAACATCCAGTATTTCTTTATTTAAATCTGACAGGAATGGGTAAATCAGAAAAAGGTAAAAACGCACATAATGGGAATGATCAATAAACAAAAAACATATTTTTCTCTAATTCATTTGGTACGCCAGTGTGTACCTGGCATAAACAGCGCTCCCACAGTGAACCCCTACAGCGCTATGCCCATGGCAGTATGTGGCTTGTGCAAGGTACACTGTATACTCCAGGCCTGTCAACTTGGGAACACCTAACATGAGTGACTTGGAAATGTTGAACACCTCCCCTCAAACCTTGGTCCAAATCTGAACACCTTGATCCAAATTTTGAACACCTTGGTTTAAATTTTATTACATCTTGCCAAATTTTGAACACCTCAAATTTTTCGCGATCGCTACGCTCGCGTTTCAAACATCCATCAACGGGGGGGGGGGGGGGGGGGGGGGGGGGGTAGGTACGAAAAATTTCGAACGGAATGCGTGACATATTCGTATTTCGCGTGAAAAGTTCGAACGAAATGCGTACGTTTTTTCCCGTCATTCGTATTTTTGCTGTGTAGACGATCTTTTTTAGAAAATTTTCTACAGAAATATTTTTGCTTGACGATTACCAGATAAAATGCGTATTTGCGTGACATTTTCTGTCACGCAAAAATAACTGGCGTGACTTCAAATTCTTCAGCAAATGCGTGACAAATACGCAAATTGCGGGACAGTTGACAGGCCTGATACTCATGCCATTCTTGTATTTTCCCCAAAAAATTCTGTCATCTGTGTGTAGCACATCATTTTACCAAGCAAGACCATATAGGTTTACTGCAAAATAAACTAAGGTTATCCCGTGCCATGACTATAGTCCTGCACGGGATAAAACTAATGTATCTAATATACAAATGTACAATGTACCACGGACTTTAAGACTTCAGGTCCGTGAATGTACGTAGGGTATGAATTCATTTTTATAAATAGACTAGACTATTGTACTTTGGACCAGACATATAAAACATTGATTGCATGTTTTAGATTTGACTAGAGACATATCAAACTGTTTTATATGTCTCTGTTTTGACTGACACACTACACCCTTGGTATACACAGCTAACGAAAATTGACCGGTACGGGTCAAAAGCTGGACCGGTACGGGTTAACGGTTTTATTTGAATTTAAAACAGCCATAACTTGCTCAATATTGACTTCCTCGTGTCTAATTTGAAATATATGATGCCCCCCGATGCTTTTAAGTACCCCAATTTTTTACAGATTTTTAAACGGACCAAAACTCTCTAAATGCGCATTTATGCTCTTTTCTCTCGAGAACGACTGTCTCATTTTCACGATAACTTATATTTAGTACTTCTAACATATACGATCTATTTTTCCCCATCAAGGTATGATGTAAATGACATGCTATTTACATCTTGTGAGTTTCAATGACGCGCGTTTGATTTTATAAAAAATGCCAAACTTTGTGACAAAGAATTTCATCCTGCTTGCAGCGAGAAGACGGACCGGTTCGGGGCAATCTGCTTGCAACGAGAAGACGGACCAGTTATCGTGAAAATGAGACAGTCGTTCTCGAGAGAAAAGAGCATAAATGCGCATTTAGAGAGTTTTGGTCCGTTTAAAAATCTGTAAAAAAATGGGGTACTTAAAAGCATCGGGAGGCATCATATATTTCAAATTAGACACGAGGAAGTCAATATTGAGCAAGTTATGGCTATTTTAAATTCAAATAAAACCGTTAACCCGTACCGGTCCAGCTTTTGACCCGTACCGGTCAATTTTCGTTAGCTGTGTATACCAAGGGTGCACTAGCCAACTGACTCCCAGAGAGTCAGAGACCTAAAACACCTGTTTCAAGCAAACATATAGCCCCTACATACAGTATGTATATGCCAGTACTAAAGTTCTAAACGTGGCCATTGTGATCTTAGTCTAATAAATGCATTTCAATAAATGAATAGATCTAATTTACCTTATTCTTCGGCCACAGTAATTTGGCTAGAGACTCGAATAAGATCTAATGCAGATTCCCTGGGAATAAGTGGGAATTTCCCCTGGCCGGAATTTCCATCTAATTCAAGACGTGTGAAAGGTAAATTCCAAACTTCCAAAGTCACATCGATCTGACTCTAATCCGGGCTCAACTAAGCTAAATATGCATGTTTTCTTTTACTTACAATTGAGAATGAGAGAAGTGGTCATAAATTATTCGATGGATAAACGCCCTGATGCTGATCCGCCGTCTGATGATGTCAGGAAAAGGGTAAATCAGGGGAATCCCCTTTTAAACGCGGGATCAATACATGTAGCCTATTCATTGGTCAGTTTCAAGCGAAGAGGAGATAAATGTAGTCCATGAGCTACATGTAAGCTTTCGCTAATATTAGAAAATGAGGATTTTACACGGACGTCAAGTAAGTTTCTGGCGAAAGCCGGAGCATTGATTATTTAAATAATCTATGCTCCAGCTTTCGCCAGAAACGTACTTGACGTCCGTCCGTGGGATTTTAGGCAAAGGATGTATTGGACTTACAATAGGGTATCATCATATTCCCAAGCCACCATATATATTTATTGTAACCTGTCCGACCTGGCGTAGAATAATGGAAATAACGTCACAACGCATGCGCGTAAATCGACATTTCATGGTCCAAAGATTTCAATGGAGAGCAGTCTTCATCAAAATTTAAAATCTTAATTACTTTTTAGCAAATCATTTATTTTCTTAGGATTCAACGGATCCTTGTTACACCCAACGAAGAGTTCGTTTTGATATATGAATCAGGAAAATCCATCCATAGCAAATCAAGAAATGCGTATACCGCTACCAGTATAACTATACTGCATGTTAAATCCCTATCTAGGCCCATTAAGCTGTCAACGCAAACATTAATGTGGTTTCATATTCCAGCAAACTGTATAAGTTGCTTCTCAAAGCAGAATTAGGGTTTTGCTAAAATGTTACTGTACACAGAGAAATATACTTCATTTCCCATCATTTTTGTTTTTGAGATGATAATGTTATTTATCATATTTGACTTAGTTTGTTGACAAAATATAAATAAATAGAATGTGTACTGTTAAAAAATCATTGTTAGATTATTTAAAAGGATGAGATTTCGTTGATTTATTTCTGAAAGATTACTATACGCAAATACAAAGAGTTTACAGTAATAGAAGAAACCTAACTGCTTTTAAGAGAATACATTACCCTTTACATTCTAAATGTAGCAAACTTTATCATTAATATTATTTATCGAATCCATCTGGTCTTGGATCTATCAATGATTTTCAATGTAGTGTACTGTGAAAGAATGCTGCTATCTCAAATATTTTCAACGTTTTTTTAATCTATTTTGAGTGACAAATATTTCAGTAGATTGATTTCAGAAGAGGTTGATTAGATGATACAAGATAGTAAACTTTGCAAACTCTTTTTGTGAATTTATATCCTTTCGGTTGCAATTTTTTGTAATTTTTGGTATTTTACAAATACTGCACATAGAGTTTGAGTGCACAGTAGGGTCAGCATTATAGTACCCCACACAGGTTTTTGATAATAACTTTAACCCGTGATTTGAACATTCTACCAAAATTGCTACATTGTTTCAATGAATATGAATATGACAACACCTGGGCAACTAGATATCAAGCGCAAGTATATTCCCAAAATAAAGCTTTGTCGATGAACCGTTCTTATAGACAGACTACCGATAGACTATTCAAAAATACCATGAAGATCTACTTTAAACAGAGTGTTATTGTTCAAATAATTAAGTGATAAGTAAATAAAATTGTTTAAATCAATTTTTGATTTTATGACGTCAAATTGGTTAAAAGCATTAATGACACCATTGGTTCAGTTGCGTGGGTTTCTATTGTTATTGATATTGAAGTAAAATGAAAACAAAAATTTCCTATGTTGGAAATTGCCTCTAGTTTATCTGTGTGCTAAATTTAATAACACAAAGTTTAGGGTAGAATGTTAAAATCACGGGTCAAAGTTGTTATCAAAAACTCGTGCGGGGTACTAGTGACTAGAAATTGTTAAGTACAGTAGTTACATTCTTCCAAGACTCCTACTGCAGACGTATCAGATGACAAACAAACTGGCTTAATCACTGATGATATGGAAATACTATACAGCTAGTGTAGCGGTATACGCTGCCATAGGAGATTTCTTGATTTGGATCTTTCGGCCTTTTAATGATTTATTTTTCGGGATATTTTGCTAAAATCCCCCATTGGCCGCCATTATAAACTTTGAAAAAACTCAAATCCTCGTCATTTCATAGCATTCGTTAAGTGATCTAAACAACTCCAATCGCTAAGGATTCAACGGATTCTAAGAGATCAAAGCTTATACAATATGTTGACAACCCCCGTTTCAATATCTGCCGCATAATCTTTCGGCCTTTTAGGTTATAAATTTGTCAATATTTTGATTTTCGAACATTAATGACGTACTTGGATCTGAGATTCATTGTCCCGGGATTCATGACGCTATTTCCAATATTCTACGCCATGACCCTGTACAATATAGTCTATATCCAATAGACTGAATTTCCTGAGAATTCAGTCTATTGATCATTATGTCCCTCCTGTGGGAAAAACAGGAAATTCCAGGCACACAATTATCAATTTTAGGAAACTTCCCTTCCCAAAAATAAGCAGTATAACAATTCAATTAAGTAGTAAGGTACAATTAAATGCTATGAAAAGTAACACAGCATATTGTCAAATGGAAATAAAGCTAGGGGAAGTAACAAATATGCAAATTAATTTACCCAGTCGGCCATTTTGAATGGCACTTCCTATGTAAACAAATATTTTTCAATCCCAATGATTTTAACATATGTGGGCTATAGTCTGAATATTTTCATTCCAAATTTCAAAAAAATTTCAGACTAGAGGATATAGTCTACTGTACAATAGGCTTCAAGACAAGTCATCCCCTAGACAACTCATCCCCTAGACAAGTCATCCCCTGGTCATATCATCCCCTGGACAACTCATCCCCTAGACAACTCATCCTCTACACAAATCATCCCCTAGGCTAGACAACTCATCCTCTATCACATGGAGCTAAATTGTAGTGTTTTTACGAGAAGAGAATAATATAACATTAAAATTGTATGTAAAAGTAAAATTAAATATAGAATGGTTTGATTATCTCCTTGACAATATCATAGTTTTTTGACAATTTTCCTGATGTCACCTCCAGAAAGTCTTTGTTCATTACTGGTACTCCACTTCATTACGCTCAGATTACCGAAACGGATCGTTCAGTTTTGGAGACAAAATCTTTGAACCTCGAAGGTACGATTTTTCTTGTCCAAGTTATTTTCACGTCTTATAGGCAGAATTCCCACAACATTTTTTGGTCATTACTGCATGGGCCTTGTAAGGCCTTATTTTTTAATTTCAGCACAAATTTTGAACAAAATGGGCCCGAAAATTTCAAAATTTGGCCCACTTTTGAGTTTTAGGGGCCCAAATTTTTTTCGCGCAAGCGTGGAACTTTTTTTTCCTGACTTGGAATTTGCCCCCCCCCCCCCTTGTTGGTTCCAAGATACGCCCCCGGAAAAAGTACATGTTTTGTGAACAAATAGTAAGACAACAGAGTCGTTGATTTAATACCTCACTATTGTTATGCAAATGGACAGGGGGGGGGGGGAGATTTCCAAAAGATGACCTTTCATATTGGCACGTTCGAAAACAAAGGACCATATGCACTCTCCATTGGGATCTCCCTATGAGAAAAAAAAATTCATCTGATTTTTCAAAATGAGTATTCTGCTTCAATTATTACATTTATATGCACACTAGTATCTTGTTGACCTATATTCAGCACTGTCTTGATGTATAGGCCACTTATTAGGGTCATAATTCAATCATGAAAGTGTAGAGGCATGGATTCCAAACCAGGAAGTATTTTGGTGTGTGTCAAAATCCATTTGCATCCTACGCATCCCTGCATCTTATCCAAATAATGAAATATAATAGACAGTATAATCGTTGGTTTTACAAACTTGTATGATATTTGATAAGTGTAAAAGTTGTTTTTGGAGCATTTTTCTATAGCCATTTGTAGGGAAAAAATGATGAAAAATGTACAATCTTTTAATTTTAAGTATGACCTGAATCGATTGCAAACTTCATATTTGCACACTTGATGAGATAAACCATTGTGTCATATTGTCATATTGGGATCTGCTGATATCCTCATGTTAAATCAATGGTGCACAGCCCCATGTAAATGTAAGTCAATACAACCTTACTGAACGAAATGATGGATCCCTATCTCAGCTTATATGTCCCCGAGCACTTTAATATTTTCCAAAGTATTATATGACATTTTATTCTTCATGTTACACCTAAAAATGATATTCATTTTAACCATATGGATATTTGCCAATAATCGCACCTCTTCCTTTTATAAAGAGGCTTCATTTGCCATTGAACTGAATCTCCCAATGTTCGCTGTAGTTTTATGAGTATTCTGTACAAGTTTGGATCGAGTAACGTCAATAGTATTACTGTAGGTTTAAAATGATGATATTGAACAGATGTTAACGCCATTTCCACGATCAAATTTTTTTCAAGTTTACGTGATCGCATCCTGCAATTTTATTTGATTGGAGATGATGCGGGAGATGATGTAATGGGAATCCCTGAATACGATAGATTATGAAAAAATTATGGGAGCTACTCTCTTCATCTGGCAAATGGAACAGGTTAGAAGGGCAGATCTTAACTGTTTTGAAGTTCCGTTCTACAAACATGTACATTTTCTTAGACATATGATAAAAATGTCGTTGGAATTCTGCCTACAAATCGTGAAATAAGGAAAAAAGAAAAATCGTACCTTCGAGGCTCCGACATCTTGTTACCGAGACATAAAACTGATTCTCTGATAGATTTTTGAATTAGATTTTTTTATTCTATTTTTACCGCGGTGGAAGTTAATTTCATTTCACCTCGGTGAAAATAGAATAAAAAAATCTAATTCAAAAATCAAAAAAAAATTAATTCAAAAATTCCGAAAAAAATTCATGTCCCTTATAAAACTTCGTATACAACTTGTATAACCAAAACATTTAAAATCATTTGAATATCAAATATGATTGATAATATAACATTAAATTACTCAAACATGCCAAAGGATGAGTCGTCCAGGGGATGACTTGTCCATGTGATTAGAGGAGGATTGGCAGCCATTAGGCTATTCAACTAACTCGATACTCCGTTCGGCCTGCAGAGGAACAAATATGTTCCAATGCAATACATCCACCATGTCCGTTGTCACATCTTACCATATGTTGTTATCTTTGTAAATTATATCAAATTTAGATTCCGTTGTCATTGACGATATCAAAGACGCTATATTGTGGCAATTCGCGACCCCATTTGATAGAAATTGGGATTTCATATGATACATCACCACAAGAGCTTATACATGCAGAATTGGCGACGAAAAAGTCCAATGAAACTAGGACAAAGTGATTCAAAATTTGAAGCGACCGTTATGTCCGCCATTTGTGACAACGGTATCTGACTTGACCGTTGTCAGGGTATTCTAGTGTGCCTATACAATGATTTATTTGAGATCAAATACTTTACGTAGAACGATAACTGAAGTTAGGGCGTGGTTTAAATTGCCCTCTGGTTTGATCTCGTTAGTAACACTATCCATTTTATCTATTTATTGCTTGTGACTTGTTTTATAGTACTGTATTTAAGTATTGTTGTAAATGTTGTAAATAAATATTTGATGTTGTAAACCGTGTTGATTTTATCCGATTGTTCTTCTTGTAAATATCTGATCCCCCCTCCTTTGTTCCTTTTGCTCATCTATTTTTAAATTTCAGTACCATCTCAATACCACCTATAAAGGTCTCATTACAATATTTAAACAAGGCATTGACATGACAAAATGTCACCACCTATTTGCTCACAATATAATGAGTTCAATCTTAAGTCAGAATTGAATTTCTTAGTTCCTGTAGATGATTTTGAAAAAATTGGTAAATTTGAAGCATGTTTTTTTTACCCTGAGAAGGTCATTGAAGGTGAAATTTGACCTTGAGAAGGTTATTGAAGGTCAAATCTATTTTGACCTTGAGAATGTCATTGAAGGTCAAATCTATAGTCAGATTTCAACTTTTGAGAGAAATTTGGTCAATTTTAAGCAAGTTGAAAAAATACATCTTTGACCTTTCTATGACCTTGAGAAGGTCAATGAAAGTCAAATCTTAAATCTAAAGTCAGATTTGAACGTCTGATAACTTGAAAAAAAATTGCAGCAAGTTGAAAAAAGACCGTTTTGACCTTTTTTAACCTTTTTGACCTTGAAAATGTCATTGAATGTCAACTCTTAAATGTAAAGTCAGATTTGAGCTTCTGAAAAAATTGAAGTCAGTCTAAACAGTATTTGTTAAGTTATTGGAAGTTTTAAGACGCCAGACGCCAGTCGCCAACCGCCGCCTGCCACCCGCCGATCACCAACCAACAACCGCCAACACAAAATTTTGATGAAATTAATCATAAAATTTGGGCCCCTAAACCCAAAAGTGGGCCCAAAGGAGTGGTATCGATATGGAGATCTGAATTCAACAATGTTTTTCTCTTAAACCAATCATTGAAAACATTCTGTAAAAAACACGGTATTTTATGTAATGTTGACTGATTGACGACAATTTAATGCGAAAATTATCTAGAAATATTATATGTAACTGTTTTTGTTAACATTTTTGTTTTTTTACTGCAATTGTTTTTGCTCCTTTCTACCAATTCTTGAGAATGAAATAAAATGTCTTTCCGAAGCTTGTTGGGACAAAATAGCGTATACAACATGTTTTTAGACCTCTCAATATTATAGTTATACAAAGGAATTTTTGGTTGATTTAAAAAAAGTATTTAAAAATTAAAACAAAATCCCCCTAAAATAGATAAAAATCAAGATAAACCTTTTATTTCATTAACAAGATACTTTTTTAAAATCAAACAAAATTTCCTTTGTACTATTGAGAGATTTGTTCCAATGAGGTTCGTAAAGATGTTTCATTTCACTCTGGAAACATGATACAAAGAACAAAACAAGTGTTTGATGTGTTTTCTAAAACAATATAGATGAATATAAGCACTTGTGCCAAAGGGAAAGGACCAAAAGTTGTAATGGAACTTAGCATGAAAGCATTATATGTTTTTCGTTTTCTATTAAATTGCAAACCTCGCAATTTCTTTCATCGATCTTTAATTTTGGGCGTTCGTATCTACCCGTTTCTATTTTGGATATGAAGATATTATTATTGGAGATAACATAAAATTCTGTCAGTAGATCACAAGGACGATCTGAACTGGATCATAAAATACCTATCTAATTGTTTATGACACCTGACACATCAATAGGATAATAAAAATACATAAATACCATTGCTAAAATGAAAGAACCTCAACATTGGTGTCAAATCCAGACAAAACTTCTTCTTCATAATTTCTTGTGATGAGATACTATGAGGTGAATATAGCTGTGCAAGTTCTATCCACCAAGATGAACTAAATAGGGCGAAAATCGGAAAATAGAAAAGTGATTTTTCGTTCAAATTGGTCCACTTGTTTTCGAGTTATCAAAGATTACAAATGCGGCCATCTTGAAATTCAGCTGCCATCCTATGAATTCCATCACGAGCAGAACTCATGGTCCCTAGACATCAGCATATAAAATTTGAAAGTTTTGAATTTATGTCTTTTTAAGCAACTTTCACTTTACTTTCATATTATTGTACAATATCGATCAAATTGATTCTACCTCAAAATTAACGTATTTTTTTTATTTATCAAGGTTATCTACTGGAAGGGATTGAATATGGGTTTTATTCCGAGGGACAATGATATTTCCCTGATGCCCGGAGAAAATGGTCGAGCGAAACGCCTAAACTTCCCCTTGTTGTTCTGCAAAAATACACATTAGACCCAGCGCATCCTTTTGTCCTGAAACAAAACTATAATATTATATTTTATACATTTATTCTTCAAGTACATTCACACCCCTTGGGGTCAAGTACATGTACAAACAAAAAATTATAACAATATTAAATGAAGGAAAAAGAAGACATTTGCATGTAAAAAACTACTTACAGTATAAACTACGAAACTATGAAGACGAAGCTCTCTTTTAGAAGTGCAGTCGAACGAATGCAAAGGGTATGTTTATATATGTTGACAGTAAAAGTTTGAAGTCAGTCTAAACAGTACTAGTTAATTTGGCGACTATAACAATATGCCACGACTGTTGGTGGTGACATAACAAATGAGTGCCTTGATAGGTTTGATGGTTTAATACTATTTTACTCATTGCTATGGATATCAATTAGTGTAAAACTGTGCCACCTCGATTAAATAAAAAACATTCGAGCCAAAGATGGTCCTTCCAAGTTTGGCAGTTATCAGATCGAGGTTTACATGTTCAGATGACAGCCGTCTGGTCCGTCCAGTCCGTCCGTTCGTTCACAAAACTTTCACACAGTGTGCTTACCTATCTATCACGCGGTAGTATCTCTTCGGGACGTATCGAAACCACTCCGTCCCGAAAAACCGTTAATTTGAATTTGAAACCTACCCCAGTGTTTGAAAATCAAGGATTGTGAGTCTCACTCTTCACCGTTTTTCTTCAAACTTGTTCCGTACAAAGCTTCACAGAAATACCTTTCAGTCGATACATTGTTTTCGTGTACAAAGTACCTCGTTTTAGCGGCGTTTTGGTCCCCAGCTGCGAGATAAAGCAAATTTTCATAACTTTCAACTGTAAGTCAAGTTATCTCGCCAGTCTTTTACCCATTCTCGCTCATAATTTCAGAATGGACTCCCATTACAACCTTCCATCGCTACGTTTTGATTTTTGGGCATCAAATGCAGCAGTTTCTAAATCATCCACACATCTCTTAAAATTTGACTAATACGTCCCGTCACCTTCCACTACGCCCCGCCGAGTCTATGACTACAAACGTAGAGTTGTATTCTAAAACATTTTGTTCATCGTTGTGTAATTTTACATAGGTTTGCCTTGGTCGATTCTTAACACCAGTCTTAAGTTTAGCATTCATACGGAGTATAACTATAACTGATTGCATGAAATTGATAATTTAAATGTTTGTGAAGATGTTGCTTTTTAACTTTAATTATATGTGTATTTGATTTTGTGAGGTATTCCCAATACCTCCAAATTTTCTTGATGTTTTTCCTCAATTACAATAGATCGGAAATGGATGATAAATCTGATGAATTTTTGAAAATCGACATTCCCATGTAAACCTATGAGAATTGATATGTTTGTCGCATGTCATACGACAGAATATCCATCAATCTGAGTACTAGCAAAAAATACAAGTTAGGTACAGTAGACAGCTGAGTTTGCTATCTTTATTTAACAAAAAGTTGATACGTTTCTTCAGGTTCAACAAAGTTATAGGTTAGGGTTGTCCAAATCTGCAAAATTTTCCAAAAATCTGTCATCTGATAGATTCTAGTTACAAATTGACTCTTGGTACAAATATTTCCACTCTAGACCCCTGGGAAATTTTGCCACGCGTCTCACTTGAAGTTTTGGTAATTTTGACAAATATGCCGTTTTCATAAATGGTTTATAACTCAAAATTAAACTGTTGTATTTCAGGGATATGTATTTTTTCTTCATCATGTATATGATTTTCAATAGCCCTACAGGCACCACTTTTTTAGCTAAATCCATCGGGAAACTTTGCCGCGCTTAATTTCAAAATAACGGAGATGTTATCAAAATTGAGCAATATTGGCACAAAAACGTTTCTAGATTCATATAAAGAATGCATCATCATACAACACTAATTAGTATATAAACAACATCTACTGACTTGGTCTGATAATGTAATATAAAGATTTTAACTGTTGTGTGTCAACCTTTCTTCTGTATGATTCCATTGGATTACATTATGAAACGTGTACCATATAAAATGATACATGTTTCTAACGTTATGCTGAAAATAATATAATTGACATCACCCATCCTTTCGCATTTTAACATTTTTTCAAGGATAGGGCACTTTAAACGTTTCTTAAAAATATTTTCAATTGTTCAGTAATTAAAATCTTTATATTGCAATATCGGGAAATCTAAATTTTAGGGAGATTTTGGACCACCCTGTTATAGGTATATTGAAAATGGACAAGAATGGGTAAATCTTAAAACACAATCCGATTGGTATTTAGAATCGACAATGGCAACCTACAAACGGACACATCGATGGACAAATTGTTTTAGAATGCAACTCTACGTGTATAGTGATAGACTCGGCGGGGCGTAGTGGAAGATGACGGGACGTATTGGTCAAATTTGAAGAGATGTGTGGATGATTTAGAAACTGCTGCGTTTGATGCCCAAAAATCAAGACGTAGCGATGGAAGGTTGTAATGGGAGTCCATTCTGAAATTATGGGCAAGCATGGGTAAAAGACTGGCGAGATAACTTGACTTACAGTTGAAAGTTATGAAAATTTGCTTTATCTCACAGCTGGGGACCAAAACGCCGCTAAAACGAGGTACTTTGTACACGAAAACAATGTATCGACTGAAAGGTATTTCTGTGAAGCTTTGTACGGAACAAGTTTGAAGAAAAACGGTGAAGTGTGAGACTCACAATCCTTGATTTTCAAACACTGGGGTAGGTTTTAAATTCAAACTAACGGTTTTCGGGACGGAGTGGTTTCGATACGTCCCGAAGAGATACTACCGCGTGTCTATATTACATATGAAGACACTGTATAAGTGGTATTTAATCCGAGTGGTTGATTTGCCGAATGGTCAAATTTTATCATTTTCATAATTTTGATCTTCCTAATGACAGGAATTTCCCATTGGATAACATTATGATAATATATCCTACATCCAATTTTCCGAATCTGGCAAAAATTAGGCAAAATTACCACTTATACAGTATTGGCTTGTGAGAGGGTGTAGGGAATAATTGTATAGTAGTAGAATAGCTAATTATTAATGTAATGCAATAGCGTGTACTGATTTGATAATTGATAAAAGATTTGGACATTTTACACTGGTCTATAACAGGATTGAACTAACTGATGTTAGTCTCATCAAAAATGAATGGCACTCAAAATCGATAAACCAACACTTCTCCATGCATGTTTTGACTGAAGTATGGATAACTAAAAAGAATCGAAATGCTCAAACTCTCCGAAGATTCGAAACAAAACGGTTTCCCTTGGAATGAAACGTATTAGTAATCCTGCTATGAACCAGTAGAAAAGTAGTTGTAGCCACAGCAAGGAATAGAGATTTAGAGTGTAAATTGTTAGAAGCAATACTTTCAAAGAGCATCATCATTATGTTGTCTTTACAATCCTAATGTTAATAATGTTACCTAAAGAATGAGATATTTGATTAAATAAGAAAATTTGAAAGCGGACGCACGACACAATTTGTAAAACCAAAAAGCAATTACAAAACACAAAACTAAAAAGCTATAAGAGTTGGACTAGTCATAAGCAAAACAGATCCAGATATCCTAAACTATAATCTAAAACACAAAAGCAATGTCTAACACCACATCCCAATCATTCGCAGGTCCACCAACTTTTTCTTATTGATTTCGATCCTACCAATGCTTCAATTTTAAAATATAAATTGGATTAATACTGTACGAGCGCCATAAACAATGTGCGTCTCTGATAGGATGTTTAAAATGTACACCTGGTTCCAATATATGAGGTATACGTAGCTAAAATCACTGTAACACTGAAACGTAAGATATTCCCTTCAAACCAGGTTATTGCATTTGCATCCCTATTGTTAACATCCCATCCAAATACCCCTAATGATTTAATTATGTAATTTTGAAAAAGACATATATATAGTAATCGCACATCCCCTGCATGCGATAATATTAAAAATATTATTTACACTCGTGCATTATTAAAAAAGGTCATCAGAAAATATGACCACTTTTGGTCCATCCTGTATTTTTATTCTTAAATGTAATTTCTAAATGTTTAATATGTTTTATTTAAACCATCTGAATTCGTCACCATCTAATATTGACAGTTCCTAGACATTCAAATATCAGCTGAATGGGTGCTAAAAAGACGTGGATCCAAAAATAATCCCAAGACAAAATCTCCAAAAAGTCCAAATAAAACCAACTCATTCAAAACCAAAATATTGATTTATCGGGATAAAACTGTTTTTTAATGGCCTTGAGGACTGTCATTGACCATTTAGCATAGCATGGTGTATACAGCGTGGGCTAAAAACGTCAACATCTTTTATTTCGCTATAGCATTTTCGAATATACATGGATTTCCATTTTTGGCAGGATATACAGGAATGGTGTAAAATATTCCAGATGTATTCGAATCGATTTTTTCTATACATGTTCCCGGGCCTATGATTTTATCGGTATCGATGATAACATTCTGTTTTAAACAGACCATGGTTTAAAATAAATCCTTCTATTCTTGATTTAACTATTTGATAATGCTTATACTACTAGCTATTCTACAATGGGTCCGTCAAAAATAAATACCTGCATTTTAAGACCATTTACCAAGGAGGATTGGCTCCTAGATTGCAATTTCGATTTTCAAACAATGAATCCTTGAAGGATGTCGTGATTTTCACTTCAAATTCAGTTTGAATCGCGAGTTTCGGTTTTATTATAACAAAAAATTCAAAACACACAAGGTATTAGCTCGAATCTTTTGCATTGCTGATTATGAATTTATAACCAGTTTAATGTCAGACATTTTCATTTTCGGAAAATATCGAGATTGCATTTTGGGAGCTAATCCTCCTTGACCATTTACTAACCTCAACATTTTCACCCTTTGGCCATGTTTTTTCGCATCATCTTTCTTTTAGTGTATTGTTGCCTCTTCACCTATAAAAATAGAATTCGACTTCAATTTGATGAATATTCTAATTAGTGAATGTGTTTTCTGAACCTTTGAATTTGTAAAAACACGATTTTTTATTGTGGAATTCATAAGGGTTTTATGAAGTGATTTAGCTGGGTGAAATGAAATTCATGAAATGAAATCAACTATGGAATAGTGGTAACATGGTTAAATAGCTAAGACAGTAAGAACACCAACACAGTGCCTCGTTCAACCATACTTAAATATTCACTCATGGTGTGATTCAGGGATCTGTTTCATGTTATATTATTTTTCTATCCATTAAACACCTGCATAAATCAAGTAATTTATTGATTTATTTGTCACTATTGGTGATCTAATTTCATCATAAAAACGTTGATATCTCTAAATGTGCATACCATAAAATATGTACACTATCTGATTAGTCATTTTTGTATAATTAAAAATTATCTAATTCATTGACGCTGAAAACATGGGTCACAGTGCTATCAATTTTCCTTTCTAAGATATATTATAACTTCAATAATTGGCAACCCAACCAATTAGTCGTGTTTGTACTGCAAGCTTGCTAATTAAAATATTTTGAATAAATGCGAAATACCAATAATAAATATGCGTATTTGCATATCTGCACGATATCTAATAAGTTATCATTGTATCTTTTAACATTATCGTATATCTGACTGACCCTGAAAACATTTTGGCTGATTTGTATATATTTGCAGTTCATTAAAATATAACAAATTATTCTTGTTTTTTAATCTTATCTTATCTTATTCATTGAGCCTGAAAACATGGATACATAAGGGCACAACAATTGTGATGCTATCATTATTACTTTTTAGATTATATAAGATATTTCAATAATGGTTGCCCTTATTTGCATATATAATTTTCCCCGAAATTGGTTATTTTTGGCAACCCTTATCGTCATAAATTAACCAAAAACATCGTGTTTTAATTTATAGGTTCCCTAGAGGATGCATAGGATTGACAAATGGACTTTAATACATCTGTTTTTTGCAAAATTGTGCCAAATTAAAAACCAGGGTGATCCGAACCAGATTCTCTCCACTTTTTGAAAGTGCATTTGACAGAGTAAATGTGATGAGTGAAGGTGGCTTCAAACATGTGTTCATGGGCTGAATTAATCTTAACCAAAAACGTGTTCAACATAATCACACCGGAATAGCCTGACAACGGTAACGTCAGATACCGTTGTCACAAATGGCGGAACTGTCGCATTAATTAGATTTTCATGAACTGTATCTTAATTAGAGCACCTAGACTAAATTAGACTATTCTTTGGAACAACAATCAATCAAAGTGTCTTAATACTCATTGTACAGTTAATAATGTTCTACTATCGAAATAAAAAAATTTAACGGATCAAAATGAGATACGGGACAACGGACACTGCATTACCATATGCCGTTGTCTTATTATTTCAAATTCAGATTCCGTTATTGACGATATCGAAGACGCGATATCGTTGCGATTCACGAGCAAATGTGATCGAAGTTGATCGATATCATAATGGTGAGTGCACTAGATCCTTTGCTACTCCGATATTTAGGTTTAGATCAGTACAAGACATGTTTGTTTGCCAATTGTGCATCTTGTGATTATCATAATTTCACTATTCAAAGATGTACATGTACATGGGTTCCAAAAATGCATTGGTGCGTTCCCAAGATTCAGGGATCACAGCGCAGCTCTGCCATCGATGCAGCTCACGTTTGCCTTTGGCTTCGGCTGCCAACGATGCAGCCCACGTTTGCTGCCAACGATGTAGCTTTCGTGTGCCTTCGGCTTCCGTTCAATGTGTTATTGGAGGTAAGCTTGCATACTTGTACCCCCCGACCACAAGTACACATATGCAATTGGTCGCTTCAATTCTCCAATCTAGCTTGTACCCAAGACTTCGTCGATCATATCAAGCGACAAGTCGCGGGATCATACAAGCTCGCAAGCTCTCAATCAAGAAATTCAATCAATCAATCAATCAAAAAGAACATATATGAACTTGAAATCAATATACCTTGATGAGGTGGATTCCCCTAACTACTGTATATTATTAACGTATAATCAAACGACTTTCTTTCAGGGAACCCCACGTCAAACTTTAGTAAATAGATGTAATATAATTTAATTCCTGTGTTTGTTGTGAATCATAAAGACGATTTTAATATTATTGTTTTATAATTGTATGTATTTTAAATGGCGTGAAACACCTGAAAATATTATTCCCTACGCCAGGCATGCTGCTTATAGTTAGTTTTCGATCGATTATCGTTCCAAAACGACTATTAAATCGTCCATTTTTTCCCGAGAGGTCGTTTTTTAGGAAAGAATAGGCAGCTCCACCATGTGATATATTCTAATGTACTATTGTTTCACATTTTAACAAACGAGTAATTTTTTATCTAAAATATTTTATTAATTTTATTTCTTTAAGTCTTTGGTTCCATGACCTACGTTGAATTTCGAATCTAAACTAAGATGCATCGTGGCTTGCGCTTTACATCTGGCGACCATCGTCACATGGTATCTCAAGTTACAAAGCCAGATGTGACCGAGGAGGAAAGATCGCTCCATAACAGTATGCAAGATATTATATGGGCAACAATAATGGGACATCAATGATTTTCTATTATAACTTATTGATATGCTTGACTTATCCATTTTTGAAACTTACTTGCAACGTTTCGATAGGCTATGTCTATCTTCATCAGGCACTTTATGGCTACTGGTTGTTAGTTCGCCGCGCCACCGCTCCAAGGGCGCGTGACGGCTGGGAATTAAGGATGTTAGCTGGTTTGGATATTAACACCTTATCCCAAAGTCGGCTGAGTTCATGGTTGCCCTTGTCTCTGTTGATGTTGGAGTTATGTGTTCTAATATATATTGCCTCTTTGATTAAACGCTTGTTTCTATCTACCTCACTGTCTAAAATTGTATAGTCCTTGAAATTTATTACACAATTGTTTCTGACTGCATGATCCGTAATTAAGTCTAATGATTGCTTTCTTTGATTACGGGTATAGTGTGTATTGCTCATTGAGTCCACTTCTTTTTTATGTTCACTTATTCTAACTGAGACCTTCCTAGCTGTTTCTCCTATATATTCCTTTTTACAATTGCATGGTACACCATATATAACATTGGACTTATTCTCTTTCTCTTGTTTATCCTTCGGGTGGCACAGAATCTGCTTAATCGTAGTGTGTGGTTTTGTGGCGCTATCTATCTTGTATTTCTTATAAACTCTCCTTAACTTTTCTGTGACTCCTTGAACATAAGGTATTGTGGTGAATGCTACACTATCTTTCTCCTCTTTGGGTCTCTTGGGACCTTTAAGTTCGTTATCTACCTTCTGGATTACTAAAGTGGGGTATCCACAATTACCTAATGCTTTGACAATGTGGTCATATTCTGTTTTCTTGTCTTGTTCCTGTGTGACTAAACCTTCCTTCCTATTCAATAACGTCCGAACCACCGCCTTCTTGTGAATCAATTTAGTGTTATAATACTAAATACTATCCAGATGAATATATATTCAATAATGATTTTCTATGTTAGAACCTATGGTATAGTGCATCTTTAAGTATGAGAATGGTTTATGATTGATAAGTCTCCAGCACCACTTAAGGCATATAATCATGTGCAACGAAACGGTTGATAATTCTTATGTTATTGTAACAAGTAATCATTGCTTGATTCATTTTAAGGTGCGCTTTGCGATAGCAACATCCCAAAGTTAGATATTAGAACAGGTACAGTTACACAAGTTTTATTACCCCAATTAGATGAAATATGAGCTGGGCTGAAAGATCTCACAAATCCTCAATTTTGGACTCTCCTGGATCGCCAAATCAAGTTCATCATATCATGGCATCTCAGGGCTGAGAAGAAATGAGATGTCTTGGTTTATCATGGTGCATCCGCCCCATCACACACCAATTCTTCTGAACGCCATTTATCTTAAGAGATAGGCCTATTGGGCGATATTAGGTTTAGATCAGTACAAGACATGTTTATTTGCCGATTGTGCATCTTGTGATTATCATCATTTCGTCACTATTCAAAGATGTACATGGGTTCCAACAACGCATTGGTGCGTTCCCAAGATTCAGGGATCACAGAGCAGCTCTGCCAACGATGCAGCTCACGTTTGCCTTTGGCTTCGGCTGCCAACGATGCAGCCCACGTTTGCTGCCAACGATGTAGCTTTCGTGTGCCTTCAGCTTCCGTTCAATGTGTTATTTGAGGTAGACTTGCATACTTGTACCCCCGACCACAAGTACACATATGCAGTTGGTCGCTTCAATTCTCCAATCTAGCTTGTACCCAAGACGTCGTCGATCATATCAAGCGACACGTCGCGGGATCACACAAGCTCGCAAGCTCTCAATCAAGTAATCCAATCAATCAATCAATCAAAAATAACATATATGAATTTGAAATCAAGATACCTTGATGAGGTGGATACTGTATATTATTAATCAAATGACTTTCTTCCAGGGAACCCCAAGTCAAACTTAAGTAAATAAATGTAATATAATTCAATTCCTGTTGTCCAGGGGATGAGTTGTCCAGGGGATGAGTTGTCTAGGGGATGAGTTGTCCAGGGGATGAGTTGTCTAGGGGATGAGTTGTCCGTGAGCTCTTTGAAATTAATGAATGAATATTTATTATTATCGGTTGGCATTCTGATACTCATTGCATCTTTCTGTTTTGAACACTTGAAACATGCTCTGATATTATGAGGCATATTCTGTGATCTGAGCACATCAGATGGGAAGAGTAGTTATCACTGTCAATAAGTGTGATTGTTATCATGTAATCATCTACCTAATGTCAATCAATTACATAATAGGCATTGTATTTAACAGCAGATATTTCAACAGGCACAGTTACATAAGTCTTATGACCCCAATTAGATGAAATATGAGCTGGGATGAAAGATCTCAAAAATCCTCTCCTGGATCGCCAAATCAAGCTCATTATATCATGGCATCGCAGGGCTGAGAAGATTTGAGATGCCATGGTTCACTGGGGGGTATCGTGATGCAACAACACCGTGTTGTTGCATCAAGATGGCCAGACTTCCGGTGATAGATTTTCGTACGATATTTTGTTTTCCCAATTTAAACCAATTTCTAGGACGAGTTGCTCAATAATCATACACGTGCAGTTAGCTCATGATCTATATTTAAAAAAACTCTCATTAGTATGCATGTAGCATCATCAAGAAGCGAGAAATTCGCGGTTTTAATTCCTCACTATTGATGCAACAACACCACTCTGTTTATTATCAATGATGCAACAACACCAATGTGCTGATGCAAAAACGCCAATATAATGTATCATTGAATATCAAGAGAAACTGTTTTATGTTCTGTTTATAGGTGTTGGTCGGGACATGAATAAAACGCGTGAGTGCGTGGTTCATGAATGAAACATATTTTGTTTGATTCCTTAATGTATTTGTCTTTATCAAAGTAAAAAGGATATACAAGGTAAACTAAATACATAGGCTAAGTATTGAATCCCCGGGAGCCAACCTCATTGATATTGTATCTGAAAAATAAAGATTATTCATTTTCTAAATTAAATCCCCTTGATTTACCGTATCGTATGGAAATTGTTTACAAAGAATAATATAACTAGACTTTGGAATTTCAATTTCAGACTCCAGATCTGGACTTTTTTAAGCCGAGTCATCCAGAAAAACATGGATGGATGGATGGATGGATGGATGAAATAGGAAGGAGGGATAGGACAGAATAGGATGGAACGATGGGAGAGAATAGAGAAGAAAGATAGGATAGAATAGCAAGGAAAGGATAGGAAGGAAAGGATAGGAAGGATAGATAGATAGGAAGGAAAGGATATGAAGGATAGATAGGAAGGAACGGATAGGGATAAAAGGGATAGGATAGGAAGGATAGGATAGAATAAGAAGGAACGATAGGATAGAATGGTAGGATAGGATAGGAAGGAAGGATGGATGGAAGGATGGATGGATTTTTCAACATTTTCTTCGCTACTCTTGACTTTCTATCAGGATACCATCAGATCGATTTTTCTCGAAATTTCAAAACGCCATTACTTCCGAACCGGAAGTCGGATCGAAATTTGGTTTGCAGATTCTGATTCCTGAGAAAATTCTATTCTTCATTCATAACTCAAACGTTAATTTTGGAGAATTTTTTATTTTGAACTACTTTTTGGACACCATATCTCAAGGCTAACACTATTAGTACACTCTTGGCTACATGTATACACAATTTCGAAGAATATAATTGAAGTGTAGTGTCAGAATCACAAAAATAAGGAAAACTTTGAATTTGACCTAGATTTTGACCTAGACATTTTTGTGCCCAAATTTTGAAGCTAGATTGCTTTTGAGGTACCCTTCATTTAAAGGCTTTCATTAAATTAAGCTGTACTCGGTCGTATATATGTCGTATTTTACACTTCAAAAAATTTTTTTGCCCATTGACTTAACACGGGGCACCAAATTTAGCGATTTTGAGTTTTCAAAACGCCATAACTTCCGATGAGTGTTGGTTTAATGATATTGCAGTTATACAATGCTATTATATAGAGGTTATTTACTGAGAGGGATTCAATATTGGTTTTATTCCGGACACATTATGATATTTCCCGAGGGCCCAGGGGGAATCTGGGATTACTGTACCCCTATCAATTTACCTTTTCGGGACCTAAATTACCTACCTTTTTACTCAATCGGGGAGAACGAATCCAAAGAGAACAATACCTCTACATGTGCGCTGTGCAAGATTTTCAATAGCTTGTCGTGTTTACCGAGAACGAAAGATGTTTGTCTACCATTTTGAATGATACTAACTGGTATCAGGGTCATCAAGCTATGGAACAGGGGTTTATGATAATAAATTGGGTTACTATAGCTTGCAATGTTAAAGGCGATTGAACTATGTTATAAAACAACTTCCAGTACATTATGATACTGTATTTAAAAGTATAAATTTTTGAAAAAAATACATATAAAGAATCTTCGCCCGCAGGACATGTATTTTGAATGCCTGAGAAGAACGCAAATGGGTACTGGCCCGGTGTTGCAATAGTTGCATTTAAAAATCTGTTCCTCTCGAGATTTATGGTCTTCTGAAATTATACTATTAATTGGTGTTGTTGCATCATTGCTCAAATCTAGAGGAGTGTTGTTGCATCTTCGGTTTGGTGTTGTTGCATCAATAGTGAGGAACTAAAACCGTGAACTTCTTGCTTCTTGATGATGCTACATGTATACTAATGACAGTTTCTTTAAATATAGATCATGCGCTAACTTCACGTGTATGGTTATTGAGAAACTCGTCCTAGAAATGGGTTTAAATTGGGGAAACAACTTATCGTACGAAAATCTATCACCGGAAGTCTGGCAATCTTGATGCAACAACACGGTGTTGTTGCATCACGATACTCCCCAGTGATGGTTTATCATGACGATCGGTTGGTGGTAATCACTACTTACATTTGGTGAAATAGAGAGACACAATACGATCATGACGTCAAAAGTTCCAATGGCGATTCATTGGTCCATAAGTGTTCAACGACACATGAACGATCGCCGATATTTTCTGAAATGCAATGGAAATATATATTAGATGTATACAAAACATTCAGTTCTAAAAAAATTGGAACCAAATAATAATCATCGTCAGAAGTTCCACTTAAATTTGTCTTACTTTAAGAATAATCATCCACGCTTGCTAATATTTAGGAAGTAGGTGTCTTAATAGCCTTGCCCCAAGTGGGCAAGGCTAGTGTCTTAACAAAAGCAACCCTCTTATACTGTCAATGTTTTATGTCTTTAACTATTTCACAATTTACGACTGCTACGGCAATCAAACAAGATGATAACGCTTCATGGTATCATTTATTATTAGATAAAACGTGCAAATCCATAAACACCTTTTCTCTTTAGGACTGAAATCAATGCTTTGATTGTGAAAAACATCACAAGTGGATTGTTCCTTCCCTATCCAAGACCATTTTGACATCCATCCAGTGTCTAGATGGCTGTTGCGCATGTGTACACTCTCTATCTGAATATAAATACGTTGGTTGAACATAAAGGAAGAAGTCAGTGAACAGGATAACCAGCTTGAAATTATGAAATTGATGAAATCTAAAAATAGAATTTAAAAATCACTAGAAAATAGCCATGCTTGGTTGTAATTTCAAGAAAGCACATTATTTGAAATACTGTGTTCTGAGTGACTGGAATTTGATGTATCATGCATTACCATGTTTAAAACATGACCTATAAGGCCAACCAATCAAAACTGTTTTGTTTTAATATATTGTTTTTAGAATCGATAATAAATAGCTTTTTAAAGTTAGAAATAAAATGACGTCACTGCTTTTCAGATTGAAAATAACAAAACTATATTTGTTTCAACCATGAAGAGAACAAAAATATTGCATGATTACAACTGATTCAGACCATTCTGATAGGCCTACTCATCACATCTTTCTGTTTTTAACTAGAAAGGAACTAAAATATAAGATTTCTCATGATGAACAATGTTATAAAATGGAGGGTGGACGGTGCTTTCCATTTCGGCATTGCATAAGAATATCCGTATCTCGAACACATCCGCTATCTAATCTGCAATAGCAATGAACCATTAATTTACACCCTTTTCGATGGGTTAAATACGGACTTTCCAGCAAACTGTCTTGCTCTAGTTCGAGCGTCATTTAATGCCCTTATACTTCATTCCTTTTTTACAGGAAACGCATTATAGTTGCATTTGAAGTGGCAATCTCTTGGTGATGTGATCATTCGTAAGCTTCCAAATGAGTTTTCCTTTCACGGTAATTTCTCTGATATTTCCTCTAAGCTTCATTCCTTCATCACATTCAGTACCTCCCTCAACCGACCGGATCATCAACGTAGACGGGGACTTTATTGGCTTCTTAGCTCTGGTATTCGATCATCGAATCGTGGTAAAACACGTCGTTCGCACCTTACCTGGTCAATGTACTTTTAACTCTTCAACTTTACGCAGATGTGCAGGGACGACGTGCATGAATATCGATGCAAGTAGAAGTCGCGTATTACAGAGAATTCTTCTTCGTTATTGTGATTGATCTCGTGATGAAGAGTGATTGTAGAAACTTCCAAGGTACCAGTGTATTTTGATATTGGAGTACATTGTTGTATTTGTGCACTCAAATCCACGGTGTATAACCCAAACGCTCCTACATGCACGACGGAGCGTTTCATTTACGCGGAAACGCTCCGGAGCGAAATAAAATGGCGGCTAATGAAGATTCCACTATGACCGTAAGTATTGTTCCTCTCGTTTCTCTTACATATCATATGTTATGGTGAAATATTATGTACCATTCGATGAACAATACCGTGAGCAAAGATCTGATTTATTCAACTTCTGGTGGTAAACTGTTATTTGCTTGATCAAAGCTCCGTAGTGTAGATCGAACGAATCTGAAGATGACGATTTGACCACAAATTACGAATTAAACTAGTATTTCTATGAAAACGTTAGTCTTTCTGTTAAAGTAGTAGATCACAAACTCGTTTATTCTCATTTCCTAAAATCCCAGTCCAAATCCATTACTTGTTCTCGAGAAATCGCTTGTTTTCCTCGAAACGCTCCGTCGATTTAGAACACAATTTTAGAAACGCTCTTACCATTTTGTTTTGATATAATTTTCAGATTATTAGAGAAGCGTTTCGAATCGAATCTATCCCTCAAAAACGTGTTGTACTTGTTAGGCAAATTGAAATATCTGAACCTGGTGGTGCTAAACGTGCAACTAGCTGATTTAAGCCTACATTAGATGATGTCATGCCTACATATGTGCTAAATTATAAAACTATAGAAAAAACGAAAATTTATATATGAATTAATCTTTCTTCTATTGATGCCAAGGGGTATAATAGATCTTTTCTTTCTCTTCCTGAAAAGAAAAGGCAAGCTATATATTTCCTAAACTGATCTAGACTACCGGAGCGTTTCCAGTTCACTGTGTTAACCAGATCGGAGCGTTTCTTGAATATGAGAATGTCATCATTTTTAAGACTGGATTTTTCGGTCATCAAATCACTATTACGATAATGTATGGTGCGTTGAAGCATTGGAATTTGACTAAAATATACGTTGGTGCTCTAATCTTAGCTCAACTAATCACATGAATCGACAAAAGGGGTTTTGACCGGTAGAATGACAAATACGTTTTTGAATTTTGATAACTATACTGCTTCGTACAGCTCTTCCTAATTGCTTTAAACGTCAACAGCCAGCCAAGTACAACATGAATATCACACCCATCGAATGGTATACTCGAAATATGTAACTCATACCTCTTATTCCCATTTTTGGGGAAATCGTCAGACGGCTCATCATTCCCGCCAGTCAGTTTTACTACTCCGGAGCGTTTCTTTGTTTAATTTCAGTAATGAAACGCTCCGTCGTGCATGTAGGAGCGTTTGGGTTATACACCGTGAAATCATGAAGTAGAAGCAACACAATTGCATACCAGTATATATTCAATCAGTCGGTGAATTATGGACTAAATAAATAAGTAAGATGTAAGATCTGCAAAGATTTATTGTTCTTTATTTTCTAAATTAAGTTCTTATGGTAAAAGAAGACTTACAGTGTGCATCTTCACCCTTTTCATTATTAGAGCCTCTGCACGACTGATTCTGCAAGAATGATAGTGGTAGTTAGATGTATTTATTAAGGTCTTCATCATTTAAGTGAAACATTTTAGCACACACTAGCCCAAATAGAAAATATAAGAAAATATAAGACGAGGTTAAAACTTCTAAAAAGTTGACTGCAACTTAACATATTTTATCTATTCTGATGGATTTAATCCTACAATAATAGAGCTATTAACATTCGAAGGATTAAAATTGTTAAAAAAGTTAAAATTTTATCAGAAGGTGGATTGTTGTAACTGAGATCATAAGATCCTTTAAATCATTACATAATTACTATTGTACATACCATTCTAAAGCCTAAAAACACGTTTCTCAAATTGATTAGTTTGGTCCTGCTCCGTGTGTCTCAATAAATTAGATCACCGGGAATAATGAGGTCAGCTGAAAACTCTGGCTCTGAATTCCTGGGCAGTGTTACATAAATATACCATGTTATCCAGCAATGTATGGAGGGTGGAACATAATTTGAAAAAATTATGGAGCATTGAGTCAAATAAGGATGTCAATAATGGCATAATGATAACAACTGTCTAGTTTTCCAATAATCCATTATATTCTATAAATCGATACTGTAATCCGTTATACGTATTGCCGCGCTGGAATTCTTTTGTTTCATTTTGACACTGTTGAAAAGTGTTTTGCAAGTGAATAAATAAATAAGTAAATGGTTAAGTTAATAAACTATATAATATAATATACAAATTCAGAAATAAATAAGTAATTGGAAGGCTATAGTTTAAGAACTCCGACCATGCAATCAAATGGCAGGGCATTGATTTTTCATATGGTTAATAATAAGTGTATGAACGACATTCTGACCTTTCATGAAAATCTAACCAATACTATTGAAATGCCAGACCCATTTACCTTACTTCAGTCTGGGACACCCTTTTCTTGGAGATACATGTATATAATGAATGGGTTAAGAAGATACACTTATCTTCTTGATCAGAAAATTATCCAAGATATAATAGTTTGAAATTGTTTGAGATAACCTACGTTGCCAGAAACCCTGTTTGCTTCCAATACGACTATTCTGAGAAGATTTCTTGTTCACAAACATTGCTGCCTGCAAAGTAAGACATAAATGATAAATCTAGCCAATATGGTTTTCTCTCTATTCACCAAAAGGGGTTTGGATTTACTAAGAAAGGTTGTTGTATTGCTAAAACATAGCCTATTCTAATTCTAACTTTACATTAACTACTTTTAAACATTAGGTTTCTAGGTTTGGATTGTGATGACGACATTAACATGGTAATGAAGGAATGAGGTGTTAGACATTTTTCTTTGTACATTAAATCATAGTTTGGGACATTGGAGACTCATTCTCATTACGATCTCCTCGTTTTAGTAGATTCATACGCGTGTATTAAAAACTGTTTATAAACGAACTAGCATACTATTTTAGGACAGTGCATCCCAACCACATCTTGCTTCATCAAGCTTCGGAACGTAGTGATTGAGCGTGGGAACCGACGATGTCCCAAACAGGCCAGGATAAGACGTTTTGAGAACTAATTACGTGTAACCCAGAATGATTGGAGGTAAGTAAACTACTGAATTAAGTATGCCTGGCGTTAACTATGGTTTAGTATTCATTTAGTATTCATGACGCATTTCTTTTGAGAATAGCAAAGGTTTTGGAGAATTTCACTTAAACTATTCATACAATTTCCTTTCAATAGTTATCATCTACACATCGTCGCGTGAGAATAACTTTGTACTAACTGCCATTTTCAAAAAAATTGAGATAGACATGGAATTTTACTATTTGAAACACAGGCTTTCATCTCAGATACATGCCCCATCTCAATTCCCTCTCATTAAGCTAGAATTCAGTGTGAAATTGTACCATCTCCAGACAAACAGCTTATTTCTAATTTCAAATTGTCATATCTGATATCAACTGTTTCAACCAATCAACTCTCTAAGAATTGGTCATGTGACTTGCAAAACTTGGAATTATAACAATCTTATATTAAAACGAAGTATGCCAATATGCATGTTATTGTATCTAGAATGAAATAATGTTTTGTAACACAATACCATGCCAGTTTGCATGCCTGGCCTTTCATGTTTTAGTTTTAGAACTATTACAAGTAGATCAAAAAAATAAAATGATACAGTATGTGTAATCCCATGCATATTCAAATTATATGCCCTCAATTACTCTTTGTATTATGGATGCTCATTGGATTATTCATGGCCACATGATATGAAATAGAATTACTAATTTCCTCGAAAACCTAAATCCTTGCTACCAGGAAAGATGAAAAGTACAAATGACCAGTTAATTAGATCATGTGAGCAGTCAAAAGTACCCTTTATCTTCCCTGCTACCAGGTCTTATAGGGGTTTGAATGGCCAAATGCAATAGCAATGCATATACGAAGCTGTCATCATTAAATGTTGAAAATGAAAGACTACTTATTTGTTTCTTCAAATAGAGTACATAATAATAGGTTATATACTAAATATAGTAATCAAAACAAATAGTAACTGTCATATTTTGCACTACATTGCTCAAAGTCAATCACTGTCTGTATACTATTGAAATCTCTTTCAAAATGATGTTTTATAGTTTGTGGAAAAAAGCTAAATCTATTTAAACTAGCTTTAACTTTTACTGACCATACACTATATCAATAAGGAGTTATCTTTATGTTAGTATAGTCCCTTAAAACACTTATTTTATTCTCTCTTCATCTATGATTTACTTTGCGCTTTTCACTGAACATCTGGGATATTTTTAGTTATTTTATTACTAGTATGTTTTTCAGATTTGTCCTTTCTTTTGCATTTTTGGGATCATTGTTTTTAGATCATCTACATTTTATTTTGGAAAAGTAACAAATTGGTTCAATTTCTTTACAAAGAGCCACTCTTAGTCTCCACTTCTACAATTGCTTCAATTCCCAATTGTGCTCCACAGAGTAGCAAACAACAGAAAATGAATGGATAATGATAGCTGCATCCCAATGAACAAAATGTGATTACCTAAATCGAGGTTTCATCACTTTCATTAATCTAAAATGAATTAGAAATTATTTTTCTATTTTCAAATTTCTTCCATGTGCATGTAATAAAAATTGGTTATGTCTTAGGCCCTAAGGATCTGAAACCTGCTGGTCAAAATGGAATTACGGACCAGTTGCAATGTTAATCTCCTATACCCAGTGAAAAAATCAACTGGTCTGTATCAAAAATAACCTGATAATGACCAGCGGACCGGCCCTTAGGGGCTACATTGTAATGTGCTGGGAGGTTTAGGCTACAGGGTTATACCGAGGGAAATATGTGGGGGACCGTATTGGCATCATTGGTTTCAATGCATTGTACTTCTGCTTAAAGGCAATAAATTCTTTTTGAAAGGTGTCCTGAGATTCCTAAATTAAGAAATAATTGTACTTATTTGAGAAATTGATTTTAAAGTTTTAGAAATTGAATCTTCTTTATTTTATTAAATAATATTCTTTGGTTTTTGAAGATTTTTTTTACAAAGCAAAACATTATTTTTCATTCTAGATACAATAACATGCATATTGGCATACTTTGTTTTAATAGATTGTTATAACTCCAAGTTTTGCAAGTCACATGACCAATTCTTAGAGAGTTGATTGGTTGAAACAGTTGATATCAGATATGACAATTTGAAATTTGAAACAAGCTGTTATTCCGGTGGGAAATTGTATCAACTCCATTTCCATAGTTTTAAAAAAGGATCTTGTAAATTGTTTCAAGGTATGATATTTCATATAAGATATCTCTAGGGTGAGACCAGGTGACATACAAAAAATCAAGTTTCACATAGCAATACTAAGTAAGATACAGACCTCTAAACTTTCAAACCTTGATTTCTCAGTTCCGTAAAAATGTGAGATAGTACAAAGTTATTCTCATGCGACGACATATATGAATACAACTGAGTACTAAACACGGCTTTGGTTCTAAAATATCACAATTTTAACGAATGCCAACTCCGCACGGCGCGCGCGCGCGTAATATCCGCGCGAAGCGTTTTCTGCAAACCACTGTCTGCATGGAGTGGTATATTGTGTTTTTGATCCGAACATCCCAAATAGTTATCTTTAATACAAAGAAATAGTGTCTAGCACTCCTCCCCGAACAATTTACAGGCATTTTAAGTCGTTACGATACAATAAGCGATTAAAAAAGAAGACATACTCTAAATAACTCAAGCAAGATTGGACATTCAGTCGCAGATGATTAATGCAAGACAGGGTAGGTTTGGAAATTAAAGGTTATGTGATATGCCTCATCTAATTCATGCCGTGGTCACATTTGCTACGATTTCCTATACCCGCGCCCGGCCGATGAGTATTTTGTGCAAAACTCATGCAATTTCGATCAAAATACTCATCGACCGCGCGCCAGTTTTGCAAATCGGAGCAAACGTGATCACGGCATATGTGTGAATCATCTAATAAATTCATAAAACCCACTCAAATGGTTGGTTATGCCGTGGTCACATTTGCTCCGATTTTCAATACCGGCGCCCGGCTGATGAGTATTTTATTCGAAATTGCATTTAGCTTGAACAAGATACTCACTTGGCGCCGGTGTGACAAATGCGACAACGGCATATGGGTGTATGGTATGGTACATGGTGTGGTATGGTATGGTATGGTATCGTGAATGGTCAGAATCTAATCTTTATAACTGTCAAGGTCAAAGTCCATTACAATGAAGTCGTTAAAAATGTCAAACCTGGTGGTGAAAAAATATGTAAAATGAAAATGCCAGTTACACAAATAAAAAAGGCATTAAAATGACAAATTGTCACCAATTAGTTTATCACAATTTTATGCTTTCAATCTTAATAAGTCAGATTTGAACTTTAAGTCAAATCTGAAATCATAAAAACAGATCTGAATTTCTGAGAACTTGGAAATAATTTTGAGAAAAAAAGATTTGGTCAATTTGAGTTGAAAAAAGCCCTTTTTGACCTTTTTCGACCTTAAAAAGGTGATCATCGAAGGTGAGATTTCAAATCTAAAGTCAGATTTGAACTTCTGAAAACTTGTAGATTATTTTGAAAAAATTGGTCAATTTGAAGCAAGTCGAAAAAAGTCAGATTTGAACTTCTGAGAACTTGTAGATGATTTTTAAAAAAAATTTAAGTTAGTTTAAACACCGGGCCTCCCACCGGGCGCCAATCGGCGTCAAAAAACGGAGACCACATCTCACCACTTTTGGTTGTGACATAAAAACGATTAGTAGAAAAAGACCTTTCAGTATAACAGTCTTTTATTTGGGTCAATACATCATTTGATAAAGGCTGTCTAAATACGTATACTTTAACCATGTCATGCATAGTACCCCTATGAATAAAGTCGATACTGCATTGTTGTCGCTGTCTTTTTGTTCTAGTCCGCTGTTTCTTAGATGTGTTGCTGTAGGCAAGGATATGGCTCGTGTCCGATATATCGAGATTCGAGACCCTGATGGGACCTCGTGGTTGATCACCGTTACAGTACTAGTATTTCATAAACACCTTTATCATAAATCTATATGAACAAAACTTTCATTCTCCCTGTTTTTTATTTTTCATATCAGCTTAAAGGGTGACGCATATCGTTTAGCAAATCGAACGCTCGTTTCTGGTGTTGCTCACCGTTTAGTATAAAAGGCCCGATCCCGGAATAATACTCAAGGGTTCACAGGTTCTAGGTCGTTGTGTCAACACCTCTAACTGTTATATAGCATAAGTATATTATAGATCGTCACACATTTATAAAAGGGTGATTTTTATTTTGACAAATCAATTCCACATTTATGGGTGAAGTTTCAGGATCTTCTATTTGTGTACAATAAGGAAAAATTGGTATCTAAATTTCCCCATAACGTAATAGCACACAGTTTGGCATATGAAATATCCTACAAATGAAACAAAGCAAGACAAACCGGTTTCTAATACAAGGATTTATATTGGCTGTTGTACATGTATTCTTTGAACGCAATCACTCTTTGGATAACGTTTTCAAAATCATTATAAACGGATTACTTTATCTCAAAGACAATTTCAATAAACTGGATTTTACAGAACTCCCCTTATTTCTTAAAAATGGACTGATCCAGTTGATTCGCCTGGAGCCGCCATATTGTTTTTATACGGGATGCTAATCGGAACCCTTTAAGTGATGACTGGAATAAAAGATTTAAACAAATCATTTATCTTAATATTTTTTATAATTCCATTTTGGGTCGAATGATGATGAATGTGTATAACACGCGGATAATCATTAATTTCTCATGACAGATATCTCTATTTTTGTAATAAAATGTACATCAGCCCTCTCGGTAAGTGTGGCAACAGAAGTTCCCCAAGTTTTGGATGGCATGTTAAAGTCTGGTTATATTTGGCGAATTAAAAAACGTCAAATTCTGTCTAAAAGGCCATGGAAATTATCGCAACAGATTTCAGATAGTTGAGATTATCAAATTGATCTTGGTAATATTCTAAATACTCGCAAAAAGTTACAACTGTCTAATATTTGCTCGGTATATGACAAATAAAAAAGATAACACTTCATGAAAAATGACACAACCTATGTGTAGTCAGTCACGTGACTTTATGGAAGACGGTGGGCGAATGACTCAGAAGCGAGTAAGTAGTTACCAGTTTCACCACCAGGTGGCTCGTTCGGGTCAGATATTTTACCTATAGCTATGCTATAGCATGCTATAGCATGGCGGGTATGGTAGAAAGTTCCCTTTCACTTAAATTACATCTGTTTTAGTGGTTCGATTTTTAACATCACCCTTATGTATCTAATAGTTATGCAAATTAAAAAAACGTCCAGTAAAAGAACATGTTATCTTTCAAATACAAGAAAAAATATTTCATTTTTGGTGAATTTGTAACATTGGATCTGTGGGGAGTCAACCCGAACTAGAAGTCACATTTTCAAAAAAATTAAAGTTGATAAACAATTTTCGAAACGATGCTTCTAGATGTACTTTTACATGTAGATTTAAAATATGACATCACTTTTACTGAATTTTGAATATTTAAAGGGGCAACAAGGCCTGTAGGGAGAAAATAGGAAAATCAAAAAAAATTCTGAGCTATCAAGGCAACATTTGGCTTAACATCTTCTTTGACATACCTATTTTCTTAAAATGTATGGATAAACTATCAATTTCAGCCTTAAGAAGTGTAAATTCAGTTCAAAGCTTGAAAAAGGGGAAATCCACTTTTATATTTTTAAGATCCACCATGTTTCAAGAGGAATATCAGCTGAAATAATGTTTATCTAGGGGGTTTCTTTGTAGATAATAAAAATAGAAGACAACAAAATCGTCGATTTAATTCCTCATTTAAGTTAAACTTTTTGAAATGAGACCCCCCCCCCCCCTTGTCAAAAGCTGACTACGTCCCTGGCTAGGCATGATATATGAATTAGTAGGGGAGCTAGGGGTCTCAAATCTCAGTCATTTAGAATACAGTTCTTACAATAATATGCATTTAATATTTTACAACAGAGCGACTGGCTATTTTTAGATTCAATTAAATTGATTACCATTCCCTTAAGTAGCAACTTCACAATTTCAAGTTGGTACTAGATGTGTGAAAAGGTAAATAAAAATCATTTTATAATGAATAGTACCACGCCCGGTGATCGTGAAAATGGGACGGAGGGGGGGGAGCAGGCAATTTCCGCTAGAAAATTCAACAAATCTGGTAAAATTATTTTTTCAAGACAGAGTTTACGATTGAATTGCAAATTGAATAAGCGCACGGTATGATAAAATATGTTAGGTATTCTAGGATTATTTTTCAACCGATACTCTTTTAAGATACAAGATCTATTAAAAAAAGGCGCAACGCAACCAACGTGCAAAAGTCAAAGTTTTTGCTATAAATCAAGCAACAATGGACTACACGACCTGTAATAAATACTTGTAAGTGATGTTATCATAACTAAATTAATGTCATTGCTGAATTTATAAAATAAGTTTCCATACGTAAAATAAAAAATAATCGAAAATAATTAAAATGGGACGGAGGGGGGAGGGGACGGAGGGGGGGGGAGTAATAATTCTATAAAGTGAAACAACTTCACACGAATTCTTGTATTTGAAAAATGAACTCATTAACTTAGTAAGAAACTGGATGATATACCCCTGGAGACTGAAAAATGGGGACATTTGGAGTAAAAGGACTTAAAGTCGCGAAACATCTCTAATCATGTCTTATATACATATTGCTCCCCCCCTCCGTCCCCTCCCCCCCTCCGTCCCAAATTCATTATTTTCGATTATTTTTTATTTCACATATGGAAACTTATTTCAGCAATGACATTAATTTAGTTATGATAACATCACTTACAAGTATTTATTACAGGTCGTCCAGACCATTGTTGCTTGATTTATAGCAAAAACGTTGATTTGTGCCTGTTGATGGCCTTGTGCCTTTTTTAATAGATCTCATACCTTAGATGCGTATCGTTTCAGAAAAAATCCCAGAAAACCTAACATATTCTACCATACCATGCGCCTATCCATTTAGCTATTCAATAGTAAACTTTTTCTTGAAAAAATAAATCTTCCAGATTTGTTGAATTTCCTAGCAGAAATTGCCTGCTCCCCCCCTCCGTCCCATATTCACGATCACCGGGCGTGAGTACTAGTACGGAGGGCTCTGTGCAGGTCAAAATGTCAAACCTTAAAAACCCTTGCAAAAATGTTTCTGGCTGTTTTTTATTCAATTTAATGATACTGCACAAAACCTTTTGCAATTTTGAAAGGACAAGGCCCAAATAAATTAAGGTTGATTTAATGTTCCCGTGTCTCGGGGTTTTCACTCCAATGTACCTCTTAATACTAATGCGGCAAAGACACCCTTTTTGAGCATTTTGTCCATGTCAGTTTCCCTTCAAGATTAAAGGTTTCATGTATCGTTAACATTGAAAGGAAAATCCACTTTTCCCGTTATCTGTCCCAGGGCTCCCCGACTGATTTTACAAATTTCTACCACTTTTTGTAGAAAAACTTGAAAACTAGAATTTTGACCTAATATAAAGTAATAGGTGATGGGCTAGCTCTTAATTTGCGGTATGGAGGTAGAATTTTGGAGACCACGCTAGTTACATCCTAATTTGTAATTCTCACCACAATTTGGCAATAATTAAGCAAAATTTTACAGCGTTTAGGAAAAAATCAATATTTATACCCCCCACATGACAAAAGTAGGGGGTACATAGAAAATAATTAATAACTTTACAAAAACATTATGAATAACCACATTTTTTTCAGAATATATGCACATATATGTCATTAATAACTGGTAAAAAAATTGGTGACTATAGGTATGATGGTTGCTATGGAAACAGAATGTGATTGTCAAAATTTGCTAATTTGTGTCTATTTTGGGGGGCTCGTTAACGAAAAAATGCTATGTAAGCAAGTTATGGTGCAAAAATAGCATTGATTTAAGGTTTAGAAAATTGCATATATATGTCCTGCATGCATTAAAATTGGAATGATGATTGAGTCTCAATCAGAAATATTTAAAAAAAATTTCTATGACCCACCCCCTCTAAATAATCAAAAGTGGGCGTGGCATTTAAGTGAATGATCAAGCCTACTTAACAGCGACCTCCTATGCAGTGTCTCGGTATAGACACTGCGGCGGGCAGATTATGGAATCCCCAAAATTTGGGGAAGATAGTCCCCCTTTTTCTCACAGATGTATTTGTTTTTCACACAACTTATAAAATATATCTTCTTTTATGTTCACCAATAATTATTTTGTCAAAATATTCCAAAATCAATGAAATATAAGAGGAAATCCCCGCGGAAGGAATTCTGAGTAAAAGTTGTGTTGATAAAAGTTTACCGCACGTGTTGTTTATTAGTTAATACGCGCAATTCAACCAATGAAATTGTCTAAATTTTACAATCACGCGACCTGAGCATGGGACTAGAACCAATCACGTCAGTTGTTTATTACGATGTTACCATGCTTACGGTGAGATACCTGCCCGCCGCAGTGATATATCACTGCACGGGAGTTCGACTTAACAGTAGATAACTTCAATTGTATAGCCTGTATTATCACAATTTCAACAGAATATGTAGGATTCTGGTATCAGTTAACAGTTTATATGATTTTGTTCATCCCCCTCAATATTTATAACCCCTCCTTCGTCACCACCACCCCTCCCGCGTGACAAAAGTAGGGGATACCTTGAAAATGATTAATAACTTTACAACAATGCAGCGAATAACCATCAATTTTTCAGACAGGATAAATGTATATGTCATCAGTAATTGAAAAAATTCTTGGTAATTATAGGTATGATAGTTTCTAAACCGGATTTGATCTTCACAACTTGTGAAGATATTGGGAGGGGGGGGGCTGGTTCACAAAGAATACTATGCTAGCGAATTCTGCTGCAAAATTAGCATTGTTTTAAGGTTTAGAAAACTGCATATGTATGTCCTGCATGCATTAAAATGAAATGATGATTGGGTTTCAATTAGATTTTTTAGATTTCACTATGACCCATCCTTCTTTATAATCCAAAGTGAGCGTGACATTTAACTGTATGATCAAACCTACTTAATAGTTCAACATTTCTATACAATGTAGGCATCAGTTAATGTTGTTTGTAGAATGAATCGGGTTAAAAATATCAATACACTTTAAACCATTTTATTGACTATAAAACTGCACCATATTATCCCCAAAAGATATTTCTCTTTTCAAGGATTATCTATGGATTAACACCCAGGTTTTTTATTTTTCAAACTTCAGAGGGCTAGGAATCATTGATTATGATTATATATGCTGTTTTAAAATAGGTTTAATGTATGCCAATAATTTCTCAAATCGTGTAAATGGTACCCATTCCTTATTCCCTACAACTTTCTCTTTGAGGAATTCCCATAGCAATCCTATGGTATAGTTCCAAGCAGATTTTGAGATAACAGGAAAGTTAATCATTAATACACACCTCATTGGGTTGTGATATAAACCAAAATAATACATCTCTTCATCACTTCTGATCATCAGAACCATGCCTGCTACCATATAATGTATCTTCTGACATTGCTTAGTGTAGATACAATATTTCCTGGTGTCAAATCTTAGCAAGATGATGGGGGGATGTACCATAAAAGGAGGTCACGGGGTAGGTACAATGCTGTCAAAATCAAAACCTCAACAATACAACCAACAATCAACAGGCACGCAAAGTTCCTTATTGGTATTAAATAGATTCAGTCACAAACATGTTGTTTATGATGATCAATGATGAAGATAACGGTTAACGTCTATTTCACGGGTTGTATCCAAAGCCCCGTTATGATTGAGAGGTCGCGAGCAAGTTCCCGCTGAAATCACGAGCAAAGTCCTTTTTATTTAATTCATCTGGAAATATGGACCAAAAAGGTAAGAATACGCATTACTGTTCTTTGATACTTTAGGTATACTTTCAGAACAGGTATATCTTCACAAACAATGACATGAAAGATAACTATTTTTACTGGCATGAAAGAAACGGGCGTCAATATGCACGTTTGCATAATTTACTGTTAACATATTAGTTTTATGGTTAAAATAGAGACAAGAACTACGATATACATACCTCATTATGAATATTGGATCAACATTGTATGTATTGAAAAGTTTGTTTTCAAAAACATCCACTGTGGGGTGTGAAATACATCATTGAAGGTGTGCCAGTGGCCCCGCTGAAATTATGAGGAAGCCCCGCTGAAAACATGAGGAGGTCCCGCTGAAAACAGGAGCAGATATCACGCGTACCCGCTTCGATCACGAGGAAAGCTCATTACCATTACATAAAATATTGAGGTTCTTCAAATAAACGTACACGGAAGACCAAGTTAAGTACTTCTAATAATTACTGTATATATACTGTTTCATTCTAGGGGCCAGGTTTCTAATGTTTCCATTCCAACTTCAAGCTACCAGAGATTTCGTCAAACATTTTATAGAGTTGCATCCATATCAAAATGTATAGGAGAAAGGTGGATATCGTTTCAAGAATGAACGTAATTGAAGCCTGAGGTTCAGGGTAATGAGTCTTGTATTAAACAAAGACACCCCAAGTTGCAAGAAGATGAAATTTAGAGAGAAAGGAGAACCACAAAGTCTCCATGATAATTCAGGTTCTACTTTTATAATTTAACAATAACATTTAACAATAACATTCAAGTTTTTGTTTTTAAATATTTATTAAAATAATGATGATTTGTATTCCATACCTGATAATTTGCAGGGACATCAACTGGGAATATATTCCATATCCGGGCAAATATTTTTCGTATGTCCCGCTAAAACGTGGATCCGGGACATATAAATCGTATGTCCTGCATAAGCCATTTTCCTGGACATATTGTTACGCGGTAAACACGATACAAATATATGTCATATTCCACAATGAATATGGCATATTCACTTGTGGAGTATGACAGATTCACCTGGGTATATGGCATACTCACCTGCGGTGTAAGGCATATTCTGCAAGTGAGTATGACATATTCTGCGAGCATGGGGTATTTACTGAAATCAATGTATCACATATTCAATACGGAATATGCCATACTCACCTGCAGAATACGCCATATACCACAGCTGAATATGGCATATACACCTGTATCACAAATACCACGCAACCATGAATATATGCCATATTCCGTGTAACATCGTATTCCGCGTAACACATACGATGTTACGCGGAGTATGGCATACATTTATGGTTGCGTGGTATTTGTGATACGGGTATACAGTATATGCCATACTCACCTGCAGTTTATGGCATATTCCGCAGGTGAGTATGCGATATTCCGCAGTGAATATGCGATACGTTGATTTCAGTGAATACCTGATAGTCACCTGCAGAATATGTCATACTCAATTGCCGAATATGTCATATACCGCAGGTGAAAATGACACAATGATTACCCGTTTGTTCAATCAATGCAATTGACAAATGCGTACTTCCGTATCGTGTTCTCATTGCTTAGTGGGTATGCAATATACTGCAGCTGAATCTGTCATACACCGCAAGTGAATATGCCATATTTATTGCAGAATATGACACATATTTGCATCATGTTTTCCGCGTAACACGTGCGTTTAACATAACCTACGATTAATTGTTAATGATGAAATTATTTGATTATTATTATTTCGGACTCATAATCGGATGATGTACTCCTTTACTTACATCTAGCAGTTGATCCATAAATTGCCTTTTCAAACGTGTGCGCCATTGGTGCTGAATCCTCTAAGGTAGTAATATACTGAACTACAGTATAATGTAACTTCAGTGAAATATAAATATATATTGCATACAAAGAAGAACGAGTTATTTGAAACTTGTCAAAAGTCGTGGAATGGATTTAAATCTTCTCTTGGTAAATTTCTCGATGGAGTCAGGTCGAAATAACTTAAGTGAAATGGTTTTATTGGAATCATGCTCGTAGCCAGTTTTTGGTAAGGGGGGGGGGTAGCTCGAACCGATAATAACAATGACAATGATATATGATATATATGTGCTCTGTAGAGTATCAATAATTAATATATTTATGACGTTGGCTACAGTCGTGGCAGATTTGCAAAGTCAAATCGGTCTTTACTCCATTTTAGAGAGCCACTTGCTCCTGATTTCAGCGGGACCTCCTCATGTTTTCAGCGGGGCCTCCTCATGTTTTCAGCGGGATCTTTAGTTTATTATTATATCTCTTTATTTCCCATTTAGCATGGAGTACAAAAATTTAAACATTTAACACAACAGTGAAAATTAACCAAAAACAACGACATAAAAACACATCTTAAAATTTAAGACAATAACAAAAAACACACAAAACAACAAGAACAATCCACATCTAAAATGTCAATGACAAGTAATAAAGTATATATTAAAAAATCACAAACAGTGGTGGAAAGTCACATTTCTAAAAAATATTTGCATCACTCTAAAATGGAGTGGTAAGATCAATATTTAAAAGTTCTACAACAGTACACAAGAAAGGTAGGAGAATTGCCAAGACTTTTGAATTGTCTGTAAAATATAAGCTGGAGAGGCCTTTCACTGACACACAAAAGGGGTTTTCTCGAAAATCCTTTTTGAACGACTCTATCTTAAGCCCAATTCTGTTAAGGTTCAAGACATCGCTTAAGTTGTGTAGCATTTCATTGCGAGCATCTTCAGTTTTGGAACAATCCAACAGTCCATGTGAAACCGAATCCGGAGTTAGCACGCCACAGTGCTCACACAGGTTTTCATCATTACTTAACGGGATTGTTAACAGTTTTGAGGCTACGGTGGCAAACTTTAGCAGACCAGGGACGACCTTTGAGTGTTTCCAAAGTGGACACGGTTCTATTGAATCTTGTATTTGTCTCAGTCGACTAAAACTAACATCATTAGAAGTTCTATCTTGCCATTCGGAGTTTTGTACTGAATTTATTGTATGTTTTACAATGTTTTTCCAAATTCTTTGTGGCGGAAAATACCCACTAGCTAAGTATTCGCGTAATGAATCTAGACTGTATTTATTTAATATTCTGTGAATATCAGGAATAAACCCCTTCTGGGAAGGGGACATCTCATTTAAATGTAGTCTGGTAAGAAACACACGTTTCGCCAAATGAGTGTGCTTCAGATGTATAAGGCGTCCTAAAAAGAGTAATTTTTTACTATCTATCATTGATTCAATGTTGTTTAGACCAAGCATTCCTAAGGTTAAGTCTGTTCTTGTCCATTTGGATTGATCTTGCAGCGTTTTAGCGATGAATCTGAGACCTTTCTCAAGCTGGAGTGTTTGTGTTTTTGTCATTTCATACCAAAGCTCGGCACCATATAAGGCTGTGGGAATACAAATGCATCGAGCGAGTTTAGCTCCTGTTAAGGGGTTTAGTCCACGGGGGTGTACACCAACACCTACTAAACTGGCAAAACTCGAGCGTAAAGTTTGACACGCCTTGTTGACTTTAACTTCAGCAGAAAGTGTGGAGTTATAAAGGTTTCCCAAGTGTTTTACTTCGTCAACTTCTTGAAGACTTTGCCCGCCGGAAAAGTCCCAGTTTCTAATCTTCTTAAGTTTCAAATGTGTTTGTAAAGATTCACCTAATGTCATGATTGTACTTTTTTCAAGGTTGAACTTAAATCTCCATTTGTTAGCATACTTCATGGTAATTTCAATAAGTGTTTGTAAATGACCTTTCGAGATGGCGATTAAAGTCAGGTCATCTGCAAGGGTCGGGCACCCCGTGCACAGACTTCCAATTGACGCCGCAAGTCCAGACTCCTCCAGTTGTAGGAGCAGTTCGTCTATGAAGACTAGATAGTACCAACCAGACAGCACGCCCCCTTGTCTTATTGATTGCTGTAGTTTAAACCACTCAGATGAGTACCCACTAAGTTGAATTTTAGCTCTCATGTTCTTAAAAAGATCGTAGAGGATTCTAAAGAGTTTTCCAGTGATACCTGCCCTGTACATCTTCCAGAAAAGCCCGTCATGCCACACGGTATCGAATGCACGTTTCGTGTCGATGCACGCTATGAAAACCTTGCTACCGAGTTCTAAATTGTTGTAAAGAGTCTCTGTAAAGTTGAAACTGCACGTTAAGCTACACAACTGTTCTTGGTAAGCATTTTGTTGGACACTTTTAAGGATAGGAAAACCTCTACGTATTTCGAACATTTGGATTCTACTTTTAATGATTCTTTCCCATAATTTTTCAATAACCGGGAGTAAGGTTATATCCCTATAATTTTCAACACGAGAACGACGTTTTCCGCCCCCTTTGAATAATTTAGAAATAACGCCATCTTTGAAAACTGCTGGAGTGGACAGCGTTTCAGAAATCAGATTAAACAAAAAGGCCAGTACTTGGGACAGAACTTCTCCACCGTAAAGGAGATGTTCGTTTGTTAAACTGTCAACACCACCGGCTTTCTTGGTTTTTAAGCTTTTTATAACAGACTTTACTTCATATGCGGAAATTGGCTCGCCGAGTATTGGGTCTTCCTTAACAACCGGGATTTGTAAAAAGGATCTTACTTCATCAGAGATTTCTTGCTTAAAATCATCATTGAATTCTGGATCGCACAATTCGGTAAATAACAATTCAGAGTAATCTTTAAACCGGTTCACGATTTCTTGTGGCTTACGCGTGAGAATTCCATCGACCTCGAGTTCTTGGCAAATAGGGACAGAACGTTTTCGCCTCCGCTTCATAATTGCCCACATAAGTTTCTGATTAAACTCATCAGCCGTGTCTATTTCGGCGTAAACGGATTCGATCCACTCATCTTGCTGTTTACGCTGCTCTTTCCTGAACTTGGATTTGGCAGACTTATACATGGCAAAAGATTCGAATGTCATACCCCTTGGACGTCCATCGCGTAACCATCTGGCACGGGCGACTTTCTGGTCTTTGTGAATACGTTTTAATTCAGAGTTCCAATAGGGCTTAAGATAGGGTACAAATTTTTTAACAGGAATGTGTTTATCTGAAGCATTTTTCAATGTACGTGTAATGTCGTCATTTAGCTGTGATGTGTCAGTGTAAAGGCCTCTCTGTGTTTTCTCAAGAACTCCCTGCAACGATAAAGATACACAGTTAGAGTAGCCATTTACTATCTGCTCGTATTTTAATTTATTCCAAGCTAAAGCTGGCTTAGTAAGCAATTTATCCACCACATAAATGTCAATGTTAAATGATGCAAATATACATAAATGATCAGAACAAAGTTCACAGTCACCAGCAATAATTTGGCAAAATTCCACCATATCAAGTTTGGCATTATCAATACATATGTGATCAATTAAAGAGGGTGGACTTTTATTTCTAGGTAAACATGAAAATGAAGGCCCAGTACAACTATCTAAAGTAGTCAAAGAGCATAACCCGTTTTGATTGAGCATGTTATTTAGCATTCTACTTTGAGTATTGAGATCTTTTTTCAGCCATCTTGGACCGTTAACGTGGGCATTCATATCGCCTAGTACCACCACAGTACCTAACGTGGAGAAATATGTTATGCAGTCTGATAATTGGTCTAGGTGTTCCCTGAAAAAGGTTGAAGGATAATTAGCAGATGGCAAATACACACTAAAAATGTACAAGGAAGCGTTATCATTTAATTTTAAATGATAACGCTTCCTTGTACATTCCTTGTACATGGTTTTATTGGAATCATGCTCGTAGCCAGTTTTTGGTAAGGGGGGGGGGGGGGGTAGCTCGAACCGATAATAACAATGACAATGATATATGATATATATGTGCTCTGTAGAGTATCAATAATTAATATATTTATGACGTTGGCTACAGTCGTGGCAGATTTGCAAAGTCAAATCGGTCTTTACTCCATTTTAGAGAGCCACTTGCTCCTGATTTCAGCGGGACCTCCTCATGTTTTCAGCGGGGCCTCCTCATGTTTTCAGCGGGATCTTTAGTTTATTGCTCATGGTAGAAGCGGGGCCTCAAGGGATATGCTCAAATTGAAATATATATTTTTTTGTGAAACTTTAGGAAGTGAAACTCACAATACCTTCATTTCATATTACTATGACCATTTCAACTGAAGGGCTATAAAATATAGAAATATATAGATAAAGATTCAAGATGATACATTCTCTCTCCAATTATCGAATAACAAAACTCAGAACATCAGCTCGTGATCCTTTTTTGCAGAAGTTGCTTTTTAGTATCAATACCATGTAATAATTGAGTAAAATTAAATGAAAACGATTTTTACAACATACAATTTAAGTAAACAAAAGCTAACCCTTCTTTTCTTTTAATTGCTCGCGATTTCAGCGGGTATTTGCTCGCGACTTCTAAATCATAGCGGGGCTTTAGATACTACCCGTGTATTTGACAGCTTCACAGGCAACAGTACCGTAAAATTACATACAGTTGTGTATCTCCAACAGTATGTTATGGTACTGTTTGGGCTATGGTACTGTATGGTATGGTAATATATGGTACCAGACTAAAATAGTATTGTACAGTACCATGGACACTGTACACCACCATAATAGAATGGCACTGTACGGTACTATTAATGTACCATGAGTGCAGATTGGTGGTGTTTATCAAGCCATTTGATATCACAGAATCAAGACTCCTATGCATATCATCAGGACTTCCAGCACTTACTCAAGTCAAAAAATCCACCCAGTGTTAGGAGCTATTGCTTCTTAAGAATTTGTTAAATGCCCGTATTAGGATCAATACTAAATCATTTGATGCGCCCAAATCAAGATGAAGAAACACCATTCAGTTTGTAATAAAAACTCATGGAGAGCCATGGAATCATGGAAAGTCCATGAGGACAGAGTCTATGGTGCTTAGCAAAAAGCAAATTGCAGTTATCCAGGGAGAAGGGTGTGTCACAACTTACAAAACAGTGAAAGTGTTTGTGGCAACATGTCCTTTTACCAAGTAGCCTTTCCAAATACATTTCGTCAACTGGCTGATGTTCCATTCTCTGGTGTTTCAAAGTACAGTGATATATCAATCATGTTCTGATATGTAACTCAGTATTGGACAGTCTTTCCAAACTTTCCATTCTTCATGTCATTCTTAAATGTTTGGTACTTTGTGATAACTCATTGTTTTCAATATCAACTAAGGCTTTAGTTGAAGTAGCAGTAATATAAGTTATTGAATGATTTGAAATGCGATACAGTATATATTCTGCTCGAGAAATTCTGTGTTGGAAAGAGACAAAGTCGAGTGCCAATACATAATATTGAGAGCAGAATATATCCTGTATTGCACCTCAAATCATTCTATAACGTTTTTATTGTGTGGTCTTAGGCCAATACATTTTACTCAGAAGGTAATTCCTATGAAATATTCTGTATTGCTACTGAGATTGTCCCCTCCGTCCCAATATTTTCTGTATTGCTAAGGAGATGATCAATAAGGACAATCTCAGTAGCAATACAGATTGGTACAGAACAAGAACTGACCAATCAGAGGGCTTCATTTTACAGATCATGCGATAAGTAAGCTGAATACTCTCCAGATTCATGGAATTTTGAAATCAACAAGGATTCCAATTCCTCATTCCTGACTTTATGAACTCTGAAGGCCTTGTTGAAGTGTTTTCCACTACCATCAATTGAACTGCAAATATCTAAGATTCTATAACCCTTATTCTCATATATTTTCCCACAGCACAAAAGGGTATGGAATGTCCCCAATCTAATGAAAGCATTGCAGTGAAACATTAAAGGATCGGGCAATATTATAGACCTTCTTTTCTGCCGCTAAATCAAAGTTTGTTAATGTCACCTATTATTATAATATCATCAAAAAATTTATTTGTGAATGACATCCTATCATTATTTCAGTTTTAATATATAAAGGACACAGTTCCTAAACCTTAAAACAATGGTATTTTGCAGCATAATTTACTAGGATATGATTCTTCATAAACTAGCCCCCCCCCCACCCAATCTACATAAATTCACAACAATCAAATCCTGTTTCTATAGAACCATCATCACCAAGAATTATTTCAAATTACTGATGACATATACATTTATTCTGTCTGATAAATTGGTGGTTATTTGCTGCATTGTTGTAAAGTTATTAATCATTTCCAATGTATCCCCTACTTTTGTCCTGCGGGAGGGGTGGTGGAGGAGGGGGAGGGGTTACAAATATTGAGGAGGGATAGAAAAGTCATAGAAAATGTTAACTGATACAAGAATCATACCTTCTGTTGAAATTGTGATAATACTGGCTATACAATTGAAGTTATCTACTGTTAAGTAGGCTTGATCATTCAGTTAAATGCCACGCCCACTTTTGATTACTTAGAGGGGGTGGGTCATAGAAAAAATTTTAAAAAATATTTCTAATTGAGACTCAATCATCATTCCAATTTTAATGCATGCAGGACATATATATGCAATTTTCTGAACCTTAAAACAATGCTATTTTTGCAGCATAACTGGCTAGCATAGGATTTTTTCGTTAACTAGCCCGCCCAAAATAGACACAAATTAGCAAATGTTGACAATCAAATTCTGTTTCCATAGCAACCATCATACCTATAGTCACCAATTTTTTACCAGTTATTAATGACATATATGTGTATATATTCTGAAAAAATTGTGGTTATTCATAATGTTTTTGTAAAGTTATTAATTATTTTCTATGTACCCCCTACTTTTGTCATGCGGGGGGTATAAATATTGATTTTTTCCTAAACGCTGTAAAATTTTGCTTAATTATTGCCAAATTGTGGTGAGAATTACAAATTAGGATGTAACTAACATGGTCTCCAAAATTCTACCTCCATACCGCAATTTAAGGGCTAGCCCATAACCTATAATTTCTTCGACGATTTTCCATGTTTTTTTACCTCTCAGATTGGCCAGTTTCCATGGTTTATGCCCAAGCCGAAATTGGCAGTGCTGATGCCTACCCAAGTTGAGAGTGAACCCCCCGGAACTAATGTCTTGATTCGTAGACTTTGAATACGGGCTACTGCCCTGAATACAGTTTTGAACAAAATACTCAATCGGAGCAAATGTGACTGAGGCATAACGATACAAACGAGTTTCGCTCTTACCTTTTTTTGCGGTCCTTCCGCTTTGGATGCTGTGCTTGTTATCTGGCAATTCTGTTATGCGTAAAAGCATTTTGTTTTTTTTGTGACTCATGGGGAATTATTGATTTATTTGGCAACCTGTGATAACTACATGATAAATCACAGGCCTACTCAAACACATTAGATAAAGTTTGTACTGACACCATTTTTATGTCACCACCAGAAGTGGTGATATATTGTTAAATTATAGTTAAATTATAGTATCCAACTTTTTTGTGGATGGCGTTCGGCGGGTGGTGGTCGGCATTCGGAGTCTGTAACAAATGGCAGGTTTTGACATTTTGCATGTTAATACCATGTTTCTATTTTGTTATCATTATTATTGATAAATCATGATGATGATGTCACCACAGTTCAAAGAGTGACACGTACTGCAAAAGTACAAAAACGAACACACAAAGCGGTTTAAAGGTTCTTAAAAATGATTTATTCTTAAAACTATTTCTATCTCAAAAATGCTTGTAAAAACATTGACAGCTGAAGAGGGTGGAATACTTGACATATCTATGCAAATGTTAAATTAATACATTTGAAAGTGAAGCTTCCTCATCTCTACCAACAACATCCTCCTACGCAGGTGTCCAGAATCCGTACCTCCTTCTTCCCCCTGCTATAACCAATTTGGAAGCGCCCGATTTAACTGAATCACGTGATCTAATTATGCGCAATGACTTACACATGATTTCTGTCGCAGTGTTGCGACAGCCAATCAGATCGCGAGTTCTTAATCGGGGAAATGCTAACTGCTTATCGCAGGGGGTAAAAAGAAATAATATATTCTGGATTTTGAAGCCCTGTGATCGGAGGATGTACCAACAAGTATTTCCATTTATTCGACTTTGCTCTTTCTAAATTCTGATGATTATCTGATGATGCCATGGATATACAATTAAAAGCAAGGCATAATTTTACCTGTTTCTTTCCCTCGAAATAAACTCACATGTGTTTGTTTACAGGTTTAGTCAAAGGCACTAACAAGACCAGTGGATATATTCATGGGCATAGCCAAGCATGATGCACGAGGCATGCGAAACAACTGCATCACCAAAATTGTACAGCTCTTTTTAATTCAGAAGTTTCTTCTATAGAATTTGCAAAAAACTGTAAATCAATTTTGTCTCGCCTATTTATATTTGCTTCGTCTATCTTTATATTTGTATTAATTGATAAAAATATGAAGTAACTTAACTTAATCTGTATACGACTGCCATTGTCTTAAGTTAAAAATTCATCCATAGCTGACCAGAGACTATCAGGTTAAGTCAATCAAGTCTCTAGACTTTAAGTGAAGCGTAATGTTCTGTCTTTGTGTCTCAGAGTTGCATTCATCCATTTGTAGATGTCAGGCTCTGGTGTGATCAGATTGTCTTCTTGACTCCGAATTCCTATATCTACTTCCTTTAATCGTTTATTGTTTTGTCCTTTTGAGATGTTAAGTATCCAATCAGAACTAATCGATATAAAATTAATGTTAAGTGTGTTTCCCAAGTGTGCACAGTGGGCTTTAAAGAATCTATTGATAAAGCATATTTCGTGGACTTCACCTCGAAGTAAACTGTTGTCTGTTTACTTAAATATAAATAGGTACTTATACTATTAACCCAATATACTAGTTTAAAGGAAGAATCTGATCTATAGGGGGTGACAATATTATAAGCAACATGTATAATTGACCTACTAATCTATTCCTTACAATATCAAATACAATATCTCCCAAAAGATTCACAATATGTTATAAATTGGTGAAGTTATTAATGATTCAAAGTGCAAAAATGAGTGAAAATGTTTAAATTCTCCCATAAATAAGAATGGTAACCATTCTTATAGAAAAATATTACATTAATGTAAAAATCTTTGGTTTTCCTGGAATAAAGTATGCACTTTTGTGATTTTTAGAAAATAGATATTCTAAAATTGAAACAATTTATTGTTTAGCCTGCTCGCTATATCTGATTCTCTCTGTAATGGGTCTAAGCTAAACATTATGTAGTCAATAGCACTGGGGATGAACTGGAAACGAGGGAGGTTTTGCCTCGTATCAAAATGGCGGCGCGTGAAAAAATTTCATTCGATAAGATTTTTGTTTTTTACAATTTTCGTGCTTTTATCCTTCAAATTAAAACTTAATATTTGGCAAGTAAATAGTTTATAAGTTCCGGTTTTATAATATGATTGCAAATTAGAAATCAATACAGACATTGCTGAGATATTTACATTTCAATTCTCTCACTTAGGAAACGAGGCACCTGTCTACATTTTGTAACAATGAAACGAGGCAATGTTTGACTTGCAACGAGGCAACTATTCTTTCTGTGATAGTGTCTACATTTAATGATCTTATTTCCACCGTTCTGGTCACATACGACCGGTTACGTTTTACACGATATACATGATTATGTGTAAGAGTTAAAAAGAATAACCATATTCTACATAAAGCGCTACACTGGTCATTTATCTTATCAGAGCAAGACAACATGGATGAATCCGACGTACAAGACATAAACCAAGTGAGTGACAGAGTGTCTATTTTATATAGGAATATTGATCTAATCTAAGCTTACATTCCGTGGTTGAATTCAAATGTGGGCCATGCGTATTACAGGGTTGTGTAGCCAGCTTTTGATTGGGTGGGGGGTGGGCGGTGTTCTGGCGGGGGTCAACCCAGTTGTCCGAAACCCAGTTGTCCGAAACCCAGTTCTCCGAAACCCAGTTGTCCGAAACCCAGTTGTCCGAAACCCAGTTCTCCGAAACCCAGTTTTCCGAAACCCAGTTGTCCGAAACCCAGTTCTCCGAAAATTAGAGGGTCTTATTTGAAAAATACATTTTTTAAACGAATCTCGTTGTCGCAACCTCTGCGAATCACAACATAACATTGGAATAACGTTGACATCATTGCAAAATTAGGCTAAATATGCTAAGTCAAGACGTTAATTGTTTAATGTTTAGCCTACGAAAGTTCATATATAGGTGATATAGATGTTCAAACAAACAAAGTTAAATTATGTTATTCTCATTGTAAAATGGCGTTTACACAACATACATAGATAGGGGTCTACAATTTTTAAACCAATTTTCTTTATGGCCCATGGGCCTTTTTTGAGAGGGAACAACATTTTTCCAATGGGTGATGAGCGTTCATAAAAAGAAAAATAGCTTTCCCAAGCCAGTGGGCATTTATTTAGTAAAGTTGACATGTACATCTTTTGAAACCAAAACTTATTCTTCATTTACGTACTCTGTTCGAGAAATAGAGATTAAATTAAAAGGATGAAGTGAGTACATGGCGAAAATGAAACTTCTTGCGAATGGGAGAACATCCATTTTGATACGAGGACAGCCTGCCTTCGTTTCCAGTTGATCCCAAGTGATTAAGTTAAGAATGTTTTGTTCTTTTACGATTTGATAAAATACAGAGACTAAGAAATTAAATGCGATGAAGTATTTTGACAACGTAATATGTATACTGTTTTATTCTTAAAGTACTATATGCGTAAACTTATTTTATCTGTTTCAAAATGATTCATTTTATTTTGCCTATATAAAAGAGATTGAAGAAGATAAGATAAACTGTTCCGTAATATATATTGTGTTTTGATAACCTTTTTTTAAAATCACAATGTAAAATAAATCCCCCGTTCCTGCCATTCTGGTAACGCGTGCAATGGATGCAATTCAAAGTGAGAGAGAGAGATCTATGAACATCAGAATGCGTCCATGCCATTAATTTGGCCAAATACATGGCATGAAACTGGCCTAAGCTTAGTACGTCTCCCCTTTCTCTTGTAAATTATGACTATATTTTTCGGAGTAATGGGTTTCGGACAAGTGGGTTTCGGACAAGTGGGTTTCGGAAAACTGGGTTTCGGACAACTGGGTTTCGTAGAACTGGGTTTCGGCAATGATGGTACATGTCCAAATGTAGTTATACATATAAACTATGACATGATGAGCTAATAAGAATGTCTGATAAGCATGTAGGCCTATGTAATGTATATCTGATAATCTGTACAATCTGATTGTTTGATAAAGGAACTTGATGATACAGCCGAAGGTATGGAATGATTAAAGTTGCAGCAAAGAAAAGTCTAACTGTACCAATTTAGTTAAGCTACATGAGTACAGAAAATGTCAATGCAGTTCACTCGATTCATTCTTTGCTGCAGCTTAAAATTTATGCTAAGAAGTTATACTGTTTCACTGGCGGATCGGGGGGGGGGGGGCCCAGGGGCCCGCCCCCCCCCCCCCTTGGGTGGGCCCAGAAAAAAAATTTGTGCCTAAAAAAAATTTTGAGCCAAAAAAGGCCTAAAGGCCCCAAAAAGTAGGCCTTTTTGGTCATAAATGGGCCTTCTAAGGCCTTATTTTTTAATTTTAGGCCAAATTTTGAAGAAAATGGGCCTCAAAATTTAAAAATTTGGGCCCACTTTTGGGTTTTAGGGGCCCAAAATTTTTTTCCGCGCAAGCGCGGACGTTTTTTTGTCAGACCAGAATTTTGGGCCCCCCCCTTGTTGGTTCCCAGATCCGCCCCTGCTGTTTTATTTTTTAGATATTTCGAAATCGTTAAATAGCATTGCTTTGAGTGTCAATTCCAATAAACGAGCCAGCTATCCGAGCTATCAATGGTAGCGCATGCAAAATGTTCTCTCAAATAAGAAAAATCTCGTTCAAAGAAGTGCTATTTAAATAGGGAGCTTAAGCTACACGTATTTTAGAAATGGCGAACGTAAACGTGAAATGACCCCTGGGAACTATAGTTCCGTTCTGGATTGACTTATACAAAGACCCAATTAAAACAGTTTAACTGATACCTTTGTAATCATTCATGCAAATAAAGACGTTGAAGACAAGAACTAGTTCTCTGAAGATTGCAATTTTACACGTTTACGTACACTTCTCTTTAAAACATGTGTCGTTAAAACCTTCCTACTAATCGTACGCAAATGGGGCATTGTTGTTGCTCGAGATGGCTATATTTAATAGAATATAATTCCAGATACGATAAAAAACGAATGACCATGGTAATAATTAAATAAATGACTCGCCTATATTACAAAAATAGCATAGTCAAGGAGCACATTGGCATTGTCTCATTGGTGTACATTGGATTTTACTGTCACGGTTTGTATTCTTTAATTAATGTCTGTATGTTCCTTATTATGTCACTATCAATTATGTTATTCTGCATATAGTCCAACGAAATGTGGAAATGATCGGCGTCTGACGTCTGGAGTTCGGCGTCTGGCGTTTTGCGCCAATAGCAAATTCTTTAGCAATTTTAGCAACTTTCAAAAACTGAACAAATGCGTACCGCTTAGACTGACATCATATTTTACTGTGAACAATTATAAACTTATTATGACTTTCAAGTATTTCTTAGAACATATGTTACCATGGTAGCAGATAAATGGACTTATTTGTTATTACTAAGTTACAACACGTGTCATATGTTAATGCCTTGTATTTTCTTAAATGCTAGAAATGGTAATGCATTTGTAAATGAAATATTCATAAATTTTCTAGATTATTAGCCATATGAAAAATGTTAATGGTCGATGGCATAAATATTATGATGTCGCTATCGTGAATTAAAATAAATGATGTTTCAAGGTAATAAAAACAAAACATTTTTAATTAAATATGGTTGCCTCGTTTCATTCTTAAGAATGCTATATAGCTGCCTCGTTTCCTTGAGAAACATGCCTCGTTTCCTAAGTGAGAGAAGTGATATGTAAATATCTCAGCAATGCCAGTATTGATTTCTAATTTGTAATCATATTATAAAACCGGAACTTATGAACTATTTACTTGCCAAATATTATGTTTTAATTTGAAGGATAAAAGCACGAAAATTGTAAAAAACAAAAATCTTACCGAATGAAATTTTTTCACGCGCCGCCATTTTGATACGAGGCAAAACCTCCCTCGTTTCCAGTTCATCCCCAGTGAATAGGCTATAGTTTCCATAAATTGCGCAATGATGCCCCAATAGATCATGTCGTTTTTAATTGATAAGCTAAAGTTGATTTATTTAATTAAAAACTGTTCACAGCTAACACCATACAAACTAATTTTCATATTAAATAATATATATTACAAAAGTTTAATCACAATCGTATTGGAACCACAAATTATAAAAGATCAATTGCTGCTTTACCTTATCATTGTTGTGATTGTGATTTCTCGTATACAAAGTTATCAAGAGTCAACAAAAATTTACAAATCATAAATAAACTGGAAATCGACTAGTTCATCTTGAAAGGTGAGCAGTGAAATATAGATTGAATCGAGTGGATTGGTTTCATTTAAAAGGAGAATTGGGTTGGATCTCGGGGTTGGATTGTATCAGGAATCAATAAAACATGGAATTTCTGAAATTACATGTATATTAACGATATGATATGGATTGAAAATTGATATGATTGGAATTGAGTGTTGTATTATACAGGGTGTCTCAAAAATGTTACCATCTGGTTTTGGTAACGTTTTCAATTAAGATAAAATATCATGAATTATCCTTTCTAATTATACCAAACAAAATAGCACCCAATATCATCCTATGTTCCGAAGAGGGCCACGTTAAAAGTGCCTTTTGTTTTTGGTTTATATTGCTATAAATTAATTGACATTAATATTTAGATAAGATATAGATATTCATTTTTATATTAATATACAGTAGTGTGTCATATTACATAAGCAATGGACGCGTATTACAATCACCATTCTTATGTTCAAGCATTATAAAGTCAATAATTTTTTTTATTTTTTTTTATTTGTTTATTTATCAAACCTTTTATTACACTTTGGAAATTCCATATGGTGAAAGCCAGTCCTCCTTTTACAGGTAAAGATTAAAAGGTGGATTTGGTCGAGTGGATTGGATTCATGTAAAAGGTGGATTGGATCGGGAATCTTCAAAATATGGATTCTTTTAAAAAAGTCTATTCATCTCCCTCTCCCTCACATCCACAATGTCAAATAATAGATGAAATATTATGATTCTTGGATGGCAGATGGGCTAGAGGGGTAACTTGGTACCCGCTTTCTGATACGCAATCTTATCCATTCCAAAGGGGACCATTCAAAGATCATAAGGCAGGCTAGACTGCTTTGAGGATCCATATCATTTGTTTTTAATCCTAACAAAACATAGCAGAAATGTTTTGGGAACATCCACACATCAATTCGAATTTGATTGCTTTTATCTAAAGATCTATGTTTATTATGCCTTACAAAAGTCGATTTACAAGAGATATCAGTTAAATATCCATCAAATAATTGTAGTATGTACTTGTGGTTGTTTTTCCGATTTCTCAGAGTGGCCAGTGATCAAAAAATACTTTGTGGAATAGACATTTTGCTTGGAGGGAGTTCCACCAAAAAAGACTTTTGAAAGAAATTTTGAAGATTCTCAATCCAAACATGATATACCACTTAGGGTATGATTTATTGTAACATGCAGTTATGTTTTTTGTTTACCAGATTCTAAACGTCATGCATAAATAATTTTACTCTGTGAATAGTTCATGAATATAGAAATTGCTGAATTTATTTTCTTCCAATGTGTAGATACTTGAAAATGTCAGTTTTCTCCAAAATAATTCTTAAAATGCCAAAAAGATGCATATTCCATTCATTTACATATTATATATTTATTTTGTACAAAATGTACTCTATGATTTCCCAATACTACAATACACGATTCTCAAAATTGATATTAAAATTTTTGATTCCAATTTATTATTGAATACCAACAAATTCCGTAACATGAACTTTCCCTTACCTTTGTTTGAAAATCATTTTACGCTCTAAGTTGCTGAATCGGATATGTAGTTCATTTATATGCCTTCTCACATATAAAGTGATAACTATCCTTGCGAATAGCCCATCAATACAGAATGGACATGCAATGATTTAACGATCAGTGTAACAACCAGATATACTTTCTGTGAAGAAATAAAATTATGATTGGAATTTTGATGAGTAATTGTAAATCTAAAGACTGACAGAAAAAACGTTGCTCATTGGTAGTTTATGATGTACATGAGCGCTGGAATTTTACCTATAGATTTTTTCAATTGAGTTTAATCGCCTTAATCAACACAAAGTTCAAATACATCAGTTGAAGTGAGATATTTCACAATTTTGCGCATGACGGGGAAGAGAACCAGATTTCAAATCCCATCACATTGGGTTCTTTTGAGTGTCACCATCTTCATTCTGGGCCCCATAATGTTCCAATTATACAATATTTCGAACAAATTTCTCGGCATTTGAATGTATTTTCTAGAAAGCCCCAGTATTCATATTTCATTCCACAAAAATATATAGATTTAACATTCATACGATCATTTTTTCAAAATATGGATATCAACATTCATTAGTCTGTTTGAGAGAATACACAGAAGTTGGCACAGAGAATGGACCTTTGGGAAAAATTATATTTGATGTGGAAATTATATATTGGTGTAAATTGTTCAAGTTGCTTGCAATTTTGTCTCCCCTTTTAACTTTGATTCTGCATGTAAGATACCTGTAACATTGGGATTTTTAGCCAGCTCGGTGTATCACTCGAGTAAATTTTGTGACACCTTCATAATCATGATAATGGAGACACCTCTCGATGTATTACTAAAGCAAATTCTATAGGTGATGGGCTAGCCCTTAAATTGCGGTATGGAGGTAGAATTTTGGAGACCATGCTAGTTACATCCTAATTTGTAATTCTCACCACAATTTGACAATAATTAGGCAAAATTTTACAGCGTTAAGGAAAAATTCAATATTTATACCCCCTGCACGACAAAAGTAGGGGGTACATAGAAAATAATTAATAACTTAACAGAAACATTATGAATAACCACAATTTTTTCAGAATATATGCACATGTATGTCATTGATAACTTGTAAAAAATTGGTGACAATAGGTATGATCGTTGCTATGGAAACATAATTTGATTGTCAAAATTTGCTAATTTGTGTCTATTTTGGGAGGCTCGTTAACGAAAAAAATCCTATGTCAGCAAGTTATGCTGCAAAAATAGTATTGTTTTAAGGTCCGGAAAACTGCATATATATGTCCTGCATGCATTAAAATTAGAATGATGATTGAGTCTCAATCAAAAAAATTTTTTTCTTTGACCCACTTCCTCTAAATAATCCAAAGTGGGCGTGGCATTTAACTGAATGATCAAACCTACTTAACAGTAGATAGCTTCAATTCCTATAGCCTGTATTATCACAATTTCAACAGAATGTAGGATTCTGGTATCAGTTACCAGTTTATATGATTTTGTTTATCCCTCTCAATATTTACAACCCCTCCTTCGTCACCACCACCCCTCCCACGTGACAAAAGTAGGGGATACCTTGAAAATGATTAATAACTTTACAACAATGCAGCGAATAACCACCAATTTTTCAGACAGAATAAATGTATATGTCATCAGTAATTGGAAAAATTCTTGGTAATCATAGGTATTATAGTAAAATTCTAAACAGGATTTGATCGTCAAAATTTGTGAAGATATTGAGAGGGGGGGGGGGGGCTGGTTCACAAAGAATACTATGCTTGCGAATTCTTCTTCAAAATTACCATTGTTTTAAGGTTTAGAAAACTGCATATGTCCTGCATGCATTAAAACTGAAATGATGATTGGCTTTCGATTGATTTTTTAGATTTCACTATGACCCACTCCCTCTTTATTATCCAAAGTGAGTGTGACATTTAACTTTATGATCAAACCTACTTAATAGTTCAACATTTCTACAGAATGTAGGCATCAGTTAACTTTTATCATTTTGTTCATCCCCAAATATCTATGCCACTCCCCTCGTATTAACGTACTAAAAATTAAAAAATGTATATGTCATTAGTAACTGGAATAAAAATTACACATGTATATGTCATTAGTAACTGGAAAAAGATTAAGGTGATTATAGGTTTGATGGTTGCTATGGAAAAGGATTCGATTGTCAAGCAAAGGACCGCATGTTGTTTGAAGAATAAATCAGGGAAGTTTTTCATGTATTTTGCTTGTGTTTTTATCTTAAAAACATCAATACACTTTAAACTATTTTATTGACTATAAGACTGCACCATATAATCCCCAAAAAATATTTCTCTTTTTCAAGGATTACCTATGGATAAACACCCAGGTTTTTTATTTTTCAAACTTCAGAGGGCTGGGAATCATTGATTACGATCATATAAATGCTGTTTTAAAATAGGTTTAATGTATGCCAATAATTTCTCAAATTGTGTAAATGGTACCCATTCCTTATTCCCTAGAATTTTCTCTTTGAGAAATTTCCCATAGCAATCCTATGGTATCCAAGCAGATTTTGAGATAACAGGAAAGTGAATCATTAATACACACCTCATTGGGTTGTGATATAAACCAAAACAAGAGTCAATAAAATGTTTTAAAGAGTATTAAGAGAAATGCATGAAAAAACTCCCCCAATTCATTCTACAAACAACTTGTGGTCCTTTTGTGAATTCATGTAGACTTGTAGATTTTCTTAGGAGCAACAAAAGAAAACAATCTGCCTGTCTACTTTGCTACTCTTGTTCCCATGACATTTCTTCATCACTTTTGATCATCAGAACCATGCCAGCTACAATATAATATATCTTCTGACATTGCTTAGCGTAGATACAATATTTTCTGGTGACAAATCTTAGCTAGATGATGGGGGGGGGTGTATTATGAAAGGAGGTTATGGGGTAGGTACAATGCTGGTATAAAAAGATTTAGTCCCAAACATGTTGTTTATGATGATCATAGATGAAGATAACGGTCCACGTCCATTTGACAGCTTCACAGGCAACAGTACAGTAAAATTACATACAGTTGTGTATCTCTAACAGTATCATATGGTACCTTTTGGGCTATGGTACTGTATGATACGGTAATATATGGTACCATAGACTAAAATGGTATTGTACAGTACCATGGACACTGTATAGCACCAGAATAGAATGGTACTGTACGGTACTATTAATGTACCAAAAGTGCAGATTAGTGGTGTTTATCAAGCAATTTGATATCACAGACTCCTATGCATATCACCAGGACTTCCAGCATTTACTCAAGTCAAAAAATCCACCCAGTGTTAGGAGCTATGGCTTATCAAGAATTTGTTAAATGCCTGTATTAAACCGTTTGATGCGCCCAAATCAAGATGAAGAAATAAAAACTCATGGAGAGCCATAGAATCATGGAAAGCTAATTAGGGCAGATTCTATGGTCCTTAGCAAAAAGCAAATTGCAGTTATTCAGGGAGAAGCGTGTGTCACAACTTACAAAACAGTGAAAGTGTTAGTGGCAACATGTCCTTTTACCAAGTAGCCACATTTCAAACACATTTCGTTTAATATAAGTTATTGAATGATTTGAAATGCAATACAGTATATATTCTGCTCGAGAAATTCTGTGTTGGAACGAGACAAAGTCGAGTGCCAATACATAATATCGAGAGCAGAATATATCCTGTATTGCACATCAAATCATTCTATAACGTTTTTATCGTGTGGTCTTAGGCCAATACATTTTACTCAGGAGGTAATTCCTTTGAAATATTCTGTATTGCTACTGAGATTGTCCCCTCTGTACCAATATTGCTACGGAGATGATCAATGAGGACAATCTCAGTAGCAATACAGATTGGTACAGCACAAGAACTGACAAATCAGAGGGGTTCATTTTACAGATCAAACGATAAGTAAGCTGAATACTCTCCAGATTCATGGAATTTTGAAATCATCAAGGATTCCAATTCTTCTTTCATGACTTTATGACTTACTTTTTTTTACTCTGAAGGCTTTGTTGAAACTTTTTCCACTACCATCAATCTAACTGCATATATCTAAGATTCTATAAGTATGTCCTCGAACCCTTAATCTCATATATATTCCCACAGCACAAAAGAATATGGAATATCCCCAATCTAACGAAAGCATTGCAGTGAAACAGTATCAGGCACTATTATAAACCTTTTTTCTGCCGCTAAATCAAAGTTTATTAATGTCACCTATTATTATAACCTCATCAAAAGATTTATCTGTGAATGACACCCTATCATTATTTCAGTTTTAATGTATGCAGGAGACAGTTCCTAAACCTTAAAACAATGGTATTTTGCAGCATAATTTACAAGGATATGATTCTTTATGAACTAGCCCCCCCCCCCTACCCCCACCCAATCTACACAAATTCAAAACAATCAAATCCTGTTTCTATAAAACCATCAAGAATTATTTCAAATTACTGATGACATATACATTTATTCTGTCTGAAAAATTGGTGGTTATTCGTTGCATCGTTGTAAAGTTATTAATGATTTTCAATGTATCCCCTACTTTTGTCATACGGGAGGGGTGGTGGAGGAGGGAGAGGGGTTATAAATATTGAGGGGGATAAAAAAATCATAGAAAGTGTTAACTGATACCAGAATCATACCTTCTGTTGAAATTGTGAAAATACTTGCTATACAATTGAAGATATCTACTGTTAAGTTAGCTTGATCATTCAATTAAATGCCACGCCCACCTTGGATTATTTAGAGAGGGTGGGTCATAGAAAAAAAGATTTAAAATATTTTTGATTGAGACTCAATCATCATTCTAATTTTAATGCATGGAGGACATACATATGCAATTTTCTAAACCTAAAAACAATGCTATTTTTGCAGCATAACTTGCTGACATAGGATTTTCTCATTGACTAGCCCCCCAAGATAGACATAAATTAGCAAATTTTGACAATCAAATTCTGTTTCCATAGCAACCATCATACCTATAGTCACCAATTTTTTACCAGTTATCAATGACATATATGTGCATATATTCTGAAAAAATTGTGGTTATTCATATTGTTTTTGTAAAGTTATTAATTATTTTCTATGTACCCCCTACTTTTGTCGTGCGGGGGGTATAAATATTGATTTTTTCCTAAACGCTGTAAAATTTTGCCTAATTATTGCCAAATTGTGGTGAGAATTACAAATTAGGATGTAACTAGCATGGTCTCCAAAATTCTACCTCCATACCGCAATTTAAGGGCTAGCCCATAACCTACTATGATTGGCCTTGGGTTTTAGCTAGCGAAGTCTCAAGGGGGATTCCCCTCAATGTATGAATAAAGTAAATCCCGAAACTCAACAAAAAATCATGACTCAAATAAATATATTTTGTTTGTCAGCCCATTGATTAATTTTTATATAATTCAATAAATGGTGCAAGTATCATAAACACATACTCAAGACAAAATACTGGTACTTATAAAACTGCACAGGTGATTTCTCACACGGAGCTAGCTTTGGGGCGTAACAGTAATTTGTAACAAGACTCACAATGATAAAAATCGCACTTTGAATGGTCACCATGTACTTTAACCAGCATGGCCAAAACCTAATCAGTTGTCGGCACTTGTCTGATCTTGCTTCTGTAAAAATTGAACAAGCGTTTTTCCTGAAATTTCAATGACAATTATTTATCAGAGAATTAAAAATGGCCACCGTGTAATTTAGCCAGCATACCAAAAACAAGTTGAAAGGATCATTGAAATTTTGATGAAAAGAATTATGAAAATTCAAATTAACCACCAAGTAATTTACCCAGCATGCCCAAATCCTATCAGATCTTGGCACTAGTCTGCTCTAGCATCTGTAAAAATTTCAAGTTCAATGGATAAGCAGTTTTCTTGGAATTTTGATGACAAGATTTATCGAAAAATTCAAAATGTGAATCTTACAGTTGGGTTTTATATGAACAAACAAAAAGCATGTCAGACGAAAAGGGGATTCCCCTTTTAGTGTGTACTGAACAAAGTGAATCCAATGACTCACGAATGAACAATTGCTCATATGTATTTTATATTGCATTTGTAAAACCATTCACATTGATTGTGTTTGAACAGAAATTCGGAAGGCCAACAGCTGAGCATGCACTTCAGATTCAAGATAACAAAAATGAGTGATTACCTTGGTACATTACTAGGTTGCCGCCGATGTCATTGCTTTAACTCTGTGTCTTAATAACCCCTGAAACAAAGCAATACTATGTACAAACCTCAGGCTACTATTTGATAATCTAGTCTCAGTGATAAGCACCATACCGTCCATTTTTCTTTCTCTCTGGGCCTAATATATATTATAGAAGTCGTCTCATGGATGGATTACACGGGTAGTATCTAAAGCCCCGCTATGATTTAGAAGTCGCGAGCAAATACCCGCTGAAATCGCGAGCAATTAAAAGAAAAGAAGGGTTATCTTTTGTTTACTTAAATTGTATGTTGTAAAAAGCGTTTTCATTTAATTTTACTCAATTATTACATGGTATTGATAGTAAAAAGCAACTTCTGCAAAAAAGGATCACGAGCTGATGTTCTGAGTTTTGTTATTTGATAATTGGAGAGAGAATGTATCATCTTGAATCTTTATCTATATATTTCTATATTTTATAGCTGAAGAAGGTCATTGCCCTTCAGTTGAAATGGTCATAGTAATATGAAATGAAGGTATTGTGAGTTTCACTTCCTAAAGTTTCACAGAAAATTATATATTTCAAATTTAGCATATCCCTTGAGGCCCCGCTTCTACAATGAGCAATAAACTAAAGATCCCGCTGAAAACATGAGGAGGCCCCGCTGAAAACATGAGGAGGTCCCGCTGAAATCAGGAGCAAGTGGCTCTCTAAAATGGAGTGAAGACCGATTTGACTTTGCAAATCTGCCACGACTGTAGCCAACGTCATAAATATATTCATTATTGATACTCTACAGAGCACATATATATCATATATCATTGTCATTGTTATTATCGGTTCGAGCAACCCCCCCCCCTTACCAAATGCTGGCTACGAGCATGATTCCAATAAAACCATTTCACTTAATGTATTTCGACCTGACTCCATCGAGAAATTTACCAAGAGAAGATTTAAATCCATTCCACGACTTTTGACAAGTTTCAAACAACTCGTTCTTCTTTGTATGCGATATATATTTATATTTCACTGAAGTTACATTATACTGTAGTTCAGTATATTACTACCTTAGAGGATTCCGCACCAATGGCGCACACGTTTGAAAAGGCAATTTATGGATCAACTGCTAGATGTAAGTAACAAAGGAGTACATCATCCAATTATGAATCCGAAATAATAATAATCAAATAATTTCATCATTAACAATTAATCGTAGGTTATGTTAAACGCACGTGTTACGCGGAAAACATGATGCAAATATGTGTCATATTCTGCAATAAATATGGCATATTCACTTATGTTATGTGTATGACAGATTTAGCTGCAGTATATTGCATACCCACTAAGCAATGAGAACACGATACGGAAGTACGCAATTGTCAATTGCATTGATTGAACAAACGGGTAATCATTGTGTCATTTTCACCTGCGGTATATGACATATTCGGCAAGTGAGTATGACATATTCTGCAGGTGACTATCAGGTATTCACTGAAATCAGTGTATCGCATATTCACGGCGGAATATCGCATACTCACCTGCGGAATATGCCATAAACTGCAGGTGAGTATGGCATATACTGTATACCCGTATCACAACTACCACGCAACCATAAATGTATGCCATACTCCGCGTAACATCGTATGTGTTACGCGGAATATGGCATATATTCATGGTTGCGTGGTATTTGTGATACGGGTGTATATGCCATATTCAGCTGTGGTATATGGCGTATTCTGCAGGTGAGTATGGCATATTCCGTATTGAATATGTGATGCATTGATTTCAGTAAATACCCCATGCTCGCAGAATATGTCATACTCACTTGCAGAATATGCCTTACACCGCAGGTGAGTATGCCATATACCGCAGGTGAATCTGTCATACTCCACAAGTGAATATGCCATATTCATTGTGGAATATGACATATATTTGTATCGTGTTTACCGCGTAACAATATGTCCAGGAAAATGGCTTATGCAGGACATACGATTTATATGTCCCGGATCCACGTTTGAGCGGGACATATTAAAAATATTTGCCCGGATATGGAATATATTCCTGGTTGATATGTCCCTGAAAATTATCAGGTATGGAATACAAATCATCATTATTTTAATAAATATATATTTAAAAACAAAAACTTGAATGTTATTGTTAAATGTTATTGTTAAATTATAAAAGTAGGTCCTGAATTTTCATGGAGACTTTGTGGTTCTCCTTTCTCTCTAAATTTCATCTTCTTGCAACTTGGGGTGTCTTTGTTTAATACAAGACTCATTACCCTGAACCTCAGGCTTCAATTAAGTTCATTCTTGAAATGATATCCACCTTTCTCCTATACATTTTGATATGGATGCAACTCTATAAAATGTTTGACGAAATCTCTGGTGGCTTGAAGTTGGAATGGAAACATTAGAAACCTGGCCTTAGAATGAAACAGTATATATACAGTAATTATTAGAAGTACTTAACTTGGTCTTTCGAGTACGTTTATTTGAAGAACCTTAATATTTTATGTAATAGTAATGAGCTTCCCTCGTGATCGAAGCGGGTACTCGTGATATCTGCTCCTGTTTTCAGCGGGACCTCCTCATGTTTTCAGCGGGGCTTCCTCATAATTTCAGCGGGGCCACTGGCACACCTTTAATGATGTATTTCACCCCCCACAGTGGATGTTTTTGAAAACAAACTTATCAATACATACAATGTTGGTCCAATATTCATAATGAGGTATGTATATCGTAGTTCGTGTCTCTATTTTAACCATAAAAGTAATATGTTAACAGTAAATTATGCAAACGTGCATATTGACGCCCGTTTCTTCTATGCCAGTAAAAATAGTTATCTTTCATGTCATTGTTTGTGAAGATATACCTGTTCTGAAAGTATACCTAAAGTATCAAAGAACAGTAATGCGTATTCTTACCTTTTTGGTCCATATTTCCAGATGAATTAAATAAAAAGGACTTTGCTCGTGATTTCAGCGGGAACTTGCTCGCGACCTCTCAATTATAACGGGGCTTTGGATACAACCCGTGGATTAGTTCAAACAGGGTTCGTACACACCTGGAAATGTCAGGGAAATTGATTTATATTTCCAGGTGCTGGAAATGTCAGGGAATTTCAAAATTGGGTCAAAAAGGGCCAAAAATGTCAGGGAATTTTGAAACAGTAGATGTGTCAGGGAAATGTCAGGGAACTTTGTATCATTGTTGAAAAAATAATGTTTCAGCAAAATACATTTTAAGTAAGTTAGTCTATGGCCATTCAAAGTTAATTACTGGTATATGTTTCATGGTTTGTTGAGGGGTTAATCTGAGGAGGGCGGGAGGAGAAAAACAAAAAAATCAGGGAACTCTTTACAGTTTAAAATTGTATTTATATTAAGGAGTTGTCTGTTCGACAGTCCGGTCGTATTCAGTCTATTTATCTAACTCAAATATCAGTTGACAGATTTGGTTAAAATTTTATATCAATGCTTTTGTTGCTGCCTCTGCTCAAGAAAAAACTTGCCACTTTTCATATAATGTTCACAATGATAGTTTCATTAGGTAGGAATTGCCCCTCAAAGGAGTTGCTATTTTCTTTAGATCAGCATTTTCAAGTTTCAGTTTTTATTTGGATTCATTACAAAACATTAACAAATTACAGTGTGTCTCAAAAAAAATGTTACACTTACAAAAAGTTCAATATCTTTCATGATTTTGACTTTTCCCCTAAAATATACCTAGATACCATAAGACCAGTCTTTCTCGAATAAATTCACACCATCAGATTCAAAATCCGTCCAAGATTGGCTGCACGGGACAGATTTTATAGACGCATGTGAAATCTGATTTGCGCCAACTTCTCAGTGGCTGGACCTGTGGTGATCAATTTTTTTTTCTTTTTTGGTGTGAATGCTGTGGACAGTGATATCTTGATATGATCAATGATCCAGTTGATTCTTTCCTGGACAGAAATACAAGATTTCATTGTCAGAGTGTTCAATTTTGTTATGATGGCAACAGGATGGTGCAAAGGCCTGTTGCAGATCGTTTGGTAGAACTCTTTGGAAATTAGAAGATAGCATTGAATTACCCAATGGATTGGCCCCCAGGGTCATCCCACTTTACACCCTTGAGTTTTTAAGGGCCTCTGAAAGCAGTTTACAGCATTACAAACTGACCTAAATGAACTTTTGCAAAAATAATTGATAGAATCAGAGTGATATTACAATTTATGCGTGCATGGGCAAGGGTACCTCAAGTTTAATTTGGAGAACATGTTGAGGGGACCACATGTTTATGTGGATAGACCCAATGATCATATGTAAGACAAATAGGAAAATTACATAATGACTCAGTTTAAGGTCAAGCTTCTACTCAGAAGAAAGTTAAATATTAAAGAAACTGTTCCTCTTTTGTCATTTGGTCAATCCAATCACTTAGAAGTTGGCGCAAGTCAGATTTTACCATGGGACACTAAAAGCTGTCATGTGGAGCCAATCAATGACAGATTTTGAATTTGATGGTGTCAAATTATTCGAGAAAGATTTGTCTTTTGGTATCCAAAGTATATTTTAGGGAAAAGTCAAAATTATGAAAGATATTGAACTTTTTGTGAGTGTAACATTTTTTTGAGACACTCTGTATAGTTTGAAATGCTTAGAATGCACCATATACAATTGTCAATTTTGAAAAATTTCCGGGGGTACCCCCCTTTGGGTTTCCTTCACTCGCAGTGATGCAAACCCCAAAATGCACCCCCTTGACACTTGCTGACTATGCCCCTGAACATGTATGTTTACCTTCGTAAATATGTAAAATTAAGAATATAATGTATCAGGAATGAGATTTGCTACTCTGGGTGTTGCTGTTTTTCTAGTACCACATTGTTGATCACGCCATCTATTATATAACATGATCACTTATATTATAAATAAATGAGAAATGACGACCACACCATCTTTATTACATTGTTTTAAAAGTTAGTAATATGTAGTCGAAGTTAGATCATTCTCTAAACGCCATCAGTTTCTTCGGGATATTTAACTTCTTGGAGAATATTTTTAACGATCGTAAATTGAAAGTATATCGATATCTATTACTACTTTAATTAATATTGCTAGAATAGTAATATTACTACTATGATAGTAGCGGTCGGAATATTGGTGAGTTACAATATAATATAAAAATAGTCAGAATATTTAATACCTGCAATTCTCCTTAATAACCCCATAATATTTTCAGGGCTTTGTATATTCACATTTCTCATCGCCAACTTGCATACATTCAATCCATGGTTTTGAAATCAACTTGAAGATTTATAACCCATAAGTACTGATAACAGAAAATAAATAGCAGGTTCTTGGTAAGTTAATAACAAGTGTGTTGGCCTCTGTAACTAATATAGAACTATCAGGATAAGTTCTGCAACCAGTGGAATCTAATATTCCGTGTTACCTTGGCTACGATCCCAATAGAAACATACTGTGTGTACAGCGATGATACGTCGAATCGCTGTAACTACAATTAATAGCCACGAAATTAGGCAAAACAGAATACACGATGAGGCCGCCAATGACCTGGATAATGTCTTCGCGGATAGCATCCCAGACAACGAGGAGGAATCCGACCAGGGTGGATTACTTAGTGTAGATACATTGGGTGGTATACCTCGAAGGAATTCTCTCAGAAGAGACTCGTTGAACATAAGGAAAAACTCTCTCCCTGTTGTGGAGAGGAGACACTCGTTGGTGAGGAAGCGAAGCGACGCTGCTGAAAGGGCATTGGTAGAGAGGCGAATTTCACTAGACTCTGGCACCAGGAGGATGTCAACTGGAGTGGAACACAAGGAGGGATCGACGGAGAGACCAACATCCATTTTACGAAAAGATTCGGTGGGCATTCAAATATATTCATCGTTGATAGACAATCAAATATTCTTTCATCAATGCTCTCTCGTTATTCTATCCCGAGGCATGAGTTCTTTTGTGGCAATAGATGGAAAATAATGATGCACTCAAGAATGGTGAATTTTGGCATGTTTGAGTGTTTAGGTCAAGTCATAAAGATAACGCGTGGAGCACCTTCTTCAAACTTAGATTACTTCAATTGATATTTGATAATTTTTAATAATCGTACAAACTCATACAGATATTCAATATTTCAAACATAGTTGGAGATTGATGACGTCACGAATTTGCATCCAAGAATAAGCAATGAAATGCACCCACTGAATTAAAAATTTTGAAATTTCAACCCATAATTACAATTAAGAACGCAAAATTCTTTACTATCATTAGTACGGTATACAGGCACGTCATACTCTGCAATCATGGACCTGCGTTAGTTAATGAAAACACAGAATGAAATCCTGAAGGAAGGGGGGAGGGGGTAGATATGTGGTAAATGGATGGAAGATTTATGCCAATGTACAATAATTGATCTGGCGTTCAGGTATGAGAAAATCAAAGAGCCAATGTAGCGCAGCAGCAAGATCACCTTGAAACATGCCGATGGAGCAGGTTCATATCTGATGAACTAATTTATAAGTAGAATTGAAAGGTTGGTTGTGTTGCTTTAATAAGTGTTATTTCACAAGTTTGTCGGAATAAACCGTTGGCTTGTTTTGATATGAAATATACACTCTGGCAGACTGGCACTGTTATTTTTAGACATGGCCACTTGGCAATTTCATGCCAAAGTTATTAGTTTACGTCTAACTCTAGGATTCTAATTACGATAAAAAGTGTTCGAATCACTCGATAAAAACAAATCTGATGTGACCTGCCTAGTGTTGTTGGAATCAATTTTAGTCGGTTTCTACTCATAAAGATGATGAATTTTATTAACAAGTACAGTAAAACCTGTCTTACTGAACACCTCTCTATAGTGAACACCTGTGTTTAGTAAAGACCACTTCAAGACACATTTCACATCGACTCCTGAATATAAATACCCACTGTAATTAATGCCTACCTGCAGTGAACACTTTTTGTGGCTCCATATAATAGGTGTTCACTATAATAAGTTTTACTGTAAATCAATGCAAGGTATCATTGTACTGACCATTTCAACAATAGATACAGTAGATGTACCTATATATATGGTACATGTACGCATGTGGGATGGAAAACCATGAAGACGCTCACAGGGAATTGGTTATATTTAGGTCTAGCATGTAGAATTAGGCCTATTAATTTTAGTAATTATTTGGAAGTCTAACAAAATTACGGAATGCGCGAATATTGACCTCTGATCGTGGCCCGACAACATTCATAATTGAAAGGACTGTATGTAGTGATAAAGATTACCGTTCGTGTAGCTGTGTAGAATACTAAGACCCCAAGGGCTTCAGTTTGCATATCACTGTCAGTGTTTACGATTGTTAGGTTTTCAACCTGCAAGTTAACACGATGATGGATGAGAATGAGTTGAAGTTGTAATATTGGGTATTGTGCCGTATACCTGGTAAATGGCTAAATTACAACTTGGTGGTTGTTAATTATTGGAACCTGATCGCGGTTCACCGTGAAAAATGACATTTATTATTTATTTTTGGACGAAACACCACTCAATAAAGAAGTAATCTTCAGAAAATCATGCTAATGTTCTTTTACAGGGTACAATCGTAATTTCATTTACAAAAAGATAAATAATTGGGATACCTTGTCAAATATAGAAGTTATTGAAAATTTATGATGCAGAAATGTCCAAATTCATTGTATTCGAAAAAGGGGACGTCCCTTTTTCATTTTTCTTACCAGATAACCTAGAAAATTGGAGTACTGTCCTAAAATAAAACGTTTTAGAAATTGGGATGACATGGAATAATAAAATGATGAGATCAAAAAAGATTATTGTGACATTTTCGAAATTAAGATTCTCAACTCGTATCTATCCATTCATCGTTTTAGATGTATAAATGTTTTCATTTGGAAACGTATGAATATACCTATCCTGAACAGTCAAACCCCAATTATATGAACTTACTATGAATTCAATGTTTTAACAATATCATCAATTTATTTTTTAGAATTAAAACTGCATGATAATGCCTTTACCAAAAATACATTATCTTGATGCATTATACTGTTTTATTTTCCAGACAACTGGCATCCGACGTAAGGACAGCATTAAACGACGACGCAGCAGAATTAGTGAAGTAACGAACTATGGGCGCGACATAGAAGCGTACAACGCGATAAGAACAAAAATAGTTGACAGCTCAGAGCTTCTAAACATCACGTCATCTTTAAGAGAGCGTATGAAAATGCTACAGTTTATGTACGACGACTGTAAGGATATGATAGATAGACGTATCCAAACACAAAAAAATAAATTGTATAAGGCCAGGTTATTTAAAGTGAAGTTAACATTTTGTGCGTTCATGGTAATAGTGGGTGTATTTGTATATAGGATCTTTCTTCAAGATGGAATCACCGACTGAGTTTAAGCATGGCGAGGATACGGGATACGACCATATGTGATGATGAACATACGATACGTATACAAGAAACATGTTGAATGAGGGAAATCAGCGGCATCTTCACAAGTTCTTTATGTTCGTCCAGTCATACCATTGGTTTTCAACTAGAAATTCTTTAGCTCATTCTGACTGACGGAATAAAACAAAATGGCGGTCTTATCACTAACTTTTCACACACAAATTAATTAACTCCTGTGTAAGAAAACTCTACACTTTAAACACTAATTGTAATTTTGATTTTTGAAGTGTAGTGTAGAGAAACACAACTCATTGCCTGAGAGAGAAACATGTTATCCCAAAATCGTAACAACTTAAAACACTGATTATCAATGAACTATATAATGAAGCTTATTTTCCATTGTGAGTGATCACTGTCTTCTCTCTGACATCTCACTATTGAAGGTTTTTACCATTGGAGCCTATGACAAAGCTAAATAAATAAAAACAAGTGCGTGTTGACATCTATTTACAGTCCTATTTATTCAGCTATATAGCAACTTGCTTATTCCTTTCAGCAATGAAACAGAAAGATGTGTTCCCTCTTCAAAACAGAGGCAAAAGAGGCATCAACGATCTTTGATACTGCTTTGTGGAATTCTTTAAAGATTTCGAAAAAAGACAAGATGCATATATGTAAAAGTTAAGTTGATATTTGAAAAACACTAAATTACATCTGAAACTGTTGTTTTCAATTTTTTATCAATTTTGAATTTTATGTTTGAAAATGTGATTTCTATTACTACACACTATCGTACGTTGAGGAAATTTCACAGGGATTGGGAGTGGATACAATGTCAATGAGTCCAGATGGTTTTTAAATTAAGTTACAGCATTAATGTCAAACAGTTTAATGGTCCAAAAATTACTGATGGTTTCTGGGCCTCAGGATGCTATACAGTATGCCACTTGTGTCATACTCGTTTCCCAGTTTGCAATTGATTTTCAACACATCATACCTTCGAAATCCAAGATGACTTGTGTATCACATTAAATGTGTTGCATTGAGCCATGGTAACCTAACATTTTATTTAGGTACCTACTACATTACCAATTTGATCAAGAATTATTCTTCATAATTTTTGATATTTCTGACATTGGAGCGCAAGGCAGGCTTACGTAAACGGGACGTAAACTAAGTAAGTTTATCCCCCGGGGTTTATCCCCATTGAGCACAATAGAAATAATACTGATACCCCCATTACATCAACAATGAACAACAAAAGTTCCATGAAATTGACTGCAATCATCAAACAATGTGGCATTTAATTATCATTAATTAACTAATTTACGTCACTCAATTTCTAGCCTTTGTAGTAAGTAGGCTACTCAAGTATAGCAGTTACTAATCGTTTACGTGTCGAGAAAGCCCACTAACCACATGATATTCAATTAAGACATATTACCAAGAGAGGTCCATATGTCAGGATATTCCAAATCAACGGCTGGCAAAATAAAAAAGAATTGTCAAAAAGATAACTTCTCCTAGATCTAAGACTGGAGTATACACCAATAAAAATGAGTGGAGTGGAGAATTCCGAGTCGAACGCTGCACGATTTGAATCAGAAATCCGCATCTTTCGTAATTTCAACGATGATGACAGAAGAAAGGCTGACACGCACATGGATAGCGATCTAACGCTTGAAGACATTGAACAGTGGCCATATTCAAGTGACAGCAATCTTGACTTACATGGAACCAATATGAAACCATGGGCTTTCAAAAGAGACCCCTTGATGAAACGTGACAGTGCGGACTCTGGATTTGCATCTCCCGGGCGAGAAGATTTGACGAACTGCTTTGAACAATTTCAGATTTCTAATGAATTCGTCACATCTCGGGATATACATGTAGGAAGTGGAGGAAGTAACTCGCCTGTTAGCGAGGATGAATTTTTAGAACAAGAAACAATCATTGAGAACAGTCTAAATAAAACATTAAAAACTGACGTATACTATCAAGATCACATTACGTTCCCCGCTTCAAAAGGCAAAGTGAAACATCAATTACGTCCTCTTCCTCTTGGATACAAATTAACAATGAAAGCGAGGAAAATGCTCTATGGTGAAACGTCTCAAGGCTCAGTTCCGTTGCCTGTTAGTAAGACTGACAGTAGGCTTGGATATCATGGCTCTCATCGTCGTGCATCATATCCGAATATTGTCCAACGTCAAGATGAAGAAACAGATTATGTAAAGAACACTGCTGAAAATCTAAAACACAATATTAGTGAGATGCATGACAGAACCAAGAATGAAATAGAAATGTCAGTCACTCACAATAATTCCTACATCAACGTGATGTCAACAAAGACATCATTTGATGCTAACCGTGAAAAACTGTCAAAGTTTACCAGAAGAGGAAGTTTGCCGCCTCTCAAGATCAGGCCTTCGCTCCCCCCAATTACCATAGGCTAATGTGATGTTAACACTAAAGCTAGCCGTACACTTGGCGGATAAACTTGGACATCAAGGTCCCGAGTTAGACATAGAGTAAACTATTTTCAGCGGACATGAACGGACAAGTTCGGACATTTCCATCGGACATGGACGTTGCCCCTTTTTGTCCCATGTTGTCCGCGGGACATTGTCAGTTTTTGTCCCTTTAATATGTCCCATGAAAAAGAATGGACATGTTAAGCTTACGTAATTCTTTTCAACGGACATTACCGGACACATGAAGACAATGTTATCCAATGATGATCATGTGACCATTATCTGACAAAATGACTACACTCCAGACATCATTGGACAAAATGGGACAATGTCAGATAATAGGGAGTTTAAGCTTGCAATGTTTTTCACAACTTGAACGTGAGCGGAAAATACTTAAGCCATGCATTTGTTTGGGCAATTGGTCATACGTATAGATTGGCGTTTAGATTTTATATGCAAGCTTAAACTCCCTACAGTCCGGGGGGACAAACGGGGACAAAACGGACAGAGCCGGAAAATGTTCCCCAAGTGTAAGCCCAAGTGTAAGGCGATTGAACTCAATTGTAAAGTATCCTCACAAGTATAACACTGACATTTGACACCATCAATAGATTTAATACCAAATGGTGGCAACTTCAAGGATACAAACCATCGAAGATGCTTGCCCGCAATACACCAAATACAGGCAAAATTAATAATACAAATAATACAAATCAAAATAGTATATACTGTAATTATTTAACTAGAATACATTTTGTAAATATAGGACTATCTATCCAATAGATTGTATCACATTGTTTCATATGTTAAATCTATTTACACAGGGTGCCACTCCCAAAAGTGAGGAATTAAAACTTCACATTATAACTATTTTAGTATTGATGCCAAAGGCTAGAATTATCCATAGAGTCATATAAGAGATCACACTTCCAGCAAGGTTCAACTAGACTATTAAAATATTAATGATATTTAATGCTTAGACATGTAAGATGGCATGTAACTGTCTTCATGTCATAATTTAGGGTTTATAACATCTTTCCGTTTCATTAAGGCTGGGGAGAAATGAGATGTCATGGTTTATCATGAAGGGTTTTTGTTAAAAAAGGCACTGGTCGATATTTTAATACTGCTTGTCTTACTATCTTAAGTACAGTTTTCCAAGGTTATATATTTTGTTCATCTAAATAAGATAGCTAGCTGATCAAATATATTACATTGTATTTTGAGTGTTCGTTTTGTAAAAAAATATTTTTGTAGAGAATTGCAATATACAAGTAATAAATAGCAGTAGAACTACAATAATGTGTATAAAATATAGAAAGACTTTATTGCACATCATTATTACATAATTAAAGGCTAAAAGAATTAACATAAGCTGATTATTGCAGCTTTGCATAATACCATTCAATATATAATATATGATAATAATGATATTCTTATTAAGTTAGAATATAATTACTGTATAGCAGTAGCATAATGTGCACCTTTGTATTATATTCAAATTGTAACACATGAACAATACTATAAGTTATTGAATGATTTGAAGTGCAATACAGGATATATTCTGCTCGAGAAATTCCGTATTGGAACGAGACGAAGTCGAGTGCCAATACAGAATATCGAGACAGAATATAAACTGTATTGCACTTCAAATCATTCAATAACGTTTTTATCGTGTGATCCTCTGTATTGCTACTGAGATTGTCCCCTCCGTACCAATATTTTCTGTATTGCGACGGAGATGATCAACGGGGACAATCTCAGTAGCAATACAGATTGGTACAGCACAAGAACTGACCAATCAGAGGGCTTCATTTTACAGATCATACGATAAAATTTAATACAAATATTTTGTTTTAGAGAGAAAATGTGATTTGAAATTTAATGGTGATATTTCATATGAGAAAGTCTGGTCTCAATTTTTTAAATGTACAAAATTTACAAGCCTTTTGGTAATTCAATGGACAATTTTAAATGACATTCACCCACATGATATCTACTTGTGGCTTTTGTAGCTTACTCGTAAAAGATAACATCAACCTCTTCTTTATCAATTGTGACTGTTAAAATCAATTTGTAATGGTCTAAATATAACAAATGACTGATCAGAAAATTGGCAATGTAATTGTTAAAAAGATGAATTACTTGTTGTTAAAAAAAGCTATTACAAGTACATGATTTTAAAAAGGGATGCATATAAATATAACTAGATATATTTGTATGTTATTTAAACAGTGTGCACATGTAATGTAAATATGTTAAATAAAGTTTGGTTTTGTAAAAAAATTAACACCTGATTGCAAGAAAAATAAGTTATTTTCCCCAAATTGCATCTGAATAAATAAAGATGCTAAAAATCATGAATCATGTAAGTCACTATCAGGGCTTGTTAAAACTCTACAATGGAGCTCCCTACTCATTTGTCCATGTCCTAAATAACACAAAGCATTAAATATCCCTAACATATGAAATATTAGGATGTAGCAAATCAAATTACATGTACATACATACTGTATAATTCAATTGTATTGCTTATCAGAGAATTCATTTCGCAACCCTCATTTATTTCATGTACATATTTTCATAATAAGAAACCAACATTCAAATGTTTATTCTATCCATACATACCATATATTACTGATATGTACATTTACATGATTTTTTTTATACTTATTTTTATGAATGCAAAAATAGGTGCATTAAAAATTGGAGGTATTTCAACATAAAAGATATAAAATATGTTACCTCAAATTCATAATTTGGTCTAGTCTCTAACGTCACATTTGCTATAGCGTAAATAACCATAATAGAAGAATTCAGAAAATTACGCCATCTACAGTAGTGGTTATGATGTCTCAGCTTGTATTCGCGAATGCAAATAACAGCTATCAGCTACCGGATTAACCTTCTATTTTATGGGCAACTCATTCAAATATGGATAGTACCTGCTTCTATTCCATTTATATTCAAATGAGTTGGTCATAGAATAGCAGGTTAATCCGGTAGCTGACAGCCAAAATGCAGTTTCAGGGTAGACATAGGACTACCTTATTACTAATTTTCAAATTCTTTACAATTTTCTTCACAACCATTGCTCCCTGCAAGTTATAACATCATAAATCTGTCAAAAATACATTAATTTATATTCAGTATTATATTGAGCAAAATATATTAACAATCATTTCTTTTGTAATCACCTCTTGCTCCACCTGTCTTTTTCATTAGTTTCACATCTTGTATTATCATATCCCTTGTGACAGCCTTACACATATCATAAATGGTAAGAGCCGCAACTGAAACTGAGGCTAGAGCCTCCATTTCAACTCCGGTTTTCCCAACAGTGTGAACTTCACCTGTTATCAAAATCTCATGATTTTCCTCATTGAACTCAAACCATATGTCTGATTTTGTGATTGGTATAGCATGGCAAAGAGGGACCAAATCAGAGGTTTTCTTAGCAGCCATTATTCCAGCTATTTGAGCAACAGTTAAGACATCACCTTTCTTCATTTTATTTTCTCGGACAAGGTGATATGCCTTTTCCCCAAGGACGATTGTTCCTTTTGCTATAGCAACACGATGTGTATCGTCTTTGTTCCCAACATTCACCATATTGGCCTTCCCTTGTTCATCTGTATGTGTTAACTTATTCTCTTCCTCTTCATCATATTTGTTAACACCAATATTTCCTACTGACTGGCCAAGTTGGTTAACCAACCCACCAAAATTACTCCTTATACCAGGGATTAATCCACCAGGTGGTGCCACTGAGCCAGTTTGCTCTATATTACCACTAGGTGTCTCCCAATACTTCATTGTATCCTCATCTAGCCAATCATGACGGTCAGAATATTCATTTTTCTCATCTTGTCCTTTATTGCATGTTTTGTCACCATCAACCTTTTTGCTATAGGTTCTATATTGATGAACTGCATAGGTTTTGTTCAAAGTGTTGCCTAACAACTTAACACATTGAATATTCAACAATGATGCAGTGGCTATATTCATTGGAGGCCTGTTGTTTATATCAATGTTCTGCTCCTTTTGATTATTGCTGATTATCATTTTTGAATCACTTATATCACAGATTTTAACAATGCTTTTCTTATTTACATTTCTACACTGACATTTTTTGTCACTATAGTTCTGAAGTTTCATGATGTCATAATCACCGCGTTTCGTAGAATTCTGGTTAAATTCTGATGTCATCCAACTCGGAGGAATGTTATAGATGGCACTTGATGTCTTGGTGTATGCATCTGGAAATAATCAAATAGTAAAAAATATTAAAGAAAAAAGAAATAAATTCATCATTTTTAACCTTTTAAATAATAGGCTAAATTAAGATGTTATATGAATTCATAATGGACCTTATACAATTTTTTAATGTTAAGATTTTCTTCATTCTAGGCATTAACTTGGGATTTTCTTAAAAGCTCATACATTAACAGAAATATTTCTCTGCACATTTTTGTACATTCCACCCATAAACTTACATTCACCACATTTTTGTCATTCATTTATTGCAACAATTGCATTTATTGTATGAAATTGCATTTATTGCAACAATTGCATTCATTGTATACAATTGCATTTATTGCAACAGTTTCATTTTTTGCAACAATTGCAGTTATTGTACACAATTGCATATATTGTATTCATTGCACTTATTGTATACAATTGCATTCATTATATACAACTGCATTTAGTGCACTTATTGCAACAATTGCATTTATTGTATACACTTGCGTTTATTGTATACATTGCACTTATTGTATACAATTGCATTTATTGCAACAATTGCATTTATTGCATACAACTGCATTTATTGTATACATTGCACTTATTGTATACAATTACATTTATTGCAACAGTTGCATTTATTGTATACAATTGCATTTATTGAAACAGTTGTATTTATTGTATACAATTACATGTATTGCCACAATTGCATACAACTGCATTTATTGTACAAATTGCACTTATTGTATACATTACACTTATTGTATACAATTGCATTTATTGCAACAATTGCATTTATTGTATACAATTGCAATTATTGTATACATTTGCATTCATTGCATACAATTGAGGCATTCTGATACTGTTGTACATACATGATAAATAGTTTAGCCTCACCCACCAATCAAAATCATAGGACGATTCTTCATCTTTGACAGAGTCACCATTCCTGAAAATACACACAATGCATATTTCATGGTGATATCCATTCAGAAAACATAAAGGCACAAAAACATCAGCGAATATCTTGAGAGTGATGAATATAAAGGAACACAATTTCTTAAACAGTTGAAACGATGCAAACATTGAAAAAATAAAATGTCTGAAAATTACTTATAAGGTTATAATGCATTTCAGAGCCAATACTGAAGAGCTGATATCATAAAATACATGTATGTACTAAAACAGCACCACAGCTGCACATTCCCATTATGAAGTTTGTCTCATAAAGACACAGTCAACTTTAAAATATCAATGGTATTAGGTATTAGGATAGTCTCAGAAAGAAACATTCTCATACCAGCATGTTGTTTCTTCTTGCGGCCTACAGCTGCTCCAATAATATCTAGTAGTTGATCATCACTAGTATTCTCTCTCAATGCGTCTCTTAGGGACACTTCAGAGTTGCCGAACAGACATACCTTAAATGCAGTAACTGGTCATTGTTTCTCAAATTTATCAAATAATAATTTTTTTTTTGAAAATTTCACTTACAAATCCTAGGAAATTGAATACAAGAAAGAAACATTCTGCTCAGAATCAAAATATAACATCTGATATAAGAATTCTTAAGTCCAAAATAATTAAACATGCAAATCTCCTAAAATTTCATTAAAATGAGACTTCAACAGAATTTCAAAGCTATATAGCAAAGTCTCTATTTCAGAATAAAGCCTTTTTTAACAAAGACCTTTACTGAAAAGACAATCCATATGACCTTACCTTCAAGTTCCCATCTGCAGTGATACGGAGTCTGTTGCATCCCCCACAGAAGTGTTCACTCATCGACGTGATAAAACCTACTTGACCTTTGAACCCAGACACCCTATATGCCTGCAAAATGAGACGCACTAAATATAAGATCAATATATCATATCATTAACAACTCAAACAAACAGTCAAAATAACTCCAGAGCATTGGGCCTGTTGCGATTACGGGTCAACACGGTAGCCTGGCGTCCGGCCGTATAAAGGGGGGGGGGTGCTCTGGATGAGACGTTAATATTGATTATGTTCCTTATATGTATATAACTTTTTACAAATTTATTTTCTTTAATAAGTCTGAAATAGTACTCTTCAGAATTGGAGGAAATAAAGATACAAACAAAAAAATGTAAACTTGAGAGAAAATATTAAATACATACATCAATTTCCTGTTCTCTTTACAAATATAATCATTCTAACAATGTATATTTCTTTGTTCTTCAAATTATACTCAAAGCACAATGTTTTACCATTACCTTTGAAGTGTCACTTTTGGCATCAGAAAGTTTATCGAAATTTGGCCATCGCTGTCGGATAATATTGAGCATTTCTTGATAAGACACCATTTTGTTTTCATTCCACTTGTTGCCATCAAATGGCATGTACTCTATGAACCGCACATCTATGTTCTGTATAAATGAAAGACATAAATGTAAGAGTGACATGAGAGAATTAAGAAATCAAAGTTATTTGATAATTGAAAAAATCTAATCTAAAATATTATATAATATCATTAAAAAGCATGAATTATTAAAAATTCAATGTAATTAAAACCTTCATAAGTGAAACATATTTGATACCTCAAAAGAATGTTACATATACAGAGGTTCATTTTATATTAAGTAGAAAGGTAACATGAATGTGTTTCCCTTACAGATGTGTTTCAGTATACAGGTTTGACTGTAGAAAGTATATTATAATCCATTGCGCACATTTTCTTCAGATGAAGAAAAAAGTTCATAGTCAAAACTAAAACTAAAAACACTTTCAGCAGATGTCTCAATTTTGACAGTTGACTTCTGGACAGGTCAATAATTACATGTCATACCTTGTTTTCTGTGAGAGCTACAAAGTCACATATTTCCTCCTCATTCAACCCCCTCATTACAACACAGTTGACCTGAAAAGAACACAAACAAAAAGTTTTATCCCAGGGTGTGTTGTCATGGTTATGGAAGGCTTGTAGTGTCAATAATTCTGTGTTCATTAATAATTATATACTTGCTGTCAGTATACATTGTTGATGTGGAAAGTTTAAGTGCAGGCATGACGTGTAAAATGAATATTCAGAAAAATATTGAATTTTAGAACCTGATTGTCGCTTCCAGGAGAAACTCCAAGTTTACAAAGGCATGTGCCAGATCCTCTCAAACTGAATATCAGAGATTTTAAAATTTAAATCATATGTTGATGTAGAATACAAAAGTGATTTAAATCATTATTTGAAAATCACCTATTTAAAAAACAAAAGATGGCACACTTCAGAAAGGTAGATAAATCAAAAAATATTCCTATTCTATTTCCAGTAAATACATTTTCATCCTTCCCAAATAAAGTTATATTTCTGAGAGCCTGAGGATGAACATTGGTATTTCATCCAATCCCTTAAATGAATACCAAATTGAAATAAATATTTACCTTCACTGGATCAAAGCCATGCTCTATAGCATCATCAATGCTCTTGAGGACTCTATCCCAGCCTTTCCTCCGGGTGACAAACTCAAATTTTGCTGGCACTAGTGTATCTAAGCTAATGTTCAACTGGTTTAGACCAGCACTAACTAGTTGTGGAAGCTTCTTTGAGAGTGTGATACCATTCGTTGTCATGGCAATACTTTCCAGGCCATGTGATTTCAATGCATTAAGTTCACCTGTAAAAGATCATGTAGATGAAATTAAGTTTCATAAAATTATTTTGTGAAATGGGGAAGTACAGGTTATCTGTATTTCAAATCCTAAACAAGGCATTTATATGCAAAATGTCATCACCTGCCATTTGTTACAGATGCCGACCACCAAACTCCAGCCACTGAGCACCAACTACCGAATGCCAAACCCCAACTGCCGAAAAAGTTGGTGAACATTCACCACTTATGGTGGTGACATAATAAATTAAGACAGTTCATGCATATCAAGTTTTGATATGATCAAAAAATCTTTTTTCAACCTTAATGATTCATTGATTATGCAAGTTACAGAACAATATACAGTAAATCAAAAGCATGCCAAGGTAATCAAGGATTAGAATTTCAGAGACCATATTTTAAGGTATCTGAGTTAACATGTATTCCCAAAATATTCTGATATTATGACTATCTGAGCTATCACTTTGATTGTGACATTAAGTACTGTACATGCATTAAGTCTTCCATTTGATTCAACTCACATACATTTTATTCATTTTCCAAACTTAAATTTTGGAAACAAAAAATATGTTGGAATGTGACACATTAATTATTGTTTATCACTAAAACCATCATCTATAAATTACATTTAATTATAATGACGAAGCAAAGTAACCAATTTATGATGTTATAAATATTAAATATGTATAAACTATTCATCTCAACAAGTCATACCATACTTTGCCAAAATATAATTGAGCCACGTTTGAATCAAGGCAGAGAAGAATGTATTAACTTGGTCATTTTAAACACAACACTGCAAAATAACAGGCACAAAGCAATCCTCTCTGTCTACAATAGCATCAGTCAACTGTCCCGCAAATTGCGTATTTGTCATGCATTTGTTGAAGAAACTGAAGTCAAACCAGTTTTTTTGCGTGATAGATTATGTCACGCAAATATGCATTTTATCTGATTATTGTCAAGCAAAAAGAAATGCCGAAATATAAAAAACAATCCTGAAAAAACTAGCGCAGTTTATTTGAAATCTTCATGCAAATTGTGTATATGTCACGCATTTGCTTCAAATTTTTTGTGACTACCCCCAATTTGGACCAAGGTGTTCACAATTTGAAGGAAGGTGTTTAACATTTGTAAGTCACTCATTTTAGGTGTTTACAAGTTGACAGGCCTGTAGTAGACTCTTAAGGATACATAAATCCCCTAAAGGGCACTGTTCTGTTTCGCAGAAATAATTTTTGAAATAAGACTTGCTTTCTTCATCGATATGGTGAACTGAATTTAACAATGTCCTTTATGTAATGTTGACTGATTGACAACAATTTAATGTGAAAATTATTTATATATATATTTTATATAACTGTTTTTGTTAAAAATTTTGATTTTTAGTGCAATTGTTTTTTTGTTACTTTCTACCAATTCTTGAGAATGAAATAAAATGTCTTTCCAAACTCTTGTTGGAACAAAATAGCATATACAACATTTTCTTAGACTTCCCAATATTATAGTTATACAAAGGAAATTTTGGTTGATTTTACAAAAAGTATGCAAAAACTTAAAACAAAACCCCCCAGAATAGTTAAAAATTAAGATAAAACTTTTATTTCATTAACAAGATACTTTTTTTTAAATCAACCAAACTTTCCTTTGTACAATTACAATATTGAGAAACCTAAACACGTTGTGTTTATGTCGTTTTGTTCTAATGAGGTTCAGATAGATGTATCATTTCATTTCGAACATATGATACAAAGAACAAAAGAAGTGTCTGATGGGTTTTCTAAAACAATATAGAGAAAAGTATATATATATATATATTTCAAATTATATTGTTACCATTCAAAAGATGACCATTTAATTGACGATGTGTAAAATTTTCAGAATTTTTGATGACAGTGGTTTAAGAGAAACGTGTGTTCAGAAAGTTCCCCATATTGATACCAATCCTTTAGTGCTAATCTTACAATTAATTTATATGGGCCTAACTATTTAAACACATGTCTGAAATGTAGTACTATAAACAGAGTTACATAAAATATATAAAGCACAAAATTAAAAGGATATATAATTCATGTTGACATAATAAATCAAAGTAAAAAAAAACTGATTGATAACAAGCTAAATCCTCAAATCTCAAGACTCACAATCAATTAAATACAATTAAACTCAACAATGTTAATATTATCTCTGACCTCAACACAAACACAAACAAATGTATATCATGAAATTATTCTATTTGGTGTCACAAACGTGATTTCCAGCAAAATGTGAATTTGTAATTCAAGCAATAAAGTTTAAAAATAGCAACATAATAGTTGACTCTTTTGCCCTATAATTTGCTGTGCTGAGGTACCTAACATTGGTAGTTGGAGGGTAATCAAGTTTTAAATTCAATCAAAACACAGTGATTCATTCTTAAGTGGTCTGGTAGTGGTGACATAAAAGAAATAAACAGTTGACAAAATCACCTATTAATTCTATGATGTCTTTCCTGACCAATGGTTCCCCTCCTGTGAGACGTATCTTCCTGACACCCTCTCGTACAAACAGGGAGGCAATTTTGATAATCTCCTGGGTAGTGAGTAGTTCATTCTTGGGGGTCAATGCCACACCCTCTTCAGGCATGCAGTATTTACCTACAACAGTAATATTAATTTCAAATAACTTCCAATAATCGTGATCATATCAATTATTTACCATTTGTGACTTGTCAGATGAATAATTAAAGAATGTTAGAATACAAGTTATCAAGCTATTAGTTATCAAATGCTTTTTTCAAGGTTCAATGTTATCACATCGTCGCTTTCCACTGGGTCTAGAGGTATGAACAACTAAAATCTTATGAATCAAGATGACGTTACCAAGATATATACTGAAATACACATCAATAAATGAGCTCCAAAATTTGCAGATTGTAGAAACTGTTTTTCACTGACAAGACCCTTTAACAACATTGTTATTATATCGTGCAATTAAATTACTAATAGAGTTGCTTCATTGTTGTTATCAAATAGATCTATTTTTATCTAATGTATTATTTAATATTTTTACATTCAATTTTATAGACTCAAATTGTTTTTTCATGTACTAAAATAACAATGAAGTCAATTATTACAAAAATGTTGTTTCAGGCATTGACAAAAAAGTTTTTTATAATTGGCAAATACGTGGGCAATTAATGATGCAAAGCACAACCACCATGCATACTTGTACAAAATGTTGGCATCATGGAACTAAAAGGTAGAATATGTCATGAAATGAGAGAAAGCCTGATATTTTTCCTAATATAGCGACAAATACCTTTCCATGAGGGAAGTTACTCATGATCCTAAATTCAGAAATATTCAAACGCCTCATACTACTCATACAATACGATAGACAAACAAGATTCTAATCACTTTGTTTTAAAGAGTTTAAATGAGTGTGCAGTAATGCACAGCAATGTGCCACAACTAGCTTATCTTATTCTTTTGGTGATGAATTACTTCTTTCAATATCATAAATGCCATTTTAATGCAAACTAAATTATGAATCCCGATCTTGGACACAAATCATATTTAACAAAGGTGGACTGACAAATGAAACTCGTCAAAGGAATGAAACTCTAATCTCAAGATAGAGAAATATCTAAAAATTAGACAAATATAATAATTTTTTGACTAAATCTACCTAAATGTAAACTTACACCTTAGATTACATCTTTCGGTGAGCGATATCCGCAAATAATCATGTTGTCGACCAAATGAATCTGTGAGGAAACTAGAGAAAGGCTCAACTTCTTCACTAAACAGACTATGAGTTCTGCTCCCTTTTGGCTGGTATATGTCCTGAAAGAAGAGCATATTTATTTTAGTTTTGAATAAGTAAAAAAAATTTAAAAAACATTGAACACTCAGACATTCATCCAAGAGCATAACCACCCATTGAGGGGAGGGGTGCTAAGGTTAAACCTTTTGAATCAATTTTACTTTTCCCTCTGGATTTTGTTCACCGTGCTGAGGAAAAGGAGACAAAGAGGAAAAACCTATGAGAAACTTTTTTTGAGATATACGTCGATGCACCTCCTTTGAAAAGTCCTTGGTACGCCCCCGATACCCATAACGATCAGTTCATAGGAACAAAACAATACAGTATTGTAGATCTGAATGGAATCTTGGGCAATGGACATGAATTGTGTGGTCTCTATTTTAACAGTGAACAATTGGTTCAGTATTGGTATAACAACAATACGCTGAATCAAAAGGTTTTACAATAACAAACAGTGTATAAATAGAAATAACACAAGGTGCAACTATGTAGATGCGTAACAGTATTTCTGCCAAATTGCATATTGGCACTTTAAAGAACTATTCTAATCGTATGACATTCTGTGTTCAACTTTCACTATAACAGTCAGGTGAGTAGATTTTCTTTAATTTTCAAAATACAAAACAAATATTCTTTATTTAAACAAGACTTGTAAAGTATGTGGAAATTAAATGTACATTAATGTACAAATCAGATAAATGAAAATTGGGTTCATAAATGTTGGAACAATAGGAATAAATGAATATGCAAAAGAGTTTTTGCCAAGAGATCTTAAGATAATCAAGGGCCATCAAAACATAATAAGGTATAAGGTATAAGACCTAGGCATCATTTCCATGATTGTTACAAAATCACAATATGAACTTTAAAAATGACATACTGGTATCATAACATTTTATCCAGAGTACCCATATTATCCAGATATGGGGAAAATTTCCCCATAATTGCACAAGTATATCGAAATATTTACTTTGGAAGAGTTGCCATTTACAAATACAAATAACACTATTGTCTGGTTTCTAATTGCATTATAGTACATTTCACTATATTAAAATTATTACAAAGCAGTCACATGCAAAATGTCACAACCCGCCATCTATGGTGTCAGAAATGGCTCAAAATTCAATGTTAGTTTCACATTTGATATATTTTAAATAGTCGAAATATATTTAAAACATCAAATAAAAATATGTGTTTCAAATTAAAAAAAAATGAAATCAAAGCAATTATTTCAAAAACATCAAATAAGGAAAAAATTCAAAGTAAATGTTGAGAAATTCAAATTAGAAAAACATATGTCGAATAAGAAAAAAGAATGTTTAATTTATGTTCTATAGTTCAAAGCAATAGAAAAAATGGCTTGTAAGTGTCGATTTCTTAGTTCAAACTTTTGTACAATTTTGGTTTTAACTTTTGGATTTTGGTTTGAACTTTTGGATCGAAAATTGACCAAAGTATATTTGGAATTTTTAGATTAATCTTTTTTAATCCTAAAAATTGAACATCGAAGCTATTATTGATCTTGCATAATGAACATTTTTTTCAGTGTTTGACATCTTGATTTTTGGTGTTTGATGTTTAATTCTCCCTTCGCAGTGTGATAGATGTGTAACTGCTAACATCTAACACTGAAGATTTATTTTTTAACAACATTACTAAAATTGAATAAAAACTTTGAAAGTTTGAATTAAAAAGTGTAATATCAAACAAGAAATATGGATTATCAAACAAAGAATTGAAAAAATTGGACAAAAATTTGAAAGTTTGAATTGATAAGTGAAAATTCAAACAAGAAAATTTAAATTTCAAACATGAAATTGAAAACATTGAATAAAGATGCTAAAATAATGCCATAGCCATCTACCAAATGCCAAACACTGACCACTGTCCACAAGAAAGATAGAGATTTAACAATATGTCACCACTTGTAGTGGTGACATAACAATGAAGTTTTGTTTAAATACTCCTTGCACTATCTGCAGTAAAATTTCTGTCACTTTTAACAAAACTCTAATTCATTATAATATTTCTATCAGGTATGTTGCTGTTTAGTGTGTTTTTGCTACTACTCTGGTCCCAGGTTGCAAATGCAGAAGGTTAGTAATAACATGCTTCTAATTTTCATAACCGGTGTTATTCACATTTATAGTTATTAACAGATTTGTTATATCTTCTATTATATATAACAGTAAACAAATTATTGCCACCATAAGTTCAGGAATAAGGTAACAATATGCAATATGCATTAATCAAATGCATCTTGTTTTATACCATTAGGTGTAATGAAATCCGACCAAGACAAGCCAGACTTGTGCCTCCTGCCACCAAAGGTTGGTAAATGTAAGGCACGTCTTGAGAGATACTACTACGATGATGAGACTAAAGAGTGCACACTCTTCTATTATGGAGGGTGTGATGCAAATGAAAATAACTTTGAGAAAAAGGAAGATTGTGAAAAACGATGTGGTGGTGAGTTAAAAACTGCATATTTTTTTACATTAAAGAGGCAAACGTGTACTACAACCCAAATCAACTTTTGCAAGATTCATGAATCAAAATTAGAGTAAAGTAGTAAATGGAGTACAAATGATCTCTATTCTTAACAAAGTCAATAGGCACATTGCCCTCTTTGCCGATTTGCTACCTAGCAATGAGGAAGTCAAGACAGGTACCTCTTCAAAATGTTACAGCTTTGGGATGCTTTTTCCTAAAACTGAAGATTATATCTTTGGATTAACAGATTATATATTATACGAGTAAATGTTGCATACATTTATAGAATCTGAATTTTAATTTAGATACCGGTAAGTTGGTTTGCCCACCAGTCCCAGTTGGGAAGTCTGGAGCATGTGTTGAAAGCTGTGGTGATGGTTGCACAGGGGGACAATTGTGCTGCAGTAATGGCTGTGGACATAGCTGCATGGATGGTATGTACATGAAAATTAGATAACTTCATACTTAAGAGTGCAATACCATTGCTTGGATCTATTCAATTCAGACAAGAGTTCTATCCCATTTAAAGAAATTAAGTTTTTTCTTCATTTGTGACATTGTAAAATCTCACATTGTAAAAGCTACTTAACTATAAAGCTAAGCTACTGATAATTTCTCAAAGAATATTTTGAGAAACAATGGCTTCAACTTTAGGAATCAAAAAGCCGATCCCACGAACCCCTTTACTTGGATGCCCACCTGTCATAGGGAAAGGGTCCTGTAAAGTAGAAAAGTGTGGGGTGATTGATGGGCAACCAAAGTGCCCTGAAGGACAATTGTGTTGCTACAATGGATGCACATATACCTGTGTGGAAGGTTAGGAACAACGTTTTGAACTAGATATTTCAAATTAAAATATTTTAAACTTGTTTTTAGTCTCCCATGACATTCATGGCCTAACACTCTATTTCACGAAAGAGTATTCATGTTGGGAAAGATAGTATTCAAGAGTTTTATGTAAGACTATAATGCATATTTTATAACACTAGGGGTTGCTACAGAAAAACCTGAGATCTGCTACATGCCAGCAAAGGTTGGTAAATGTAAAGCAAAGATTGAGAAGTACTACTTTGATGCTGAAATGAATGAGTGTACACTGTTCTATTATGGAGGCTGTGATGCAAATGAAAACAACTTTGATACCAAGGAAGATTGTGAAAAACGGTGTTCAGGTAGTGTGCATATAGGTAAGTAACACAGATGGTAGTTAAAATGACATTGTTGAGTTTAGTTAATTTAAACAAATAAAAGAGGCCTAAGGCCCATATCATTTATAAAAATAGAATATATATTTACCAATCAATTCAGTAATTCCTGTCTTGCTTATTAAATGCCCTAAGGCAGAATGCTGCAAGTAACACATTCTTTAATCTCTACTTTTGTTGACATTAAAATTTTGTCATGAGTTTCAACATATTTTGATGTCTGCCAATTTAAATTTAAAGTTCATGATAGGAAAATATTAACCTATTAGTTAACAATCTTGAGAATAACTTTTGGGTATATTATTGCCGAAATATCGATATAATCAACAGAACAACCAACCTCCAGAATTAAACACAATCAATTCATGGCTAGTGAGGGGAATCCCCGTTGCTATCCTATGGTATAGAGCCTATTTTAACAATAGTTTTACTTCTAATAATTATGTTGCAATTTGTTATATGCTTCTGAAATATTTTTTAGAACCGTAGAGTCCCCTTAGGAAGTCTTTTCTATCTAATGTTTTTCTTTTTTTAAATTGTGCAGATATTTGCAACCTTCCAAATGAAAAATCCAAAAGGAAGTGTTCAAAAATTCAGAAAACTAGATACTTCTATAATGCTGACAGTATGATGTGTGAGGAGTTCTGTGGTGAAGGATTAAACAACTTTGAGAGTAAAGAGATCTGTGAAAAAACATGTGGTAAATATTCGAAATTTTTGTACAGATGTATTATCAATTTATTACAAATCAATTTCCTGCTTCAAATGGGTAACTTTGAATCAAACAATTCATTTTTTAAATATAAATGGGCCTCATGCCAGTCTTAAGCTGCTAAATGAACACAGTATTGTCTGAAGAGTTTTATTATGATAATGTCATATGACTCCTATGCTGCAGGACATTCACTTTGTATTACCTAAATTTTGTTCGGAAAGTTGTACTACAATATAAAAATTCTTTTCTTTATTCTATGACTTTAATCATACAATTTTAACAGATGCATGTTCACAACCTAAAGTGATCGGTCCATGTAAAGCAGCTTTTCCCCGTTACTTCTATAACAGTGAGATGGAACAGTGTAAGAAGTTCACATATGGAGGATGCGGAGGCAACAAGAACAATTTCCAAACGGAAGATCAGTGTGAAATACATTGTTAGTTCTTTTATACTATTTCAAAAGTGCATGTTCAATGCTCAAACAAGTTCAACTTAATCTAAAACACCATCTGTAAAGAGCAAAATGGTATATACATGTCATGTAAAAACATGTCAGTCTTTAAAGAATCAATTAAAACACATAAACTTATCCATCTATGAATTCTTACTCAACATGTACAATATCCCATGGTCTTATGGATTTGATGGTAATGCCATAAGACAGTAGAGGGAAACAGGTCATTCAAACATGTTTCTTGAATATTTACTTAACCATATTTCATTATAGTAATTTAGAACTAACACATTTATAATATACTGTACAGTAAGTATATTTCTCATTGCAGGTAAGCCTACATGTGAATACTACTGCCGAAGATGTGTGAATGCTAAAAAGCTTTTGACAAAGTGCAGTGGCTGCAAACAAAGGAAAATGAGAGGATATACAAAATGTGCAGCGTGCGTTAAGAGTGGAAAAGGAAAATATGCCAAATTAAACTACCAATGTTTCAACTGCATGAATTAAGCACTAACCTTTACTTTACTGTTTCAAATTAAAATTCAATAAAGATCAACCTTACCATTATATTTATACATGATGTTTCTTAAAAAGCCTATCCTCATCTTATAAGCTTAACATTTTGAAAGTGATTTGTTTAAACTAAAAAACTAAAAGATTGAAGACTCTGAATCTTTATGTTTAAAGGACATAAGCAACATGGACCTTGTGACTTTGATATTGGACCCTGCTGTCCCACATCATTTTAGGCTAAATGGTATGCCTTGTACATATCTGCAACTATTCATGATGTCCTAGTATTGCTCTTCTTGTTGTCATTGTAGGCTTGCTTGACAGCATATATATAGCTTGCTTTTACACAGTTATGTTTGCTTGACAATGCTGCAGCTGGCTTGATATATAAACTTCCCATATCTTGTACAGTATGCTGTATACACCAACAACCTGACATCCAAACAATGCAATTCAGATCCCCCAGTGTCAGAAGTATCTGTTCATTGTGGGTTGCTGTAACAAATTATGCCAAAACATTCATTTAAGCAATGGTGAAAGTTCATGTATTGAGCCAACCAAAAGTGCAAACATTTTTATTATGCAAGAAATGCAAGTTTTTATTTATCACATTCTCTGTATTTTGTATTCATGCAAAGTTTTTATTCTTCATTCTCTGTATTATGTTTCTTAGTAAGAAAGCTGCTGTATATGACAATGTTAACCACTATTACCTAAAATAAAATGTTCAACTCTTGATGACAAAATATTACATGTTCATATTCATTCAAACTACTATATTAAGATAAAATGTCCAAAGCTCTCTTGAGGCTAAATGAAAGCTATTCTTGTTCATTGATCAGGTCACTGGTTTTTGCTCAACAGTGTGCCTTATACAATTAGTTAAATAGTTATTTGCAAAAGCAGCTCCTACTTATCACATCCGCCATAGTTGAGCATAGTAAAACATCTTCATCTTAACCCACTCTGGGTTCTTCAGGACAGTTGAGCAGTGTGTGTGTGTGTAGAAAATGTCCGTTGTGCTTCCTCTGGTGTGTTCGAGCATAACATCAGCTGCCTCTAGTCAGATCGACTGACAAAACAACCTTTTTTGGGGTTGTCTAGTTGGCCAAGAGGGCTTGAGCGCCAGCACGTTTGAGCTAGGCGATTGAGCGCCGTAACCACGAGGTTGCGAGTTCCAGACGCGTGTGCTTCTTGTGTTTATTCATTAAAAAATACACAACTCAAGGAGTCTAGATGAGACCCCAACTACCAAACACAGCGATTCTGGTTTGATACAAGAACTCTCCAACTCTGTATGCAAAGGCACACGGCTCTGGAGATCAATTCTACAATGTCCCAAACACATTCTGCACCACACTAAAAGTAAAGAAATCAAAGAAAACAAAGGGACAGAACAACTAATACACATTCTGAGGTAGTTGAATCAATGAAATAGATACACTGGTTAGGCCAGGGGGAAATAACAATTAGTCTCAAAGAAATGAAAAGTTGAAAAAAGTCTCACCTTTTCTTGTTGCGCTGTGCCAAACATCCTTTAATCATTTATATCCCTGATATACGTAGTATTAACTTGAAATGTTTTTAAAATAATCCGCGGCTTTGAACTAAGTTACACTTTGACAGTGATCACAATCCATGATCTGATTCTTTTAAACACCCAGATGATGATTTTGCAGTACAAGTTCACAATGAAAACAGCATCTTTTGTGTTATGGATTAAATAATTTGATACCACTTATCTCCATTATTCTTCAGTTTCTATGGGACATTTATACAAGTTCTAAGGTAAACAACACTTACCCGTTTTTACAAGTTTGAATGATGAATTCTGTAACTGAAAAAGTCAATTCTATGAGAAATCTATGTGATTTCTTTGCAATTTTAGGTGAAAATGAGAAAAGGTAAATCAAAAATCAAATGTGGCAAATATTTAGAAAGTCATTTATTCCATCATACAACCACTGTCATAGAGCAAATAAAATAGCAGAAGAACAAATTGAAATATATTTTGGGTGAATTCCTACCACTAATAGAGCTACTGAAACCATTAAATTACGAAGGTAAAACTGATTATTGATCATGGTTCAAGAAAATCTGTTAATTTTGTAGGAAATGTGGTGGAAATTCATCAGACTCTGCAAATCCTTCTGTCTATGTTCTGGGAAAATGGAAAACTGACGGGAGTGATAAACTGAACTCAATGTACCATGAACATTAAGTCAAGGACACAGTCAATGGTTTGTTTATAAAGGCCATTTAATTCATATCCAGATAAACTGTATTAGTTCTACTGAATTAACAAGCATCATAACAAACATTTGTGTAGGAATACAAGGTAACTAGGCTAAATTGTACTTTTCACTTTGAAATCTATGCCAAAATGTTTGATATTGTTAAACTGTCTTTAAAACAATACAAACATAATTTACCAATTACTGAAGCTTACATTTCACTGATTACTCTTAATTAAAAGTCACTAAACAATTGTTATTTTTTGTTTGAACTTGTGATAATCATTTTTCAAAATTGTTTCTGTAGTTGTCCTGTCACCATAATTCTTGTGTGATACATCATTAGAAACTTAATCAATCAGAAAAAGGAATTCATTAAATCATTCTAGCTATAGTACGCAAAACATTTGGATAAAGATATACATCAAGCATCGATTGTTTGACAGGTAAGTTAACAATGACAGGCTAGAAGTGATTTTAATCCTTCTGATAATTTCTAATGAGTCAGAATGACACTAATGTTTGAGAACAAAGAAACAGATGATATTAAATGAATAAAATTTGCCATATACAGAATGTCACAGATGAATTCTATGTCTATGTATTGTAGCATTTTGTTTAAATATTGCAAATCAATATTCAATGGAGTGCAGTGCAGTTATATGTGAATAATTGGCATACTGCAAAAACATTTTGTCACTAATACAATTGGATAGTTGGATAAATAAACAAGTATGTATCATAACAGAGAATAAAGCGACACATCTGATTCTATTAAATGTGAGCAATATCACTAAAAATTGTGTCTTAAAAGTAACATCTTACACAAATTGAATTGGAATGTTTATCAAAATTAAAGATTGTGATTTAACATATTTTCATAGTTCAATAAAGTTTTCATTACTTATAACACAACTCTAATTCATCATAATATTTCTATCAGGTATGTTGTTGTTTGGTGTGTTTTCACTACTACTCTGGTCCCAGGTTGCAAATGCTGAAGGTTGGTGACAATATGCTTTTAATTTTCAATTACAGTTTTATTTACTTCTTTAGTTATTATCACATAATGTTATATCTTTTATATATTATCATGACTTATACACTGACAGAAGAACTTCTTTATTTAGATGAGTTGATTTGCCCACCTGTGAAAGAGGGTATGGTTGGGGCATGTGCCAATTTATGTGGTGATGATTGCACAGGGGGACAATTGTGCTGCAGTAATGGCTGTGGACATAGATGCATGGATGGTATGTACATGTACATGAATATATATAATATGAATATATCACTTACCAATTTCCAATATCAGTAGTAGCATGTCTATATCAAAGAATCATATGACCTGGAAAATTCCCTCTCAACCAGGATCCTCTGATCTTTGGAAATTAAGTAACTTTAAAATATCAACCAAACTTTTAAAAAAACTACTAGTAGACTATCATACATAATACACAGATTGTCATATGAATAAATAAGGCAGCTGATCAAGTTCCATACAAATTTTATTTGCTGGGACAACAAATAGCGACAATAAGGTCAGGAATGAGGTAACAATATGCATTAATCAAAGACATTATGTTTAATACCATTAGGTGTAATAAAACCTACTCCACCTAAGCCGGACTTGTGCCTCCTGCCATCAAAGGTTGGTAAATGTAAGGCACGTCTTGAAAGATACTACTACGATAATGAGACTAAAGAGTGCAAACTCTTCTATTACGGAGGGTGTGACGCAAATGAAAATAACTTTGAGAAAAAGGAAGATTGTGAAAAACGATGTGGTGGTGAGTTTAGACTGCATTATAATGTATACGTTAATGTAAAATAGGCAAGTATGAACTATAATCCAAATTAACAAATTTTCAACAAGTAAAATCATTCTGTGAAAAATATGCAAGAAACAAAAAATACAGGTGCCTACAGGTACTAAGACAACCGCCAATATGTGAGCTTTTAACGAAATGAAAAGGGGAAAATAGCTAAAATTGAGGCAGTTGAGACAGGTATACCTCTTCAAAATGTTACTTAGAGATGCTTTTTCCTAAAACTGAAGATTACATCCCAATGGACAGATGGAGGGAAGTCTGTATAATATCTTCTTAGATCTTTGGCTTAATAGGTGATAAAAGATATCAAATGGACATTTTGTATTTTGCAAAAGTGACCAAATGACTTATTCTTGCAGATGTAGATATGTGCAACCTTCCTAAGAAACAGGGCAAAAAGAAATGTGCTGAGGATAAAGTAGAGAGATACTTCTATAATTCTGGCAGTATGGCGTGTGAGATGTTCAGTTACAGTGGATGCGGAGGAGGCAACCTAAACAACTTTGGGAATTCAGTAACTTGCAAGCAAACTTGCGGTAGGTATTCAAAATCATGTGTTAGTTAGTTAACTATGAATTAGATGGATTAATAAACTGATTCTTAACTATAATTTTGGGATAGTGGGAGACATGGTAATATATTTTACCTTTAAATCCTCATATATTTAGAGATTATATTGATGTCATTAAAGACCTCTATGAATTTGGATCATTACAGTAGTTAATGTTGCATAATATGATACAATTATTGCTCAATGGGGAAATTGGGAAATTCAGGCCAACTCTTGTATCACCAAAGCATGATAATCTCTCAGATACATATCTAGTTAATGAAAACACAGAATGAAGCTAACCCAGCCTATCGTCAGGCGCAATATTGGTCAATATTTGAGGTCTACTTTTGGTCTACTCATGAGGCATACTTCTGGTCTTCTTTTGGTTTTTCTCTGTGTTAAATCCCCATAGTCAGGCGCGTTTCAAATATTTAAATTAAGCCAAAAGTAGACCAGAAGTAGACCTCATTTAATGACCTCATCAGGTTTATCAGGTCTATATTTGAGGTCTAGACCTCATTTAAGCCTCAACTATCTGTATATCAGGTCTATATTTGAGGTATACTTTTGGTCTACGCCTTATTTGAGGTTCACTATTGGTTTTCAGGTCTACTTCTCTTCTGCTTTTGGTATACACCTTACATTAAGGCACATTTCAATTATGGAAATTAAGCCTTAAGGTCTACTTTTGGTCTAGACCTCATTTCAGGTACAAGCCTCATATACCTGTAAGTAAGGTCAGGTCATGTTTTGTTGTTTCAAAGTAGAAAAGTAGTTAGTACATATCAGTACCCTCCATAGTTGTTAAATAAATTGCATTTATTTTGAATTGCTGTGTTGTTTTCTAGGATTAACTTGTCTCATGGATAAGATACAGATCTATGAACACATTAGAAAGATGAAGCAAAAATTACACAGTATTCTTATATAAATTATATGTAGGCTTCTAATATGATGTATTTTTGTTTCATCATTTAAATTTAACAATATTTCAATATTTTATTATTTTCAGACATCCTTCTTTAGGTTTCCCAGATTTTGATTATTTTTTTAAGTTCTGATAAAAACCATTAATAGGGAGTTGAAAATACAGTTTACTGGTCTGTTAACCTAATATATTATAATCTGTCTCCTTCGTGATTCTGACAAAATACTACAGTAAGTGTGGCTTTTTCAGTTTTCTAAGTTTTTAAAAAAATTCTATGTTTATCAGGTCTAGATTTGGTCATTTTATAAATGTTTAAGTTTTTAAGGCGCAGTTTTGGTCTATACGCCTGTCAGTGAGGTTTATTCTAAAATGTTCTTAGTTTATCAGGTCTAGATTTGGTCATTTTGAAAATTGTTCAAGTTTTTCAGGCGCACTTTTGGTCTATACGCCTTACAGTGAGGTCTATTCTAAAATCTTCTAAGTAAATGTGGTTTAGAATTGGTTTTTAAGGCGCACTTTTGGTCTATACGCCTGAAAATAAGGTCTATAACTGGAATTATTGTGAGTAAATGAGGCTAGGTTTTGGTCTAAGCCTTAAAAATACCTGTAAAAGAGGCATACTTTTAGTCTAGACCTGAAAGTAAGGCGCATTTAAGGTTAACTTTTGGTCTACGCCTCAAAAACCTGATGATAGGCTGGGAAGGGCTGGTTAGAAAAAGTCAGTCCACCTCAATAGGGATCAAACCCACGACCCCTCGCTTACAAGTAGGGCTGGCACGGAACGGAATCGGAACGGAATTCGGAACTTGGCTTCGGAACTTTCGGCTAAATCGGACAGTTCGGACAATAATTCCGTTCCGTGCCAGCCCTACTTACAAGATTAACTCTTGTATCTTCTAAGCATTATATTCTCACCTATACTTATCTACATGTTATTTGGTACTGTAGTAAAAAAATGGAATAATGTATTAGTAATCATGTTTTATTCAAAGTCATCTAAAAAATAATCACTTTTACTTAATTTTACTTAAACAGATGCATGCTCCAAGCCTAAAGTGATTGGTCCTTGCAAAGCAGCTTTTCCAAGATACTTCTACAGCATACACACAGGGCAGTGTGAAAATTTCTTGTATGGAGGATGTAGGGGCAACAACAACAACTTTCAGTCTAAGGAGCAGTGTGAAGGATATTGTAAGAACATTCATATCGTTACACTTCTACATGCTCAAATAGAACTTTAATTTCTTAGCATAGAACATATTTTACGAATCAATATGGGCTATTTAAATGAACCACAATTTCCTTATTCGAATATTTTTATGATCACCTCTTCACCTCTTCAATACCTTTCAAAGTAATATTATTTACAAGTTACTCTGAAACATAGGATCAAATCTTATATTAAGGGCTTATGTAAAAAAGTCACTCCACCCCAGTGGGAATCGAACAAACAACCTGTCGATTACTTCCCGCTTACATGCCAGATGCAAGTTATTCTTGATCATGACCCATCATGAACCATTTAACAATAAACATTATTCAAAAAATTCTGAAGAGAATCAGTCTATGTTTGATAAATTGCTGACATTCTAAAAAAGACAAATGTAGTATTTAACAATTTTGTCTTAGTTTTATCTCAGTATAGTATTTTGAAACTGGTTTTACTGAGAATACGATAAATTTGATAATCCAATTGTTTTAAAGGAATATTCTTCCCTGCTGCAAACATTCTTTTATATGTAGGTAACATTTGTATGTACTCAGTTAGATATGATAATTTGGTGAAATGGCAAGCATTTTTTCGAAATTTCAACTTTTTTTCAAAAAATATCTTTAACAACTTTGTAAATCAGAAGATTCTAATGATTAATATTTTTTAAATACATGGGACCTTTAAGCAAACTATTGCATTAACAGATCAGGGGCTCTTCTAATGGCTAATACTAGACTTTGTTTGGATAATTCTTTCATTTATTTATCTACATATTTTCAATGATAGCACACCTTAACTTCTAATTTCTAGGTCCAGTTCAAAGTATTAAATAAAATACATGTAGAGTGCAACCTTTAGAATTCTGGTTTACCGTAGATTTCATGTGAAAATCATTTCACTTGATAATAAAACTATGCACCTATTGTAATTGTAACTTCAATTTACTCATGTGCTGTCAGAATGTATTATAAATAGGGGAGAGAATGTATTATAAATAGGGGAGAGAATGTATTATAGGGGAGAGAATGTATTATAAATAGGGGAGAGAATGTATTATAAATAGGGGAGAGAATGTATTATAAATAGGGGAGAGAATGTATTATAAATAGGGGAATGTATTATAAATAGGGGAGAGAATGATAATTTTTAAGGCAATTGCGAAATTCTTTAATAAGGTGGCAATATAAAGTAGATAAACATTCATTTAATTGCCTGAACAGACTTGACATTTCATGCAGCAGTATTTTCTATTGTAGGTAAACCAACATGCGAGTACTACTGCCAAAAATGTAAGCAGGGTAAAAAGTTTTTGGCGAGGTGCAGTGGCTGCAAACAGAGAAAAATTAAGGACTACACAAAATGTGCTGCCTGCGTCATGTCTGGGAAAGGCAAATTTGACTACCAATGCTTTAACTGCGAGAAATAATCAATCAATGTTGGATTCGGATTTAATGTTCCAAATCAAAATTTAATAAACATCAAAACTGTTGCAAGCTTTAGAAAAAATATAGCAGTTTCTTCATCAAACAAATGTTTAAGTGGTACCTATTACACATCAGGTTTAAATTGTTCATTTTGTTAAATTGTTTCATCTAAATTCCTTCATAGCGAAGGATTTTGTGCCCGTGTAGCACTTCAAAACCTTACAATCTTAGCATATTCCATCTAATTTAAAAGAATAGTAAGAGGCAATGGAAGCCCTGCTTCTATCCTATCAACGTCAAAACTAAAAAATGCCATGCCTCGTTACCTAGCAATTTCGTTTACCGACTCAGGTTCAGACTTCTTTTGCAAGCTCACCTTTATGCACATAATTTTAAATGGGTTGCAAATCCAAAATGTTTATGTGACAATTTAAACCAGACAACTTTACATTTCCTGTTGAGATGTCCACTACTGACTGAACAGAGAACAACACTACTTGCAAGACTGGAGATGATGGGGATCCGTACTCACTATGATCGACTTACTTAATGCTTGATCAAGCCCAGTTTTTACTTTATCAAGATAAAAAATTTCTAGCAGATGTTAATGAAAAACTAATGAATATAGTAGCATTAACATCCACCATGGTTTAGATCTATTGAACATATAATCAATTCTAATATCATACAGCTGGAATCCCTCTGGCCAATGGAATAAACCTTACATATAATTAAGATATATAAGCGTAGTGAAATGACACAGTTTTGACACTTCTTTTCAAATTTAACGATAACATGACATGAAAAAAACTCATTGTGTAAAAGTTACAGATTCCATTTAAAATTTCTGTCAATGTCTTTCGACTTTGGCAATTGTTTAGTTTGTTAATATGTTTATATATGATGATTAATAAAAAGAAAACTATTATGAATACTTATTTTGACCTCAGCTATCTAACCATTAGACACTCGCAGTGCATCATGGGAGGTTCCAATACAGAATATTCCTCCACCTTTTTCAACACAAACAAATGTTTATTCCTTTATAAACATGTAGTATATAAAGGGCAATAAATATATACATACATACAGTAGTATTATATGAATACAAAAAGTATTTCTTCCAACTGAACTATGAAGACCAATGACAGAAAGCCTTTAGATTTTCACTTGGGTATCACCATCAATTTCCAAAAAGCAGCCTGCAGGTATGAACAGGAAGTGAATATTGATATTAATGTACAATGCATATACATCAATGATCCTACTAAAACATATTCAGCCGATTAATAAGTACATAAGGAAAACATCGAAGTATATCATTCTGTTATTCAGTCAGAGTGTCAGTCAAATTTTAAGGAGGAATTTCACCTTATTATCACTCATCTATTTTCCTTTCAAAGATCCCCCAGAATTTTGTAATTTGAGACATCTCCTACAGGAGATTTTGGAAGACGCGTTGTGCATTTATTAGAGTGAATGTGGCAAACTACTTACTTGAAATGCAGTTGCATAAGCCATACTATAGATTTAATGCGAAAAATGAACTTCTCTTTCAGTTTATGATAATAATCAAGGAGCAGATAAAGCCAGACTAGGCCTCGACACGTATGCACACAAAGAATACTAAGATCAAGTTGAATTTTTTCTCTTGCTTTATCTTAGGTAGATATTGACAAGTGGGTAATTATTTCTTTTGATCAAAACATTTTTTTTTGTTGGTTTTAACTTCGATAATGCTTCAAAAACCTTGAATAAGTTATGTGCTTTCATTTTGTACTGCAGACGGCAGAGTAACCATGCATTTCTACGTTGATTTAAAACTGAATTTGCAAATGCTTTTAGATCTGGTACATTCATTTCTCACATGTTTGACAGTTTTGTACATACATGTAGACCGAGGGATTCAAAGTACTATATAGCTAAATATAGAAGTGACTTCTATATTGAGCTCAATAGTACCTTTCCCTTAGCCTATGGTTTTACCCCCATGAATGTGGGGTAGTCCAACAACATTACACCAGTCTAATCTCCATGATCATTTTGCCTTTGATGCGTTAATTTATCTTATGAATACATACACACCATCCCATATCCCCCTTAGACCCTATTGATGCATAATTACAAAAATATTGGAGACAGGTTCGGAATATAACGAAAATGTCGGTCAGTTCTGGTAACATCAAAATTGCAAATCGTATCAGAAATAAACCGTCATTGCGGCACTGCATTAACAAACAGTAGGTTTGCAATTAATAACTATTTTGTGTTTATACACGCGCTATAGTAAAGAACGCCATTATTGAGTTTAACGACAATGAACTAGAATGTGGGGGTGCTTTGCCTTTTTTGTGCATGGTTGACGATTTAGTGCTTAGGGGTTATCCAACAGACCGAATATGATATTTGGTCTGAATTTATTCAGCAGACGAAGGATACAGTCTAGGGGTTCCCAGATTACTGGATTGTTCAATCTTGGGATTATTATAACCCCACACTGATTCAAAATGACCATTTACTGTACACATTGTACTGTACAACATTGCTATAATTTCGAGCTGACTTATTTCATAGATCAGCTGATGCGAAAAATTAAAAATAAAAATTTTCAAAGTTTTATAGTTTTGAACTTCAATTTTAATACGTTTAAGTGAACTCACCTCTATAATTTCCACGTCTTTATGTGATGGAAGTATTGTAGAACAGTAAGCGCGAGTCCTTTGAACAGATGCATTCCGTAAAGTGTATGATAATCTTGAAAAACTATATATAAATCTACTGCCAGAATTCATGGTGGGTGATAATTTATCTAATGCACTAGACGAAACGTGTCAATGGAAAATGTACTGAATCAACCCCGGGAAAACGTTGAATGCATTCAAGTCAGTGCATTCAAATCTCTCAATTTTCACATCGGTCTAAAATAAGTGGGTCTGTTATTTACAAGTCAGTACTCGGGGTGGAAAATTTTCTAAGAGGCTCCGTTAAGGAAAAAATGACTTTATGAGCTGGATGGAATTTCTGTGTATTTTTTATTCTATTAGGGTGTCCTGCATAAAGGATTTCGCCTGCGAAGCATATAACTCTTGCGAACATATCTAAATACTGGTCCGAAGAAGACATACCTTGAATTTTTTAGAAAAAATTGGCTAAAAATCGAAACTACAAGAAGTCAAAATGTTCAACTCAAACAAAGTTGTAGCTATTCTATATCAATATTTTGTGTTATGTAAGGTTTCTCAGATGTTTCAAGATCTTCATTAGTATACTTGTGTCTAGAAATGTGACATTTAAGGACAAAATTTGGCTTTTTTAATCATTTTCGCTTTCAGCATTAACATATAGTTCCTTATATCTTGAGTTTAATGCTGACTGGTTGTTGCATTTTTGATTAAATCTGTGCTTGTACATATGTTCTTCCATTTAAGGTATAGAAAATGTATAGTGGACAACCATTGTTCATATGAGAGCTTTCAGATCTCCCCTACCCCATTTATTATGGAAAATTACCGAAAAATATGAAAAAATAAAATAACTTGAAATTATAAACTTTAACAAAGTTGTAGCTATTCTATGTCAATATTATGTGTTATTTAATGTTTTTAAGATATTTCCGAACCTATAGCGGTATACAAGTGGCTAGAAATGAGACATTTAAGGACAAAACTTGGCATTTTTTTTATCATTTTCGCTTTCAGCAGTAATATATAGTTCCTCATATCTTGAGTTTTATGCTGTCTGATTGTTGCATTTTCAATCAAATCTGTTCTTGTGCATGTCTTCTTCCATTTAAGGTATAGAAAATGTATAGTAGACAAACAATGTTCATATCAGAGCTTTCAGATCTCCCCTACCCCATCAATTATGGAAAATAAACAAGAAATATATAAAAAAAATGAAATAACTTGAAATTATAGACTTTCATAAAGTTGTAGCTATTCTATTATCAATATTATGTGTTATTTAATATTTTTAAGATTTTTCAAAACTTTTATTGGTATTCAAGTGGCTAGAAATGAGACATTTAAGGACAAAACTTGGCATTTTTTAATCAATGCTGCTTTCAGCAGTAACATATAGATCCTCATATCTTGAGTTTTATGCTGACTGGTTGATACATTTTGGATTAAATCTGTTCTTGTACATGTTTTATTCCATTTAAGGTACTGAAAATGTATAGTAGACAAACAATGTTCATATTAGAGCTTTCAGTTCTCCCCTACCCCATTTATTAGGGAAGATGACTGGAAAATATAAAAAATAACTTCAAACTACCAGTATAAACTTTAACAAAGATGTAACTATTCTTTATGTGTTATTGATTGCTATAATTAATGTTTCCGGACCTTTATTAGTATTCTAGTGTAGAGAAATTAGACATTTAAGAACATAATTTGGCATTTTTCATCATTTCCACTGTTAGCAATAACATATAGTTCCTTATATCTTGAGTTTTATGCTGATTGGTTGATGGATTCTTGATCAAATCTGTTCTTTTGCCTGCCTATTTTGATTTAAGGTATTTAAAAATGTATATTGGAAAGCCTGTCATTATATTAGAGCTTACATATCTCCCCTACCCCATTTATTTTGAAAAAATAACCAGAAATATAAAAACCAAACAATTTCAAAGTATAGACTTTAACAAAGTTGTCGCTATTCTAGATCAATACTATGTATTATTTGATATTTTTCAGATGTGTCAGGAACTTCATGAGTCTCCAAGTCTAAAAATTAGACATTTAAAGTTGAGTTGCAAATGGGGCGGGTATTCTCTATCTTTGTCCATTGGGCTTTTCTGGTTATGATATGTTGCAAACTGCTCATGAATCTATGCAATGTATAGTACAATACTGTATAAGTGGTAATTTTGCCTAATCATTTAATTTGCCTATTGCCTAATTTTTGCCAGGCTCGGAAAATTAAATGTCGGAAATATTGTCTTCATAATGTTATCCAATGGGAAGTTTCTTGTCATTAGGAAAATTAAAATAAGGAAATTGATAAAATTTGACCATTCGGCAAATTAACCACTCGGATTAAATACCACTTATACAGTACTTGGAATATATTTAAAAATAATGGGGTATAGTACTGTGATAATTATAACCAGTGATCAAGCCATATTGGTTGAATTCCCTCATATCAAATGCAATGTTGTCAAATGCTTGGTGATTTCCATATTACACCTAAGGGTGGGGTAATTAGGAAGTTCATGATAGATATTGGGCTTGGGGATATTTTGGTAAATGTAAACATTGTGAAATGAAGAACAGCCAACAAGATGATTTTGGAAAGGATTACAAAATGGTAAAGCTGTCTTTGGTTTGTGAAGCAATGTTACTGTGTCTCTAAAATGGGATGAATTTCACTTATGGCAGAGCTGCTATTGAACTTTGCAAAACTGATAGTTGCAACTTATCTATCAAATACTGATCATGAAGAAGTTGACACTCTCCTTATGGTCCATGTCTATTACAGTGCTGCAGACAAGACAAAGGAGTTCAATGTTGAGAGAATTTGTATTCAGTCTGATGATACAGAATGTTGCTTGCAAAGAAGGATGAGAGTTAAAAAGAGCTCTTAAAGTTTCTTATGTCCTTCAAGGTAGCATTCTAAATTACTATATGAATCTCAAAGTGCAATACCTATTTGAAGATATATCAAAGATGGGTGTCTTGTACCAGTACTCACAAACAAACCTTCGTAGCAACACAAGAAACATATGTCCTTGGCAATTCGCAAATGTAAAATGGCAAAAGGCAGCGAAAATTGCTATACAAGGTTTCTAGTCAAGGGTGTATTGCTACTTGTCCATGTGGCAATAAACAACATAGTGCACATCGTTGGACAATATTTAAGGATGAGTTTCTCAGAACTATAAAAATTATTTAGAGATCTTACATATCTGAATAGCTTGTGGTGTCATGAGCAACTTAGACCTTTAAAATGCTTCCTAGTCAACTGGTACCCAAGACAAGTCGTACCCAAGATAACTGGTACCCAAGACAACTCGTACCCAAGATAATTGGTGCCCAAGACAACTCGTACCCAAGTTATTTCCAGTATTATGGGTGCATATTAGGAAAACAAATTGAGTTTGTATAATTATGTTTTCATGTTATAATGTGACTCAAATAAGCCTCAATATTTTTTTGAATTTAGAAGACATTTTTTCTCAATGGATTAAGTAAAGCATTTTGATTTAACTTGAATCACCTTTTTACTAATAAAACAAGTGCTTGAAGTGCTTGTTCACAACATTTTTTGCCAAACATATATATAAATAAATATAATTACAACAGTGACTTTTCTACAAATGAATCAAACAATTAATTTGAGCATTTTGAGAAAGTTTAAAGGAAGTTTAATCTGTTAATTTTTTTCCAATTGGAACTAAATTGGATTATGCACATGCATACTAAGTGTAATAATATATCATGTATGAATAAGTACCAAAATAATATGTGATATTAATATTATACTATATTATTACTTGTATACTATTATATTATTATTCAAAATATTTTATTGCTAAATTTCATGAATATGACTTCTGATAATATGAAATCCTAGACAAATACATTATCTGTTTAATAAGAAATTAGGCCCAAGATTTGATGAATCAATACATTTATAATAATACCATCTTCCAAGATGAATTAAATCTGACACTTGTTCCAAACACTCATAAACATACAATATTTAAAAAAATGATTATGAATGTGTGGAATAAACATATATCTCTTCACTCGAACATCCAATATAGAATAATAGTCAAAATAAATTGACACTCAAAGCTCAAAATGTTACAAAATTATATCAATTTCTTCTGAAAATTCTTCAAACTTCTGAACAGTATGTTACAGTTATAATATGTATATCTTTACACATTCCCAGTCCAACACTTGATTCAAAACAAAATATATGCTTGGGTACGACTTGTCTTGAGTACCAGTTGACCAGTTACCTTTAAAATGACTTAAATGCAGCTCTAACATAGAACCAGGGAGATTTGAAAAATCAGGCTGTTGCTGGATTAAGTTCGAGAGTTGTGAACAATCATGTCTATATAAAGACATATCCTTTGATTCATATGAGAGTAAACTGCGAAATTACAAAATTATTTTGCACTATGCTATTTTTGAGTAATCTTTTAAAAATATAGTAGTGTAGTAATTTTATCTCTAATACGTATATTTGTGTTTAAAACACATTTTCCATGCTTTGAAGATAACAAGACACATTGTTGAATATATATGATCTAAAATATGTCAACTAATCACCATTCAACTAAAAATATAAACAACTATTGCTGAAAGTGAAACATTGGTCATTTTGCCCATTTATGTGTCATTTTTTGATTTTAGTGTGCTAATAAATATGCTAAACTTTTGAAAAGTTTAAGAATATAATCATGCAATAATAACATTTGTGTTGGTTTTCTCATTTAATGGTGGAGGGCAGATCTTAGACCTCTAATAAAAACATTCGTTGTCTTACATACATTTTCTTTAAGTTAAATCAGAGAAGACAGATTCAATAAAAAACATATATGAATCTATCATCAAAGAATTATAATTGTGGAAAATTATATGCTACTGCTAAATGCAGAATGCTAAAAATGCCAAATTTTAGACACATGTAATCAAATGAAGGTTACATTAAATAATACATAGTATCGATAGAGAATAGCTACAATTTTGTTAAAGTTGATGATTTGAAATTACTTTTTCATTTACATAAATGGGGCAGGGGAGACATGAAAGCTATAATATCAACATTGGTTGTCCAATATACATTTTCTATATCCTAAATGGAAGAAGACATGTACAAGAACAAATTTGACTAAGAATGCACCAACCAGTCAGCATTAAACTCAAGATATAAGGACCTATATGGTATTGCTGAAAGCGAAAATGGTCAAGAAAGCCATGTTTTGTCCTTAAATGTCTCATTTCTAGGCACTAGTTTACCAATAAAGGTTCTGAAATATCTGAAAAACATTAAATAATACATAATATTGATATAGAATAGCTACAACATTGTTAAAGTTTATAAATTCAAGTTATTTTATATTTTCATATGTTTCAGTAATTTTTCATAATAAATGGGGTAGGGGAGATCTGAAAGCTCTAATATGACCATTGGTGGTCCAATATACATTTTTTGTATCTTAAATGGAAGAAGACATGTACAAGAACAGATTTAATCAAAATTGCAACAACCAGTCAACATTAAACTCAAGATATAAGGAACTATATGTTACTGCTGAAAGCGAAAATGATCAAAAATGCCAAATTTCGTCCTTAATTATCTTATTTCTAGACACTAGTACACTAATGAAGGTCCTTAAACATCTGAAAAACATTAAATAATACATAGTGTTAATATTAAATAGCTAGAGTTTTGTTTGAGTTGAACATTTTGACTTTTTGTAGTTTCCATTTTTAGCCAATTTTTTTCTAAAAAATTCAAGGTATGTCTTCCTCGGACCAATATTTAGATATGTTCGCAAGAGTTATATGCTTCGCAGGCGAAATCCCTTATGCAGGAAACCCTAATAGAATGAAAAATACAGAGAAACTCCATCCAGCTCACAAAGTCATTTTTTGCACAGTTCTCACACCTTCCACCCCGAGTACAGTACACAGCAAACATTATGCAAATAGTGACTGCCATTGAGGGCAATAGTGTAAATTATTTCCCCGAGGGAATATCCTCTACAATGTACTATTCCCGAAGCCGCAGGCTGAGGGAATAGTATATTGTAGAGGATATTCCCAAGGGGAAATCATTTACACTATTGCTCGAAATTAGGCAGTCACTATTTGTTTTATTATATACCCTATACTGACTCTTGTCCCGTTTCCTCTGCGAAGGCCAAAAAGGCTTAGAAAGCCCCCTCCCCGGGTCCATTGTTAGCATTATAAGCTGTGACGTCATCAGATGCTCAACAGAAATTTTTGCCTCTGAGACTCTCACTTGACAAATTCAATCGCGTTTAACACGCGGAATAGATTATCATAACACTTGAAATTACACAGACGTATTGAGCTAAGGGAACTTTATACACGTTGCTTATATTGTATCGTTCACGCACGTCTGTCATGGTGAACGGAGTTGATTTGTGTTTCTGCTCATCCTCCATTTTTCTGTTTTTCGTCTGCGCAGTGATGATGAGCAGACGTTTCCAAGGGTAATAGAGCTTGCAATTGTGACGTCAGCGGGCAATAGTTCAAATGTATATTCCCGCTGACGTCACATTTGAGGGAATATAACTTTCCGAGGGAAATAGTAAATCTATTTCGGAACACGTGACTAGGTATTGACCAATCAGGATTAGTGTTACATATTGGGTATATAATAATTCTCAATGTTGAATCAATGTTGAGTTTTTTGTAAGTCAATATTGAGAACTGTTGACTGTGTACACAGTCATAGGTAACATTTTAAACATGTTATATCTTATTCCTTGGGCAGGGGCTCAGAAAGAATTACTTCAGATAAAGAAGTCTCTAATCTTGATGTGTATATTGACCAGTAGTGAATGTAGTGCAGCTACTTCGAGTTCAACAGTTAAAACTATTGACCACTGTTCGGCCAGTCAACAACCCCTATTCACCTATCAGAGGGGAATATCTAATTTTTTCTACAATGTATATGCAACTTACTGTAGATTTCTATTGAGGTCAACTGACAAAGTTGTATACTGTGAACATGATAATACCATCGACTGACAACATTAAAAAGTTAAGGCCTTTAGGTTAGTCCACAGTATACCCCAATAGACTGAACATCTCGAGAATTCATTCTAATGATCATCATGTCCCTCCTATGGGAAAAAGAGGACATTTTCTGCACAAAATTATCAATTTTAGGAAGCAACACTTCCCAAACATAAACATTATAATAATTCAATTAGTAGTAAGGTACAATTAAATGCTATGTGAAGTAACACAGCGAATTGTCAAATGGAAATAAATTAAGGTCGGGGAAGTAACAAATATCAAATTAATTTACTCCATCTGACCATCCGCTATTTTTAATGGCACTTCCAATGTAAACAAATAATTTTCCATCACTAATTTTAACATATGTGGGCTATAGTCTGAATATTTTCCTACCAAATTTCATAAAAAATTCAGACGACATAGTCTAGAGTCAAGGTCAACAGTACTTACAGGGTTTACAATTCAGTGATATATTCTAATCTATATAGATTTTTATTCAAATCAGAGGTTAACAGTCAATGTTGTTATACCTCAACCTCAGTCTTAATACTAAGTTTTCATTGGTTGTTCTGGATCTACACTGTAGACTACAGTCAATTCATTTGTACTTACAAAGTTCACTCTTATTTAAAGATGGCAGCACATAAATTTGAATTATTAGAATTATTTGAGAGATTATAGATGTCTCTACTAGTGACTATTATTAATTCATCATGGTGGAAGCAAATTCCCTGAATTTATTATAAACCCACAAAAATGCGAAAATCTTCGTAAGTATTGCTTTTTATACCTTCTAAGTGCTATCGATAATCAGGCTAAATAAGTAGATAGAGTAAAACTAGTTAGATTTCTCATGTATTCGACTGTTTTGCAGAACAAATATGCTTTTTTCTTGGAAATTTATCAGGATTTTTTTCCATTCCATTCCTCACAGTTCATTTTTACTGATTTTTTGTGTTTCAGGGAAAAATGCTAGAGATGGCAACTATGGAATATCCTTAGCGAGAGTGGAAATTTATCAATATGATTGATGCATTGTTTCAAACCATTACTCAAGTGACCGGCTAATCAAACCACAAGATTCTAGCTACAGTACTGAGTGGTCATTGGTCATTTGATCGCTGACTTCTTTTGCTGCATTGAAACCAAGAAAATCGCTCTTGGTCAGATAGTAGTATAGTACAGTGCCATTTAAAATGATTGCTCAATGTTATGCAGATATAAGAAGATGATATAAGTCTGCGGAAAAGAACGAGTACCAAAATGTTGACCATATTTTGAAACAATCATTGATTTGAACAGCGTCAAACTTTGTGACCCCCTTTCAAATATTTATATGGGGATCACAGCCAAAGTTAGCGCAATGGCCAGTCATCGTTTCAAAAAGCATGAAGCCAATTATAAACAGGCGGATGGGACGATACGAGCGCATTCTCAGAATAGTGGACAGCCCCATAACTTCCAAGGGGAAGAGAATCCAAACAACTTAGTCTATAAAAAGGTGAGATTTCCGTTCATTGTACCAAAAGCATGGATGTCTAGAACAAATGGAGCTAAAGATCTGGATGCTTTATGGTACTTTGACATGTCAATACGATGAACTGTCAATCTGTCACCATTACTATTAGGTGGGACAGGGACTCATTTTTTGAAAATCAGCCTCTGTTTAGAAAAATGGTCATAGATTTTTACAAGATGGAGCCAGATTATGTATATGCCTAATTTTTCTAAATGAGAGAGGGAAGATTTTATATATTTTCATACATTTGGTCCTCCTCGTAGAAATTTAGCTGCAACCCTGGAATACCGTTCTATGAATTATTGGTGTGCAATTTGCCTTTTATTATCCCAACGAACGAAGTTCGTTAGGGATATAGTGAAGCCCTCCGTCCGTCCGTCCGTCCGTCAGTCCGTCAGTCCGTCAGTCCAGGGTTCGAAATTAGCGTTGCGGAAGTAACGATTCGTTCCTTTATTTTCTCAAATCGTTACCTAGCAACATGCCCAAGTAACGAAAACAGTTCCCTGGTTTATGGGAAGATCTCTATATGATCGTCAACTCAACTTCTCAGTTGAAAAAATGCTGAGAAGTGAGAATGAAATGCTGCCGTGATAAAACTTTTTTGAAATTTTTTTCTTTGGCACTTTCCGTCCTCTTTCACTTCAGCTTTTAGGCTATAACTTCTCAAAACATAAGATAAAGTGTTTACTTACCATACAGATTCTTATTTTTCTAAAATAAAGTCTTAAAAACCGGCAATTTTCAGGTAAAATCACCGTATTATTAAGATACTTTTTGAAGTTAGCTAGTTACTGTTCTCAGATTAGTGTGAGAGGGGGAGACATCTATTGAGAAAAATACTAGATATAGTAATTGCTTTCAGTTTCAATAAGCATACCCCCTTCAATAAAGTTTGTAGTTCCCATTTCACCATGTAGATTTGAAATAAAAAATAAAATCTTGGGGAGGGAAACTCTGAATCGCAACAGCTGCATAAATTAAGCAGGTTGACCTTTCACTTAGAGCCACTTAGAAATGTTAATTATAGTGGGAAATTTAAATTTGAATGTTGAAACAACATGATTGGTCTATTATAATTTGGTCTGATCACATGACTACCAATGTTTATGTTCTCATAAGACAACATGTTTTCTCTGAATTGTTTGACTTGAAACATTCTTCTAATGTCTTCTAAAGCTAATTCTGTTTACTCCTGAGTCAGAAAAATACTATTTTTGAGGCAAATATATCTATAGCTATTATTCTGGAAAGAAGGATAGTCCTGTATGATCCACACCCTATGCAGACAGAGCCTGTGGGAAATATTGGGTGGGGAGCAAATGAGCGGAGGGTGCGGAGCTAACGGTCATTTTTGAATTTAAATTTGGGATATTTCTGGAACTAAGCCGTTTTGGGACTTCAAATATACCAAGATATGTGTATTTGACACCAAACATCAATACAATTGTGAAAATAGTAGCGCAATTCATTCTATAGCGACGCAGTGTGCCTTAAACCTTTCCCAGACCTATATATTTTGAAATTATCCTTTTAATACTGAGTCCCCAGCATTCATAAAAAATGGTGTTCAAGGTACACTATCTATACAAATTACTTTTGCATCTTGGAAGCCAGGCAGTATCAGTGTGATTTTATAAAAATTCGGAAATGTTTTTCAGATATGAGCCCCCTCTAAATATTGGGTGCGGAGCAGCTCCATAAACGTAGCTCCGCACCCAATATTTAGAGGGGGCTCATATCTGAAGAGCATTTCCGAATTTTTATAAAATCACTCATTTGCGGCGCACCCAATATTTCCCACAGGCTCTGTCTGCATAGGGTGATCCAGTTCTTTTCATATCTTATTTCAATGTCATATTAAAGGGGGGGGGGGCGTTGTTTAATTGCTCATTGGACATGGGTTTAGTTGTTGGGATTCTGAAAATTTCCTGGTGTGATTCCACATAGACATGATAGATACATGTTCTTAGTACTATCTCTGAAAACAAGGCATGAAGTTTCAAATGTTATCATGGAATAATAATTAATAATAAACTTGAGATCAACAAATCGATTGACTTGTTAGTGTCAAGGAAAACTGTGTCTATCGAAATTTTTTCAACCGGTAAAAACAACTACCTTACTTTGGAATTTAGTTACCTAGAAAAAATGTCAGGTAACTATTTTCACTACCAGTCTAAAAAGTTAAGTTCGAACCCTGCAGTCCGTCAGTCAGTCAGTCAGTCAGTCCGTCCGTCTGTCCGGAAGATAACTCAAATACTAGTTGACAGATTTTTTTCATATTTAGTGGAAAGATGTATATTGGTGAATAGTTTTACGCAAAAAAAATTTTTTCAAGATGGCCGCCGCTTTAAAAATGACGGGACTTTTTCGCAAAAATCATAAATTTTTCATTCTAAACCAAAGTAATTAATATTATTGTTTGAAATTTTGGTAGTGTATTCACAACATTTATCTATTTCACATATATTCTGTGTTTTTCATCCTGACCCCCAGGGGCCATGTATGGGGGGACAGGAAAACAGAAATTTTCGCTAATTTTTAGATCTTTCTGAAGTATAGCTTTATTATACTCAAATGAAAGGCAATTAAGAGTAGATTGCAAATATTGTTTTTTTTTTCTGATTGGAGCCTCGTAAAATTCAAAATGGCCGTCTAATGTACGATTTCGCAATATTTTTCGATCCCTTCAAAGTATGGCTATATTATACTCAAATTGAAGGAATTTTGGAGTAGATCACAATTATGGTATTATTTTTCAGATTTGTACCTCAGAAAATTCAAAATGGCTGCTTTGCAGGAATTCGCAATTCTAAAATCTAATTTTTTCATTTTCAACCAAAGTAATGAGTATAATTGATTGTAATTCGGTAATTGATATTTTGTTCGTTGGGATTTGCTACTCCGCGGAGTTGCCGTTATCTAGTTTAAAATGAAACCATGCAGAATAAGTTATAATGTTTATGAGTACAGTTGTATTCTAAACTTGTGTGTATTATAAAACTTGCATATAATTTCCCAAACACATCATAGGCATACTGGATTACCTTTATTACATTGTGTAAAAGTAAGTCTAAGTAGAACCATGGGCTTTCAATTAGAACATTTTATATACACTCACCCACTCATCATGAGCAACCATGTTCTAAAGATTTCTTCCTGTTTTAATTCTGAAAAAATGTCAATGCATTTTAAAAACTGTTTGTATGATCATAGTACATGTATGAACCAATGATCATTTTATTATCATTCAATATTGGTCTTAGAATTACCTTCATTTCAGACCTGAACATTTTTGCCTTAAAAGTAAGCTTAGATGAAAATACAATCTACATTTGTTTGTTTATGTGATATGTTAGAAACAGAATTCGTACCTTACAATTTACAATGTTTCTGTTTTTCTATACTGGAAAATGTACAGGATGTTCAATAAGTGAACTGCTAATTTTGCTATAACTTTCGTTTTCTTAATTCTTTCTTCATGAAACTTTCACAACAAAATGGGGTGAAATGTGACCCTCTGGAACTTTATGGGCCTTACAACATGAAGTGCTCAAAGTAGGCGCTAAGCATCAACGCACAGTTGCTGCCTGATGACACTCTCATGGTACATATTCTCAGAAGCCATCCTTGAAGTGTGTGGCTAGGGAGGTGTTCACTGCAGACATCAATTGAAATTCTGGTGGGATATTCCTCGCAGATGCACTATACATATTATGATGTCATAGCTCTTTGTTAATACATAATACAAACTGACAACATCAAATTTTGACCATAATACATGTATCAAGTTTTTATTCATCAAAAAGTGTTAATTTTATTTAAAACAATAATTCATCATGTAAATCCTGAAGGTTGCCTGCATTCCCATGACAATGGTTACCATAGTAACTATAACTATGTCAATTCTTGGTTGACTAATAAAATAGAGTCAGATATATCTTACTAATGTTGTGAAAAAAGTTATAGCAAAATTTGCAATACTTTTTGAACACCCTGCACTAAACTGCAAAAAAATTATATATCAATTTCCAATTTTCACTCTAATGATAATCAAATGTATATTTACCTGTAGCTTGCCTACATTGAAGGCTGAAGCCCAGAGGCTAATTCTAGATAATGTTCCTTTAAACTTTATCTTGAAAAGGGTATCTGTTGTGATGTTGCATATTGCACCATAGCTAAGACTGGTAGAGATGTAATCCAAATTTCAGATTTTATTTGTTTATTTGCCCTTTCCTTAGCTTCTGATGATACAATAAAATTACTAAATTAGGCTCTCAGCCAAGTCGGAATTCTCTTCAGGGTTCTCCTTAACTTCGTTGTTCGGAGTTTCCTGATTCATGTAGTATCATGTACATACTGTAGTTAGTTTATAAAGTCATTTTTATGAGAGTTATAATATATTTACAAATATGACCTTATGTATAAGACCTTCGTCAAACTCCCACACACTTCATTCAGGATGGGCTAATTTCTGCATTATTCAACAGAGCTCAAAGATACTTACTTTAACTTGATTTTCCCCATTTTATTTTCTCAGTTTACTTGATTAGATCTTGGGGTCAGCAAGATGCAACAAGCAGCATGCTCTGATATTTAAACAAGTCTTACTTTAGCTATTCTGGTAGACAACTACTGTCATAAATGTGAAGGGAATCGCCTTTTAATTGACCTACATAAATGTGAAGGGAATCACATTTTAATTGACCTACATAAATGTGAAGAGAATCACATTTTAATTGACCTACATAAATGTGAAGGGAATCACATTTTGATTGACCTACATAACTGTGAAGAGAATCATATTTTAATTGACCTACATAAATGTGAAGGGAATCACATTTTAATTGACCCTCATAAATATGAAGAGAATCACATTTTGATTGACCTACATAAATGTGAAGAGAGTCACATTTAATGGAACTACTTAAATGTGAAGGGAATCACATTTTAATTGACCTATATAAATGTGAAGAGAGTCACATTTCAATGGACCTACATAAATGTGAAGGGAATCACATTTTTAATTGACCTACATAAATGTGAAGAGAATCACATTTTAATTGACCTACATAAATGTGAAGGGAATCACATTTTAATTGACCCTCATAAATGTGAAGAGAATCACATTTTGACTGACCTACATAAATGTGAAGAGAGTCACATTTAATGGACCTACATAAATGTGAAGGGAATCACATTTTAATTGACCTATATAAATGTGAAGAGTCACATTTCAATGGACCTACATAAATGTGAAGGGAATCACATTTTTAGTTGACCTACATAAATGTGAAGAGAATCACATTTTAATTGACCTGAATAAATGTGAAGAGAATTACATTTTAATTGACCTACATAAATGTTTGCCTATCAGTATATTACATAAAAGCTATTATAATCTATAAGTTGAAATATGAGATCAGATTAAAGATGGATCACTATAAGCCTATAATTGGGGATCTCATAGAATGGAAAACTGCTCTCTGCATTCGTTTGACTTCACTTCTTAAAAGAGAGCTTCGTCTCCACTCTCAGTTTCTATATGGTCCTTTGCTCTGACATCATCGCATAGTTAATGAGCACACATTTAGCGTGTGCTCCTTCCAGCTCGCTGATTGGTTGAGAAAAGGTCAGCGGGGGCCGCAGGAGGTTTGAAATGATTTATGACAGGCTGGCATGTGGGTACCAGTCGTGGGAGCGGGGCTGCTAGACTGTAATACAGTCTATACTGGGCAGAGGGTAGTTGTCAGCTAGACTGTGAACAGGGTAATGGGAAACCTTCTACAAAATATCATGGCATCTCATAACAGGTAGTTGAAGGAGACATAGGCATTTACACAGTGTATCATGATGGCCTATTGTCTCTATTATACAGACAAAGAAGCCCTTCCAGGGACCCTTTCTATTATAATTCATCTTATCAAATATACAATGGTACACAAAATCTGGTTTCATTAATATGCATTAAAGTACAAGGGTATTTGTAATATAACGTAATCGTATTAATCAGTTGTTCATTAGGCAGTATTACCAATTTACCCTACATGCATAATACATGTATATTATATTGTAGTCTGAGGATAGATTAATCAACAGATTCTTTAATTGAATTCATGGTTGAAATCTCTATGTGTTTTGCATACTATCAGGCGATTCACTTATTTGTTGATGAACTGTCTTAATGAACTGTTTACAGAAAAACCTTGTGCTGTAAACACCTGCATTGAATTGAACATATTCATACTTTGGAATGTCGAGTTATTAATTGTTATGTCACCACCACAAGTGGTACCATACTGTTATGGTCTCCAACATTTTTGTGACAGCGGCCAGTAGTTGGCATTCGTTGTTCAGAGTTCAGTATTTGGCATCTGTTACAAATGGCAGGTGGTGACATTTTGCATGTGAATGCCTTATTTATTTATGTGCCAATGGCCCAACACTTTATAACAGGGGTACATATATTTATTTGTTAATTCTCGCAACATTGCATAAAATTAAATTTTTGGGAAGGGTTTCTCCAGAATCAGAAAATAAATCTTCAGAAGGAAGATTCTTTAAATCTAAAAATTCAGTACATTCTTTAAATAACCCTCCAGTCTGTGCTGCAATTTAAATTACAAAAGTTACATTTTCCATCACCACTCCATGAAAAACAGCTAGAATCAAGACAAAAATATTGAACCTTAGTAATGTCAGGAGAGGAACTTGAGTCTAGACCTTTACAGTCATTATTTTGTTTCATATAATTTTCTAGGTATATAGATGTGGATGTGAATAAAATTTAAGAGGTATCATGACATTGTACATATATGTTCAGGTGTTTTGGAAATAAATTCAAAATTTAACCCAAATTATGATTGAGTGAAAAAATCTGGGTCTATAAGTCCCAGTTTGGTTTAAAAAAGTAATTTGGGATTTGATAGGACAGAAAATGTTCTTCACTGGCTGAATAGCTTCTGAGAAAAATTAGGTAAAAGATTACATTCCCCTATGATCTAAGTTCCTAATCTAATAGCAGCCTACAGATTTCCCTATTTGCCAACATTGGTTTAAAATCATGTACGCCGTGCAGAATTCTAAGTATAATTTCACTATATAAGGTATAGGGATCAAGACACGTCATGCTTGATATATATTCTACTGAGACTGCATCCAAACACCCATAGATGAACTTGTACGTAATGTCGCTGATTGAAATTAATAGTCAAATTGTATTACTTAGATCTGCCAAGGGAAAACGATTTTTAGCCCCAACAGATAAATAATCGCATCTTTTTTGCTATAAGTGCATTCACCAAATGTTCTAACAAATTAATTGAAGTTTACTTCGGAACTCAATTCTGATCCATTCAATTAACCCCATTGAAATGTCATATTCGTGGCTTGGTGCATCAGTATGATGTAAAGGTTTATATTTCCCAATAAAATACTTTGAGCACAGAGGTTCATTCTAAATTCACACAAAGCTAGGCAAGGTGTGTCCAATTCTAGCCAATGAGAACGTTCTATTTCATATAACTGCATTGTATTATATAGACTACAACCAATCTAAGGTCATTTTTAGATTCTAGTGAAACTAATGAAACGGATAAGCTGATCAATTTCATTTACTTCGGTCCAAAGCCTTCTCTATATTCCGGCTTTGAGGAGGAAGATTGAGCTGCCTTAGTATTATAAATATTGTAAATCATTGTGTCACACGCACAGTAAATATGGCATAATAATACGAAATATACCTTTATGTACAGATTTGAAGAACACCAGCTCACATCCCCGTCTGAATCTATTGTTATATTTGATTTCTTTAAGCGAGAATAATTTCAAATGTTATTCACGTCCAGAACCGGAAGCCATTTTTAGCTACAGCGAGAAAATTTCACCATGTGTCAAACTCCGAAATGAAATTTTGAAATATCTAAATCCAGACAAGCAACGCTTCATCCTAAATATGATTAATATTCTTAAAAATATTTATAAAATTTATTAAAAATGAGTTCTAGGTGCGTGTAGGTGCGTATAGCACAGTACATACGAAATCAATGAAGTTTCGTCTAGCTGTAAGCTAGAGACTCGAGTAAAATTTCATAGTTGAGTAAAAATCTTTGAATATTATCATAGGGAATAGCAAGCCAAGTGCTTATGCAGGTCAAATGGTCAAGTGTTGAAAGGTTGTCAAGGTGACAATTTTGACCCTTGCAAAAAAATTTCTTGAAAATATTTTCTTTTAAGTCATGTTTCCTAAACTTAGCATTCAATACTATGCATTTCTTGCAAAGTTTGAAACAACACCTTAGAGGAATCATAATCAGTCTATAATGTACTGAGTTCAAAGTTTAAATCCTTAAGTAATCTCTGAACAGTTAAAACAATTATACAGTTCAGCTCTCCTGTCTCACTGCCATTAGCTACCACAACACGAATCAAAAATCAAACCAACCAACCGCGCTGACATTTTCTCAGCCAATCAGCAAGAAATAAGAAATGTTAAATTTAATTTTGGTCTATTACTTGGAAAACAATGACTAGAGAGGAAATGATCAAATGTAGAAAATTGTCCCTTCTTACGATGACAAGCTTCTGTCAGCTCAGCAAGTTCAAAGGTTTCTCTTAAACTTAAAGATTGAAGAGTCTAGTTAAACTACAAGACGAAGCTCTCTTTTAAGAGGTGAAATAGAATGAATGTAAATGGTAAGAAATGTTTAAACTTTATACTCCTCAATTGTTATGACATTTGTTTCATATTTGCCCTTTTAAATATAATATGTGAGTGTCCCATTTTTATTTGCTCACCCTATATACAAAATGAAACTTAGGGGCGGGGTCAAAATATCGATGTTCATATGGAGACGAAAGTACTTTCGCGAGGGGGGAGGGGGTTTTTGGGCACTTTCGTTGACCAAAAAAACATTGATAATTCGGATCTGATATACAAAAAATAATTGGACTTACCCACTTTTTCTGGCGCTATGTTCTGATAAAAAGGCTTGTTTTCAATAGTTCGTGAGCTTTTTTGTGTGATAGGTCCAAAATATTGGTAGATAAAGACGATAATTCGATCATTTTTCAAATAAATTCCGTACTTTTCCCTCCTCCTTTTGAAGAGTTCAATGCAGTTAGATTGCGAACATGTGTTAATTCACCGTAATAATAACCCGGCAAATAGGATACGATTATTAATCAATGTTTTTTTTAAGTGACCTAAGCTTTCGTCTAGAGGGGGGGGGGGGGGGTGGGGGCAGTGTATGCCCTAAGGATTCAAGAGCTGCTGGTCAAAAAGGCATTACTGACCAGTTGCAATGTTATTTTCCTATACCTAGTGAAAAAATCAACTGGTCAGTGTCAAAAGTAACCAGATAATGACCAGCTGTCCGACGCTTAAGGCGTGCCCTGGGTGGGGGGGTTGTTGTCCAAACGAAATTACTTTCGTCTCCATATGAACATTGATATTTTGACCCCGCCCCTTACATAATATGAATGAAGATAGAATACAATACCATCACCACCTCATCTAGCTTTTAAATCAGTTATTTTGTATTGATGAAAAGTTAGAGACTAAAAGTTGACAGATACAAACATCAGTTGAATTCTATGGACCTAAATGGTTCAATGAGCATGTAGTATTATGAAGGATGGCTTCGATAGGAACATGGCCTAGTTCTATTGTATGGTTGTGTGGTCGCAAAATAATCTTGTCATGTCAGAAATCAAGGAAACTCCATCTGAAATCTGTGCAGATGCAAGGTTAGACTAGTAGCAGGTTTTAGACGTGTTGGAATATTTTATCTTGATTCACAAAGTTACAGTTGGTCCAACGTCTTTTAGACCTTTAGAGCCAGTAGCTGGTAATAGTGGGGTAATTTATTAGGCACTAATTTTTGAATTTCAGGTGCGATCTTTTTCGGTGTTTTGTTTAAAAAAGATGCTTTAAGAGATCTTCTTGCATAATCAAATCCAATCCAATGGGTGGTTACCACAGATCATTTAATAACTCAAATACAGCCAGAGAGTCTAGCATGTGAATTGTAGTATCAAATGCTATTATATACCGTATGTTGTAGTGCCATTATGCCATATGCATTTGCTTTTGTGTAAAAAACAATAGAGCTTAGCATAGTACTTTGACATAGGTATGAACCAGCAATTCAACTACAGGTCCTCGAACCTGGTTCCTTTATCACTGCAAAACAAAACTCATATTTTATTTATGTGTATTGAGTTATGATATAGAGATGTCAAAACGTCTATGCTAGTGCTTGCAACGGTAATGGATCTCACTGCCGGTACATTTCACCTCCATTACCTTACCGTTACCGATAATCGTTGATACTGATAATGTTCCTAAAATCCCGGGGAAAAATCTGAAAGTGAAACTAAAATATTTGGAAAAATCCTTAACGAAGCCGATTTCTCAGCTTGATTTCCCGCTCACATCAACTACAGTGGATATATTGTATCATCGTGTATCTCGTGTGTGATTGTGTATTGTTAGGAAGTCTTTGAATGATAATATAGAGTGAATTCGATCAAAATTGATCAAATTATTTGTGTTTGTTTTTACTTCACCGAAATATCACGTCACGTGATTTGTTAATCTCGCGGCATGGGAGATGATTGACAGAAGTGGGCGGGGTTTTGCTTATCCTCCCGCCTTTTACGAATGATTTGCAGTTGATTGACAGATTAGCTCTTCAAATGTGGCGATTGAAATATACATGATTGATAAAATATTCTTAAACGAACATTGTTTCGTAAATTTGACAATGGATCGCAATGCCAATCATGTTGCAGCAGCATGGCGATTATCGGCAATGGATTTTATTACCGGCAATTGAGAGTATCTACTGCCGCTGCCGACAATCCGGCATTACCGTAAGGCACTAGTCTATGCATTCCATTGCACACTTTTAAGTCTCGAGGGATCGAGTTCAATATTATACAGTATACCAATAACCTCATTTCAAATGGCAACATAGTGAAATCGTGCTGCTGAAATTAAGTTATTTGTATTATCATCACCTAATAAAAATGAAGTGCAAACTCATTATTCACCCTGGACCAGGGTGGATGATGACCACATATGGCCTGCCACTATGGCCCAGCACTTATAATGGCTCAAGTCAAGATAGTAAAATATAAGCCTTAGCTTAGTACTTAGTACTGATACCCTAAAAACAAACTTTGCAAGCTGATGATAATATATTATTCATGTATTAGCACTTCCCTCAAGATAGCATTTTTTAATAATACAAATACAAATATTAGATAAGAAGATGCATTTGGAAAAAACTGATTATGAGAAGAAGGGCTTTATTCTAAACTTGCTCAATTTCAGCGAATGCAACTAATGGCTAGCGGCTACCGGATTAACCTTCTATTTTATAGGCAACTCATTTATTTAAATATGAATTGTACCTGCCACTATTCCATTCATATTTAAATGATTTGGTCATGAAATAACAAGTAAATCAGGTAGCTGACAGGCGTTAGTTGCATTCGCGAATATAAGTTGAGCTTGCCTAATTTCAGCCAATGCAGCTAGCGGCTACCAGATTAATCTACTATTTTATGACCAACCCATTTAAATATGAATGGAATAGTAGCAGGTACTATTCAAATTTAAATGAGATGCCCTTAAAATAGTAGGTTAATCCAGTAGCTGAGAGGCATTAGTTGCATTTGCGAATACAAGCTAATTCAGTAGACCCTGCTTCAAATTTAAATGATGAAATTTTGAAATATGAACCTGCTAGTCCTAATACTTGGCTTGTCAGTAGTGTTTTTAGGTTTTATGGTATTTTATCCTTTCTAATATATATGCAAGGGAAGAATAGGGAAAAAATATGGAGTTAATCTGTCACATAAAAAATCATGTGATCACTGTACTAACGGTTGGTACGTTAAATCAACTTGAAAATGACAGGTTAATTTATGAAAATTAATAGATTGATGCGGCAGCCGACAGCCGAAAGTTGCATTCGCGAATACAAACTTAGCTCCATAAGAAATATTAAATTGTAAAGTTAGTAGAGGCAAAACAATTGATTATTTTAGGCTAGTCTCGTCATACATTTACAGGATAAAACTATGATTGATGACTACATTTGCTATATTTGTGACATAAAGTATTATTATAGTGCCTGTAGACATTCATTCTGATACCTATCACATCTTCTGTTTCAACTTACAGGGAACTGAGAGAAGTTAGGATCTGTAGTGATGGCTTGTACAAAGTTTGATGGTGACTCATTATTATTTCACACATCATTTTTACACTCATTTCAGGAGTGCACTTTAATAAGAACATCTGGGTGTGTCCTCAACAGACGTGAATCCATCTATACCATCAACTAAGTATTTCTCGATCCATAATGTATTCAATATAATGATACCTTCCCGAGGATACCTTCTTCTGGTTTGATTGATTTAGTAATTCCCCGCAATTTTGATTTTCTTACTTTTAATCATTGATGGGATTTACATAATCGGTTAAGTACAGACGCAGGCAGCTCCCAATGGTGCAAAATAGCATTCAGCAAATTAAAGCAAAAATACTTTGTGTGTGGTATTATTTTTTTTGTTTTACAGGGTGGGCCAAAAGCCCAAAGATGTCTTAATTTTTTGTTTCAGAATATTGTGAGTACCCTACATGCATTTTTTCTGCATCATACCCTTAAAATCTTCTAACTTTTCTTATTAAAATATGATGAAAGATATATTTTAAATCCATGGCTTGTTATAAAATATGTACATTGTCATAGGTGTAGCCAGGGGGGTGCGATAGGTACGATCGCACCCCCGCCCCCATAACCAAAAAAGAATTTTTTGGTTTGTCTTGTGTATGCCACGATTGCACCCCCCCCCCCCCCCCCCGACTGAAAACCCCCAAAAATTGATTGTTTAGCCCATCATGTACATGTTAATTAAAATGTTATCATTGCTTATCATCAACATGTATTGTACCATTGGAATGATGACATCAAAAGAAAACACTCTTTCCATTTGGGATTGATTATTAATTTAAAGGCATTGATCTTTCCTACATTGAAACAAGAAGATGTGCACCCATTTGATATTTGGGAAAAAAAGACTATTACCTACTTATCCATTGGCAACTACTTGAAAATGAAGAGGATATCATGGAAAATAGGTATAGTTAACGATTATCAGTTTGAATTATAAAAATGAAAAATATATAATTTTTTGAGAAAACAACTTGAAGAGAAAATCATGTCGTATTAACAGACTCATATTAGAAGCTAATATATTCTTGTCACCTAACAAGTACAGGGTTGCTCAAGGTTTTAATGTGGGAACGCTACCTTTTAAGGCTAATGACCCTACCCCTTAACTGTTCAAATACAGTTAATTTTCTAATATTTATCTTTTGAAATGCTCCCTTAAAATTAAAAAAAAATTAAAACTGATGCATGCAAAAGTCGCCATTATTCACAAAACTGGATTTTTAATATCTGTAATAATGTAACCAGCTTTATGTATCCCTACTCTACCATTTGAAATAAAATGTTAAGTATGGATTTATTTTTCCCCTGGTACCTCATTTTCCTCAAAAATCAATAATTTCTAGCAAATCTAAACTGCATGTGTCATCGAGTTAACCCCTCTGTTATTATCTATCATGGAAAATCTTCCAGCTACCCATTTTAAGATCTTCATTCATTGAAACTCTTTGAATTATTGATCATTTTTGATAAGCTTACTATGAAGTCACAGGCTCTTAATTTCAATGCCACTACCACAATTGCTGACATTTGTTATAGTGCTCAAATGTTTTGTGGACAGTGTTTGACAGTTGGTGTTTGATGTTTGGTGTTTGGCAGTTGGCATTAGGTATCTGTAACAAATAGTTAGGTGATGACATTTTGCATGTTCATGCCTTGTCTGTCTTTATGAGCAAACATTTATTTCATATTCAAATGAGTATAAACAGCCTTACAGCATATAGGTGAATACGAGTTTATCATCAAACTATAAAATCAGAGGAAAGTATCGCCAGCCCATTGAGAGTCAGGGTAACTACCATACAACCAATCAGTGAGCAGGATTCACTTCTTAAAGCAAGAGTTCCAATGAAAATCTAGGAGCCATTTGTGTCTTTAGAATCAGAGAAATAGTGCTGAGTGTGTTTTATGAGAGAGGTAGCTATATATTGACCGGATCTTTGCATTAAGCCTACAAAGATCATTGCTGTTCTATCTTCCATTTGTGTATATTGATCTCATATACTTCTAACACTTCATGTCATGCCTTCAATGGCTGCCAGATCTGTTATTTCTAGCTTTAATTTGTTTCATTTTATTGTCATGATAGTGGGGTGTTCGGTTCTTAACTCTACTGCACTATCCCAGTGAAAGACCCATTGGTTTTGTATTGTGATTGGTCAGTTTTGGTCATGTGACTGATATAGGGGTAGCTGGGAGTTAATTTGTCTAGTGTTTACTCCTTCTGCAATCAATGTGCAGGCTAAGTCCTGCCTAGTATACACGCAGAATATATAGTATCGCCACGGTTACTAGAATATACATGTAATCTCATGGCATTTCTGATTCCTAACACTAAATACCAAAATGAAAGGTTCGATAAGTGGTTTGGCACAAGAAAAGCACTGCTGGTTGTATAGATGTGCCAGGAATGAATGTATTTCATTGAAATGGAAAGAGAAATATGTGACAGAAGCGTGACATGAGTGACATAATACTTCAGAGTTCTTGAAGTCCACAACTCCAGACTGAAGCATTGTGTATCATTGCCATACATGTACCAACAATTCATTACAAGATATGGTTTTGAGCTAGAACTTATCTTGAACATCATTCTTGTATGCTCACATTTTATGAAAGTTCACATTTTGTTCTTAATGAAATACAAGTAAATATGCCTTTCTGAATAACCCCTAGTGAACCAACCTTTTTCTCGATGAATAGTTTTTTGACACAGAATTTAGATCAATCCATCAACTCCCAGTAAACAGTATAGCATCCTCCAACGCTTGCCCATATACAAGTACAACTTATTTGCCTCCCTTTAAAGTGAAGTCATCAGCCTCCAAGGTTAAAAACGTTAATTCCCATTATTTATTTTGAAATTTTGAATTTTTAAAGTATTTTCTAAATCTGTTAGATATAATTATTAACATAAACTAACTAACTTTAATTGTTTTGGCTTACTCTGTTGACAAATCATCAATAAACTATATGTCTTAATGACTATATTCTTGAAAAGGATTATCGTTTGTATCAATTCGTCTAATGTTTTCCGAATGGCAGGATTTGAGTTTTTAGTTTTCCTATGGGACCATTCGTTCACTCCTCAAAAGTCAAGTGTTCGACTTAACCTCTTGAAAAACTAGCCCAACTTTTTACACAAATGTTAATTACAGGTTGTCTTGATCCTGTTTGTGTTACGTTCTTGTTGATTCAAAAATAAATTGTTAGGTAATAAAATATACCCTTCTTAAACTTCCACTTGTATATTTATATTAAGTACGTAATAAAGAAAGTTAATGTTGAAGGAAATCATTTCTAATTCGCTCGAAACTACATCAGATTCCTAAATGAAATCCTGATGGTTTTTTAGGCAGTTAGACCTTCATTTGATACTTTAACATTGAGAAACATGGGGTAGTATCTGTATATTCCAATAGCAATCACTGATAAAAGTATACTATATTTAACGAGAAAGTTAACATTGATGTGTTTCTTTCTTCGATTAAAACTGAGAAAAGGAACTACCAGGGAAGATAACGCCAGCAAAATATATCTCACTGCGGTGAATTATTACCCTGATACCCTGTTTGTGCACTGAATTCTAGATATTGGTATATTCCAGGGATTGAATTCCCATGTACATGTATTTTTCTTATGGCCAGGATACCAAAATATAGCTGAAAACAATTGGATAACATATTTCTAGGAAAATAATCCTAAGAATCTTCATTTTCTTTTATTAATTGGTATTTAATAATACTTGAATGATAATAGAATATAAAGCATTATGAAAAAGGATTAAATAAGACCCTTCTGTTTTCTGATCATTGTTTATCTCAATATTTGGAATTAGTCTTGATTTTTAGAAACCTGAGCACAAAACAAAGATAAAGACCCACTTTATATTTATACTATGTAACTTTTCTTTCAGTCAAATTACAATAGAAATAGTACTTAGTTACTTATTTTTGCTTGTTCTTCCCTGTATGCTTCATAATAAACTAGAGAGAATCTTCTTGCAGCTTTTGTAACTGTTCCTCATGTAACCCCACTTGTGAATAGTCTTCTGTGACATATTATTAACTTATTAAAGTTAGCAGTCAACGAGTCAACAGTTATTTCCCGGTAGACTACAATTACTGTACCTTTTAGTAAAAGTTCTATCAGTCAGCAATATTTTCTGGACGTTTTCAGTTACTAAAATATCTCAGCGAATTGATATATCAGCAATATTTTCTATTATACTAAAGTTACTACATGTATACCTTTAAGCAATGAGTTATATCAGTCAGCAATATTTTCTAGCTGGCTACAGTTACCATACCTTTCAGCAATATGTTAGAAATTCATTTACTGTACCTTACTATTGCTCTACATACAACAAATTGATATTTAGTCAGCAGTACTTTCTAGTCATTAAAAGTATGTCAGTCAAAAGTTCCTTTTAGCAGTCAACAGTAGCAGTCAATATATAAAATAGCAGTCAACAGTTCTTTTGAAAGGTTTGACAGTTCTTCCCTACAAAACACTAAAATAACCAGTCATAAGCAGACCCATATGAGGGGGGGTTGAGCAAACTCAACTCAAGCAAAATCATGCAGTTTTCACCTTTCTGAGCACTTTTCAAGTGATTTTGGCCATTTTTGGTGCAAAGTTTTGACAAAAGTGAACCCCCCTGGAATTTTTTGAAAAGTGAACCGCCCCTTGGTAAATCCTGGATACGGGCCTAATAAGTGTGTTTTAAAATTATGTGGACACTTTCAAAGGTTTGGCAGAAAAATATCAAGTATTTGAACTGAGAAATTGGTGTTTTTCTGTATGTAGTAGTATGCCTAGTGTATAGTGGCATACTGTTTAGATGATAATTGAATTAGCTTGAATTCTTATTGATAAAAGCACTGGGTTTCACCTCAAGTGAAAGATGGATAACTGCCCTTGAATAAAATAACATTGTGATCAATTTTAAATTAGAATATATTTAAGCTTAAAAAATAAGACGAGCAGAGAATAAGAAAAGCATACTTAACCTAATACTGAAATGCAAAAATAGAAAACATGTTATTCAAACATTGCACAAAAGAGAGTAGAAAAGTATGATTAGAGTGATATTTTAAGCCATGGTTGATTCAATTTGCAATATTAGGTTTGCGAATATGCTGAAATACATGCTTTTAAAGGCAATGACTTTTCAGCCTTCACAATGTGTTTCTACATGTTAGACCATATCAAATAGTCAATACTTTATTGAGCGCTAAAAAAACTTCAATGTCAATATTTATCAATCTTAATAAATAGGTCTTGGATGCTGATATAAATTAATTGGTTTTAGAGATTGTCCATCCATTATGGGGGATAAATTGATAGGCCCTCTGACACCTCGGTTATTGAGTAAGTAGCCCTCTGTAACCCCTTTGATGGTCAGGTTATTAGGTATAGTATGTTAGTAGTTCCTTTGATACCAAAGTTATCGGGTATAGTAGCCCATTTGACCCACCGTCTATTTACATTTCTGTTAATTTGACATGCTGCTTCACCACAAAAAAAATTAATGACATATTGTTGTTATGGAGTCTTTTTTTTTTGTAACTGACATTTAGCATTCAGTGTCTGTAACGAATTGATATTGCACTTTTATATTTGTAACCAGGTGCTGACATTTTGTCATGCTAAAAGCCCAACTAAGAATAGTATCTCCTTTGACACCTAGACTATTTATTTTGACACTCACACTATTTATTTTGACACCCGGGTACCCACACTATTTGTTTAAAATAGTATCCTCTTGACATACTATTCCCTTGACATACATACTATTTAAGAAGATAGCCCTTGACACCCATTTGATTACTTTTGACACCTATGCTACTATAGAAGAGTAGCCCCTTTGACACCTAAAATTCTTCATTTGACACCCATACCTTTTGAAATAGTAACCTTTTTGGAAAAGTAGCCCCTTTGACATCCAAACTACTTCCCTTGACACTTATACTTTTCAGAATAGTAGCCTCTTGAACACCGAAGCTATTTCCTTTGACACCCATGCTATTTTGAAAAAGAGCCCCCTTGACAGCAGAGTATTGTGGAATAGTATTTTGGTAGGTGAAACAACTGTTCAGCATTCTATTATATATGGCCTTATGTGAATTATGCACTGGTGTTTAGTACCAATGGTCATGCTATTGGAAAATTACTGGAAAGAACTAAAACTGACAAGTGGCGTGTCTGCATTCTGATACATGACGCCATCATGTAATCATTTGAAGTCACCCTTATAAACATTTCATGAAATTGATCTAAATACTTATTGGCTCATTTATTTGTATGGACAAGACAATACAAAGAGATATGATAGTATTCCAAGGGAAACTGTTTTAACCAGTTTTTTGGCAACTATTGGCACATTGCATGTTGATCTATTTTTAGCTTTATATTCAGTTTTGAGAGGTTGTAAGTCAGTCATCGAGGTCTGTTGTATGGATACTAGTGTTGCCTTTCTCATTGGGCAGTTGTAACTTTTGATCTTCAGAATTCATGATTAATCCCTGTAAAGTTTTTAATAGCACCAAGTTTCAATATAATAGTTTTTTATGTAAATGTGAGGGAATGTTTTGTGCCTAGTGAAAATATATATTAATTCATTAAATTTTCACACAACTTAAATTCACAGATTAGCTGTATGGTCCTTAATATAATAATAAGGTTGGGTATGAAATCCAATATATTCTCTCTCAAAGTTCAATTCTTTTCTAATTTTTGTACTGTTTTCATGTGTTTCCATGGCATCAGTTTTGTGGTACCATAGCATCAGTTTTTCAGATGTATGTTTCAGTGATTGCAGAAAATAACCTGAAAGGACCCATTGCATAAATATAATTGACCAATCAAATTGCTTACATTCTCATGGATATATATCACATGATAGATTGATTAAATGTTAGATAATTGATTAATTACATGTATCCAATATACTAGTTAAATCTACTTATTTGTAATTTTGTACAAATTAGTACAATAGTTGTCAAATGAGAATTGTAAAATTGTTTCATGGATTAATTTAGATTTTTCAATACATGCAATATAGTATTAGTTTTGCAAATGTCAAATATGAATCCATCTGAACCAACATTTAATATAATTACTTATTATAAATCCGTCATGTCATAATTTGTTATATATTAGGTTAAGGTTTTGCATTGACAGCATGACTTGATAAATTACCATTGAAAATTATCAGTTTGTATGAGTTTGACGCTTCAGATTCTGAAATCGATTTAAACTGATTCATTTTTAGATCTTATATTCTGGGATACATTTTTGTTCATAACCAATAATCTGTTACTTTTGACAATATTCATGCATCAATGTCAAGTTGAAACGCTTTCAGCTCAAGGGTGATCTCACCTTAATATTACAAAAATGTTGCAATTTAAACTGTAGCGATGACGTCTTATGATAGGTTCACATCCCCTTTGCAGATTAGCCTCGCCTGTTCAGTGGCGTGTTCAGAATGAAAAAAGCAATGAGGCAAATGCCTTATCTGCCTCATCCTGGCTATGCTAAAACATTTTCATTATTCAAATTAAAAAATTGCTTTAGCTCAGTCAGAACTAAAAAATATGAACATAATCGAAAATATGAAAGTAGAGTTATACTTATAAAACACATCAATATACGAACTCAGTATGATGATGGCAATAGAAGAACACAATGATTATGCACAATTGAAAAAAATTTGACTTAAGATTGAAAATCAATAAAAGTTTAACAATTAATATACAACTCGTCATTCATAGAGAGATATATCTTAAAGGGGGTATAAGGCAGTTATCTCATCCTGGCTATGCTAGAGCTATTTAAATTGTCCCCCTCTTATCTTAGGTCAAAGCTGTATGTGCCTTTTTAATCTTCAGTACCCCTTCTTCTCGTACATATTTGGATTGAGTGATTTTAAAGATTATAGGCAGAAATAGATCAACTATATGAGGAGGGGTGATCAATAAGTAATGGACGCTTTTTACACAGATGTTTTTTAGAGACCAATTATCTATCAACTCTGAAGATTTGAAAACAAAACAAATAACATATTTTGATATATCTTTATTTCTGTGAAGGAGGTATAGGTACCCCGAGACTGACATGACGTCTCACATTCTGAAGCTATTTTAGCTTGTTTAACATGCAATGCAGTTGAATGCAGGCTGAACAAAACTAACCATGATGGTCATGAATTATACCATTTTAATATGCCATACTTTATTTTGAATATTCTATCATCACTATGTGGTATTCATGCAACATTCATCCTCCAGGGGTCTCTGCATAGGTTCCACCAAGTGCTACATGTACACACTTCCTCATCCTCTTAACCCAAAATTGTGAGACAAGGCCTAATCCATTCTCTGACATGGTAGCAAGATGCAGTCGCACAGTTTGTTTTATTTCATCAATATCATTAAACCTGCATCCTTTCTCTATAGAAATAAGTAGTAATACAAGTATAGAAATAAATAAGTCACATGTGGGCAGATCACAAAATGGTGCATTAGCCAAGGGCTCAATTTTGAGGTCCAAGGATATTGTATTCTGAATATTTTGAGATCTGTGGCCAGGTGCATTGTGCATATGGAGTAGGGTGTTCCCTTCTCTCACCAACCTCTTCTTCCAAAATGTTTTCTCATTAGATTGACTGCAAACCCCGACCATACAACACTTTGATATCACAATAATTACAGTTTATGTGTTACCAGTCAGCAAAATATTTCAAAAAACAACACAACACTGTTGCATTAAAAAAGTTCAAATCTAACTGAAATATGCCTCACTGGCTAAAAACTTAATATGTGACGTAAATGTCAGTTCTGGGGTACCTGTACCTCCTTCACAGAAATAAGGATATATCAACATGTATTACATATTTTGTCTTCAAATTTTCAGAATTGATAGATAATTGAATGATGTATCACTGGTAGGAAAATCAAAGGGTTTGGTCTATAAAAGGTATCTGTGTCTATTACTTATTGATCACCCCTCGTATCTAGTATCTCAATGAATTTCCGACATTTCTGACATAAATTTTATACCATGACTGGAAATTTATCAACATTTTGATAAAATCAAATCATTAACACCCTTGGTATACGCAGCTAACGAAAATTGACCGGTACGGGTCAAAAGCTGGACCGGTACGGGTTAACGGTTTTATTTGAATTTAAAACAGCCATAACTTGCTCAATATTGACTTCCTCGTGTCTAATTTGAAATATATGATGCCTCCCGATGCTTTTAAGTACCCCAATTTTTTACAGATTTTTAAACGGACCAAAACTCTCTAAATGCGCATTTATGCTCTTTTCTCTCGAGAACGACTGTCTCATTTTCACGATAACTTTTATTTAGTACTTCTAACATATAAGATCTATTTTTCCCCATCAAGGTAAGATGTAAATGACATGCTATTTACATCTTGTGAGTTTCAATGACGCGCGTTTGATTTTATAAAAAATGCCAAACTTTGTGACAAAGAATTTCATCAGCTATTGCCCCGAACCGGTCCGTCTTCTCGTTGCAAGCAGATTGCCCCGAACCGGTCCGTCTTCTCGCTGCAAGCAGGATGAAATTCTTTGTCACAAAGTTTGGCATTTTTTATAAAATCAAACGCGCGTCATTGAAACTCACAAGATGTAAATAGCATGTCATTTACATCATACCTTGATGGGGAAAATAGATCTTATATGTTAGAAGTACTAAATAAAAGTTATCGTGAAAATAAGACAGTCGTTCTCGAGAGAAAAGAGCATAAATGTGCATTTAGAGAGTTTTGGTCCATTTAAAAATCTGTAAAAAATTGGGGTACTTAAAAGCATCGGGAGGAATCATATATTTCAAATTAGACACGAGGAAGTCAATATTGAGCAAGTTATGGCTATTTTAAATTCAAATAAAACCGTTAACCCGTACCGGTCCAGCTTTTGACCCGTATCGGTCAATTTTCGTTAGCTGCGTATACCAAGGGTGATTAAGACAGTTCAAAAATTGAAAATCTCTATTTCTGTTTGATCTGCTATCAGTTCTCTGGAGTCATTCACATTTGTATAGTATTTCATTCATTTCTACAGGTTGATTTGATCAAACTATATTTTATATAAGGTCTCCATGGTAATGTTATGATGTCATGCACAGTGATATTACATAATATTGAATTATTAATGTAATTTATCTGATATATCTTGGGAATTGTATGATGAACTGATTTAAAATGTCCCTTTCATGCCTGTTCAGTGTATTAAGGGATCAGATCAAAAACATTTATCTTAAGTTATTGTAGAGGGAGAATGTACAAATGGTTCAGTTCTTTTCTTAAGTTATTGTAGAGGGAGAATGTACAAATGGTTCAGTTCTTAGATATTTATATAATTTTACCTACCAAATAAGCAATTTTGTCAATCATTTATATTAGCCAAAATACATTTCATTGCATTGTACTTATATTGAATGAGGAACTAAAATTAAAGCCTCTGCCATATATTACAAGCAAATCATGCATGTCATTTATGGATTAAAGGCTGTGGTGTCTCTCATGGAGCCTTCTTGACTTATAAAGCTTTTAGAGCTTGACTTCACTGCTCTAGAATACATGTAGCATCTCTTTAAGGTATATTCTTATTGTACAGATATTCTCATCTAATAAGCAAGTGCCTGTTTCAGGCTGAGTGAACCCATTTCAGCATCTTAAACCACCATTTTATTGTATTAATAAGAAGGCATATTAATACATATAGGATCATCGATTGAATTCTTCTTAGAAAGCATGGATTACAATTCATAATGTTTAAGTGTGCGTAGCTTTTCTTGGATGTTTCTTCGTCCAAGATTTAGCTTCTTGAAGGCACCTGGAGGATATTGATCTACCAAACAAATAGATCTGTCATGGCAATGGTAGAATAGACTATTTTTTAGTTATAGAGTAAAATAGAGGAATTGACAGAGGATAAGGTCTCATACAGGGTGAGCCAAAAATGTTACCCAAACAAATGGTATAACTCAGTCATTCAGCATATGGGTTTAAGGTCACATTTGGCACAATTCAAACTTATTCTATGTTATTTCATTCTCTGTTCTCTCATTCTAAGTTTTGTTGGTCTTATCCAAATCGGGTGAATTTTGAAATGTTTCAGGATTTGGAGCATGTTTTGCAAAATGGCCATGAAATTGTTACAACTGGGAAGAATGAATGAATATTAGACAAGCAAGGGTTACCTTTTTGGCTCACCCTGTATGTGAAGACAAATAAAATATGTTTGGTTCATATAAGAAGAATTTATGAACGTTTTTGGTTTGTTTGAGCATATTCATTGTATATAACCAAACAGTTGCTACATTTACTCCCAAGAGGGTTTCAATTACTTCTAAATACTTCTAAAACACCATCTATACATTACGTTTAGACGACACTTTATAAGAATATCATACTTGTGGACATATAGAGCTATGTAATAATTGATAACATAATCAAATGCTCTATAAGTTATACGTTATACGGGAATAATAAACATGCTATAAGTGAGTTGCAAAATATCTCTATTATAGTTACATATTCCCCTTATTCCCGTTTTTCATTGATATTGTTAGACAGCTGGTCAATTCCACCTACCATTTTTCTTACTCCAGAGCGTTTCCCCTCTTTTAGATTAAGTAATGAAATGCTCCGGTCTGAATATAGCAGCATTTTGGTTGTACGTCATGTTATTTGAGATCAGTGTAGAGTTGGACTTATTTTTCAACCAATTGGATTGTGTGCTATAGTATATTGTAATTATCTGTTCACTACAATATGTTTCTTCATTTTTATAGACCAAGGTTCTATGCTGTAAATAGTATTGTGTAAGCTTTGGATTTCATTGAAGACTGATTGTTAGCAGATGTTTATGAAATATTTAACATCATACATTTTAGCGAGGTTGATTTGTCCGTAATTTATAAAAAATCTAGATCTCTTACATTGTATATGCTTATATGACACTTAAAAAATCTCTGTTTTATGTTTCATAAAATATTTACAATGATATTGATAGCTAGGAATGTGGTATCAGTGTTCTCCACAGGATTTTTTCTCAAGCAGGTGCAAAATTCCCATTTTCACAATTCAGACCGAAATTGGTCAGAATATGTCAATTTTTCTTAATTTTTCTCATTTTCATGTGGGTGCAAATGGATTTTCAGGTGGTGCAAGGCTATTTTTAAAATCTCAGGTGGATGCTGTGCCCACTTGCTTTAATGCTAGGGAGATCACTGATCAGTTTAGACTTTTTTACTCTGATGTCTAACAGAAAACTACCCTTTGCATTCGTTTGACTTCACTTCTTAAAAGAGATCTTCGTCTTCTGGAGTTTAACTAGACTCTGCACGCAGGGTAACAGAAAACTATTATTTTCACGTGAAATATTTAACTTCTAGTTGATATTTCTGAAACACTTTGCTTTGCCTAATTCATTGTCATTTGATGTGATGACTTATGTTTTATATAATTATGTCAGCACCACAAGTGGTGACTTATTGTTATAGTCACCAACTTTTTATAACAAATGGTAGGTGGTGACATTTTGCATGTTAATGCCTTGTTTTTTATCCTGCCCTAACTCTATCCTGCCCTAACCTAACTCATGCTATTAAATATGGCATCAACAAATATTTCTCAAAATAAAATAAAGGCTGTACGATTTCTGTTTTTCAGTCATTAGCAACTGTAAATAATGGTTTTAATGAAATAACATTTTGATGATTCAGAAATGATATTGAAGGGTGTTTCAGTATGTATGCCACACTGAATAAACTCAGCGCATTAAATTTAGGATTAATCAACTCAGAAATCGTTAGATGTTGGAAAAAGTGGTAGAACAGGGCAATGTGCCATATAATGTCAATCTGATGTAATATCCTATCACTGGATCTGCAGATCAATGCTTTACTGAATTAACCCTCGCAAAAATATTCCTTGCAGAGGTGAGGATTCCTAGCTATTAACATTAAGAATACATGATGAAACATATATAAAACGGATGTAATAAAGCTTGTATTTCAAAGATCAAATGGCGATTGTTAATATGAGAATGTTTCATCATTATGTATGAGGTACTAGCTGGTACAGTTGGGGACAAAAATAAATGACAGGTCGATTTTCGATCACCATTTCCTAATTATGGTGGTCTGAAAGCCCATAATTTCCAATATTGTCTAGATACATATCCCTTAAAATTTGTATATTTTACATTTTGTATAATCTCATCCACTGATTTATGGCCTCTTGTAAATTCTCTTATTTTTAACATGGGAAGTCCTCACTTCAGCAAATCCACCTGTCATTTATTTATGTCCCCAACTGTAAGTGATGTTTCACTGTACATGTATTGATGGACATGATGGTAATACATTTTTAAAAGAGAAACCATGAGCAAATTGAAGAACTTTATAAAAATTAAAGAGCCAAAAAAAAATATGCAACAGAAATTCCAAAATTCAGGCAATTTTCTCGAATTTGATCGGTTATTTTTTTATGATGTGTTAATAGCCGCTTACACCAGTGGGTACATTCAAAAGCTGCAAAACACCAAATATTTCCAGATTATGTATAAATTATGGGATGCAAAGCCGTAATATTGTCGTAGTGTGGTCCCATTATAGTCACTAGACTATAAAAGGCTATCATGTGGCATTCAATGGCTCTGCTAGACATGTTGATTTATATATACATACTTCTTGCTAGTTTTTCCATAAAAGAAAGCAAATCCCCAAGGATATGTATAGTGATGTTACAAAACAATCAAAGCATACCGTTGGTCCATTGGGACTTCATATACACAAATTTATAATTAGATATAACAAAAATAGTATTATCGGGATAAAATTAGTCCAAGGCTAAAAATAATATTTGCTGATGTGACTAGCACCAGAAATCAGAATTGTAGACTAAAATGTAAAATATTTTTTATAAGGCCACTCTAGCTCTGGGAGGCCTCTACATAAACAGAGAAAGAATACATAGCCTGAGGCATATAATATAGATAACCCATAATACAAATATACAACATGTTAACATAACCCAACATAACCCATACCATGCATATTACAATAAAGTGACTGTCACCTAAAAGTGTCATTTTAAAGTGTTAATGTAAATCAAAAGGTAAAAGCTCACGAATGGAATTATTTTAGACTACTGATCCCACCTTTATTTTTAACAAGGTCACAAAGGTCAAGGTCAACTTAAAGTATTGTTTACCTGTAGAAGTGTGACCTCTCATTAAGAACCCTATGAGTAGGATAAGCAACTTATAGTCCAATGTTGTTTTTTCAGATGGAGAAAATTATAGAAAGGATGCAGGGAGAACAGATCGGCATCCCAGTCCGCACCGTCAAGAGCTTCATGGCCAAGATACCCAGTGTTTTCACAGGTAAAATATCACACATTGAAAACATCTCACTCCTTTTCAGTTGTGTATCATCCATTCAAAAAATCTCTTATCCAGTGAAAAATGTTATTCACTTTGATAATCTTATTTCTAATGAAATATCTCACTCCTATTAAAAGATTTCTCTTTTGATTGAAACATTTCATAACCATTTCTCAAGATGGTGTCATTAGTTGAAAGCTAATGCTATTAAGCTTCGAAATAGTGAGTTTATGTCATGAGTATTAATGTATGGAGCTCATCTTGTGCCATTATTTGCTTGGCATGAACATTTTATAAAGTCTCATTCATGCTATTTGATAGACCTGTACATGAACCAGGCCCGTAGCCAGGGGGCGGGGGGTTTGATGGGTTCGAGTGAACCCCCCTGACCAAAAATTCTTTCTAAACCATGCAGTTTTTCACCATTCTGAGCACTTTTTAAGTGATTTTGGCCATTTTTGGAACAAAATTGTCAAAAGTGAACCTCCCTAGAATTTCCCAAAAAGTGAACCCCCCCTTGGCAAATCCTGGCTACGGGCCTGTGCACAATACAAGACAAAAACAAATACAATCAAAGCAAGATGTATAAATAATTGATAGGGACATCTAGTAAAGGCAAGAACTCTGACTGCATAACAATAGATTGGCTAATTTTTATGTACCTGTTTACATGTTAAAACTCAAATAAAAAAGATGAACAAAATATACCATTCTAAAGTGATATACATTATTTGCTATTTTAAAGCAATCAAAAACTGTACTGTTATAGACCCATCTAAGAATAGACCATGTTAAACCAGTGTTACAAAGTATACCATTTTAAAGCAATATCATGGGCTCTCAATTAGAAAAAAACCCATAGCAATCTAAAATTGCAACATTTTAAACCAGTGTCTAAAATACACAGTTTTAAAGCTATGTACAAAATGTCATTTTAAAGCAGTCTAAAATGTAATTTTTAAGCAATCTAAAACAGTACCATTTCAAAGCATAGTAAAGCCATGTGTTTTTGATTAAATACAGTAATTAACATTGTTACCGAAATTAATAGATCTTTCAACTTAATGCATTCTGATACTCCTCTAAAATGTGGGGGGGGGCATGGAAGGATGGTTCTATTACATATCTATTGAAAGCCCATGGTACAATGTATGGATACCTTCATCGATAAAAGAAATTGAATATTGTTACAGGTTAAATACATCCTACATCAATAACATATGTTTTAAATAATTAACAATTGTAATGTTTGCTAGAGCCTTGAATACTACATACAAGTAGATTTATCATTTCATCATCATACGTTCATTATAACTAGAGAAAGAATTGAATGTCAGATAGAAGCGTTATTATTAGTGTATTGTCATGCAAAGTGAATTGTTTCAGAGTGAAGTCCAGTAAACATGGAGCAGTTTTTTATTATGTTTATATACAAATGAGAAATAAAATAAGTCTCATTGCAAAATTATGAATAATCTTGTAGACGGAACTGTATCACGCGGTACAAACTTCGACCGTTAATTTGAATTTTTGACCTACCGGATGTTTGAAAATCAAGGATTACGAGTCTCGTACTGCACCATTTTTCTTTAAACTTGTTCCATTCAAAGCATAACAAAAATCCCTTTCTGTTGGTACATTATTCTCTTAAACAGAGTCCCTACTTCCAGCGGCATTTTTGTCCCCAGCTGTAAGAAGGCCTTCTAACAGCTGGGGACCAAAACGCTGGTAGAACGAGGGACTCTTTACAATAAAGTAATGTACCGACAGAAAGGCAATTTTGTTTTGCTTTTAATGGTATACGTTTGAAGAAAAACGGTGTAGTATGAGACTCGCAATCCTTGATTTTCGAGCATCTGGTAGGTCAAAAATTCAAATTAACGGTCGAAGTTTGTACCGCGTGTGTATGTATCCCCCAGTCCCCAATTCCAACAAGCAAACAGTACTGCCTCTACCACAGGGAATACTCCAAATAGGGAACACAGATTAGACTACAAAATTATGAATATAATCTTGCGGAAGAAACTGCATGCACATCCCCCCCTCATTGCTTCTATTACAGGGAATACTCTGAATAGAGAGTACAGATTTAAAGACTACAAAATTTTAATCGTTTGCAGGGGCTGACCTTGTTAGCTGGATGATGAGGAACTTAGATGTTGATGATATAGGTAAGGTTTCCATAAATTCATCCTCGATATAATAACTCATAAGCTAGGGATTTCAAATTAATTTTCTCCCAGTGAACTGGTGTACCTGCCCGTTTAATGTTCCCTGATGCTTAATATGATTGTGATTTATTGTACCTGTGAAACCTGTGATTTATTGTACTATATAGTATATACCATAAACATTTTATCATTGGGTTACCCATATCAAATAGCCATCAAAATAACACCTTTTCAATGTTAACATTGCTAAAGAGGAATGCGGTAGTGTTATATGCCCTCTAAATATTCTGTATTACTTCAGTGCATGGTAGAAACATGAGCATTCATGAAAGCCCATGGTAGAAATTATAACTAATTTCATAAAAGAAATGATGCAAAGATATTCCTCAGATGGTTATATGTTGGTATTCCTTCCTTTACCCATGCTTGAAATATCAACCATGTTTATTACCTTATTTTTCCATTAAAATTAGAAGAACTACTGATTTCTTGAGTTCTATAAAACTCAGTCGGTGTCGTTCTATGCATGCTTCTCTCTTTTTGCCTCATTTTCAGTTTAAATCATGCTTCTGTGCTCATAAAAACTCCTCACAACAGGCTAATTGATTTGACGATTGAAACAAATAGATTTGTTCAGGACAAGTAGACTAGTGGTCAGTGAGAATATTAATGGCTGTGAGGGCCCCTTAGAGTAGCATTGAATCACTTGCGTTTTTGTTTCAGCCATATCTTTGTAAAGCAATGGGATATAAGTGCTAATTTAACTGTATATAATGATCATTTTTGTATGATGACAAATTATGCAATCAATTAAATGCAAACATTGAAAAATCCAAAGACAACAATCTAAATGAAAATGCAGTAATTATTAAATTGTACTGATTTGAAAGAAATGTTTTTCTTTTTCTTTGAGATCGCCTTTAGTTCAGTCAGCTCCATTGAAACATTAACACACTTCACGTATTTGTAATTGCCCGAAATATTGTTTTTCAGCTGAAGCCCTGAATAGTAAAAATATATAATGTGTATATATTGAAACCTCAGTGAGATTACCAGTTTTAAGTTTGTATCTAATAACGCAGATGCGAGTAGGTAGTTACCAGTTTCACCACCAGGTGGCTCGTTCGGGTCAGTTAGCATTGCGGGTAGAATAGAAATTTCCCTTTAACTTGAATTACATCTGTTTTAGTGGTTATATTTTAACATAACCCTTACGTATCTAATAGTTATGCAACTTAAAATGTGTCCAGTAAAAGTAAATGTGATCTGTCCAATTCAAAATGGGGTAACTTGGGGTCTATGTGAAATCTCCCCGAACGAGTTCAAAAGTGTGTTTTTTTGTGCAGTAAAATTCTACCCACTATTTGATTTTTAGCTGCAGTGCGAAAGCCTCACACACATTTTGAGTGAATGACTTAATGGGTAATACGCAAAAGTACATCAGGGGATAATCACTATGAGGTGATAATTGAGGTTTGAAATGGCCATACTTTGATAAATAGCCTACTTCTATAATGCATTATGATGGAATATGCATATGATATCCATATGTTTTTCAGTGATATCATATCAATGAGTTGATATTGAGTATCCATGAATGAAGCTGATATTGACTGCAGTGATTTGATAATTGAGGTTTGGAAGTCATATCAGCAAGAATTAAATGATATTCAATCCATTCTATGATTACTTTCAAAATGTATACAGACTTATATTTTGCCGTTATTTCTTACTCCAAACATAGGGTGTTAAATCAGTAATTAGTTCATCCGTATCTATATCCGTGATATAAGGTGATTGATTTTTTAATATCAATTCTGATCAACTTGCTTCCACTAGATGGCCTTCACCCTAGAGCTTGTTCACTTCCATTGATTCTGCACAATAATTGCAATTATCTGAAATGTTGTTTTTTAGGTGAAGCCTTTAACAGTGAAAATATAATTTATATATTATTGAAAGAATATTAGTTCTAGATTATGCCAAGTATACATATGCTTGTATAAAAGGATTTTTAAATGCTTCATAAATAATTGTTTGATTTGCTTTATTTGCAGCCGAAGCTCTGCATTTAGCGTCACTTATATCTTCCCATGGTTACCTATTCCCAATAGATGATCATATACTCAATGTAAAGAATGACAACACTTATTACAGATTTCAGGTAAAACTTTTAAATTCATTGGAACAATCAAGTGGTCACCAGACCAATTTGACATGACATACTTCATGAAATGTCGATTACACTGCATGTTTGGTACACTATATGTTCCTACAATACATAATCATGATACTACATGTTCATTATACTACATGTTCATAACAGTTCATTGTTTATTATAGTACATGTTCATTATACTACATGTTTAGTGCTCTACATATTCATTACACTAAATGTTTAATACACTACACTTTTAAAAAGAGTCCTATCAATAATACAGTGATTTTTTGCGTTCCAGACTCCGTGTTTTTGGCCATCTAAAAGTGGAGAGCCAGAGAACACTGATTATGGTAAGTGTACAGTAAAACCTGTTTAAGTGAAACACATTAAGTTCTTCTAAAAAGTATTCCACTTTGGAGGTGGTGAATTTGACATTAAGCCAGTTGGTCTTGTGACTCTGAAAAGTGTTTCATTATAGAGGTATTACAATCTAGAGGTGTTCCACTTAACAGGTTTCACATTATATAGTAATCTGCTCTTTGCAAAAGTATGACAAACTAAACTCTTAAAATAAGAGTGACTTGCCTATTCTAGCTAATATCCAATCAGAACATATACTGTAGTTAGCAAATCATGTACTGTAACTTTATTTTCTACTTTGAAGTAGCTCAAATTCATTTATAGCATTAGAGATCATTGAGATTCTATTAGCATTTAATTAATTTGTCAGTAATAGTCAGAGGATATTATTTTATTAGAAATTACCATACAGGTATATAGAGAACCATGTTTCAGTGATGACATACTCTAATTAATGGCAATAAAATCTATTGACAAAGAAAAAATGCTCTGATTGGCCCAGTTAGTTCAAATGTATATTGATAATTTTAATTATAAGTAATTGAGATAAAGTTAAGCAATCATGTACAATGTTCTTGTTCAGAGGCATAATCAGAGCAAGTGTGGCTTTTATATGGTTGCTTCTGGTTTTCAAGGAGGATTTTCCTTCATCAATAATTCTTCAACAGGGCGTAGACTGTCAAACAGGAAATAGACCAAATGTAAAATAGTAATTAGGTCATTTTTATTTTACACTTTTCTCTCAAAAATTCCTATCAAGTGTTTCTTTTTCTTCCATTTCTATTCAATCTAGATTGCTCACTACACTTCTGTAGCTTTCTTCCTATATTATGCCTACTACTTTTCATCATAGTTACCATTTTAAAAGTGCTCTCGGTGACATATTGTCCATAAGCAGACGGCTGTACATTGAGGATATTGCACTCTTCACCCTCATTGTTCTTTTAAAGCCCATTGATTTTCTGTTGAGGGGTATCGTTATAATACCACCTGCATTTAGAATTCTGTAACTTACTTCTCAAGTGACTGTAGACTGTGTTGTATACCACAGCTGAGTGGCATAGATTTTTTGTTATATTTTTTAGAATGATGAATAAGAATACTTGTGCTTTTTATAGTGCATCCTTTGGAAAAAATAACCCCAGGGCTATGATTTAAAAAAATACAATAAGGTTAAATAAGCACTAGGAAGGTTTAAGCAAGTTCATAAATTTTAAAGAATTTGATGCATGCAAATGATTTAGTTTGAATAAAGAGAAAACCATGGAAAAAGAGAAATAATTGCGGAAGATTAATATTTGAAATACAAGCCAGTGATTAACGAAAGTTTTGAATTGATTTCAATCATTCATATTTAGTGCAGTATTGGACACCTGTAATGATTTTTATGTCACCACCAAAAATTTAATGTTATGTTCTCCATTTTTGCAATGGCAGTTGGCAATCAGCTGTCGGTAGTTGGCATCTGTCACATATGGTAGTGACATTTTACATGTTAATACCTTGTTCATAACATTGTAATGTAAATCCCACATATGCTTCTAAATCAAGAGACTTCGTACAATAATATGATCATAATTAATATAATTCATTTGTCCTTTTTAGTTGAAATAATGATAAAACTAAAGCTTTTACAAAAATGTATCAAAAATATACCACTGAGTTACACTATAAAACTCCATGATAATGTTTGCTTTTTGTAGCGGTGTATTTATGCAAAAGGACAATGCAAAACAAGCAGCGTCTAGAACTGTCTGATTACGAGGCGGAGAATCTAGCTCGGCTACAGAAAACGTTCTCCAGGAAATGGGAGTTTATATACATGCAGTCAGAAGCCCAAGCTAAGTAAGTGCATGTGGCTTTTTACTCAGAGTGACATAAGTATTGACCCTTAATACGTCCCTTATGTCCAGGGGAATTCACAAGAAATGGTCAACCATCTTTATTTCGATGCCACCAGAGCTGAAGACCATTAACATTCATTTCCTGGTTTTCAATGAATTTTGATTTTGATTTTTATATCAACTTTCAACAAGATTTACTCTTGGCCATGAATATCCTCTTTCCCAATAATCCTTTTGTTCATATGTGACTTTCTGTATTCAATTCTTAAATGTGCTAAATGGACAATTTTTTGCCTACCTACAAAGGACTAGGCTCTTCTATTTAAGTCATAATGTTCTTGTGCTTTCACTTTCCTTCGAATTCACTCTTATCTCATTTATTTCAGAGTTGATAAAAAACGAGACAAATTAGAGAGAAAAGTATTAGACAGTCAAGAACGGGCATTTTGGGATGTGCATCGACCTATGGTTAGTTATTCTTAAGTTATTTGTGATAATATATCAATATCAACACAACAACTTTCAGTATACAGTTTCCATTACAAAGTATTTTTAGTATTATCATATGCTCAAGAAAATTTGAGAAAGCGTTTACTAAAAACTACACTAGATATATATCTAAAAAAAATGTAAATATTAGAAACCTGTTGCTAGGAAACTAACACGGGACACCTGTTGCTAGGGACAACTGCATCAAGTGAAAACTCCTGAAAGAGGCATGATAAAATATTTTGCTAAATTTCCAGCCTGGCTGTGTGAACACAACAGAAGTAGACATAAAGAAAGCATGTCGATCTACAAAACCAGCTAAAAGTGTCAAAGTAAGCCTTATCCATAAAAGTATTGTTTTAAAATATCAGATACAAAAGATGTGGAAATTTTTTTTTTTAATTTTTAACAAAAGTAGGTTTAATATGACAATACATTTCTGTTTTATTATTACACTGTAGCACTAGCTAATTTCATCTGCTACCAATTCTGAATAAACATTTCACATTTTTACAAATGTGTCTTTATCGTGGCAAAGATTTCTCAGTTTCAGTGAGGATCAAATATTTTGAGTTTCCAACTTTTTGTGGATGGTGTTTGGTAGTCGGCATTCAGCGTTTGGTGTTTGGCGATCGGCATTTATAATAAATAGCAGGTGGTAATATTTTGCATAATGCCCTGTTTTAATTATGATTTTAGCATAACTATAGTGTGCCGGGGGGTAGGATCAGTCCTAGTGTCTCAGAGGTAGACTTGAAGAACCCTGAAGGCTTACAAAAAGAGCTCCTCACTCTACGCAAGCGTCTTGAGAGGCGTCGAATTAAAGTTTCTAAAGTAGGCGAAAGGTATGTTATCATTCTCCAGTGAGTTATTTTTCTTATTTCATCCCAAAAAAGTTCAACTGTCATTACAAAATATTGGAATTGATTTCTGAAAATACTTTTTTACATCGCCTATTTGAAAATTTGCATAACTAATGTCCCGTATAATGTTTGATATTTTATATTCGATATTCTACTCGGTGATACAGGAATTATTGTTGTTAAAGGAATCATGTATTTGCCTTATTTCTGTTTTAGTTATCGAAGTTATTATGAACAGTACTCTGAGTTTGATAGTTTACTGACCCCTCAGGAGTGGCCCAACCCCTGGGTTTTTGACAGTTTGGACATGTGGGAGCAGGACAAATCAACGTAAGTCAAAACCGCCTCTATCTATCAATACACTCAGTGACAGAGCTAGGACTAAATTATCTTTGAGGCAGTACATTAGCCTAAGTGTAATTTGGTCCAAACTACTCTGCGGCAAATATTCATATTTGGTTCTCATATTTTGTTATTTTGATCATCATAGTTTGTTTTGGTACTCTTGGAATATCTGATTAGAGAATATACACATAATACCTGTAAAATAATATGCGTTAAATTGTTTGATTACAATTTATGAACTCTTCTAAGTAACTCAGGAACTATTTTATGTCACTTTATAGGAAAGATGTACCTACGCGGCGTGTGAAGCGCTGGGGTTTCTCTGTTCAGGAACTGCTGAAGGATCCCGCAGGGAGAGATCATTTCGGCAAATTTCTCGAGAAAGAATTTAGTGGAGAAAATTTGAAGTGAGACTTTTCATAATATAAAACAGAAATACATTGATTGCTCCGTTCACTTACACTCTGTTAAGCATGATAAAAGGCAAGAAGTTTAGTTAGAAATAAAAGAGTTATCTCATGTATGGGACCCTTACATAGCTCCTAAAAGGTAGAAGACACTAAATGGTGTAACACTATAAGCTGAATTTTGTCCACATAGAGCATGTGCACAATACTAAAGACATGTAAAATTGAACTGTCAAAAGAACTGAAATATACTTACCAACTCGCCTCTTCCGGAAGTTATGATACGTTATGGTGAAACTACGGTAATTAATTTTAAAATATTGAAAAAAATCACAAAATACAAGTTCTGAGGTATATATCGCCATTTTTTTAGCGAATTAGCCCATACTATGACTATATATTCGCACCCCCATATACAGATATATATAAACTTCATCTTCACAATAAATTGAGCTTCTTTCAAATTTCAATTTTTTGAGATGAGTGCCATTTTCTTACAATTCAAGCCGTAAAAATAGTTGGAAAGTGCTTCCCAGTTGAGGTTAATGGCTTTTATACTTACATTAATGTATGGAGCACTTAAAATGTACTTAGAATCGTATAAATAGCTCTATTCTGTTAGATTTATTTTTGTTTTTATTTTTATATTTTTCTCACCTCATAATTGAAGAGCTCCGCTGTTGATTTACATTCAGTTGTTGTTGTTGTTGTTGTTTTTTTTATTATCATAGTAATTTTTTTTACAAAGATTTTTCAAAAAGTTGCCGAAGCAAACATTATTGGCAACTATACATATAAACACACTACAATAAAATTATACAAAAATATACAGATTTTGACAATACAAAAATGGGCTGCTGGTGGTTGGTTGGTAGTTTGGTTGGAGTAGGTGAAAAGAATAGGTAGCATGATCTTATTCAACAAGTTTGATAGATTCATTAATAAAGGTACTTGTAATAGACAAAACTTCTCTATTTGTTTCAATATTTAAAAAGTTAATTCCATACAAAAGAGTTTCAATTTTATCATCTTGTTTCAAATTTTTAAAGGAGAAATTTATGTCATGCATGGTAAATAATCCATTTAGCCTGTCAAGCATTTGGTGTCTTATATCATTGTTGAGGCGACAGTGTAAGAGGAAATGCTTTGTGGTTTGTTTTAAACCACATCTACATACATCAGAATAGGTAGTTGTAAAAGAGTGGGCCATTTTATGTGCATTTAACAAGAGGCCAACACGTAATTGGTTCAGTTTGATTTCCAAATTTCGGGGAAGAGATAAATTTTGTGAATTTGTCTGAATATTTTGAAAATTTTGGAAGTGCTTTTTGATTTGGCCTTTGAAAGAAGAGATAGTAGGCACCTGCCTGAGCTGTAATGGTAAGGAGTCCCAAATTTTAGAAAAAAGGATAGCTCCACTATCCTTGAACCTGGTAGAAATATGTAATGGGATGTGATAGGTTGGCCTATCCCTTAACTCTATTCCTATTGGTACAGGTGTCAAAAGTCTAAAAATATCTCTGATATATGAAGGGCACATATTATGTTTTACCTTGAACATTAACACACCTATGTGTGATAATCGTCTGGCTTCTAAAGTTGGCCAGTTTAGAATTTTCAAAAGTTTGTCGCCATTTGATCCATGCAGAGCTCCAGATACTAAGATTGCAGCTCTATAGTGCAAGGTATCTAGCAATTTTAAGGTTGTTTTGTTACTGCCGTGGTATAAAATGTCACAGTAATCGAAGTGTGGAGAAATATAAGAATTGTAAATAAGATCAAGGTGAGCTGACTTTACTTTATTTTTAATGGCCTTTAAGGGATTTAACATTTTCTGGACCTTTGCAGTTAGTTCTCTTACGTGAACTTCATACGAAAGTGTGTCGTCCAAGTGAAAACCTATGTGTTTGTGGCTATCAACTATAGGAATGTTTTGATTTGAGAGGGTCAAAGGCTGGTGAACTGGCTTTGGAGTTCCTATTGTTCTAAAGGTCAAATCTCTGCTCTTCTCAGCTTTAAAGTGCATTTTCCATAACTGAGACCATTGTTCAAGGGAGTTTAAGTCATTTTGAAGAAGTCTGCTGTTATTTGGAGAATGTTTCATATAGGTGAAGTAAATGGACGTATCGTCGGCATAAATGTAGCTTCTTGAGTTTAAATTGTCTGGCAAATCATTAATGTATAAGAGAAAGAGCAAAGGTCCCAGGATTGATCCCTGGGGAACACCTGCATTTATATCATCATGATTTGAATATTCGGTTGAGGAGCCGTTGATAGAAACTCTAATTTTTCTATTTGTGAGGTAAGAACTAATCAATTTTATAAGATTATTGCAAAAACCATAACTTCTGAGCTTATGAATAAGTAGTTTATGCGGAACAGTATCAAACGCAGCCGCGAGATCTAGGAAAATAGTACGAACATTGTTTCCTTTACTCAATTCAGTATTAATATAATAAATAATTGAAACTAGCTGAAGTGTGGTACTGTGGCCTTTGAGGAATCCTGACTGACGTTCATATATCAAGTTATTGGAGATCAGGTAAGTGCTAAGTTTGTTATAGATAACTCTTTCATAGACTTTAGAAATGGTATTCAGCAACGTAATTGGTCTATAATTTTCACATCTGGACTTAGGACCTTTCTTATGAATAAGGCTTAGGAAAGGTCCTACATACATTCAGTTACACGTATTTCCTTGAAAATTCGCCATAATTGGAACAAATGATGGTTGGTTTATGTTTTATTCATTTAGTTTGTATTTGAATCTAGCTACTTAAACACAAAACATGTCTTCATGTTATGCTAAAGAGCAAAGATCGCGAATTCTAGGTGAAGCCAATTATTTTGCACAAGTCATATCCTGATTGCATCATAGTTACTTTGTACTAGTCACATCCTGATTGCATCAGCCAATTCACGTGATTTACAGTTTACACATGGTTTCAATATACATGTTATACTACTTCCGGGTAGGGTAGTGTTTTTTATACTTTAAAAACGAAGCCATTTCGATCAGTTTTTATAATCCTTGGTAGAACTGAGAGGTATTACAATACATATTTAAATTAATACACATGAGTGTATTTGATGAACTCTCAAAAAATAAAACCCACAATAATATCTTTTTTATTCACAATTTCATGTCATTGTTTCTAACAAGTCACCTCTTTCTCTCTTTTCTTTATTTTTGTCAACAGTCAAAATCGGAATTTAAAACTTGGTTTCTTTACAAGCTCTGCTTCTGTAAATACTAAATAACATGAAAAATGTTAAACCTTACATCCTACACTTATTTGATATGAAATAGGTGATCATTGATATCATTTTTGTGCTGTTAAGTGTGGATCTTTTAATTTTTTAGTCAAACTTGATCGCTGATCTCTGTCGATGTGACGTCACGCATTAAGTATGCACGCATGGGCAGTACAATACATAAGGCAATATGGCGTCTTAGGCCTATACATGAGCCAGAATGGAGGTCTGCAAGTTGAAATGAATATGTTTGTTTATGCATCAATCGATCACACATATACATGTAATCCAGACAATCTTTCAAATCATATACTTAACATTGTAATGGATTTATTTATTTTGTGAGCTAACGTTCCCTTTAATTTTCATTGGTGAAGCAATGATTTTACCTAAAATGAGTCCCTGTCTTTGCATAGTGATATTTAAAAATCGAGAAGCAAAACTTATGTTGAATATACTGTGTATTGATGAAGTTTATATATAGCCTAGGGGAACTCAAAAATATTGTTATCATATCGGCAAATTTGCTCGAAAATGGTTGTACACCCTAGAAATTGAATGTTGTTGATTTTTTCAATATTTTAAAATTAATTACCATAGTTACACCATAACGTATCATAACTTCCGGTAGAGGCAAGCTGGTGAGTAATTTCTATTATTTTGACAGTTCAATTTTACATGTCTTTAGTATTGTGCACATGCTCTATGTGGACAAAATTCAGCTTATAGTGTTACACCATTTAGTGTCTTCTACCTTTTAGGAGCCATGTAAGGGTCCCATTCATGAGATAACTCGTTTATTTCTAACTAAACTTCTTGCCTTTTATCATGCTTAACAGAGTGTAGTTCATTGACAAAAGAATAACTATTTTCTTCTCACTATGACAGGAATTCTGCTCTCTTAATTAACTGTATAGTAGAAAATGTATGAAAAATGCTGGTTATCACTATCATTCAAATTACTGTTAATATGGCAAAACATAAAGCGAATTTAGCCATTAAAAATACTGTGGCGTTTAAGAGTTAATTTTTCTTTAAATTACCAAACAAAGGATGAGTCTGGGAATGAGTCTGGATATCGACTTGTAATGTCTGAAAAACCAACTCAATCACACATATTATTTAACTTCAATATCTTATCCTTCTTCTGAGAGTACAAAAATATCAATTTGTATCACAATTAATGAAGAATATTGGCATCAAAGAGAATGCATATGACTATGCCACAATTGAAAAAAAATTCAAGTGCAAATACGAAATGAATAATTTACACAGAAAGTTTGAAACATATCCTCCAAAACATTGCTTACTTTCTTTGTATAGACATTGAATGGTATTTCTTGATAAGTGAATTGGTGTTTATCTGAGTAATCAAGGGATTATAGTCACTCAAAGTTACTAAGCATCCAGTTTTGACACTTCAATTGTGTTGGTGAAATTATACATATTTCAGTCAAATTCATGCTGAGCACAACATTTTGGTTTCAAATTTATAATCTCTATACATGACCCTGGTGATGAAGTCTCAGAATCATTCAAAAAACCCAAACCGGAAAACTGTGCTCATTGTGAAAACTAAAAGTGAAACTATATATATATTTCTTATACCAAATGGCAGCCATCTTGCTTTTCCCACTTCAAATTAAACTGGCGGGAAATTCAAAAATTTGAAAAAAATTAAATCCTAAAATATATTCAAAAAATATAATTTTTTTAAAAAAATTCTTCATGGGTCTTTTAAGTTATTTCTATTTTACATATCATACATGTTACAATTAGACTGCCACGTGTTTTTTCTATGATAATGATTATTTGTTTTCTGTGAGGATACTTACTTTGACTCTCAGCAGGGGGTTAATTATGCATCAAAACTCATGAAAAAGTAAATATACTTAACACATATAACTAGGACAGTTTTAAAAAATCATATTTCACATACATTTAACTGAGGGACCAAAAGGGCATATCTCCAGACTCATCCTTTAAATTAAAAAAGAATCAAATGTTATTATATAGTTGTATGTGCAATGTACTTTAAATATACTCTGGTGAATATTTCAGATTTTGGGAAGCGTGCCAATATTTAAAGACCCTTCCGAAAAGGGAGGTCCCTGAACATGTGGAGGAAATATACAAGTAAGACAATAGTTTATGTCTGTCACATGTTTTAACTGCTGCTGGATTACACCAGACCCCTTCTACTATTTCAGAATAAAGACTCCTTTTATTCTTTATTGTTTTAAATTCAAATAAATGTTGCACAATTATCTTCACATAAAACTTCATTTTTGCTGATTTTTGGTAATATGCTGTTTCATTATTTTAAAAGTATTGCAATTGAAAACCAATTTATTACATACCAATCTCATACCAATTTATCCTGAACATGTGCAGAAAAGAAACTATGTTGTATTGGTTAAGGCATCTTCAACTTATTGAAGTATTCTTTACTTCTTATTTTAGTGAGTTCCTTGGACCCGGTGCTCACAATCCAGTAAATGTAGACTGCAGGGTCATGGAACTAGTCAGAAATAAAGTCAATACAAAACCTGATAGGTACTGCTTTGATGATGCAGAGGTATGTTAGCTCATAATATTTTCTAGGGCATAGCCAGGGTTTAAAATTTAGGTGAGGCAAAAATTGAATAGGTGAGGCTAAGGTGGGCTAAAGGAGGTGTAGAACTACCTTTGGATTTTATTTCCGTTGAATAAAAAGCTTCTCTTTGGTTCTGTAAAGTTGAATTCTCGTATGATTCTGCTATGCCTGTGATTTTGTAGTTTAATTACTTACAGATTTTATCAATGTTATGAAAGAATTAAAGCTTATTTTAGGTAGCATATTCTCCTTAATAGATTCACAGTTTTTGTTGGGGAAAGTTGGGTAGTCGTAGTAGGGACAATATAGGAATATATAGAAATAAACTTTTCCAGTCTTGCATCAAGCAATGTATTGTCCCCCCCTCACCCATATACACAAGTATGGAAAGCACGATACTTTATGCAAACCTGCAAGACTGATTGATGTCACAAAATTGTGTTATATAACAAAATTCTATTTCTAGGAACATATATTTCACTTGATGACGCGAGATAGTTACACTAGGTACTTAAGGTCTGACATGTACAAGGAATACATGGGCGGAGCCAAGAAAAAGGTGAGGAAAATTGATTGACATGTACAACTTATTTATTTTACGTTGTCAAATTCTTTATCATAGAAACATAGTTATCCTTATAGATTCAAGTGAAAAATTTGAACTCTTGTATCCTATGCCTCTACCAGCCCTTAAAATGCCACCTGATTTCTTACACAAATGACCCTAATGTCTCAGATAGAGATGCAAGGGTTTGACACATGCACAAGTAAGCAGTACCTTATATTATTATACAGACAGTCAATGGGGTCAAAACACACTCAGGATGCCTGCAAAGTATCTGTTTCATTGATAGTAAATTCATTTAATGAAGTGAGAAATACTTTTAATTGTGACAGCTAAATTATTTTTTATTATTTAGCAGTCACAATTACAGGGGGGGGTCTATAACAGAAAGTTTCTCAATTTTCCAATTATTTGTCTTTGAATACACAATATTCATAAAATGTGCAATAATGCAGACCTGTGTTGTCTGAATATTTGTCAAAAATGTGCTTGATCTAATGTTGTGGTCACTTTCAGTATAGTTTCATTGAAGTTTCCAAGCCAAATTAGCAGGCATAAAGCTTACTACAGAAAAACCTGTCCTAGTGGAACACCCTTAGCTCCTCTGAAAAGTGTTCCACTTGGAGGTGTTTCACCAACAGAAGTTTGTTTAACATTAAGTCAATATAAGGTCCCTCGGGTAGATATATTGTATTTCCCTCAGATATACCCTGTATCAAAAACCTCCCATTAAATAACCTCTATCTTGTACATGTCATGGGACTGTAAAAAGTGTTCCACTTGGAGGGGTTCCACTTACAGAATAGCTCCACTAGAGATTTCACTGTATTTAAGAATTTTTAAAGAGACTATGTGTAAGTTATAAATCAGGTTGCATTTTAATATCCTCCCATGAGAACTATGTTTCAAATTAAAATGTAACTTTTTGAATGTTTTATTTTGAATATAGATATTCTGAATTCAATGCCTCAAGCTAGCCTTTCACAGCCCAGTAGAAGTATCTACTTAATCCACATGATCAGTGTGTCCATGCTTGCTTTCACAATATCTATTTAGCTTAACCTTGCAAAGATCATCGGAATAAAATTAATCTGCTGAATAAAATTAATTGGTCATTATATTTTTCGGAGTACTTAGGTTTTTCCAAATGAAATATCTGTGTGAGATATGTGGAATCAAATGGATGTTGGGATCAAATTCCTGAGGGTGTTTGAAATATTTTTTGGGGATGTTTTGAATTAATTTCCTCTTGATGATGTTTTAAATCAGTTCTCAATTTGGTATGTTTCTATAGGGTAACAACAATTTTCCCTTTAAGATTAGAGATACATGTATCATCTTAACATTTTTAACAAATAATCCTCCAAAAGTTTTGAAAGATAAATGGTCTTTGCAAGGATAGTACACATGTATATATTACACACTTTACAGTATGATATACACAATCAGATAATATGATGTGGTACTTGTGTATTCTGGGATGTGGAAACCCTTCTGATACAAACTCAATCCAAAAATTAAAACATGCAAAAATGGCTTAAATAAGACTTTCTTGTGTGTTTTACCATTTGAGTTACAATTTTTGAAATGTTCTATATTATCTATATTACATAGAGCTCTTTTATCAGAAAGTTACTTTCAGAACTATCACAAGACTGGCTTCTTAATGCCTTCTCAATATTAAAACTTTGGCTATTTCTTGCTTCAGTCTTGGATGTTTCATAATTTTACCTTCAGATTTACCACAGAAACATCATTGGAAACAGAATTGAAAGTAAAATTATGAAACAGGGTAAAATTTTGAAGGAATGAGCCCCATCGTCTGATGTATGTCTGTGTTCTCAAGAAAATACCTTTCATAATAAAAAACAGTGATAAGCACCAGATTGCAAATAATGGCATATGGTCAAAAATAATGTTACCGTGCCAATAAAAGTTGCTAATAGTTGTAAACTCTCCAGAGTTAATCTGGTGGTTGGCCATATAAGAGATGGGTATCTGAGTCACCAAATAGACTTGGAAAACATTTGGAAAATGTGGATATGCAAGTTGATCAAATCTTTTGTTCAATTTCTATCTTTAAAATGAGCAAAGGAATTTGTGTCACAATGTTCATATAAAGAAGGGTTCATACATCAGGCTGCTTTATACACAAGTTTTCTCAGATTTGAAATACATATAATAAATCTTAACTTTAAGAATAAATCACATACTCTATTGTGATTAATCTATCCTTCCTTTAGCCTTTTCCATAGTTTTTGGTCACCATGGTGATGACAGTAATACTGATTGCACACAATAATCTTTCCTCATGGTGATCATTGCGCTTATGGCATTGAAAGGACTAAGGGAAGACTTTGTTAACTTTTGAAACGTGAATGTAGTAATCTTCACTACACTTAAAGTTTAGAATATGTGTTTTATATTTAGTCTATGTTACAGGGCCATATCTGTAATGTCACACTATCTCACAGGCATGGGACAGCTGTGAGGCTATACACACCAGAGGACTCTGTCTTGTATGAAACAAAATTCAAAAAGTGCTAAAATAATATCTAAAATTGACTTTATTTTCTGGCTTTTCTTCATTACTAGTGTCCTCCCGTGACAAACCCTTTGACTGTCTGTCTTCTTAAAGGCTAGATCAACTCGCTGTTGCCATGGTAACACACTGTACAACACTAAACCAGCATTGTCTTTTTACAGCCCACACGCTCCATAATTCCTAAGCTCCCCAGCTTAAGTATCGGCGGAACCTAGGCCCGCGCAGCTCACGCCGCAACTTGCAATTTTTGGTATGGTGTATTAATGCACAGTGGTGGCTGCACATGTATACAATTGTAGGCAGTGGTGCCCTTCAGGCTTTGCGATGCCAGATCAGGGAACAGTTTCATAAAAGTTTCTTGAATTTTTCAAAAATAGGGAGTTCAATTTGGATTGATTTTGAAAATCATCTCATCGAGTGTAGAATGTGGATTTTTTATGATAAGAACTTTATACTGTATTGACTTTTGTGAAACTGGACCTGCTGGAAAGGGGTCAGGGGCTAGAAGGCGCATTAGGCTTGCTAGTGTTCTAGCCCATCCCTAGCAAATCAGGGGGTGGTTGAACAAAACTATCATATGCTTCATTCTATGTCCAACATGTGCATCTTAGAATCTAACCATGTAGTCTGTGATGTTTTGTAAAACTGACCCCTGATTTGTGATTCCCTCAAAGACATCAACATTTGCGAGCGTAATTTTTGCAACATAATAACGCTTCAGTAAATTTCATGTTTTAGACAATGGTTTTACCTTGTACCTTGCATTCATTTACCTATTTGATTCAATAAAGTACAGTTATAAAAATCGGAATGTTTCGATCTCCGCTTCATCTCTATTCAGAGAAGTCATTCGCAGCTTTTGCTTTTGTTATGTACATCTTACCTTTGTGATGTTGAAATGGTTTGACGATAGCTTTGTGACCTCTTACTCTTGTGATGTGTTCTTGTAACTTCTCCTCTACCCCCAAACTCCTAAGCTTAGGCCATGACCCGTTGATGTCTTTGAAATATTGGTTATGACATAACATGAACATGACTTGCTGATCAAGAATGCTAGTATTGGACCTCAAAAATAAATATTATTGGAAATGAATGAATGATTCTAGTATTCAAATGATATCACAAACTTTATTTATTTCAAGACGAGCAGTTTTATCACTAGGAAACAAACTCCTTATCATTTGAAATCTTGACCAGCTTCATATACATGTATTTGATACTTGATACATGCCATTTGAAGCTTGTTCATTTTAAGGAAATCTTTTGTCCACTCTTTAGCATTACTGATCAGCTAAACCAAGTGAAGATATTTGTAATTATTTTATTGGCACATCTCTTGATTACCTGCTTGTTATGTAACATGCGTCCCTAGCGCCATGCATGCCTGCCGCATGCTCTGTTTGCAATCATTAGATTTCAGCAATGCTGAATAATAGCTACATGCTACATAAAAAACAAAATTTAGATTTTAGATTGAACTAACGTTTTATTGAATGCTCTGGTAAAATTTTGTTACATTATTGCTGCTGATTGATTGGTTTGTTAGTTGATTGGTTGATTGATTATGATTACCATTCAGTTTAATTCAAAGTACTCGTACTATTTTTTCATTGATCGATAATTCATGATTTGTGCTTAATGTATTGGAATTTTTTGATTTGTTTAATGTTATTCCATAATTTTTGCATCTGAAAGTACATATGTCCATTTACACATTTACCCGTTTTGATTTATGATGCACAGTATAATCCATTTAATCCTTGGATAAAAAAAGTATGTATTGATTTAGAAATACCTACATTCAGTTTATGATGTCATCATATTGTTACAGCTACCATTTTATGTGACCAGCATTTGGTGTATGTAACAAATAGTCACACTTTTGTAACTCATTACCCGCTAGGTGTTGACATTTGTTCAAAGTGTTAAATCCTCTTAGATATATTTTATTATTTATATGTTATATGGTTCTCCATGAGCAATGACCTCTAGGAATACAGCTCATTTGCTGTAAATGTAATTAACCAAACTTAAAAATTTCTATACTAAAATATTACCATATTTTTATGACCAGTTGTCTTTCAAAGATCGGTTAAAGGATCAGGTTGGAATTCCAGTTATGAGACTGAATTCTAAAAAATCCAGAGCATCTAGTGTAGCCCCCAAGTTAGCAACAACCTCAAGGTATTTTTACATACACGTAGATGCACTCCACAAATACATGTCCAGTCACAATTGAGAAATACATGGACGCACTTACTAGTACATATACTTAGTAGATTCACTTATAAATATACATGTAGCGCACATTTACAATTTATAACTACAGGAGGTATCTTAGAAAATGATCACCAAAAATTTGAAAATAAATGATTTTCTTGAAATTATCATGTTTTATAAACAATTTGATGTTTAATTTAATTATTATTGTTATATACTATATTTATGATAATCACCTATTAATATCTAATTTCTTTTGGAACATTTTGTAAAGTTGGTATAAATTTCTTAGCTACCTCATTATTAATTTTTTAACTTATATCCATTTGATTTTAGCAGATCATCCTCATGAGCACCCCCCCCCCCCCCGATATATATATTGACTTTTGTGTATATGCCACTTAGAGTTTTTTCCAATTACATTTTCCTTACTTCTCAGTCTCACCCCATTTAATAAAACCTCACATTAGTTTTTCACCGACTTAAAATCATCTTACATTATATGTACCAGTAGATTTTATATTATAAAACTTCTTAATATTCCATTTATACCTCAATGTATTAATTACTAAATAATCCATGTTGGGGTACTGTCTATTCTTTGAATAGCATTGCCATCTCACTGATGTTTTTAGGGGATGCTGTATGCTCTGGTGTATGTCACTTCCTCAAGTGGTGTCACCACAAGTGGTGATACATTGTTGTAGTCTCCACTTTTTATTAGTAGATGGTGTTTGGTGCTTGGCATTTGGCAGTTCGTAGATGCTGTTCGGTGTCTGTAACAAATGCCAGATGGTGACATTTTGCATGTTACTGCCTTGTTAACATTGATATCCATTCCCCTATTGATTAATAGTTAGAACAATTATTTCAACCGCTTTGAATTTTTGGAAGCCAATTTGCTTTTGGTGAGTTTTAGCACAAATGACATGAATCTTAAATTTTGTATTACTATATATCAGATAATACAGATATTATAAAGATAAAAAAGACAAGTATATTTGATAATCCATATATTATTAGATAATACAGATTTTACATTAGATAATACAGATATTATATTTGATCTGTGGTTTAAGTTATTTTGAATAGCATTGCCATATAATATAGACAATTATATTAGATAATGTAGACAATTATTAGATAACATAGAGGTAGATATCTATATTTTTGTCCTTTTGGGTACAGTATTTGAATAAAATTATACCAATATTTTGGATGTACATAATTGTATGCTTTTACATGTATATCATATATTTCACTAACTCATAAAATTCTGCATCTTTATTAAAGTACCATTTTATTTTGTTTGATTATGAAAGATATAATAACATTTATCCTTTTTCATAACATGCACCCTTAAATTCAAAATTATGGCATCACATTTAAGTTAATCCCAATACTATTAACTTGTATGCAAAACGATTGTCTGCTCTTCGATCAATCAAAATCAAGTATTTTGAATGAGATACATATGGACGTAGATTAGATATATGAATAAAAAACCATAAAAACTAAGATACTTTTATCCAGTAAGGCTAGCAATAATGCATTCCATGCTTCCAACTTTGCCTTCACCTGGATTCTCTCAAGAATATTTGCATAACTAATTTTTCCTAACAATAATTATTAGGAATGACAATTAAGAAATATGTGCTGATTTAAAGCAAAATATATCTATAAAGTAAAAATTAGATAGCGCATGCTGTTTTTTTATTTTAATTACCGAGGTAGTCTTGCAAGGTTCTATGCTGGCTATATCCCGCATTGAGCGCAACCTTTATAAATTGTTTTCCATTATTTTAGCATCCCATATAGCTGCATTTTGGCATGATTTGGTACCAGTGAAGCTCCTATCAATATGTTACTTTGCAATTTTCTCCTTTAACATTTCCAAGTCATTTATTATTTACGGAATAAGGTACTTTGTTCAATGCATTGATGAACGCCACTCTAGGGGCATTTTAAATGTACTCCTTGAGTACATGATGAATTTTATATATAGGGTGGTCAATTATTTTGTCACTTTTATTTGAATAAACTCAATTCAATTGGTTCAGAGACTGTCTATATACCAATGAAAATGTGATTCATTTGCCTTTGATAATTGAGGCAGAATGTTTGACCCACCCTTCGTTTTCAATTTTTGCTTGTTAAATTACAATATATGACGGGAGCAGTGGAGTTGTGTTTGCCAATTATGTTGACTTCTCGCATCTAGCGTTTTTTATTGATTATTTATTTGATGAAAAAAAGTTTATCTGGTAGCTTTCTCAAAAAACATTTTTGCTGTATTTGTAGAATATTTGTTTTCATGGTGAAATTAAAATTACTGTAAAAATGAAACTTGAAATTCTGTACATATTTATTCTACACTGGCTTATTATAAACATGTGCAAGCGCAATGATTAGATTTCTATTGTCAAATCTTCAGCCCAGATTGATTCAAATCAGTCGTATCTCTTCATCTTTACTCATTCATTTATGGAATTTCTTTTTTCTTCCAGTCGACAGTAAAGAAACGCTTTGCCAGCGAGGTAAGAAAGGTGATTACCTCGGCTGTCGTGAGTTCTGCACTCTCCGCTGCAGCAGCGACCAATAGTGCACCTGGGCAGCACACGGTTGCTACACCAATAGATTAGCTAGACAGCAGATAGGTGGCACTGGGATGAGGCAACTCGTTAGCGTGACTCCTATGAATCCAACCATAAACGCATTACGCATCGTCATAGGAACATGAAAGTTTTGTCATTGTGGTCATGCTTATCGCAAACTTTTCTCGAATGAAGTACTTTCTATGTAACATTAAATGTACAGTTCAATATGGAGTGGTGATTTCATTCCTGTAAAGGCTAATTTTTTCTCTTCACTCTTGGACATGAAATCATGACTACCTTGACATTGCTGCTATAGATACAGTAACCACTAGCAACAGTGACCAATAGTTACCACTAGCAAGAAAACATAAACTGATATTAACAGGTGTGTCATAAAAATGATTTGTGCTACTGGTTAAAATTGATTAAAGTACCAGTTGCCATATTGCTTACTTGCATGCTAAAAAATCTAAATGACCAAGATTGAACTTACTGGCTCTGGCGCAGTTTCTGGGCTGTGCTTACGTCACACGCTGTATCAGTGTATAGTTAATGCATGACCAAGTTAAAATCATGTACAGGCAGCTTAAATGACAGACTACAGTACCTTGGATTTCAAGTTGCTAACACACTACTCACATTATAACATATAGGCCTATTGCAACTTGAAAACAAGGTTTGTTACAAGCTTCATAGATATCGCAACATTATGGTTTCACTTTTAATCAAAATGTGTATAAAATTGCAGTCAGTTCATGTACATAGTAAACAACAAAACACTGACTCAACAACTTCAAGTCAACCCAAGGAACATTTTCTGCAATTTTAGTGTGGGGTTATTAAATTTTTGTTAAAGGTAGAGTCAGATCTATAGGGGTGGAAAAAGTACAAGCAACATGTACAATTGACCTATTAATCTATTTCTTACAATCTCAAATACAATATCTCCCAAAAGATTCATGATGTGTTATAAATTGGTGAAGTTATTATGGATTCAAAGTTCAAAAATGGGTGAAAAATGTTTAAATTCTCCCAAATAATAAGAATGGTAACCATTCTTATAGAAAAATAAAACATTATTGTAACATTTTTTAGTTTTCTTGTAATAAAGTGTGCACTTTGGGAATTTTTAGAAAATAGACATGACAAGGAATGACATAAGCCTGAAATATTCTAAAATTGAAACAATTTTTTTGTTGGCTTGCTCGCTAGATCTGATTCTCTCTTTAAGCATATTGTCTTAAATCCGTTCCAACTGCATATTAGATAAGGTCGGTTCTATTATGGAAACATTAAATATGACTTTTGCATATTTCATCTAATTTGACAGAAATATACAGGGTGTCCATAAAGCCTCTTTACACAGACTTTGTATTGTACTTGTAAAAAGATTTTATAGACACCATGTGGAATACCCCAGAATTCATAAATGAATCTATTTTTCATATAGGATGAATCTCTGTATAATCATCTTTACATAGAGATAGGTTCACCTATGAATTATGGGATATTTCCTCTCTTGCAAACAAGTTTGGCCTTTTGAGGACAGGAAAAAATAAAACCTTTGCTCACCCTCCAAGTCTTCTACAAAATAATGCTAAACATATAATTTAATAACTCCAACCTTGCTCTAAATATGAGGGGGTTTCTCTTATATAAATATTTAGAATACACCTATTTTGTGTGCACACTGATTGAAACCATGTATACTTTCTCAGGTATTAACAAACTGTCCAATTAATGTGATCATTCACAGGGGTCCATTTTCCAATCTTGAAAATTTAAAATTCTTTGAATTTCTTGCTAATTATTTACAAAATGCCTATTTAAGGCCTAGCACAGTTCCAATAGTGTGATAGTTTTCCAGAATGTTGAGACAATCAGGAGATTTGAGACTTCATGTTATACTCTGGAATAACTTTGAAATGGTCCCTTTAAGGTGTTTGAAAAAATCTTGAAGAGGGTCTTTGAAGGCAGGGGGATAATATTGAGATGATCCCTTGATGGTATTTGAACAGTTTTAAAATGGTTCTTTGAAGGCATGGGAATAATTTTAAATTGTGCGTTGAATGATCCCTTTGGAGTATACTTGAATATATGGGAACAACTTTGAAATAACCCCTTGGGGGTATACTTGAATGTATGGAAACAATTTTGAAATGGTCCCTTGAGGCTTTGGTCACTTAAGGGTATGGTCACTTGAATGTATGGGAACAATTTTGAAATGGTCCCTTGATCTGAGGGTATGGTCACTTGAATGTGTGGGAACAAATAATAAATGGTCCCTTTAGGGTATTTTCACTTGAATGTATGGAAACAATTTTGAAATGGTCCCTTAAGGGTATGGTCACTTAAATGTATTGGAACAATTTTGAAATGGTCCCTTGATCTGAGGGTATGGTCACTTGAATGTGTGGGAACAATTCTGAAATGGTCCCTTGAGGGTATGGTCACTTGAATGTATATGGGAACAACTTTGAAATGGTCCCTTGAGGGTATGGTCATTTGAATGTATGGGAACAATTTTGAAATGGTCCCTCGAGGACATGGTCACTTGAATGTATGGGAACACTATGAACTATTCCCTTGAGGATATGATCACCTGAATGTAATGGAACAATTTTGAAATGGTCTCTTAATCATTAAATGTATGATAAACATTTGAAATGGCCATAGGGACATAGGGGACACATTTGAAATAACCCTCTCGCTATAGTAGTATGTAAAGGATTATTTGATCACTGTGATCAGTTTTGAAATGGTCCCCTGGTCACTGTTAGTATAGAGGGAGATGAAATGTTATGTTATATATGTTTGCACTAATAGACGTTGGGATTGTCACTGTAGATCACTGTCATGTCATTGTAGGTTAATATGATCGTGACAGAATATACTGTTGAAATATATGAATCCAGTCAAAAATGTAAATAGCAGTGTACAAATTAGCTATGTGTTCATAATCAAAAGCTAGAGATTGACATTAGCATGAAAACGTGGATAAAATTGACATTATCACTTTGCTTATACCAGTACTTTGCATCTTAGGAGGTAGGGATTAGGCTTGCATCTACAATGTAGTTCTGGCAAATCGTACCCTAGAATCCTACACAGAAGATATTCTTCCATAAGTACACATGAATGGGTTATTGAGGCCATGGTTAATTTGGCATTTGCAGTTTTAGACTTTAACTTGGCAGATTTAGTAAGCAGTTAATGCTTTATATTTTCCCTTGAATTGTTAACAGTCTTTGTGTCTGAGACTTATTTGAGCCATTGAGAAGTGACATTTATACTGTTTCATGAACAGAAAATGAAAATGCACTAGAATCATGAAAGTCCAGAGGAATACATGAAAAGTACTAATGTTTATTACACATCATGCAAATACTTTTTCCACAGAATTCATTGAAAACATTTACAACATTTTTATATTCATTATGGTGACGAAACTGCTAATTTGCCAAGTTTAAATCGGTGTCAAATTGAAACTGTTATCCGCTATAAATTCACAATCAGCAATCAAAAGATCTGAACTAATATCTTGGTTACTTCTTGTGTGTTTGAATTTTTTCTGTTAAGTAATAAGACCAAAATTCTGAAGTGAGAAAGATTGAGAAATGGCGACTGGCAAATTTTAAATTTTGTATATGGCATAATGATGCCCATGTATGGCAGAATATCGGAATAGCATTCTGGGATTCAATCCTCCTTGCAATTTGGTTAAGAATACTCAGATATAATTGCTACAACATTATGTTCAGGGGAACAAGCTTTAGATAAAATAATACAGACAATGTATCTTGCATGGAATGTGATTTTGCTAACATTTTCAATGTGAATGTTTGGTTTGCTTGATGTAAGGGTACTCATTGATAAAGCATCAACAAATTCCACTATTTCATATTATGCCATCTCTACACTAAATGTATATAAGTAAACTGAGCAGATCTGATATGTTTTGCTGCTTTAGAGATATAAATTTGCAAAGCTTCACAGATTTAGAAGTTAAAATGTTGACTTATAACAAGTCAAAATAAAACAGGGTTCTATGTTGGACTAAACTAGTGAGGGGTTTTGACCAGCACAAATACAGTTATCCCAAACCATGTGCCATTTTACAGTATATGTGTACATGTACTTAACATGTACTTTAATTCATACAAAGTGCAATGATCAGACAATGTGCAAATAAACTCAAAAGTGCAATATCTGATAACTGCCATAAATTGCAATGAATGAATATGATCATTTTAATGTACGTAACATTTTTGGAAGTGCAATCTCACATGAAATTTAATATGATGTTGTTAAAACAATGTTTGTGGACTTAGTGGGTTCCCATGACAACAATAGGGATTCCCATGACAACAATGAATTTCATGACAACAATGTGCATATGTGAGTTAAAAGTATTTCTTTCATATACCATGGTAGATTTTTATGGGAACTCCATAATAGCTCCATATAAGGGTATATATTTATGTTAATTTTCAACAGTTCAAGTCTACTACTAGTCCAGTCCCAATGAAGAAGTAGTAGCTAATGTATAAACCTGATCCAATACCTCATTTTATGGCGATTCTTTTTATATATATACACATTTAATTTTTATTTGCGAGTTTTAGATGTAGGGAGCTGTTTAGTGTATACTTGAATACTGTAAGTCGCCTGTAAATAACCTGTTTATTTATTTATTATTATTCAACTACATTGTATACATACATGTACATGTATATTCCAATATATATAGTGTTCACAGGAAGATATTCTCAACTACCATGGTGGCTTATGACACAATGAGTGTCCTATGGTAAAGTGATAGAATTGTCTCTTTAGTCACATTATTTGTAGTTATTAGTGCCATCTATATTTAAATAAAACAGGGGCCAGGTCAAGATATGAATGTGTCTGGTGAATTTAATTTCAATTCCAAAAAGTTATCAACAATTGATTGTCACTTTCATACTGCTCATCTTCATCTGCCGTCAGAACAGAAATGAGCTTTGGAAAAAATGAGGGATGACAGAAAAAAATCAAAATGTACAGGGTTATCCCAGCATTGGAGCTTGCGAACCAGGTGTTTCACCCTGTCAAAAAATTGAATATTACATGGCAATATAGATAATCTGTTTACACCTTGTCATGTCAGATTGATGAAATACTAAAGCAGGATTGGTCGAGAAAAAACGTGGGGAGACCACTGTATAATAGTATATAGAGATACATTGTATTACATACAGTATAAAAAAGAATGGAAAGTATGAGACGCATATATGTTGACCTGGTTCTGTTTAAAAGTCCAATATATTATAGAACAATATATATGTAGGGGGCCTCAGTGTATGAGTTAAGCTACACTTCAATACAGTGAACAGGTATAACCCCAACCAGTCAGATAATTGTACAGTTTTCAGTAACCATGAAAAAGTAACATGTTTTTCAGGTAAACTGCATCTTTCCAATTGGCTGGTGGAAAATTGCTTTTCTAAGAAATATGGGGTTTTAAAACTTTCTATTGAAGAATTAATACAGGGTGTTCCAAAAAAGGTAACCAAATCAATGTTAATAACTCGTTCATTAAGCATGTGTTTAAAGTCATATTTGGCACAATCAAACCTTGTTCAATGTCCTCTTATTCTATGAAGTTTCATTGGTCTGTTCCCAATTGTCAACTGATATGAATGAACCCCCCATACTTTGACCATTGAAAGTATTTCAAACTGGCATTTCAAGCATGTTTTGTAAAATGGCCATAAAGACATGACCATTTGGATTAGACCAATGAGTCCAAGTAGAATGAAAGGACATTGAACAAGGTTCAATTATGCCAAATATCACTTTTAAACACATGCTAAATGAATGAGTAATTAATATTTGTTTGGCTCACCCTGTATTTTGTTCAGCAGTTAGATGATGATGAATGTAAATTCGTTTATTTTGATTTACAAAGGAAACCCCAAATATGTTAGAAACGCTATCTCCACAGCTCCTTAAAAATGTTATGGCCCGGGTTCTGAAGTGATTTACTTTATATCATTGAGAACAATTCAATGAGTTTTACTTTCTCTTTTTACTGTGTTAATAAATACCAAATTCAAAAAATCATTTATTACCACAGTAAATAAAGATAAACATTATATTTCATAATGTTGATTGAAAATATCCAATATATATGTGGTCTACAAATATTAAGGATCAATCTTTGGGATGAATTTCAAAGCATCATTTTATAATGCAAAAAATATGTAAAATATGGTTATGTATGATATGCTTAGGGTACTGTATTAATAGTACAGTATAAAACAGTATCAGTTTTAAAGTTATACTATACTATAGATTCAAATACACAGTTCAGTATTTGATTTTATTTATTTATGTAGATCTGTATACTAGAAACATTCATTTCTTAGAACCAGGGTGTTATTGCAAAGTTGTAATAGCATTTTAAGGTTATATTTTTTGTTAATAGTTTTCTAGTCTGTTATTTTAGGAGTATGAGCTAAATACTATGTAAACAATATATTTTCCTTTACTCATAACAACTTAGGTGTTTCAAGAAATTTTTGGTTTATTTATTTCAAAATATTATTGACAAATAAAGTTGTATCAGTACTGATGAATTCATACTGAAAAAAACAGTCCAGTTTTATGACTTAAATGATTTAACTGTACATGTGCCTTTAACATGTCCATTTTATGTTGTGGATTTGGCATCATGCAGCTAAAGTAGAGCATCTACTAGACACTTTGCGATTTCACATACATGTACATCATATCTGCCATATTTTAAACAAAGTTGACACTTAATATTTCAGCGTTGTAGATCAGTTATTCAAATATATCTTCAATGTACCAATTTTGATGCCATGACTCTCAATGTTTTCTTAGATGAGATCACTTGCAAAATTTATTGATCAGCCCTTGTACATCACATCATGGCAATTATGCAAGATACAGCCATGAGAACACACAAAGTAACAGTGTATATCTATGATAATAGTCCTCATGTTAGTCTGTATATATATGCATCAGGGACTGTGATATATCTCAACCATCTATATGGCACATAGGAGTGCTGTGTATCAAACACTCTCACATATTGCAGATGGATTCTAGAGCAGACATAACCTGCCAGTTCAAAGTTTATAGACACACTTCCCATTTCTTGGAGGGCAGTTTCGGAGGATGCATCAATTGAGAGCTGAAAGAACACAAAACCTAGATTCATTTATACACATGGATACAGGGTGACCCACAAAAGCAGAACGCTAATCCTTTATTTGGAATTGTGGGTTCTGTTTTTTGGTTCACCCTGTATGATCAATATATAACATTTATTTCACTGGTATTATACATCCAGAAATCACTTTTCAGTTATAATAGTAATCACAACTAAATATTGCATAACTCTTAAGAAAAGATGGAAGTGAATAAAGCACAACATGCAAAATGTTACCACCTGCCATTTGTTACAGATGCCACTAAATGCCAATGATCAAACATTGTCCATAGAAAAGTTGGAGACCAGAGCAATGTGTAAGTAGTGGTGACTTAAGAATGGGTAGTAAATAATAAATTACCAACTCAAATATTTATTAATCCCTAACCTGTATTCTTGCAGTTGCATGAGTTCCTCCTGTCATTCTACCAACTGTCCACAAAACACTGTTCTCCTTTCTCTCTGCACTGCCTCCGCCAACATCTGTGCGCACCCTGTATATTAAGACATAGAAGTATGCATTCTGAATACAAACATAAAATGCATCCTGAATAATAAAAGAGTTGCGGTCCAAACAACACTGTTCTCACTTCTCTCTGCACTGCCTCCACCAACATCTGTGCGCACCCTGTATATTAAGACAATATAGAAGTATGCATTCTGAATACAAACATAAAATGCATCCTGAATAATAAAAGAGTTGCGGTCCAAACAACACTGTTCTCACTTCTCTCTGCACTGCCTCCACCAACATCTGTGCGCACCCTGTATATTAAGACATAGAAGTATGCATTATGAATAGAAGAAAAAAATGCTCCCTGAACAATGAAAGAGTTACCTAGCTAAATAATCTTTAACATATTACATTTAAAGTCTCCGCCACCTTAAAAGTACAAGTTCAATGTCAAATTTTTGAAAAATGATTTCCTTTACCATGTTACTTTCTTATTTAAAATAAAGTATAAAGTTATGAGTGTAAAGCCTTTTTTCAGGAAAGTACCCTTGCATTGTTTTTCAATAAATCTGGTCAGAAGTCATTGCCAGCTTCAAAATAATACTGATAGTTCATGACTTATAGCCAAAGAAGAACCCTTTTTATTTACTTTTTATATCTGAGAGAAATATGTCAAAGCAATAAAAATACAGTTATGTGCTAAAGTTACACTTCAGCATTAGGGAAATGTCAACCTTTGCCATTTTAAAAGGAAACCCTTAGTAAACCTACCTAGTTGTTGAGTGCGGTAATGGTACATTCACAGTGACTTTAACAGCATGACTGTTATGTGGCAGACTGCAATGTAACTGGAGAAGGAGGGTAAGACTACCCTCCGAGGTCTCCTTCTCACATCTTAATCTGAATGGTAGACTCCCTGGCAGGTCCTGGGTGATCTGATAAGTCATCAGCGCAAACTACAAGCAAGGAGTATCCTGAGTATACCTTCCAACAATTGGCCAATTGACAACATGAGTTTTTTAATAACATGAGAATCAGAGTTTTTGAATTCTTTCAAAAATCAGATCAAAATGAATTTAAAATGGAAATCAAGAACATTTAATCTAAATATGGGAGTTTTTTGGGAAAATACTGTGGCGCAGTGGCAACCCGTAACATGAAGGGGTAAAACTGCTTCATCATTAGCTATTTAACCCAGTTACTATTGAAGGAAAAATCAAATGGGTTTTATACTCTATCACCTAAATTGTACCAAAAATGTCATCCCTTTATTTTGAGCAAGCCTTTACCTCTCCTTGTGGTGGAGTAACAGACAACACTCCAGACTCTAGCTCTGTTGTGGATACGTTCTCATGGTAACTGCAGTGGTCTACATGAACTCCTCCATAACCTTAAATGAAAGGTTCAAAGCTCACATTTTCATGCAAATCTAGGTTTTCAAATGGGATGTCAAAGAACAACCTATTAGGGCTTACAAAAGGGACGAAATCATTTCAGGGGTGGCGCATGAATGCTTCCCTCATTGACTCATACTGTACGTATTATTGATCACATTTTTGGTTTCCGAAACAAACCTTGTTTGGTCAAATCTGACACAATTGGTTCTGATAGGCCAATTTTGAGACAGGGGGAGCCAATCAGAAAGCTCTTCATCATCACATTCCCACTCACACTGCTCCTTTGCAGGACACCCTAGAAACAAATACTCATAATATATTTTGTTAAAGTTTTAAAATGTCGTTGAAATCTTTGTTCAATGGACATGATATGCTTACTCAATCACTAAATTCTTCCAATTTCTTAAATTTAATGGCAGATGCTGTATAGAGTACTGTCAAACACTCACCTCTGCATTAAAATATGCAGTCAACCTCTCGATGACATCAACAAAAATTTCGTTCCTGCGATCCTCCTACAAATAAATGATTGGCGATAGTAGTGCTAAGTACAGTAAGTATGAATGTCAAAGATAAATCCTCAATAGTGTAAGTCAATGGAGTAACTATATGTAACTAGTGCTCTCTTCAGAAGTATATACATAGACTATGGGCATAGCTTGCCTAAATATACATGTATCTGACATAGCACCAATTTTACAAAGCATCACATACTTTACAAGCATGAGCTCTAACAATTCAATTGGTTCTCTCTACAGTTCACTTAAAGGAGAAATGCAATGTATATATAAATACATACATACTTTGGACAGCTTTCACATGGGCATCACATACCATATCGGTTTGAGCTCTAACAATTCAATCAGTGCTCTCTACAGTTCATAAATAAATATGTTTGGGCAAAGCGTTCCTTCATAGATCTGACATAGCCCCAACTGTAGTATCTAGGCATCACATACCATATCAGTTTGAGCTCTAACGACTGGCTTGTCTGCAGCGTTGGCTGGTACAGTACGGCTATGTAGACCAAACAACCCAGATGTGGCCTGTTCATTGGTGGAGTCACATCTCACCATAACTGGCTCACTCTGTATGTACGGCTTCAACTTCCCCGTAGATGTCAGCTGGACCTCACCATAGTCCTAAATAGGATATGCAACAGCTAGATATGATTTTACATGTATCATTTTAAAAATTACACTTATATTAAATTTTCAAATCATCCAAAGTATATTTTTTTAAGAATTTATCAAAATATAGTTGTTGTTTCTCTGCGCTTATTTACTAAATATATTTCAAACTTTTTCAGTATGATTAGAAACTTACCATAAATTCTGCCAGTATTTCTTCAATTAGCATGAAATTTGCATTGATGACATCAGCACATAATGCACCACAGAAGTCCTTGCAGACCTGATATAACCTGAGGAAAGAACAGTCAGCATTTTAAAAAAGGCCAACTTAAGGACATTTATCTGTGTGGTATATTGATAGACGTGTGTGACCTAAGGAAAACACCTCCAATGTAAATTGTAGAAACTGCGCAACCTGTTAAATCTACAGGCATGAAATGCTTTGCATCTGGACCCCTACATTGCATTGACAGGTACATGTAGAAAATGCAATTTACACGGAGGACCTCTATGGCATAGCTAGGTATGAAATGCTTACCTTGATAAAACCTCTATTGTATAGACAGATATATTTACCTTGATAGAACCTCTATTGCATGGACAGGTATGACATGTTATTTACCTTGATAGAACCTCTGTTGCATGGACAGGTATGACATGTTATTTACCTGGATAGAACCTCTGTTGCATGGACAGGTATGGCATATTATTTACCTGAATAGAACTTCTGTTGCATGGACAGGTATGGCATGTTATTTACCTGAATAGAACCTCTATTGCATGGACAGGTATGACATGTTATTTACCTGGATAGAACCTCTATTGCATGGACAGGTATGACATGTTATTGACCTGGATAGAACCTCTATTGCATGGACAGGTATGACATGTTATTTACCTGGATAGAACCTCTATTGCATGGACAGGTATGACATGTTATTTACCTGGATAGAACCTCTATTGCATGGACAGGTATGACATGTTATTTACCTGAATAGAACCTCTATTGCATGGACAGGTATGACATGTTATTTACCTGGATATGACCTCTATTGCATGGACAGGTATGACATGTTATTGACCTGGATAGAACCTCTTTGGATGAACAGGTATGACATGTTATTTACCTGAATAGAACCTCTATTGCATGGACAGGTATGACATGTTATTTACCTGGATAGAACCTCTATTGCATGGACAGGTATGACATGTTATTTACCTGGATAGAACCTCTATTGCATAGACAGGTATGACATGTTATTTACCTTGATAGAACCTCTATTGCATGGACAGGTATGACATGTTATTTACCTTGATAGAACCTCTATTGCATGGACAGGTATGACATGTTATTTACCTGGATAGAACCTCTATTGCATGGACAGGTATGACATGTTATTGACCTGGATAGAACCTCTATTGCATGGACAGGTATGACATGTTATTTACCTTGATAGAACCTCTATTGCATGGACAGGTATGACATGTTATTTACCTGGATAGAACCTCTATTGCATGGACAGGTATGACATGTTGTTTGCAGACCAGTACAAAGAATAAGTCACTTCTTTTGATGTTGTAGTAATGCACCTTCCCAACCTCCTAATCACAAGACAATATTATGTTAAATGTACTATAAGCTTCACTGTATATGAACAGAACATCTTAGGTACAGAACATATTATATATTTCTACTGCCAACACTGTTTATGTTCAAACCTAGGCGGTATAACATGTATAACTTACCATAAACTTTATTTATGAAATAAATTATTTTTAAAAAAAATCTTATATATCTTAGGAACATTAGATATTATTGCAGCTTGGTACTGCTAGTTATCTTTTTCAATATTTTGCTGATATGAAATATTGACATCAATATAGCTACCAATCTTGTAGAGGCCTTAAAGATTTTTCTTTTAATAAGTAAATATGTAAGAACACGTAACCAAGCAACCAAATAAGTAAGTTACTCAGTGATTTCTAACTTAGGGATTTTCTATTAATTACACTCTTTAATACTTGATGTTATACTTTTATATGCCTTTTGGTGTCACTATTTCTCATGTATTCTTTTTGTATATAACTTTTCCTAAATAAATAAATAAGCTTGAAGTTACTAAAGTTAGTCATATACTCGTTAGTTATGTATATTATACATTTATTTATTGCCCTTTATATAACGGAGATACATTTCTACATATTACATGTATATAGTTACTAAATCAGTAAGTCACATATATTTAGTCTCATTATTCAGCTAGTAAGTTTGCCATCTATAGCATGACAGAACAAACTTTTAATTTTCTTACCATATGAGGAGGGGGCCTTCCAATTCCACTCTGAAGTTTCCCAACAAAGATTTTCAGTGCAGATTGTTCAACATCAAATCTGTCTGTCAAATTATTAAGGAAATTCATTGGAATGATCAACAAGTGCACTAATTGAAAGCACTTGACAATAAATACAACACAATTGTTTACTTAGTTTGCACAAAGCTATCTCATCTAAAGATGGCTATGTGCAAATATAGTAAACAATTGTATTGGATATATAAATGAAAGAGAAAGTAGACCTGCCAGCAAATTTTATGAAAAGAGGATACAATTTTTGCGAATCAAAATCTCTCCCTTCGACGACATAATCCATATCTCTGAGGCTCCCAAAGACATTTTGGTATTTTGTACGAGATAATTAACAACTGGTTGTGTTAATCCACGATCCAATGCAAAAGATATTACACGTAAAATAATTTCTTGCTTGAACTTTTCACTAATTTGTTTTGACCTACATCCGGGTTTGTAGCTCGTGATTGAATTTGCGCATGCGCAATAAAAATAATATTTAGAAATGGCTTCCGACAGAATTGCTATCTTTCCTTCTCGAATGTAAGTATTGCAGCTTTCTGTTTATATTTTGAAAGCTTATATATGTGAATTGAAATATTTCTCTCAACTCTAATCATAAAATAGATGTTTATATTTTAAGGGGTGATAGTCAAAACTGCGATCAAAGTTTGTTTTCACACCCACATCCCTATTATCGCCCAATTATAGAAAACTTGTAGTATGTATCCAACAGACTGACTAGAAGTCAGTCTGTTATGATGTACTACTTTCCTGTGGAAATTGCAGTGAAACTTTTTGCACAAAATTATCAATTAGAGGAACCATTTATTCAATAAAATAAACATTACAAAATGTCAATTAAATAATAAGGTACAATTAAATGCAATAAAAAGTAAGACAGCACATTGTCAAGTGGAAATAAAGCTAGTTGAAGTAACAGATGTGCAAATTAATTTTACCCAATCGGCCATTTTGAATAGCACTTCCTATGTAAACAAATACTTTGGATTACCAAAGTTTAACATAGGTGCCTTATAGTCTGAATATAATTCAGACTAAATAGGATACAGTCTAGAAAACTTGTCAAAATAATTATTAAAAATTATTTTTATTAACATTTTTAGCTCACTATGCCCCGCCCCTGACGGCTATATCAAAAACTATTAATATGTATAATACGACATGTATTAAAAAATTAAACATTAACGTCAATTTGCAAGCAGATACAACCAGAGATGTAGTTCAACGTCGTTAAACTCAATAACGGCGTTCTTTATTATTAGGAATTTTCTTGGGGCCATTATTGAGTTTAACCTCCATGCTATTCTTTCCTTTGATGCAAGTTGTGGATCTATCGAAACCACTTTTCCTCGCTAATATGACACTGATACTTAACAATAATATAAAACCACATTTCATCAGGCGATTTCACATAATATTATTGTGTTAAATGTTCATTTTTAATCGTAAAATGAGTCTTATTCTTACCAATTTATGAGACGAATATTTATACCGGCAATGTCTGTCTGTGCGTCGCCAAAGTAAACTTGGTCAGCGAAACGAAATTGTTCTTCAATATTGATATTTATTATAACCATCCAGTACTATGACACGAAGATTGTCTTTATTCAAACAGCGCGTGTATTCACCCAAGTTTACTCTATTGTTATTTATAAAAACTTTAAAAAGCAACATTATTGATGCATTTGATTACTGGTAATTTCAGCTCAAAGAAATATAGATGTCATTGATTGTGCTAGATTGTGATTGTGTTGAATAATTGTGCCTAAATATTAAATTATGGTAATTGTTCATGGTTTTCTGCTTGCAAAAACATACCTAGGAATACACTCAATTGTTTATAACTGGGATCATGTATTTTACTCAGCATACATGCTTTGTAACAATTGTTACATTTTAATAACTTCAATGTGGTGATGTATTGTGATAAGATTACATGTACAGTGATCTCCCCATGTCACTTTTACCGGGGGCTCCCCCTACTTGAAACCAAAGGCCCCCCAGTTGGCACCCAGTTGGCATCTGCACTTCAACTTCTGATTTAAAGAATGAGTGAAGTAAGCACCTACACTGAGATATTGTGAGCGTAGCGAGTGCTGATTTTTTTAGACTTGAAATCTTGCACCCAGTTGAAAATTTTTTTGGGGGAGAACACTGATGTATAAGCATGGTTGTTTTATTCCTAGCTCTTAAATGTATGATGTTCTTAATAAAATTAAACAGAAGTTTTGTTTATGCTATTTTATAAAACATATTTTTCTACAATGATATTTCATTTACTCAATGAGAGAAAAGTTAAACACATGTGTTTTATCACGATATTGGAGCAAGTAAATGTACTTTTAACCTATACTTCACACCTGATTTATCTCGATACCTCCAAATCTGATTTTTTTTCAAATCAACACTTTTCAGCTTTTTTCGATCTCATTACTCTAATGTTAAAAAACCTTACTTGATCGTCATTAAACATTCAGTCAAAATGATGTCATACTATCTAGTATTTGAAATGTACATGTAAAAGTACATCAAGAAATATTGCTTCAAATATTGTTGATCAATTTTGAAAAATTTTTGTTTTGGAAAATGTAAATGCTACTACGGGGAGATTCAACATATAAAGTCACAAAAAGTGAAATATGTTTTCTTGTATTGGACAGATAATATTTTCTTTTACATTATTTTAATTTGCATAACTATGTCATGCTATGTGACCTGAATGAGCCACCTGGTGGTGAAACTGGTAACTACCTCCTCGCATCTGAGTTATTACAATGGGAAATCACTGACTTTCTGGGAGAGAAAACTTTGGCACAATATATATTTAAACATGTTAAGAAAAATATCTAATTATTCAGTATCACATGCTTGCGTCTGTCCATGGACGTATATCATCTTTAGCATTTTAGCCAGAAATTGACCATAATTCTGAAAATAAAACAGGAAAAAAAGTAGGAAACTTAATCATGTTTATCGCAAGCCTCCTACAGTATTACAATATTTTGTACTTATATATAGGATAACCGGGTTTTTTTTCGTTTTATGAACTTGTTTCGTTCAGTGTTGCTAACGGCGGTTTATTCCTGAAAGGATTTGCCATTTCGATGTTACCGGAACCAGAACAGAGTTTTCTAAACTAAGAAAAAGCCTTCTCCCAACATTTTCATAATTATACATCGATGAGGTTACAGGGGGGTATGTGATGATTTGTATTTATTCATAAGGTATGTATGCATGCGTTGATCACATTATTTCTGTAACGATACCATCTTATTACGGTTTAATTAGTTCCGCATGTCGAAACCTGCTGAACGATTAAATGATCGCATCAAGGGCAAAATCATCATGGAAGTTAGACCTAGCCGGGGCCATAAGACATGTCAGATAAGAAACGAGGCCCAGGCTAGGTCTAATGTTGTTGGACTACCAGAGATGAGACTCACTTTTTTCAACTGTTGGGGACCTTCTTCCAAGGCTTACTGAACACAGAATGACTTCTGTCAGCTCGGTAGAGTAATCTAAGGCTCTGGTGTAAAGCCCCTCTTGCAAGCCTGTGGTAGAGTCCATTGGCCCAAGGACGTGTATTAGAAATTAAGTCGAGTGGCAATGAATTTGACTTGCTGCTTGCATTATTGCATATTATACTTTAGCAAAGGGAAATGATAGAAACTTAGCATTAAATCATTCGGGAAAAACTGTTAACTATTCCCCACTTATAATTTATTCACATTCAAGAAATATGCAAGCCAAACGTTTGAAATTTTTTGGGAAATATAAAGAATTTTACGATAACTATATTCCCGATTGTTCTGACCCGACCCATAATTGGTGTAGTTGTTTGTGACCCGACCTTAGATTCGGGTTGACTTCGGGTCAGTGTGACACCTCTAATAATTGGTGAATAAAAAACATATACTGACTATGATTGATAATGCATTCATTATATTTGGTTTTGATTTTCTTAGATATGACATACAATTTTTGAGGGGACTATACCCCAGGATTCATAGATGAACAGACATATCTTCATTAAATGGCTTTTTATAAATAAAGGATCACTGTTTCTCACCTAGGGAGTTCAGACTTTTTCAAAAAGTATCATTTGGGACAACCCTTTAGCTTATATGTAAGGTCACAGAGCAGAGGATTTTATTGAGAGTCAATATCATCTTCTACAAGTCTAAGCTTGTATTGCACAATGTATTGCTTTGGCACATCCTTCTTTTCAAAATATTTTTTGTTTCCAATCATATAGTAGTGTACATGTATTTACATACTGTTTTCAGGGCCTTGACGACCATGAAGGGGAAGTTGAAAGGTGCACAAAAAGGTCACAGTTTATTGAAGAAGAAGGCAGATGCTTTAACTCTCAGGTTTAGACAGATCCTCAAGAAAATCATTGAGGTGAATTGATTTTAATTTCAAATAATTCATCATTGCATTTTGCACCTCTTGGTTTAAGATCCCATTCATATATCCCATAGTCTTCTTTAGGTTTTTTGATTTAATGTATTTTGCTGCATGAAATGGTAATTTACTATGTATTATCAAATATTCTAGACTAAAATGTTGATGGGTGATGTCATGAAAGAGGCAGCATTTTCATTGGCTGAGGCAAAGTTTGCTTCGGGTGAAATAAACCACATGGTTCTGCAAAATGTCAGCAAGGCTCAGACAAAAGTTCGCTTTAAAAAGGACAATGTAGCTGGTAAGAAATTTGGGTATTGTTCAAAATAAAAATGTGAGTTATCATCTTCAAATGAATGAAGGATTTATCAATCTATACATTTCTTGGTTGTTTACCTATGGTAGACTAAGGTTCATGTTCAGTTTTATGTCACACTATTCATTTTCATGTTGACATTCTAAAAGATTTTATCTGAGCTCTATGTTCTCTATGGTTGATTTGATGTACAATGCACAATACTACTGTATGTCTTTTACGACAACCTAATTAAGTTCTGGCAAGACCCTGAATTACAATAAACCACATCTACTTTAAATAAATGTTTCTCCTCCCCAAAATCTTCACAATGTTAATAACTACTTTGGATAACAATTGACTCCAAGAATACAAGTACAGTCTGTAGTATACAAGGCTCTATATATTGGTTGAAATTATTTCAGGTGTCCAACTACCAATATTTGAACACTATACAGATGGGACAGACAGTAAGTTACATTATTATTGCACACTGGTTATATTGCGCATTTTAAATAGATCACATACCTTAGAAATGTATTACTTGAAAAAAATCATAGAGCATCTAACAGATTTTACCATACCGTGCATCTTGCAGATTTAACGAATTTTCTTGCAGAATTGCTTCCTTCTCTAGGTTACTCATTTTGTCCAATTTATGGTGGAACAAGTGCTTGTTTTACCACGAGGCCTTGTTCTATTGAGCCAAACCCATAACATGCTAAAACTGGGTGTTGTGTATCAAGAAACTTGGCGCTAAACCACCATTTACATTTAAATTCTGTTGTTTTTCAGCGTATGAACTAACTGGGCTATCCCGTGGTGGTCAACAGTTAGGCAAACTAAAGAAGAACTATAGCAAAGCTGTGGAGTTATTGGTGGACCTTGCCTCCCTGCAAACATCCTTTATTACATTGGATGAAGTCATTAAGATAACCAATAGGAGAGTTAACGCTATTGAGCATGGTTAGTGCTGATTGGTTTGTTCCTAAAATGTTGGCATTGACAACTTTGTCAAATAACACTGCAAAAGATCATTTTGAAATCGGGACTCAGAATAGAAAAAAAGCCTTCATCATGACTGTATGCTCAAACATCAGTATATCAAGTAAAAGTCTTTTGATGAAGTAAATCCAATAATGAGCATATACAGTGCACAATTTTTATGTTAACCCTTTGAGTTCTATACGCTACTAGAGAAATTCACTTACATAGTATACATGTACTCTATATTTCAGTGATCATTCCCCGTATAGAGAATACACTCGCCTACATTTCCACTGAGTTAGATGAAAGAGAGAGAGAAGAGTTCTTTAGGTAATTTTTCTAAATTCATTAATTGAGCTGTTTTAGTGCAAATTGTGATTGATGGACTTGTTATAAATATATTCATGAGTTCAAAGTGCTTAGACAAACAACCAAATACTGATAACCTTGGCTCAAATTTAAACCCATCAGATGGATATGTTAATCTTGACCTAGTGAATTTCCCTGCTCATCACCCTAATTTTCTGAGATTATTAGAATTAGAGAGTATTTTTGAGAAACAATAAAAGTTTAGTGATGTGGTGCCAAATTAATACAGAATTTGATTTTGAACAGAGAAGTGCAGCCAATGACTTCAAAATCACCAAAAAGTCGAATGACATTCTACATTTCCTCCAAGCTTAGTATGTGTTTGACTTACATTAGACAGCTACTTCTGAAGACAGGTGAAACCAAAAATGCTAGCTAATTATTTCGTGTATCTGTATTTGCAGGCTTAAGAAGGTACAAAACAAGAAGGGAAAGGATAGAGCGGCTAATGAGGCCAGGAAAGAGGCGCTGAGACTCCAGGGAGTTGACGTAGATGGGGGCAATCTGCTGGATGATCAATATGATGAAGATTTACTCTTCACAGACTAATGATTCATGTGAACTAGTTCAATTAATATGGAGTATGTCAAACTAGTTGTGATATCAGATTTAATCAAACCAGAATTTATACCAAGTTGATGAACTGATTTCGGGAAATTTTATTTGACCTTGAATTAATTTTCAGTTTATTTATGCATGCTGCAAGCGCGATGTTTCCCCAAATGTTGAATATCTGACTTGATCCAAATATATTTGAATTGATACAGGGGCCTAGCCTATTGCTGAAATTATTCTCATAACTTGGGATAAATTTGTTTGGATCAATCAATCAACCATGCTCTATTCAATGATACATGAATGTATTATATGACTTGAACTGTGCAATACTAGAGAATAGTACATATATAGACTAACAAAGTAAACAAATATTAGAAATATATAAATAATGCACTATGTATGTATATATTATGACTGACTGACAGTGCATTAAAATACAAGTGACAAAAATAGAATGAATAGATTAGATGTACTCGTATTTGGATATGTACTCGTATTTGGGCACTCATCACATCTTTTATTTGCAAACATGGATGTTTCAGGGCTTTTATTGTAAGAAAGTCAAAGGTCAGAATGGATCAGAATACAATTAAATGGTGGTAGAATGCACTATGTCCTATCGAGCCTAGACTGGAATTGAAATATATGGCCCATGCTATCTCAAATATCACACCTACATCAAGGAGATTCCTGGCGTATCTGCCCATGCATAGAGAGGTCTAGAATGAATAATTTTGGTAGCTTCAAAGCTTATATGAACTGTAGAATAGGCTAGATGTTTTTTATTACACTTATTTAAAAGTTTTCTAAATGAATTTGCAAAACATTCCATCAGCCAAAGCGTGTGTACCAAATGACCATAATCCACGCACAAAGATATAACAAATTAAACACCTTTGAAGTTTATATTATTGCCTCCTAGAGATAAATTAAATCTTGAATAGCCCCTCCCCTTCGATAAACTCTCACAGAGTGGGATTGGTGGGGGGTGGGCAAGGTTGAATGCCTCGTACAATCATTAAACTGTATTGCATTCACTGCTTTGTAGACTATCCATCATGTCCATCAGCAATAAAATAAACTCTAGTTATCTGACGTTAAATGAGGTACTTGGGAGATAGCTTCAGTACAGAGAATGTGTCATAAGAATTTACATCAACTGTCAGAAACCCAAACTTAGGAACACCAGAGGGCATAGTCAAAAAGTGCAGATTAGATTTAATAGAACAGAAGTTAGAAGGATGTCTTTTACCCAGCGTGTTGCAAATAACTGGAACAAACTACCCGAATCTGCTATTAGTGCCAAAGATGTCAATAGCTTCAAAAACCAGATTGACAATATATTCAGAAATGAACAATACAACTTCTGAACTATTTATTTGGCGCATCGCACAACAAGTAACAAATACAAACAATGACCGATAAAAAGATGGGGATTATACAGGATCCAACCTTCTTCCCCTAAGATAGATGTAAGATGATGTAAGATGTAAGTGTTGAATAACAAATGATTATCAAATGCTCTATTATGAGCTCTTCCACCATAAAACTCCCTGGACTTTATTTGATCCAATTAACCAATGCTTATGATGTATTCTCTGTATGGGCAGCTAAAAAAAGTAGATTGAAATTTATTGTGTTGTGTCAATAGAACAAAACACTGGGGGGGTTAGAGCCTTCATTGTGCGAGGAAAGATTATGCCTCCAAAGCTGTCACAGTTGATTGATCACTTCATTGAATGCATTTACCAGTTTGCACAGAGCCATTTTGATGCTCATAGCATCTTTCTGTTTCACCTGAAACATGGGCTCAGGGCTGAGAAAAAATGAGATGTCATGGTTTATCTTGATGGCACACAGCTGCTTTATAATCACTTTTGTTAGTACCTCAGTGTAAATACTCGCATCTGATTGGTCAATTAGCGGTCAACATTTTTGCCTGTACTTCACCTGTGCATCATGGGATATCATATTATTGACCGCTTATGTTACTGTACTACACTTGTGAATTATGGGGAATATGACGTCATAATGTTTACAGAAAAAAACATGGTAGACGGACATTTCGTAAACGTTGATGAAAGTGGTATTTTAACTTTGCTAGAAGACAAGTATAGCAAAAATACAAAAAGAAACGAAAAATTAACATTGATTTACTAGTGAGTACGCAGTTATGTGCCAAAAACAGAGCGTTTATACTGTCTTAAGATTTTCTTAAAAAAATATTGCTGGCGTGGTTCGGAGAAAAGATTGTGAAATGAAGCCATGATTGATGACTGTCGATTAGTTCCTTCTGACTAACAAAACAATTGTAGACCTCTCCATTCAGTCAACCGTCAAAATCATATACCTCGACTGTATACCTTGAAACTACTGTTGACCTCGACCTTCGGTCTCTGTCAACAGTAGTTTCTCGGTTTACAGTCTCGGTATACACTTTTGCCGGTTGACCTCTGGAGAGGTCAACAATTGTATACTGTAATGATCTTTAGTTCATTGTATCCTTCTTCCTTCTATGGTTACAATTTTTATTCACTGAACTAGGAACCCAAGATGGAATACCAAGATTTGATACAAGAGTCGGTAGTTATGATGTAGATTGATGTTTTACAGAGAATTGTCAAGTTGTGAATACAATGAAGTCTTAGTTACAAAAAATGGTTTTCTCTGTTTTGATCCATAATGGAGAAACTATTGGTGTTGTTTTCTCGTGTTTTTGAAAGAATTTTGATGAAATCAATCATAACATTTTGGGCCGCTAAAACACTATATTTTGACATTTCGAGGCCAATTTTCTTCAAAATTTGGCCTGAAATTAAAAAATAAGGCCCAATAATGATCAAAAAGCCCACTTTTTGGGCTTAAAGGCCTTTTTTGGTCCAAACTTTTTTGGTTTTGAGCCCAATTTTTTTCCTAGCCCCCTCCCCTTTGGTATTCTTTAGAATCTGGTCTGATATATAAGTTCAACCCATTATGTCCATGTGACATCAGAATATGTCTTCTTTAAAATTAGAAGAAATAAATACAGAAAGTAGAATGTTGGAATGTCTTTAAAAATCATGCCAATATTGTATCCCTTTACAATCCTTGTAGTTCATTTTCTCTGAAAAAAAGAATCGAGATATACGCTCAATTGTTTTAAGAAATGTCTGAATTCATCAAAAATGAAAAGAGTGAACATCCACTTTTTAAATCATTTGCCAAATAAGCTAAATAGAATCGAAGGATTATCTTGAAATAATGTCAGAACTGTTTGACTTTTTAGAAAATGGCATGACATGGAAAGTGACAATTTTTGCGAAACTAGTTCACCTTGTCTATATCCCTTCTACTCTCTTTACTACCCCTTTCATTATTTATTCAATGATAGCTGAATAGTATCAACTTTCAATACACCAGTTATTTATTCTTTACTTATTTTCTTAGGATACGAACTTTATGTCAACACCATCATTAATAATCCACGTATTTAGTGGAATAATTGGATAAATATGCTTGTTTTAATGTGACTATTTTTATTTGTTTAGATCAACAAATCCTTGCTATACAACCAGGATTTTGTAGTTTGAGATTGTTTTTGGAATAACTTTGATAAACGTACCATAGTAAAACACCCTCAAAATGTCTGCCGCAAGAGCATTGGTATTTGGATGTATATTCCTTGGAGTATTAGGTGAGTTTGTATAAATATTTGTAGCATATTATGCAAGTTATTGTACAATATAATTTTTCTATCATTTAGAAAAATCACAGGTACTTCTTTTCAAACACTTTCAGTGGAAAGACACTGAAGTAATTTTACATTCACCCATTTTTAAATCATTAAATTATATTGATGTGTGGAAAGAATCTCGATGGTTAGGCTACGTCAAATGGAAACAGAAATAGGACTTTCACAAAATATAACACATGTAATACATTTAGAAATCAACCATGAATACGTTCTCTAGAATGATTTGATTGTGTATAATACAGGTACACATTTTTTGAATTTACACTGTCATTGTAGGCTATTGTGTTTTATTTGTAATATGACGTTATTGCGTTTAACCAATTCTATGGTGTATAAAGAATATTGTTTAACCTGAGTAAACATTTATTTCACAAAGCAAAATTGTGTGTAAAACTATGGGTAGATTTGAAAAAACCCACTTCGCACCTCTTAAATAATATTCACAGTAATTAATGTGATATTTAATAAATATCACATTAATTACTTTGGATACCAGTAGAAATACTTGCAACTAAATGACTTCGATGCTTTAATATGAAATATGGTCACTTCAATTGTCTTCTGTACAGACTCAGCAAAATCTAACAATGACAAAACTTGAAATATTGCAATCTTGCTTAAATAGATGGCGTATTGTACAATAAGGTATGACATTTGAATTTGCACGCACAATATGAGCTGATACAATATCAAACCTTCTCAGGCTACTTAGTTTTCAGTGATTATTATGCTAAACATAAATTATTGATGTCAGACCAGAAGTTGTATATAAGTTGGCAGTGATTTTAAATAACAATTGTTTATCATTAACAACCAACTTGTGTGTGTCACTTTCCAGGTTCTTGTTTGTCTCTACAATGTTATGAGTGTTCTGGGACCAATGCTGTTGGGTGGACCAGCACTGTAAACTGCAATGATCAATTCAAGGCTGATGGAATTCCTACAAAGACATGTGCCTCAGGGGAAGTTTGCAAGGTCAGAAGCAATACAAAATATATACAGTAAAACTTCACGAATGTAAACACTGTTAGGATCGAGGGAAAGTGTTCTCATAATACCTGCTATTTTAAGATAACATGGGAGTCAATGGGGTTCAAGGGAAAGTGTTCTCAAAATACCTGCTATTTTAAGATAACATGGGAGTCAATGGGATATCCTAAAAATGAGACAAAGTGTTCATATTTGGAGGTGTTCACTTTAGAAAAGTGCTCATAAATACAGGTTTTATTGTACATTTGCATATTTTTACATGGATATGTCAGTGAAAGCTTTTAACGTAATTGGGTACAGAAATTCATCAATATACCATTAAATCATAAAGAAGTAAGGTATTAGATATTTTATGAGAAATACAAATAAGGATAATTTTTACGAGTATCTATTCAAAATCTTCGAGTATCTGTACAAAAGAAATTAATTTTTATTCTCGCTCCTGGATATTTGCATTTGACTCATTGCATTGCTTTTTCATTCACAGAATAGAAAGTGGCAGTTTTTGTAACCAATGAATTGGGCAACAATAGAGAAATGCGTCATTTTAGCTAGTACTTGTAAAATATAATACTCCGAGGTAGGGCTGCCATCATTAGTCGGAACGTCGACTTGTCAGTCAAAATGCAAGTTCGACAACGAAGTCGACAAAAATTCCCGTCATGTCGACAGCAAACGATATCAATACTTACTTGAAAATATCCAAATGGCCCCAATACATTTCAATACACATTTCAACGTGTTATGTGCGCGTATTCTGCGGAAATATTGTTCACATTCATTTCATTTTCAAAAAATAAATTCACCCGGAAGTTCCCTTCATGACTTCTCTTCTCTCTTGCGAGACGTTGTACGAGATTTCGCCCGAGCAGTCGAAATAAATCCCGGTCGAAACATTGCAGGTATTTGTCCCATTTTCGTCTATAATATTCTATTAACTTGGCATTTAGTAACAATATTAGGCAATTACTTCCCGATGATTTTTTCTCCCTGGAAAGTTCGATTGTCGACAATATTTTCGACAGCAGAGTTCGACTGTCGACACTGACATTTGAGTTCGATGGCAGCCCTACTCCGAGGTATCTTAATGCATTACAGCATTATTAATACCAGAGGGGGCTGTCAAAATCTCAGATATTTCTTATTTCTCACACTGTATTGGAGGCCTATTATGTTTTATCTCAGTAGGCCTTACCTTCTTCCAACGCTGTCTCTGTATAGCTACAAGTAATTAGCTAGAGACTCAAGTAAAGTAGACCCCTCTCCATCACTTTACCATTTGTTGAATTGTTAAACAATTTGTATTTCAGAAAGAATCCTCCAATACTCTGGGACTTGCATCTACTGCTACTCGCTCATGCTCCAGTAGTTGTTCTGATGCTAACTTAGATATTTTGGGGGTGAAAACTGCCACCAAATGCTGCTCTACTGATCTCTGTAACAGCTCGTATGGATTAACGTACAATTTTATGGTTGTCATGGCAATGGTGTCTGTAGCTATGGCAATGTGGAAGCTCTAATTTAAAGTTCAACAATATACTGTTGATGATATGATCGATGATGTAATTGACCATGCATTTTGTGTAAAAATACCATAGAAATTTGAGTATTGTCGGCGCAATGATTATGTGCTGGCCTAAGTACTGGTTCGGGATGAAGGATTTAAAATACACTTAAAGAATGATGTGATTATATGACACAGACTGTAATTTTTCAAGAGCTTTCTTATGACAATGTTCCAGTTTTTATTTTAAAATTAAACAACATTTAATGTACAAACTACATTTTATGTTTTATGGAATTTGTTTGGACTAAAAACAAATGCAAAGTAATTTATAGTGTCTTCTTATGGTATTTCAGTTGTCTAGCAACCATTGTGAGTTTGATACAGCGACTCTGGCTGGTTTTGTATTGTTTTCCTCATGATGCTCGAAGGCTTATATAAACAATTGTTACCTTATCAATATATTGTATAAAACACGAAATACACATTTTCATTTTATTTATAATCTTGTGAAATGACTAATAGAACAGAAAACAAATAGTAAAACGATATTTCAAGGCTTACGAAAGAAACCAATAAAGGTGCACCGAAGGCATGAGTTACATTTTCTCCGTAGTTGCAGTAAACAATGTTACAAAAGCATTTGTATTTGATTAAGGTAGACGGTACACCCTAATCATGTTGATTCAAAAAACTGAATTTCAAAGAAATCTATGAAAGTTGTAATACTGCCATTCATAAATGTTTCAACTGGGTCAATGTCAAGTGTTTTGCGACTTCTAACCCAAAGGGTGATGTCCTTTGTTTTCACTTTTTGAAATAATTAATGCCAATAAAGGATGAAAGAACCATGGACTTTAAATTCATGAAATATAATGATAAGTTTTATGAATGTTTTTTTAGAAATCTTAAAATCCACAAATCTAATTAATTTGTAAATTCCAGTTACTTTTAAAACTATGAATTACACCTTTTCTGAAATACAGTATTGTCAAATGAATCAATTCTTTTTTTATTTGAAAACTCTGACCATAATTTATAAAATTCAGAAACTATATGAATTAATCATATATGTCTTTATATGTTTATCTATGCCTTAATGGGCTTCAATTGTATGTTGTATAAATCTAATTCAAACAGGATAATCAATTGTATTGTTGACATTGTCAGCTACAATCATCATTGCTACATCGTTAGAATGTTTGACCTGTCTAATGTGGAACAGTTATACACTGTTATAAATGAGAAAACTTTTAGTACTTTGTAATTTTGTACATAGAGCTATAGATTCACAATTTCTTGTTTAATGTTTACGGACCTTTGAACGATATCACCTAGTGATTAATTGTACTCTTCCAGGGTTAGAAACATCCCATATACGAATGGGCCAAATGCGCATGTGCGGCTATGAGGTGTTCTTTGAGGGTGTGTACCTGTGGGGAATCGCATTTTAGGAATGTGATATATTTGTAGTTGTGTTCTCTTGCCATACCCTTCCTTTCAAAATAGTTATATACATGACCAATGTCAATAGTTAGAAAATTATTTCAGTAGTTGCTTGGAGTTTATTGATTTGACACACTTAGCCGTCACTAAACAGAGAAGATGTTTTACAATTGAACACAAACATGGGAATAAATTGAAAAATACTATAAGACTGTTTAAACAGTCTAAATAGATTAGTTAACTGAACAACGGGGAAATGTTTGCTTTTTCAACAGTTCTCATTATTTATTATTTTGACTTCTGAATGTCCCATTGTTCTGCTGGGAGTACATAGTGACATGGATTATTTATTCAGCTAAAGATCACTCCAATCGATATTTTCAATATGTCAAACTATTACCCAGACCTATCAACTTATCGTCTTAGTCACCAAAAAGACGTTGTGACATAACGTAGAATCACGTTAGACAACACCAGAATTTAGGCAACGTCGGTTACCATGGTAACGAAGGGACTTGGTTACGTTTTCAGTCTCTAACAGTATTTGTCATCATGTGCTGAGTGCCGACATTTTGTCATGTAAATGCCTTAATCTGCTGGAAATATTACCAGATTTAAAAAAACGCTCGTAATTTCTTTGGTTTGGTTTGGCAGGTAAGGTTTATGGGTAATTGCTGAGGTTTGGATGTAATTGAATTGTGAACCATTGTCAACGATTGTTATTATCAACCATTGTGAAATCTACCTTAATAAACCCAATACTATTCAAACAAACTACAGATCTCTTAAGGTAACAATCTTTGGCTAAATATCAACGGGTAAAGGAGAAAAAAGATTTATCGGAACCAGGGGTAATTTAAATGAGCCCATGGAAGAATTAAGCATATAAGGAATAATCTAAAATATCAACATCGTAGAAAACCAATTGTTAATAAGAAATTGGGAAAGTAATCCTAAAACTTCTTGAATAAATAATGTTAGTCGTATTGCCAGGTAACGGAGCTGCCCAAGACACGACATTGGTATTGGACACATTCGGATTCAGGATTGAAGTGTGTCAGTAAATAAAGTTTTCAGTATATTTATTGTTGAACGACTTCTTGAACTGGTTCTTAAAGTTTATAACAACTAACATTGTCTCTATCAAGGATCCCTTGCTGAGTCTCTTGGACAGGAATATTTTGGAATTCTATCCGGAATCGATTGCTGAGCAAATAAGGGAGAAGGTGCATGTGCATATCATAAATGGAAATAGACGGCAAGTGTTTCTAACAAGACATCGAGTGGACAATCGTTACAAGGTGAAACGGATGAATGTTTGAGCTTGGCAGACATTTCATCATATCACTTTCATTATTTTCTATCGATAGTGTCAATTGTTATGTCAATTGTTATTGTTTGATGTTGGAATATAGAGTTTAATGATATAGTTCGATTGATATTTGCTGTGAAGTTTACATACTGGACTACTTGTTAAGACATTTAATATCGCAGACCATCTCAAGATATCGATCTCAAGCAGCTACTTGATATAGCTCATCAAGCGATAGGGATTATGACAGAGATACGCACAAATCTTCCGGTCGAGAGGGTGTCCAGTCCGCATTTGAGCAAAGACGTCCTGGATAGTCACAATCGGGCGATCAACCCTACTGAAAAGGCGCCGCAACTTGTTAACACGCCATCGAAGAAGTCTTTATTAATAAAGTCTGAAACCACCAGTCAAGCATCTGGGAGGTCTGGGAGTTTGACCAGCATGCTGTTGATGAAGCGTAAACTGAAACGATGGCGACGCGGGAAGATGTCAAATGTAAGTGTTTCGGATGGCGAAACGTCCAAACAAGAGATCCGACATAAGGAGCCAACATATAAAATGGAACCCGATTGTAAATTTCGCTCAAAATGTATACAAGAAATTATGGAATGTTCACTAAAACAGAACTTGGAAAAGCTGGAGAAATATGACCACGGGCGATGTTCTCAACTCTCCCAATTTCTCTCCGAAGATATTAAACAAAAGGTGAAAGCATTAAAATTGGACAGGTACAAAATCGTGTGTAATGTTATTATCGGCGAGAATCAAGGACAAAACATGGAATGTGCTAGTAGGGCAGTGTGGAACATTGATACAGATAACAGTGCAACTGCGACATTCGCTAGTAAGGACATAGTCGCCATTGCAATATGTTACGGGATGTACTATGAATAATAAGGACTGATATGGTGGAATACCAGAAGTGTCTCCCTCACGATGTTCCAGATGTGATGGCAGGATATAACACCACATCAAAGTTTATACTCCTTTAAAGAATATACGCCTGGTACATGTAAATGCCAACCCGAACCAGGACTATCACCAATCACATGGTTACTTAAGCCAAATGATGGACGTAAAAAATGGCGACAGTAAAATTTGGGGGAAATAAGAAGTGCATGAAATGATGTAATATTCTTGATATTTATCCGATTCTTGTTGCATATTTCAATCATCCGTGGCCTCATATGCATAACTCTAACCATGGGCCTCATTTGATGAGTAATCAAAATGAAGACGACGATCTATTGTCGGAACGAATACGTAATATTAGGGAGTTTAAGCAGGCACTGTTTTTCACTTAAACGTGAAATTTAAGCGATGCATTTGTATGGGTGCTTGGTCATACACTCCCCTCCATAAACCTTAGCTCCCCCATTGAACTACGTGTTAAAGTCTCTTTACTTTTGAATTTTTATTTACTTAACCTGCGATGAAAATACTTATACTATTGATTGAAACGTAATTTGACCTTATTTCCAATACCTCCAAATTTTCTCAATTTTTTTCCTCAATTACAATAGATCAAAAATTGATGATGGAAATGGTAGGTTTGCCGCAAGTCATATGACAGAATATCCATCACTCCGAGTCCTTGCAAAAATACAAGTTAGGTTGGCAATTGAATTTGCTAACTCTATTTAACAAAAAATTGATACCTTTCTTCAGGATCAGCAAAGTTATACGTCTTTAAAGTCAAAATTATTTTTCAAAAAACTCCCATTGAAATAACACAGGAGGCGAAAAATGATTTTCAAAAATGACTTTGAAGCTCTGTAACTTTAGTATTCATCAAGTAAGCTAAACACTTAGTGTACAAAAAAGTTAGACAATTCAATTTTCTATATAAAAATATTTTTTGCTGAATCTTTTACTGAATAGATATCCTGATTTCTGATTTGCCCCGAACCCACCATTTCCCATTGGTTTACATGGGAATGACGATTTTCAAAAATTCATCAAATTTATCATCAATTTTCGATGTATTGTAATCGAGGAAAAAATTGGAAAAATTTGAAGGTATTGAAAATGAAATCAAGTTACGTTTCCATCAGTATTATAAGTTATTTCAGGTTAAGTGAATAAAAATTCAAACGTAAAGAGGATTTAACACGTAGTTCAATGGAGGAGCTAAGGTTGCCAAACTTATGGAGAGGAGTGTACGTATAGGTTGGCGTTTCGATTTTATATGCATGCTTAAACTCCCATTACTTTCCCAGTGTACCGGTTTGGGAATAAACTAACAAACAATAAAATTGTAAACTAAAAAATCATGATAAATTATATCCTTGACTTGTTATTGTATTATTTCATCCTCTGCGTTTATAAGGTTATGGACTCACTGGAAGGTTTTGGTCTCCGCGGATTATCCCGAGAGAAACATGTGTGAGACGAGGGACCGCATAAACGGCGGAAGGCATTGACCAAGGGGACGATCTGTTTATCCCGTAAATGTGTTTAGCACATTCATGAGTTGCTGCTTTTTTATAGAATCTCTCAAAATAAATCCATATCCCATCAGCTATTGAAAATTCAACGTTTTACAAATAAATTCAAATACGTCCAGTAATGTGGTAAATAGAGGTTATTTAATGGGAGGGATGGAACATGAAATTTACTCCGAGGGAAAATATGATGTTGGCCAAGGAAAATGTCTCATTGACCGAGGGCGATAGTTCAAGTGTCAATTTGACATTTTCAGAAGCCGATATTCGATATTTTCAAGGAAAAAAATCATTTTCTATTATGGCCATCAATAACCTATTTATTTCATTATGTGTTTTTTTCTGAAACTAATTCATTTTCCAGTTTCACGGTCATCACCCAATGATGGTGTCATACAATTATACAATTTGAGTTATCATATGACATTATCAACTTTTATAAACAAGTATTAAAATAGAGCGCGAAAAATCAAGATAAATCCCTAGAGAAATTTCTAATACGCGATCCTATAAGGGATCTGATACGGGACTTTGGCTGATACGGGATCTATACGGGATTTGTTGAATATCAGTTCTATCCCATGCTTATTTCCCATGGAAAACATATTATTATACTGCAAAAATCATCAAAAGATGAACAGGTATTGCCTCCATAGAATGAAATTGCTTATTATCTCTTCAGGCTCATTACCCTTTATTCTTAACACAAACGTATACGTCTCCATTATGTCCGTAACCTACGTATATTTACGACCTACGCATCTCTAGCGTCAGGATCAGGAATGATCCCTGTAACATTAATTGAATAGAAATTAATAATAATGCCTTGGGTACAGTGAACCCATTTGTTATCATTTAAGTAAGATCATTAGACGCCATTAATTATTGATTATTGATATTGATATTAGTTGTCTCATCGTCCTTCTATCAACCTTCCTTTCAGCTAGAAGGCCATGGGCTTGTATGAATTTCGATCCCTCAGTCACAGTCGTGGGAGTGGCATTCACACTCACTCTTATGCAAGGTTAATGATCCATTATTCATTTAAGCTTACGCTGCACTATTTAACTGTAACATTTGTTTCCTTTTGTATTAACGTGGCCTATTCAAATATTGATACATCATTTTTGCCACTCTGGTTTTTGATAGCTTATGCAAATACCCATTCATTAAGAACGATAGCGAAAGAATGCCCTCTTCTTTTGTTACAACCAAAGTGTACCATTCTTTAAAATAAAATGCCGTTCAATGATTCTATTGTGTTTCTACCTGGGTGAAGCAAATAGCAATAAGACAAGTCTAAGTATCAAAATTAAGTTGCCTCTCATCCAAGAGGGTTTAGACCGATATAAAGATGGCAGCAAAGGTTCATGTGGAATCCTCTGAAATATACATCCTCTATTGATTGTTCTGCCATCTTTTAAAAAATATATTTCTATTCGTGGCCCTTTGGTACACAGAGAAAAGTCTTGCTACAACCTCTTGTGAGACCCCCAACCCAAGCACCCCCCCCCCTAGCTACCCCTTTTCTCCAAACAGCTGACGCTTTGCCGGGGTATGTAGGCGGCACGACCCATCCCCCAGATTCATCCGTAGGCCTACACAGAAATCGCCCCCTCATCATCTTGGGATATCTCCTTGCCAGGATGGGCCTGCAACCTACATACCTACCCACAGCAACTGTAGCTAGCCAGAGATTACAAAATTGTGTTTGTGTAGGTGAAGTAGATAAGGGTGAGGAACCATAGTATTTGGCATCTCAAATATAGGGCCCCCATAAAGGCATATACCATTCAATGATAGTGATCAGATGTGACTGAGGAGTATTTATCGAGGTCCACAACTCCCAGTCGTGGGATCATTGGATCAATGTTGCTATATTATTACCTTTAACCAGTTTTATCCCCGTTCTGTACACCAAAATTAGTTGAGTTGTGGACCTCAATAAAGGAGTATCAGAAATTAAAGAACGGTATCCAGTATTCAGCTTAAAATTTCGTGATACCTATTATGCATTCATAAAAGTAGAATGGCGGAAACTTCGAAAAACAAAATTCCAGGTGAAAAACGTGATATATCCGTAAACAGCAAAGAAATTGGTAAGATTTGGCCCCTTTTTAACTCTGCAAATAATTGTTTAGTTTTCTTCGAACATAGTTTTAAACAATTTAGTCTACATCGGTGTAAAATAGAACATTTGTAGAATTGTAACCTATTATCGCCCATTCCAAAACAATTTTACAATCAATCACCCTTGGGCTACTATTAGAGCTCTTGTCTTTAGTTTATTTCGATTGGGTTATTACTGCAGCAGTCATGGAAAAATACATTCGTATTTTACTCATTCAATATATGTAAACTCATTACTCAGAAACCCAATACTTCGAAACCCAATATTCCGAAACCCAATTTTCCGAAAATCAAGCTTAAGGTTCAGCTGGAAAGTAACATTTTGGTAAAAAATTGCTATACCTGCACATGTTATTTTCTGGTACATAATTAAGTATGAAGGCATGCGTGTATTTCCTTGCTTTTTTCAGGAAAGTATCATTACACTGTCTACTTTTAGTAAACCTGGAAACAGGTCAATGGTAGCTCCTGTGTTGTCTGGAAACTTTGAAAGAAAATTTGGAAAAACAGGAAGTGTGAAATATCAGAATTCCCTGGAGTTCCCTTTGAACGCCTACCAGATATTCTAAAAGAAGACAATGTAATGATACTTTCCTGAAAAAAGCAAGGAAATTGATACATGTCTTCATACTTTATTTTGTACCAGAAAATAACATGTGCTGGTATAGCAATTTTTACCAAAATGTTACTTTCCAGCTGTACCTTAAGTACAAGTATTGCCCCAGAAAAATGTGGTTGTCGCCTTTATGATCCCAAACAACATAATAAAAGTTTAGCTATGTAAACCACAAGTAATACCATGGGCTCTACCATGATCTCATAGAGCCCATGGTATTACTCAGAAAAATCTGATCATGGTCCATGAGTTTCTAATGACTTTTTCAGATTATTAGGTTTTGGTTTATGCCTTTGGAGTTTTGGGTTTCGGAGTAATAAGTTTCAAAATAACGGGTTTTGGAGTATTGAGTTTCAAAGAAATAGGTTTCAGGTTTTGGAGTATTGGGTTTCGAAGTTATGTGTTTGGAGAATTGGGTTTCTCAGTAATGCATTCCGGAGTTATGGGTTTCGGAGTTATGGGTTTCTTAGTATTGGGTTTTGGACTGTTATGGGTTTCAGAGTAATGTGTCTGGAGTATTGGGTTTCAGAGTTATGGGTTTCGAAGTATTGGGTTACTGAGTAATGTATTTTAGGGTATTGGGTTTCGGAGTAACAGGTTTTGGAGTAAGGGCTTGTCCCTGCAACAATTGATTGGCCTTTTGTACATTTAAATTTAGTAGGTTTTAGCCATATTTTATTTTTTGAAAATTACATGTCAGAGAAGCATCAAAATACAAACACATATTATATAAATCATAGAGATGTTACATTTTGTTGTCTACTTATATTGGGATTTAAGAATTTAATAACTCAGTTTGAATTTCAAGGTCCTGTATGAGTTTTATTTAATTTTTAACAATTTCTAGGAGGTCCCTCTGTGAGCCAGAAAGAGAAGAGAATACCTAACACTGAACTTATCCCGCCATCTAGGTTCCAAGTACCCATCCAGAAGCAAGAAGACCCCTGGAAATCACTGTCAAAAGTCACCAATGATCTTTTACAATTACGTCTCGAATATGAAGCTCTAAAGGCCAAGTAAGTCATCAGTATGATTTTTTAACTCAAGTATTTTTTAATTTCCAATTTTGACTCTAAGAAATATTCCATATCAATTGCCGTGCAATGTCAGTCAATTAGCCAATGCAATTTAATTGTATTTACATTATTACATTTTGAGAGACCACTTGAAATAAATGGAAACTGTAAAAAACTCAGAAGAAAGTACATTGTACATTATTTTTGTAAATGTATACATGTATATACATGTCAATATGTACATTTACAATGATAATCATTGAAAATGACATATTATTTGTACAAATATGTTTGTAATCAAATGCACATGTATTTCAGGAAGCCAGAACCAGAACCAGCACCAGTTCAACCTCTGCAAGTTCCCAAAGCACTCATTGCAGCTCCTGATGTAGGTTGAGTTCATCACTTTATACACTGAATCTCTTTTAGGTTGCCACCCTGTTTTAATGCCAGATACGTTCTCAAGTGTATGTTTTACGGCTATTTATTTTGTATGAATATAAAATGAACTTTAATGAGGAATACATACTCAAAATGTAGATATATACAGGGCATCAAATAAGTCTGTTCTCTCCTCTCCCTCAAAATTTAATGTTTCTTCTCTAGATTGACCTGTTAAATATGTTCTTATAACTTTATCCAGGATAAGTTGTTCATAATTAACATCTGGGCATACACTGGTGCCATCTTTCTGTTAGACCAATGTACTGTATTTGTATAATCTTGTAAAAAAGTAAACAGAAGGCATTTGGATGTAAATCAATGCTTTGAAGAGTATAATTTTTAATCTCTGTTCTGTCAGGAAATTCGAGCTCACATTGATGTTCATCATCCCTCTTCACGTCAACAATCCGATTGGCTACCACTCAATGACATCATCACACGCCAGGCTACAGAGATCGCAAATCTTAAATCTGAGTTGAAGTGCCAGTGTGAGAAACAGAATGAGGAACTGAGCAGATTAAATCGTGAAATGTTGTCACAGGAACGTAACTTGGAAAGACAGATAGCTGATCTAGAGAGAGATTTGCAAAATACAGAATCAAGTTATCAAAAACAGGTAAAATGAACGACAATTATCAGGAAGTTATAGGCATCAGAAGGGGGGAGGTGCGTTGAGTTAAAGTTCCAAGGGGGAGCATGCCCCTTGACACCCCCAGATGTTTTCTTGAAAAAAGGAACCCCTTTTTCAAATATGGTCTGACGCCCCTGAAATAATTTACAATGCCATAAAGAGAATGTCCTATTTCTGAAAAATAAAGAGTTAGCACATGATATTAACAAATAACATCAAAACTCATTTCACTAGAACACTACTTGTTCTATGGCAGATTTTGTCATCTCGTTAAAGCTGGCATTCAGTGTCTCTGTAACAATTGTAACACTTTTGTAACCATTTTCAAGTGACATCTTCCATGTTAATTACCTGTATCAATTTTACTTCAATTAAATCAAAGAGAAATATTTTTAACCGTCAGATCTCAGAGATGACATCACAAGGTGAGACTCAGAAAGAGGCTGCAAGATCCCGACAAAGCCAACTAGAAGACAAAATATCGGAATTGACCAATGAACTTTCACACAGAACTAAAACACTAAATGACCAGAATAGAGAACTTAAGCAACAAAATGAGAAAATAGTGGAGGACTTGAAATCTCAAGAAAAGTAAGTATTTTTAGTTTTATAACAAGAATTGAAAATATTTGATGAGATGATATGTGTGATAATATCTGAATGTAAAAGATATATGTGAGAAAAATACATGAATATACTCCAGTAAATAAGAAATTCTTTTGGCTTTTTAATTCCAACTTCTAGTTGAAAGTTAATTTCTTCACAGTTTATTCACCAGTAATATGTTTAAGAAAAAATATTTTGCAGAGACAAAAGCAGTGAAATGAGAAAGCTAGAGGATCAAATATCTCAACTGAAGGTTTACTTATCTGAATGTCAACAAACCAGTAAATCCAATGAGCTCTGGAGACAACAAACTGAAGAACTCTCCACAAAATTGAAGGTGAGGCTGCTTCATAATAAATGTCTGTTTAACAGGGATTATTTTTGAAAAGAAATTACATGTACTCAACTTTTTATGTCACTTAAGCAGAAGTGGTGACATATTGTTATATTCCCCAACTTTTTGTGCATGGTGTTCTCGGTAGTTGTTCAGTGTTTAGCATGCAGTTAGCATCTGTAACAAATGGCAGGTGGTGACATTTTGCATGTTAATGCCTTGTTTCTTTTACTTCAATATTGCAAAAATACATATATAAGAAACGCTCCTTTAGAAATCATTGAAAATGTAGCCTAAGGAATAAGTTTGGCCCGAGAGCTTCTCGGATGATCTTGTATTCAAGACTATTTTCATAATATCTTGAATGTGCTATATTCCAGACAGCATTGGGGGAGAAAGATGCAATAGAATCCAAGCTAGAATTACAGGATGTCAGGTTGAAGTCAACCCAGGAAATACTCTCCATACAGGAAACAGCACTATGCAAGGTAGAATTAACATTAGCTATATAGTAGACAAAAAATACAATTGTAGATATTAATGAAATAAGTCTTAATTCATAAACCTGTATCCTTTGAAATGTGCATGTATTGAATATCTTTATGTATGTGTTACTTATTGCTTATATGTGCCAAATATCAGCAAATAAAGTAGTGTGTTCAGGGGATTGATGTAGGAGTACTTTTATTGACTGATTTTCTTTGTACTTACAGGGTGAGAAGGACCAAAGCAACAAGTTGAATTCTCTACTGACAAGGTAAGACATTATATACCCATATAGCATGATTGAAGTTATTGGGCACCCCTTATTGCGGGTGCCTTATTGTGTATTGTAACACACTCCAAGTCTTCATGTGATGTCGTCTGTTGTTTATTGTACAACACACTTCAAGTTATTGCGATATGAAGACATAATGTGACATATTTTTATATAGTCTGTTGATGGTGTTTGTTGGTTGATGCCAGTCATTGGTGTTCGGTGGTCAGCGTCTTACAAATGCAGTTGGTGACGTTTTGCATGTTAATGCCTTGTTTAGTATAAACATCCAGTATTAAACAATAAACATGTTAAATGTAATAACTTTATCTAGCCTGTTTAGCTGTCAACACCAGAAAGTGGTGATATTTTGCATGTTAATGCCTTGTTTATCCAGTGTGTTTGTAGATGGTAGTTATAGCATGTTTTACATTGTGCTGCTTAGTTGGTTACCAGGTACATGTCTCTTGGTAAAGGTCATAATGAGTTCATCCTATGTTCTTTTTCAGGTGGAGAGAGAAAGTATTTGTGCTGCTTATTCAACAGAAATCAAGTGATCTAGTCAGTAAGAAGGATGCTCAGAATTATCAAGAGAAGGTATGGTATGGACAACAGGCCCTTAGCCAGGATTTGCCAAGGGGGGTTCACTTTTTGAAAAATTCCAGGGGGGTTCACTTGTGACAATTTTGGTCCAAAAATGGCCAAAATAAGTGCTTAGAATGATGTAAAACTGCATGATTTTGAAAGATTTTTTTGGCCAGGGGGTGTTCGCTTGAACCCATCGAACCCCCCCCCCCCCTGGCTACAGGCCTGAACAATCAACTCTTTTAATATAATAAAGCAACAATCAACTCAAGGTATGTTGTCTGATTACACCCATATTGGCAGCTATAATGCCAATATTGCTTGAATTTAGTTATGTTTATGTAATACCTTTGTGTAAATAAATTTTAATATTTGAAAATATTAAAACTGATCCATTTAATGTTCCCAGATTGCAGGTCTTGAACAGAAGCTATCTGAGGCTGAAGGGAAGGTACAAGTTCTGACACATACAATATCTGATCTCCAGGCTCAGCTTGATATACAATGTAATGACAACAAGGTAATTAGGCACTTTTATATAAGATAGGTATTATGAAATGGAACCAGTGGCAGATCCAGGGGCAGGGCAGGGCCGCCCCCCCCCCCTAAGTTGGGCCCAAAAACAAACAAAAAATCTGGGCCAAAATTTGAAGAAAATGGGCCTCAAAATTTCAAAAATGGGGCTTTTTCTCTGACCTGATCTCTGACCTGAAATTTGCCCCCCCCCTTGTTGGTTCCTGGATCCGCCCCTGGGAATTATTTGGATGAATCTTGAAACTAGATTTATTGTATTTGAGATTGCCCCACCTATTGTTCGAAAATGCAATTGAAAATTTATTGACTCTTCAAATTCATCCAGGTTCCAACCTGGATGTTACCATAGCCATACGGGTAAAATATCTGGAAACTCATTTACAAATTTCCCCCAACAAAAGTTCATTCATTTGTGTTAAAGATGTAAAGTCTTTATAACCAGGTAGCGCTAAGGTGGGAACTAGTGAAATTAGAATTTGTACATTATAATGTATGCTAGTTGAATGCCATGAACATTTTCCCCCTACAGCTAATTATTAAATCCATTTGTCGCTATATTGTCCCTTATGACTTATTTAATTAAATGAGTACAAGCCATTATATTTAACTTCACAATGGTTAATTTATTTTAAATGTTAACTGCATTTTTCATAGTAGCTAGGTTCATTCAGTATAGAACTTTATCTACAGCTTCTTAATTTAAGAGTCTCGACCTTTTTTTCAAATTTGAATATAGTCTTTTGATAAATAGTAATGAATACAACCAACCAGTACATTTATTATGATTCAAAACGTAAAATATGAAATGACAAAAAGATTTGTTTTAGGTATTACAAAATGAAATTACAAATAGCCAGCAGGTGGCGCTAATGCTAGATGCGAAAAATAACAAAGAAGTGGAACATGTCACTAAATTAACACAGTTTGCCGAACAGTAAGTATATATAGTTTATGTTCAATGTTTGTTCATTGTTTGTTCTGACCATATGATATTATATTGTAATCTGAATGAAAATAACACTGACTGTAGGAAGATGTCTCCTACAGTATTAAAATGAGTTGAAACAATAGATCTTTTTCAATTGTTAAAGTCTAAAAAATTTATTAAATTCTATATAACTTACTTATAATGAGCTCATCCTTTTCAAATTATTGGCATAGACCTAGACATATTGACACATTTATGGAAAAGATTGTTTCCTGGGACCCATTTTTGTACCATTCCTAGTAGCGAACATTCGAAATTTAAAAATTGATCAACATTTGTAAATATTTAAAAAGTTACGAACGAGTTGCGAATTCGTAAAGATGCGATGGACCATTTTTGTATGCATAATTTGTACTTTTTCAATTGTTTTGAGCTAGATTTACGAATGAATTGACGCCATATTCTACAGTTGTCAAAGCAGTTAGTTCAACACATAGGATTTATCAAAATAATAAAATCAAAGTCGTACAGTAAGAATTGTATTAAAATAAAGATTCTATGAAAAAAACTAAACCAGATATAGCAATAGGTTGATAATAATTTGATCAGTGTCCCCCTTTGTGTTCTCTAAAGAATGACAGAACATCACAAATTACACTATATATTAATAAATAAGAAGTTGTTCGCAAAGTTATGAAAGGGTCAGAGGTGCTATAAAATCTACGAAAGAAAGCATGATGTTACTTTATTCATAATTTTATGAAGTATTGGTAAAACGAATCTTACGAAAATACAACTTTTTGGAATTCGCAGATTAAATAATGGACTTACGAACGTTCGTTACCATAAACTTTACAAAAACGGGCCCCCGATTAATAATGTTTTATCCTTTGCTGCCAGTTTAACTATTAGCATAGTACTATATATTTACAGAAATTTGAAAAACGCAATCATAATATTCAAGGAACGATATGCATATTTAGAAGTCTGTTGAAATGTAGGTTCTTTTTTATTTCTTTTTTTATCTCATGGTACTTGCCTGTATCAGTGGATGAAATTTGAAAATAGAATAGAATATAAAACTTCATGAGAAAAATTATTTACAGGTAGATATTTATGCACAAGTGCCAAATTGTTACTAAACCCAGCAAGAACATCTAAGTGTACAATATTCATAAGGAAAACAAACCCCAACTATCCCAAACCATAATCTAATGTGTGTAATACCCTCCCCCTCCCCCATTATTTAGAATTGCTTAATTCAGTGAGATTTCTTTAGACAGTAACATCAGTTATAGGTTTGATCTATTGAAATTTCTTCTACATCATTACCATTGTTTCTTTTCCATAGTTGTTTAATTGCGTTTCTATAATCTTTCTGATAAACAGCATATATGATTGGATTAATAGCTGGGTTGAGGCATGCTGTCATCAAAACAAGGCTCCATACAACTCGAGTTGATGACACATTGTAATATTCCAGTATCACTGCAATCGCAAAAGGCAGCCATGATATAATAAGGAAGTAGGCTATAAAACATAAGAACAACGTCTTCTTTACTGATTTCCTCAGATCTCGATCCTGTGTTGTTTTAATTCCAGTGTCAAACCTCTTTATGTCCATTGCGGCGATACTTTTAAGCTGTTTCCGTACAATCACTAATATCTTCATGTATATCCCCACGATTAATGTTCCAATGAAAATCATCTCTAAAAATAATATCATACCAAATATTTTTGGGTAGACCTCGTTTACAATACACTCCATGTCATGTACATTCTCCAAGATTTCCATGCCTGGAGGTGAAGTGTAAAATATTGGAAGGTAGATCAAATGCAGAAATGGTATTGCGCATGCCACTCCACCTGCCCATTTGATCCTTTTCAAAGTCATCCATTTTTGATAAATAAATGGATGCAAGATTGCAAAATATCTTTCAATAGCTATCAAGAAAACAACATTACTTGATGTGTACATAGTTAGATACATTACACTGTATGAAATCGGGCAATATGTTTTGTTAAAGACTCTTGAGTACAAATGTATAGGTGCCGCAAAACACCCTGCTATAAAGTCAATTGTTGTAACTATGGCAACCAAAATGTGGGTTGGTGTTTGAAGAAGGTTCTTTTTTACTATCGCTGCAAGTATTAATCCATTGCCACAGATTATCATTACAATGTCAATTAAAGTCAATATGATTGTCAAATAGTTTGAGTTAGTTAAGTGCAATCCATTGTTTGCTGTGACATTCATTATGTATGTATTCAAACAAGTGTGGAAGTGTTCCCTTTTTTAAGGTTTCAACTGATCAATGTATTTGTTGATACTGTTAGTATTGTTTGTGAGGCTATAAATGAAGCTGCATTGAGCTCAGAATATCATCTTTCAACACCTATTTCATCCTGAAAATGAAAATTGGTCATAGGTAAGGTCTAATTTGACTATGCAGCAATGATGGTAACTTTGTCTCTTTTAATCCTAATACAGTCGTTTCATTCCCTTTTTAGTTCTTCACCGATAAATTCTTTATTAATTTTTATTATATTCCTAGTTATGACTGTTCACCTTGTCTATTGCGGCAGGGGATTAGGTTTTCACATTGAAATAAGTAGGAGTAGGCCAGTGAGCTATGATTACTTATTCAACCATAACTTAATGGATTGTATTATAGGCAAACTATTCAAGTACAAAACAGGATCAATACAAAGATTCACTAATGAGTTATGTTTATAGAAACTTAATCCAAGTAAAAGCATATATCACACATAACAAGACAGATTATGTGAAAGTGATCCATTAACCATCACTCTCATGGATTAATATGATTGTTTTTGTCAATTAATAGAACAATATTGACTGTTTTTTGTGTGACATTTATTCAAAAATCTTGTTCTAAAACAATTCTGGATTTGGTCTCCATTAGGGCAGATTTATGTACATGTATTCACATGAGCCTTTCGCATTCAGATTTGATCATGTATTTGAAATTAATGGAATCAAAGTAAAGAGAGACTGTAAAATGTTAAAAGTAGTCTTTACAAAGAGCATTCTATCTTCCCCTAACAATGCTGAGTCATAATTATCCCATCGAACGAAGTTCGGAGGGATATAGGGAACGCCTCCGTCCGTCCGTCCGTACGTACGTACGTCTGTACGTACGTCCGTCCGTCCGTCTGTCTGTCCGTCCGTCCGTCCGTCCGGGCAATAACTCAAATACCGTTGGCCCGATTTTGTTCATATTTTGTACACATATACCCTACGGGGGTAGAAGTTCTGCTCGAGAGCCGATTTTCAAAATGGCCGCTCATTTAAAAATGGCGGCCATTTTAGTGCCGATTTTACTGTAATTTAGGTGCAATATGTAAAACTGTAATAGCAATATGTTTTAAATGTAAAAAAATTATATAGGACATTGATAAAGCTAGAAATGTAGATATTAAAGAAGCACATGGCAGTCATCTTGAAAAATGGCGGCCTTTACTCGTTATTTTACGATTTTTGCTGTAACTCAAGAAGTAGTGGAGCGATTTTGTTCATATTTGGTATGTGAATACTATAAGCATGGCTCACTGTCTATGACACTTTTGGTAGGAGGCGGCCATTTTGAAAAATGGCCACCATTTTTCAAAATGGCCGCCATTTTAACATATTTTACTATAACTCAAAAAGTAGTGGAGCGATTTTGTTCATATTTGGTTTGTGAATACAATTAGCATGGCACACTGTCTAATAACACTTTTGGTAGAAGGCGGCCATTTTGAAAAATGGCTGCCATTTTAACGTATTTTACTTTAACTCGAAAAGTAGTGGAGCGATTTTGTTCATATTTGGTATGTGAATAATATAAGCATGGCACACTATCTAATGACACTTTTGGTAGAAGGTGGCCATTTTGAAAAATGGCTGCCATTTTAACGTATTTTTACTCGGGGTGGAAGGTGTGAGAATTGTGCAAAAAATGACTTTGTGAGCTGGATGGAGTTTCTCTGTATTTTTCATTCTATTAGGGTTTCCTGCATAAGGGATTTCGCCTGCGAAGCATAGAACTCTTGCGAACATATCTAAATATTGGTCCGAAGAAGACATACCTTGAATTTTTTAGAAAAAATAGGCTAAAAATGGAAACTACAAAAAGTCAAAATGTTCCAACTCAAACAAAACTCTAGCTATTTGATATTAACACTATGTATTATTTAATGTTTTTCAGATGTTTAAGGACCTTCATTAGTGTACTAGTGTCTAGAAATAAGATAATTAAGGACAAAATATGGCATTTTTGATCATTTTCGCTTTCAGCAGTAACATATAGTTCCTTATATCTTGAGTTTAATGTTGACTGGTTGTTGCAATTTTAATCAAATCTGTTCTTGTATATGTCTTCTTCCATTTCAGATACAAAAAATGTATATTGGACCACCAATGGTCATATTAGAGCTTTCAGATCTCCCCTACCCCATTTATTATGAAAAATTACTGAAACATATGAAAATGTAAAATAACTTGAATTTATAAACTTTAACAATGTTGTAGTTATTCTATATCAATATTATGTATTATTTAATGTTTTTCAGATATTTCAGAACCTTTATTGGTATACTAGTGCCTAGAAATGAGACATTTAAGGACAAAACTTGGCATTTTCTAAAATCATTTTAGCTTTCAGCAGTAACATTTAGTTCCTCATATATTGAGTTTTATGCTGACTGGTTGTTGCAATTTTAATCAAACCTGTTCTTGTAGATGTTTTCTTCCATTTAAGGTATAGAAAATGTATATTGGACCACCAATGGTCATATTAGAGCTTTCAGATCTCCCCTACCCCATTTATAATGAAAAATTATAAGAAAAATATGAAAATATAAAATAACTTGAAACTATAAACTTTAATATAGTTGTAGCTATTCTATATCAATATTATGTGTTATTAAATGTTTTTAAGATATTTCAGAACCTTTATTGGTATACTAGTGCCTAGAAATGAGACATTTAAGGACAAAACATGGCTTTTTTTACCATTTTTGCTTTCAGCAATAACATACCTTATATCTTGAGTTAAATGCTGACTGGTTGGTGCATTCTTAGTCAAATTTGTTCTTGTAGATGTCTTCTTTCATTTAAGATATAAAAAATGTATAGTGGATGACCAATGTTCATAGTAGAGCTTTCAGATCTCCCCTACCCCATTTATTAGGAAAAATGACTGGAAAATATTAATAAATTAAAAGTAAAATAACTTCAAATTATGAACTTTTACAAAGTTGTACATATTCTTTGTCAAAACTATGTATTATTTAATCTTTTTCTGATGTTTCAGGACCCTCATTAGTATTCTAATGCCTAGAAATGAGATATTTAAGGACAAAACTTGGCTTTTTTTTCATTTTCGCTTTCAGCAATAACGTATAGGTCCCTATATCTTGAGTTTTATGCTGACTAGTTGGTGCATTCTTGGTCAGATCTGTTCTTGTACATGTCTTCTTCCATTTAGGATAGAAAAAATGTATATTTGACAACCAATGTTGATATTAGAGCTTTCATGTCTCCCCTGCCCCATTTATAATGTAAATGAAAAAGTAATTTCAAAACATAAACTTTAACAAAATTGTAGCTATTCTCTATCAATACTATGTATTATTTAATATAACCTTCATTTGATTACATGTGCCTAAAATTTGGCATCTTTAGCATTCTGCATTTAGCAGTAGCATATGATTTTCCACAATTATAATTCTTTGATGATAGATTCATATATTGAATCTGTCTTCTTTGATTTAAGTTAAAGAAAATGTATGTAAGACAACGAATGTTTTTTTTTATTAGAGGTCTAAGATCTGCCCTCTACCATTTAATAAGAAAACCAACACAAATGTTATTATTGTATGTTAATATGCTTAAACTTTTCAAAAGTTTAGCACATTTATTAGCACACTAAAATCAAAAAATGACACATAAATGGGCAAAATGACCAATTTTTCACTTTCAGCAATAGTTGTTTATATTTTTAGTTGAATGGGGATTAGTTGACATATTGTTATCTTCAAAGCATGGAAAATGTGATTTAAACACCAATATACATATTAGAGATAAAATTACTACACTACCATATTTTTAAAAGAATACTCAAAATAGAATAGTGCGAAATAATTTTGTTATTTTACAGTTTACTCTCATATGAATCAAAGGATATGTCTATATAATAAACATGATTGTTCACAACTCTCGAACTTTATCAATTTAATACAAATTCTCTCAACATTGAATTCCCTTGTCTTGTCTGCAGCACTGTATGGGCCATAAGGAGAGTGTCTACTTCTTCATGATCAGTATTTGATAGATTGTTGCAACTATCAGTTTTGCAAAGTTCAATAGCAGCTCTGCCATAAGTGAAACTCATCCCATAATTTAGAGATACAGGGTGTCCGGAAAGTAAAGATACAAACACTCTAATTTGAATAGATTTCGGTTTAGATTACAATTCATCTACCAAATTTTATAACATCAACGTGTTAAAGTTACGATTGTCATGGTTACGGTGGTCAGGGGTATGAGGAGCAGTTCCATGATGTCGCTAAATTGTCATAAATTGCTAGAATTTAACCATTTGAAACAGTGTTTATTATTGTATTTCCTATCAATGTTTTGTTTTGTTCAATATTGTATTCTTGCTGCCATAGTATTCTCTTTAGACTAATGATATCACTGATGCATATCATAACTATATAAAGTCACTAACCAGTATAATCAAAGAAACATTATTTAAGTGCTTAGAAAAAAGGTCCCTGGATTAATAGGAAAGTCAATAGTGCACTTCCTGAATGCACCAATTCACAAAGCAAAGAAAACAAACCTTACAATTGAATGTCTTGACATTAAACCTTTTAATTTTGTACAATGGCCCATATTACACTGAGAAGGTCCTGTTGGACTCCTTCATTAATGAAAATCTTAAAGCAATATTTGTTAGAAGTTCAACAAGAAAATGAGACTGCTTGAAGCCTATTTTATCAGTAATCTGAGAGATGGACATCAGCGGTTTTGTCAGGTCTTAAATCTCTGGTCAAGATGCACCATGAATGTTTAGATAATGTTGGGAAATACATAATACTGGATAAAAGTAGTAATGTCAAATGACCAAATAATGTTACAGTACTACTTCTTTTGCTGTTGTGGTACATCATTTGATGTATAATACAACAGATGATGGAGTGTCAAGATGATATCGGCAGGAGAAAAAAATTATAAAACATAATTGTGACGCTGCTCCACATACCAGGGACTACCGTTACCATAACAGCCATAACTTTTTCATTTTGAAACAAATTGTCGTGACAGTTGCAGGATTAATTATTATAATGTCATTCTATAATCTGTAGCAATTTCATCTTACAACAGGTAAATCTATTGAAATTAGAGCATTTGTATCTTTACTTCCCGGACACCCTGTACAGTAACATTGCTTCACAAACCAAAGACAGCTTACCATTTTGTAATACTTTCCAAAATCATCTTGTTGGCTGTTATTCATTTCACAATGTTTGCATTTACCAAAATATCCCCAAGCCCAATATCCATCATGAACTTCCTAATTACACCACACTTAGGTGTAATATGGAAATCACCAAGCCTTTGACAACATTGCAATTGATATGAGGGAATTCAACCAATATGGCTTGATCACTGGTTATAATTATCACACTACTTTAAATATATTCCAAGTGTTCTACTATAATTGCATAGATTCATGAGCAGTTTGCAACATATTATAACCAGAAAAGCCCAATGGACAAAGATAGAGAATACCCGCCCCATTTGCAACTCAACTTTAAATGTCTAATTTTTAGACTTGTATACTCATGAAGTTCCTGACACATCTGAAAAATATCAAATAATACTTAGTATTGAACTAGAATAGCGACAACTTTGTTAAAGTCTATACTTTGAAATTGTTTGATTTTATATTTCTGGTTATTTTTCAAAATAAATGGGGTAAGGGAGATATGTAAGCTCTAATATAATGACAGGCTTTCCAATATACATTTTTAAATACCTTAAATCAAAGTAGGCAGGCAAAAGAACAGATTTGATCAAGAATTCATCAACCAATCAGCATAAAACTCAAGATATAAGGAACTATATGTTATTGCTAAAAGTGGAAATGATGAAAAATTGATGAAAAATGACAACTTGTTCTTAAATGTCTAATTTCTCTACACTAGAATACTAATGAAGGTCCTAAAACATTAATTACAGCAATCAATAACACATTAAGAATGGCTACATCTTTGTTAAAGTTTATACTGGTAGTTTGAAGTTATTTTTTATATTTTACAGTCATCTTCTCTTAGACTAATAAATGGGGTAGGGGAGATCTGAAAGCTCTAATATGAACATTGTTTGTCCACTATACATTTTCAGTACCTTAAATGGAATAGGACATGTACAAGAACAGATTTAATCAAAAATGCATCAACCAGTCAGCATAAAACTCAAGATATCAGGATCTATATGTTACTGCTGAAAGCAGCATTGATTAAAAAATGACAAGTTTTGTCCTTAAAGTCTCATTTCTAGCCACTTGAATACCAATAACAGTTCTGAAAAATATTAAAAACATTAAATAACACATAATATTGATATAGAATAGCTACAACTTTATGAAAGTCTATAATTTCAAGTTATTTTATTTTTTCATATTTCTCGTTTATTTCCATAATTGATGGGGTAGGGGAGATCTGAAAGCTCTAATATGAACATTGTTTGTCTACTATACATTTTCTATACCTTAAATGGAAGAAGACATGCACAAAAACAGATTTGATTGAAAATGCAACAATCAGACAGCATAAAACTCAAGATATGAGGAACTATATATTACTGCTGAAAGCGAAAATGATAAAAAGAAGTGCCAAGTTTTGTCTTTAAATGTCTCATTTCTAGCTACTTGTATACCGATATAGGTTCTGAAATATCTTAAAAACATTAAATAACACATAATATTGACATAGAATAGCTACAACTTTGTTAAAGTTTATAATTTCAAGTAATTTTATTTTTTCATATTTTTCGGTAATTTTCCATAATAAATGGGGTAGGGGAGATCTGAAAGCTCTCATACCAGCATTGGTGGTCCAATATACATTTTCTATACCTTAAATGGAAGAACACATGTACAAGCACAGATTTAATCAAAAATGCAACAACCAGTCATCATTAAACTTGAGATATAAGGAATTATATGTAAATGCTGAAAGCGAAAATGATTAAAAATGCCAAATTTTGTCCTTAAATGTCACATTTCTAGACACAAGTATACTAATGAAGGTCTTGAAACATCTGAGAAACCTTACATAACACAAAATATTGATATAGAATAGCTACAACTTTTTTTGAGTTGAACATTTTGACTTCTTGTTGTTTCCATTTTTAGCCAATTTTTTCTAAAAAATTCAAGGTATGTCTTCTTCGGACCAGTATTTAGATATGTTCGCAAGAGTTATATGCTTCGCAGGCGAAATCCTTTATGCAGGACACCCTAATAGAATAGAAAATACACAGAAATTCCATCCAGCTCAAAAAGTCATTTTTTCCTTAACGAAGCCTCTTAGAAAATTTTCCACCCCGAGTATTTACTATAACTTGAAAAGTGGTGGAGCGATTTTGTTCATATTTGGTATGTGAATATTATAAGCATGGTACACTGTCTTATGACACTTTTGGTAGATGCATGGTGACCATTTTGAAAAATGGCCGCCATTTAAACGTATTTTACTCGGCCTTTACTTGTTATTTTACAACTTTTGCTGTAACTTGAAAAGTAGTGGAGCGATTTTATTCATATTTGGTATGTGAATACTATAAGCATGGCACACTGTCTAATGACACTTTTGGTAGAAGGCGGCCATTTTGAAAAATGGCCACCATTTTAAAGTATTTTACTATAACTTGAAAAGTAGTGGAGCGATTTTGTTCATATTTGGTTGTGAATGCTAGAAAAAAAAGCATATTACTTCTGATGACAACTTGGCTAGTGAGCAACCATTTTTAAAATGGTGGCCTTTCTTATGTATGTTATTTTATGATATTTGCTATATATTTCGTATGTAAAAATGCCAGCCATTTTTGTTCGATGGGATTCGCTACGCTTTGGCGTTGCCGTTGTTCTGGTTGAAAAAGAGACATCCAATCTTTCAAAATGATTGCTCCTCACAAGGTTGAGATGATTGGACATTTCAAACTGAAGTCAAGTCATGTTCATCATACATGTTGAAGATGGCTGCTGAATTTCAAAATGGCGCCCATTTTTTGTAAAAAAATGGAATCTTTGATAACTCAAATACAAGTTGACGGATTTGATTCAAATTTTATATGTTGATGCCTAAGGACAAAGGAGCTTCGCTCAAGAAGAGATTTTCAAGATGGCTGCATGCTAAAACTCAAATACCAGTGAACGGATTTGGTTCAGATTTTATATGATGATGCCTAGGGACACAGTAGCTCTGTTAGAGAAAGAATTTTCAAGATGGAGGCTGAATTTTAAAATGGCAGTCATTTTTCGTAAAAAATGTAATCTTTAATGACTCAAATACCAGTTGACAGATTTGGTTCAAATTTTATATGCTGAGTTTAGGGACACAGTAGCTCTGTTCAAGAAAGAATTTTCAAGATAGTGGCTGAATTTCAAAATGGCTGCCATTTTTCAGAAAAACATAATGATAACTCAAGAACCAGTTTATGGATTTGGTTCAAATTTTGTAAAACCTGTCTAAGTGGAACTCCTTCAGGAACTGTTCCAAACCATGAGAGGATTTATGTCTTCATAAAGTACACTGGAAATTCCAATGTAAACAACTTTAACTAAAATTTTGTTCTTATGGCATGTACAGTTTACAGAGTCAATATCTACTGATACATTTTATTCCCTGATCTACCAGTGTACAACAGATTCACAAACTTCTGTTCTTACAGTAATATTAGTTATACTTTTGAATCACTGAGATTTCCTTCACTTTATTGTCAGCATTTCTTTTACATAGTTGCTTAACTGCGTTCCTATAATCTGTCTGATATATGCCACATGATTGGATTGATAGCTGAGTTGAGGCGTGCTATCATTGTGACAAGGCTCCATGTTACCCGAGGCATTGGTACGTTTTCATAATCCAATAACACTGCTATTGCAAAAGGCAGCAATATGAAACACAAGAACGATGTGTTATTCATTCCTGAGTTAAAATTTTCTATGTCCATTGCAGCAATACTTTTAAGCTGTTTCCGTACAATCACTAGTATCTTTATATAAATTGCGATTATCAATGTATTAATCAAAATCATCACTATAAACACTATCATGCCAAACACTTTAGGTGTGTGGAATAGTTTTTTCTTTACCATAGCTGCAACTATTAATCCATTGCCACAATCAACGAAAAAGTTCATATTTTAATAGTTTTTTCTAAGTATAACTTTGCGTTTATATTTCTGAGGAATTTGCATTAACATTCATATTTCTGACAGCTACATAGCCACTAGTTTAGAATCTGAATAATGGGAATGTTGTAGCGTAGCCAGGATGAGGCAGATGGCTTGCCTCGTCGCTTTTGAACAGGTTTGGAAATATGTTTTCGCCTCAGTTTTTTTCCTCGCTGCATCACAGGATGTGTGTGCATAATGCTGATTTATTATTAATGAGTGGCAAAAAGTGACAAGTAATTTAACTGAACAGGAATTGGAGCGGTTTTGTTGAAATTTTGTAAATACTTAGACCAATATTAAACTGTCTAATCATAATTTGGCTAAAAAATAGCCATTTCTAAAAATGGCAACTATGACTGTTCAATGGGATTTGCTATACCTTGGCGTTGCTGTTATCTTGTTCATTTTATTTGATCATAACATATAAATCTCATGTAATGGTCATGTTCCTATGTCATGGATGTATTGTGTTCATTCACATTTAGTAATAGATTTGAAATAGTGGGTGGGCTAACGTCATTAACAATCAATGTAACAACACTTTGAACTGTGTCATTGTTAAGTTGTTATTAAATTGTTAGGTAATAATGGCAGAAAATTTTATTTAGCACACAACGATTGTAAACTCATGTAAACAAATGACCCATTAAATGATCAATGTTAAACCATGTTACATAACTAACATTCAAAACTTGAATAAAGCTCAGAAAGTTAAAAGAAATTAGTTGCATACTTTGTGAATCTAGATGACTGATGCTATTAACCAGGGAAAGTCTTTGACTACTTACTATTTTTATTTGTTGTACTAAATGCACTTATCATTGATATGAATTCAAACAATTCAATGGTAAGTTAGTTATGTCCATTATAAATAGTCATTCATAAATAGTCATTCATAAATAATCAGCTTCATAAATGGTGAATATTAGGTTTCATATAATTTTCTAGCATTGACAAAAAAAGAATTGGCAAAAAATCCTGGAAAGATCACTTTTTTCAGCAAACAAAAAATCACAATGCCCATCTATTCAGAACACACATCATTAGAATTCCATGTTTTAATCAGGAATTGAATGTACATTTTGTAAGTAAGAGACATAAATTTTTATATTGCATTGCAGAAACTAGACCTGTAGACTTTTAACACTTCATTGATAATTTATTCCAGAGTTCAGTCAGGATTGGAGGGCTTGAATACCCAATGGGAGATGTCCCTTCAGTCATTCTCTACCTTAAACCAGAGACTTAGCTTCGCTAGTGGGCGGGTGGAGATTCTACAAGGTGAAATTATATCTTACCATCAAGTTGTTTCACTCAAAAGATGTTCTTCCAAAAACATTTTTATATCTTTGATAAATTAATGGATTCATCATTTTGACCCACCTGCAACTCATAATGCTTTTCTGTATATCTATGAAATATATACAAGAATGAATATGTATATAACTTCAAATAAAAAATGAAATGAATAGTCATCATCAATATTTCTCAAATAACTTTCAGCTCAATTTGCACGAAAACAAGCCTTGACGAGACTCCATCATGGCTCAGTGCTGCCATCTAGAGATGATAACCTATCTACCAGATCTACACAAACAGAGGATGTCTCAGGAACAGTGTACAACTCTGAACTTGAGCAAGTCACTCTGGAGCGAGACTCTCTAGCTGCACAAGTAAAGAATGACGCCCAAGCTATGGAAACCAAGTATAACACAATAAAACATCAATGTAAGACCTGAACTGTAGGAACTATATTGTCATATTCAAATTGTCAAATGCAGGCCATGTCTCTACTCATTATTGGCATCTTTAATGCAACTCATAGCAGGTCATTATTTGCCTTCAATGTCAACCAACTTAATGAACAAAATGGATTGATATGACAAGGCTAATGTTATTGACATTGCTAATGTCATTGATGTTCTAGATGATACAGCTGTAGAGGACATGCAAAGGCGTATGAGAGATCTCAATGAAGAGAGGGACCATGCAACACAGGTCTGTTCACTTTAGCAATAAACAGGTTGTATAATCCTACACTTGGCTATTTTTAAACTTTTAGTGTGCTATCATAAACGAATAACTACACAAATTTAATATGATTAATTTGGTAAAACAAGTGAGTGGTTGCAAAAGCTCACCATGTGAGCTAAAAAACAACATACAGTATTTTTATTCCAGAAATATGACGCCATTTGCGCAGAGCTTGACAAAGTGAATGTAAGCAGACAAGAACTGGAAGAAACTGTAAATGGCCTGAGACTGGATATTAAGAGGTTGAAGGCAGATCATGAAAAGGGTACATTGACTATTTCAGTTTGTTTTAAATAGCACTTATAAAGTTGATTGTGTATGTTGTAGAATGTGAACATCTGGAAAACAGTACAACACAAAGTTTATATTTAAAATAAAGGATTCTGTGTAAATGGAATGTTTTGGTAGCATTAAGATGTTACAATGAACAATTAATGATATAAAATGGAATATTTCTTTCACAAAGTTAAACAAGGAAAAAGTCGAACACCTCCATAAGTGGAATATTCAAAGTCCTTTAACCCAATATCTCAATGTAAAATGAACCTCTGTAAGTGGAACACCTCCCAAATGGAACACAATTTTGAAGTACCAAAAGTGATCCACTTACACAGATTTTGCTTTATTTCCATGTAAAATTAATTTCTTTCAAACGGAATTTCAAATTTGCATTTAGATGTAGACAGGTCAAGGCGAGATGAGAGAGGCAAGATGGAGGAAGAATTCCGCCAAATTGAAATAAAACTGAATGATGCATTAAAGGAACAAACTAAAGCAAGTGAGTGGGGAAAATAAAGTTTAATGTCGCATTTGAACTCCTAGGGATCTGCCTTCAAGAATACTTATTGCCCAACTTCAGGCTACATATCTGCAGTTTACACCTGTTTTCAGTTGTCACTTTGCATTGATTTGACCAGATTGAGATGCTAATCTTTTGTTTTTTACCTATCAGGTCATGAATTTTGGCCATTTTGGAAAATTTTGATTTATGAAAATCTGGGAAGATCATTGAGAAACAGGCGGTAAATTACAACTCTGCTATTATACTAATATGTGAACTGAAAATCTACAAAATTTCTATGCTAGGCCCAAATGACAGGCCTTGTGAATTTTTTTTCAATTATTTCCCCTTTTGGAGAAGACATCTATGATCCTTCTTCATTGGAGAATAAATGTTTGAGATTATAAGGAATGATTTTGTTGATTACATTGATTTTGAAGCAGTTTCTACCTTGAATAACATATTAATAATGATAAAGTCAAGCAAATGCAATCAAGTAATAGGCTATAAGTAGACATAGAAGTAAAACATTGTTCTTGCAGTTGTACAAAGCAGGCAGGTGGAGAGGCAGGCAGCTAGGGATAAAACCAGAGCTACTGAAGCACTCAAATCTCTGCAGATGACATATGAGGACACTATTCAACAACTTCATACCCAAATACGAACCATAGATGCAGAGCGCAACATGCTAATGGTAGGGCTAAGATGACTTATAGGGCTTTTACATGGGTCTATGTTTATGACAGTACATTTAACATAAATAATGACATAATTTTTTAAATCTTTTCACAATGCTTTGTCTGTTCAACTGCAGTTAGCTCAGGATAAAACCCCTTTGCTGAATAATAGACTTCACTTTATAGTGTAATACCTTCTAATTCTTTGTGAGCGAGCTTTAAATTCACAAATGCAAATAATTAGTTCTTGGTCTCCGGTTTTGTATTCTGACATCATCAATCAAATGAACTTTCATAGATTGGGAAGTTAACCAAGAGTTATACATTCATCAAAACAGTTTCATAGGATCTGGTCATCATCAATGATGTTTTCATTTACTGCCTTGATTTACTGTGCAACTGCTTTGGGGATATCAGAGGATTGTGGAAATTGTCCAGCCATGTTGTTTCTGTCATACAGGCCACTGTGAAGCAAGAAGGTCTGATTGGGAAGTACAAATCTCAGCATCCTCCACCTGTAGATTCAAGTGACACATCAACAGACACACACCAGTTAAAAACATTCCAAACTGAGACACTCAAACAAAGAACAAGGACACATGAGGACACACCAAAAGGAGAAAATAAAGACACCAGAGAAGGTAACATTTCAGGTTGTTCAAGAAGTTCAATGATCTTGCTCTAAAAGTTTTAATTTGCAATTGCAGAAACGTTCAAGTGAGTAACCATCCTAAAATGCGGCTAAAATGTGCTGATATTTGGTACTGTAATTAAACAACTACAGGGCCAAATGTCAACAGATCTCAATTATATTTCCAGAATAGTTGAACATAAGAAAGCTTTTTTCTGTAAAAATTAAATGATATAAAAGATAAAAATAAAAGGTTTTAAAGTGAAATTAAGATTAACTTCATATTTAACGACCAGTTCTTGTCTTATATTGTAGTATTCTTATTCAATACAGAATTCTAGCTTCGGCAAGAGTATGACTTTTTAAACATAATGCAGTGCCAAGGATTATATAAACACTCGTTAAATGTACATACATTCTCTCCTTGTATATGTTGTTAAATCAAAAAGTTGCTTTTAAATTGTTTCAGGAGCAATAGGATTAGGAGATATGCTGCAAGATGTTAGGACATTAGCTGCAGAACTGGTTAGCTCATCTGATGAACAGCCCCAATAGTCACATTGGAGGTTTCAGTGAATAGTCATATTGACAGTCTCAATGAATAGTCATATTGACAGTCTCAGTGAAAAGTCATATTGACAGTCTCAGTGAATAGTCATATTGACAGTCTCAGTGAATAGTCATATTGACAGTCTAAGTGAAAAATCATATTGACAGTCTCAATGAATAGTCATATTGACAGTCTCAATGAAGTCATATTTACAGTCTCAGTGAATAGTCATATTGACAGTCTAAGTGAAAAGTAATGTTGACAGTCTCAATGAATAGTCATATTGACAGTCTCAGTGAAAAGTCATATTGACAGTCTCAGTGAAGTCATATTGACAGTCTCAGTGAAAAGTCAAATTGACAGTCTCAGTGAATAGTCATATTGACAGTCTCAGTGAAAAGTCATATTGACAGTCTCAATGAATAGTCATATTGACAGTCTAAGTGAAAAGTCATATTGACAGTCTCAGTGAAAAGTCAAATTGACAGTCTCAGTGAATAGTCATATTGACAGTCTCAGTGAAAAGTCATATTGACAGTCTCAATGAATAGTCATATTGACAGTCTGAGTTAAAAGCCATATCGTCAGCCTAAAAACAAATTGTATGTCAGGAGATGTTGGCCTTTAAAAAGAGGACACTTTTAATCTGATAGAATGAATCAGTTAATATTTTGTTATAGTTTTAGGGGAAAGGGGGTCAACCTGAAATATTGACCTTGTCCCTGATAGTGCCATAAATATAATATTGTAACAAACACAATATAATTTATTTAACTTAAACCGTGCAAGTTCTTTATTCCTTTATTGCACATGACTTACAGATTTGATTCATAAATATCATAAAGTATCATAAATAGGGAAAATAAAATTGCTAATACAGCTAAGAGGTACAGTCAATGCGCATAGACAAATAATTTCTTATGAAGATAAATTTGAAGAAAGGATGTCTCTTTTTCATGGTGAACACCTAAGTATTAATTTTGCGTTATTTTATAAATCAGCAATGAGCATATAAGATGTCTATCTATTTGAACTCGACCAAGTAAAAATAAGTATCTACATCATGTACTTTATTTATCTAAAACGCATTGTTCATTATTGTTTGAACTTGTAAAATCATTAATAAAATGTGGTTCAAATAAAGACCTTAAAAATTTTACCATAATACTTTTACATCTTTAATACCATGTAAACATGATAAATGCACCAAGACGTAAATTCAAATAATTATCAGTCTACATGTATATTTCACTTCAATGTGTTTGGATTTTTGGTCTCAGAGCTGGCCTAGCCTTATACCTAGTCACAATAGGTTTCCTATAAACACTGACAACATTACAATCCACTGTTATTTTGAATGGTAATGACTCATTCGTTTTGTCCTTTGGTGTTACAGTGAGTTCTCCAACCCCTCCACTACAGTCATTTATTGTAACATTAACATCCGACTCGGATTTCAAGACCCCCTTGGCTATCATTTCACTCAAAGGGCCAAGCTTTATTGTTCGATCGATTATTTGCATATTGCTAACATAGCTCAGGTGTAGTTCTGTGATATTCTCTGAATATTGCCTCAGATTGAAGAGTTCTTTCCATGAGATTTTCCGAAATTGCTGATAAAAGTACCGGTATCTGAAAAAATATATCAGAAATATTTTTTGATGCGTTTAGAATGGAATATTTTGTCTTTACAATAGTCCAAGCTGAGCAATAGTGGCTGTTTATATGAAGGCCTACTCTGCAAAAATTACTCAAACAAAGTGAAGAAAGCCATCAAACAAAAATAAATTCATGATTTCATAAAAAATAAAACATATCTTTTTAATGAAATTTGGGAATTTGAAGTCAGTTTGTGAACTACAGTGAAACCTGTCTCATCTGAATGCCTCTGGGACTGGCAAAAAATGTTGGGATTAGCAGGTGCTCAAATTGCAAGGTTTTATAAACATTTCGATCAATTGGAGAAATAAGTCTGGCATCGAGAAATAATGATCACATTGAGAGGTGTTCAGATTGGAGAGGTGTTCTGATATACAGGTTTCACTGAATATTAACAACCTCATGAACAATTCTTACCCTCCCATTTCCTGTACTTCATAATCCGACGACAAATCGCTACCTGCTACATATCGTATGTGTAAGACCTGGACGTATGGAACCTTCCTGATTATTGTTTTCAATGAGTGAATGTTAAACACCATTTTAATGGGTGTAATTATGTCTATGTTAAGGGTCCTTAGATTTCTATTAAAAGCCAATGGATTTCTGTGACATGGTGATACTAGATCCCGGAGGTCACCATCTATTTTTGAGTATCCATCGAAACAACTCATATGTAAAGTGCTTAAGTCAGGCGGCAAAACTGGTGCAGAGTACTTGCCCTGAATATTGCGTAACCCAAGTCCCACTAAGGTGCACTTTATATTAAGTTCTTTCAAATTCGACAATTTGCCGTAATCTTGAATTTCCATATTATCTTCATAAACAGTGTCTAAGCTACACAGTGGAGATGCTGAGTACGACTTCAGGTGTGGTAACATTGCTATCTGTTGTTCATTTGGTGGACCTGATATAGTGTGCCGTACATCTAGATGTTCCAGTCTTAGTGGTTCACATTTATCTACAACAACAAACACACATAGAATTTAATAAATGGTATATATATCTGGTAAGAATATTAATAAAGGCCCCTTGTGTAGTTTGAAAATATAGTTTAATCATTCAGATATTATTCATCATGCCTAAGTCATTTTTGTGACATTTTTTACAAAATATGACTTTTGAAAAAAAGTTGTTCAATCATCTTATTATTCTCAAATATATGAATATCCCACCATTTTAGAAACAAGAGTTCAGATTTTTAGATCATCAAATACTAATGCAACACTTATCAATGTCAGGAAAAGTCATATTATTTCAACCATTCAACCAAGGACATGTATACAGGGTAACCCTTTTAAAGCACATTTAATTTTTGATGTCACAATGATACGCTGTGATGTCACTCGGGTAGCAAATATTTTTACAAAAATTGTCTTTTTCTCATACAAATATTTTCTAAATAAACGCAAAATGTTCAAAATAAGGCAACAATGTTGGCCGATCTAGGTTAAAGCTAATTTTTTTCATTTTTCAAAAATTTATGTACCATTGGATGAGAACTTAAATTTTAAAATGCTTTTTTCTCTGAATCACTTTTCTGCACTTAAGTGTTAATATCTTGCTTATTTTCCAACCAATTTTTTTTATCCTTTTTCATCACAAAATAGGATAGGCTGTATACTATGCATCAGTGTAAATTATTACTGAACCATGTATGTGAGCATGGGCTTTCAACAAGCCCATGATGTGAGTGACAACTAAATTAACTTTTAATTTTTTTTTAAAAACTTTCAAAATCAACTTTTTGAAATCATAACATAACATAAACGCTTATCGCTGTGAAACAAAAAATGTTCTTTAAATAATACAGAGGATACAAGAAGCAAAAAAAATATCAACTTTAAAAAACTATAAACATGATAAACAAGTGTAATAGGAATTCTATGTAACTCCTGCAAAATGGTTTAAACAATAAAACAGTAAAATCAACACTGATGAAAACATGAACAGAATATTAAATAGGTAAATCACTTAATCTAAATTTTAACTAACAAATCAAATCTAAAGGAAGGTGTATTTTTGTTGTAGATCATGCTTAACAAAAAGTCGCTTTGAAAATTATATCAAAATGAAAAGTATATCAATGGATTAAATATTTGAAACATGCAATCAGGTAATTCTGCTTAGGCAAGTTTTTATGCCTAATAATCACTCCACCTCGACACCTGAAAGAAAATCTTATTAATCTGCTGCCCATCATATATCAAAAACACAAATAACATGTTGCATGCAAAACATTTATCTATTATTAACTATAGATATTTCAAAGTTTATCCTTGCATCAATCAACTGCATATACCCCTTCTCCAAGTCAATATACATTGAAACTCGGGATAAACCATTATGAGGTTTTAACGCTGTACTCGAGGCAAGTTTCATCAACATTAAATTAAAGACCACCATCATATTCAAGATGGATTGATGTCCTATGATCAATGCCACTGGATGCCTGTGTATCATATCTATAGGAAACCTGCAAAATATAATAATGTAATTAAGGATTTAAGCCCTGAACTCAGTGCAATGTGTGCTGAATCATTCCATTGAAGGTGTTGTTTCCAAATATTTGTATGACCACACAGCAGGAATGCAAAGTTTAGGAAAACAATGCCTGAGTGGAATGAAGCAGCCACAATACATTGAGTCTTAGGCTTAAATCCTTTTCACACATTGCAAAATATATTTGACAAAATCACCTTAAAGATACAAAATCACCAAAAGAAGATATTTAAAATGAAACTTTTTGCAAGGGCCAAGTTGGCAAAGTATCAATTTCAATCTGTGAGTATATTTAGTACATTAGCCATGGGATAATCCAAGTAACCTCATAGGATAATCTATATTTATATCTACCATCCACAATGACTCATGCATTTTATCTACCTACCCCGAAATGAGACATTGTAATATTTAATTTTAAATGCACCTGCACCAAAGACCTATTACTAGAAATGGTTAAATGTTATATATGGTTTTTCCATTAGTATAGCCCATGAGTTGTTTTCAGATATTTATAAGCTGAAAACATCACTTCAGTAATTCATTTTCAATTTTATTACCTTCATAAGTAGGAAGGAATAACCTCTGGGCCTCTGAACTAAATTCTTCAACTGGAGGTAGATGCAGAGAAAAATGTGTCAATGAATTCATTTCAATAAGCAATGTTTTCAACCCCATCATTATTGCATGTATTGCCTCTGGTTCTGTATATCCAAATCTTCCCCTCTGAGGCCAATCCTCTCTCCTTATGTCAATGAGCAGCAAATCAATTGTCAATTTCTGTATTGTTCCAAGTTTGTTGAAAAGTTGGGAAAGTTGCATCCAAAACTCAGCTTCCACATCTTTGTCTAGAATCTCAAAATCTCCGGAATGCTCGAGAACAGAAACATTATCCCCAAAAGTTTTTGTGTAAGAATACTGTCCCCTTACTGTAATTTCATTCAAATGTTGGAAAGTGTTCTGTAAACTTTCTAACAAATGAAATGAGTTCATTGCCCAAGAATTAGCATACCAAGTATACTCTCCTTGAGTTGGGAGATCCAGCAATAGAAGTATTTTCTTATACTGACGCTTCCGACACAATTCTTGATACCCTTTATGATGAGCATAACATTTTGGATCTCTTTTTAGAATGTCAATTTTAATACAAACATCTCTCCACACAACTGGAAGGTCCACTAAGTCTCTCAAGTGTTTGCTGAGAAGACGAATGCTGTTTTTATCCGGAACAGGAAGGTAAGTTAAAATGTTAACCCAAATCTCCACAGCTAGTTCAGGCCATGATGCTCTAAATGCGCTTTTAGGCAGTGGCATAGTATTCTTTATCTGGAAATAAAATAAGTTATCATTATGATACAAGTAGGGATTACATGTAATGAGTGAAAATTACAGCCATATTGACTAAGAAAGAAAAAAAAGTGTACTTTTTCTAGATAACTTGTACTCAATGAGTTTGTTTGTATGTAAGCTCATCCTTTAGAAAAAAATATCTCACAGTCGAGACCCTATCTGTTGACTTATACCTGGCACAATCTTCAACCCACTGGACTTTTTTGCTTGTTGAGCCGTATCACCTACTTACCAACAAAGAAGCCCCAACTCCGCCGCTTTATTTGCTAATTTTGTGATTGTGCTGACCGATCGAATTATTTTCTTGAATAAACCAGGGAAATCAATGTGTTATATGATTGATCGTTAAAGGAGGAGGGAAGTTAGTGCAACAGATTTCGGATAGTCATATGTTGGATTTTGGCTATTCTCTGAGGATTTAAACAGGTGCATATGTTCTAGATCAATGCATTATCTCCAGGAAAAGCACACATAGAGATGATAAAATAATTTCAACTCTGAGACAGGGGAGGTGCAAACAACCCACCCACATGTTTTTTCTGAAATGTTGTACTGATTTTCAACCCCTTCCACCCCTGCTTTTTCAATTTTTGTTGCATCAATATGTTGTGTTTTGACACACACTTAACCACTTCTAAGGAATAAGTAATTCCTACAGGGGTTTTAAAGATATCCATTATGGGTGACCAAAATTAGCTGAAAGCAATGGATTGCATGAGTTTTCCCTATGGGAAAATAACATGGGAAATATTGATTTCTACTTTATCTAAAAGGAATCACTTAACTCTGTGTCAAAACGCAACATATTTATGCAAGAAAAATTATATAAACCGGAATGAAAGGGGTTGAAAATCAGGAAAACATTTCAGAAAAAACATGTGGGTGGGTTGTTTGCATCTACCCTGTCTCAAAGTTGAAATTATTTTATTATCTCTATAAGAGCTTTTCCTGGAGGTAATGCATTGGCCTAACATATGCACCTGTTTAAATCCTCAGAAAATAGCCAAAATCAAACATATGACTATCCGAAATCTGTTGCACTAACTTCCCTCCTCCTTTAACGATCAATCATATAACACATTGATTTCCCTGGTTTATCTTTAAAAACAGTTTTATATCTTGTCATCTTGATTAATACAATTATGTAATATAATCATATGTAACTATATACACCCGCATGGGTGTCAGTTGCCTGTACACTGAACATTGATATAATTGATAAATAAACAACTATACAAACTGTATATAAGCAATTATAATTGAATATCACTGATTGTCAGGATGAGAAACCCAAGGGTGGCTTTAGTGTTTTAAGTTGTGCAAGGACAAGACAGGCCTTGCAATATAATATGGCATTATCACGGTTATACCAGACTTTCACGATAACATTACCATGGTCATGGCAGGATCCTTGCGCTAGACTACTTAAAAACACTAATAACATGGTGCAATTGTGCCCATAGGCCAAGGATAAAGTAATAGTAAGCCGTATATAGAAGAGACAGGTGAACAAGTCTGACTAAGACCACTTGTTAAGATGGAGATTTCAACAATATTTAGTGTATTATTTTCAAAAAGCAATGGGGAGTAGATAGAAAATTGATAGTTTGTAGCTCTTACCTAAGATTGAAACTCAGTCAGATGATATAGAGTGAATAATGCTGTCTAAAAGAGAGAATTTCTGAAAATCTACAATTGCTTGGCAAGTTCATTAGTAAACAAGTGATCTGATTGGTCACTGCTGACCTCCCTGACCTCCACCAGTGACAATTTCTGTATTAACCAACCAAATCAGTTTCAGCTTGCCAGGCAATTGCAAATATCCATAGTTGTTGTTTTATATGCCGTATTATATGCAGTTTTTAGATAAAGATTTGAAAAAAACAATGATATAATTTTGAAAAACACTTTGAAGAAGATTTTGGAGAGATATGGGAATATAATTTGATACCAGTGAGGAGAACTAGTGCCAAGACTGAAAAATTTTGAAGAATTTTCAACCTTACTTGTGGACCTGTCTCGATCTTCTATATACAGCTTACTATTACTTTTCCCTTGGCCTATGGTTGTGCCAGGCAAAAGTCTTCACCATGTTCACAGGAACTTGTAGCACATGAGATGCTTATGTCAGATCTGAGTCATTTATATAAGAAGGACAATAGCGCTTTACCATTTCCGGGAACTGGAACATAAGCACCTCATATCATAGTGCTAGGCTACAAGTTCCTGTGAAAGTCTTGCAACAGATAGCCTCAAGCCTGTGGTTGTAGTTGTACTGTGCTTAAGGTAACTTATAACTTAATCAAAAAATCCAAGATGGCCGAAACCAGGAAGCACATGGCATTTGAGTATAATCTGACCATCAAAATTAACTGTCTTTTGGTTGGATTTTCTCTCAATTTTTTAGTTCCACTTATCATTTATATAGCCAGGCTCACTGTGGTAATGCAAATAGAAACAGTAAACATTTTGGAATGGGAATTCGAGTCCTCTGAAAATGTGACAGAAAAATTGACAAAAAGAGTAGCACGGCAAAGGTCCCTGAACATTTTTTTTTCTAATTTCTCTGAAACATCCCTTTAATATAGCCCAAAATGGAAGGAGCTTTAGAATTTTGAAATCTCTCATACAAATTTAAAAAAATAGAAAAAAACAATTTGAGAAGTGTACTTTTTTCCTTATTTTGATCCCAATTTTTTTATCGGGTAATTTTTCAAATTTCCGTTGCTCCTTCGTTTTTGATATATGTTTGAAGTATATTTTCTGAAATGTTCAGATATTTTGAATCAGCGGTTTTTCACGGGCTACTCCTAGAAAAAATCTTCTCAAATTCTTTAAACGGCACTTTTTTCTCAAACTAAAGTTTTTTGTTGTTCTTTGATGTCTTTGTAATGATAACAGTGCACAAGCATATGTGAAATAATAAAAACGACTTCTCAGGAAGAGTTTGAAAATTTCAAGATTGTGAAATTCAATTTTTTCTGAAAATCGATTAGTTACAGCATGGGCTTTCAACTAGAAGGGTAGGCAACTTCCTATATTTCATACATAAGCATTGCCTTTGGGTTTTCAAAATTGGAGAATGTACACATTCCAAGAAAATCTTATTTTGTTCTTTTTATGGATGATTAAAAGAAATAGCTCAAAAATAACAAGGCACAGACGTGAACAATATCGTACCTAAAACACAGCATTGTGGTCTTGTTGACCAAGAAAGCAAGATGGCCGCAGAAAAGTTAATCAGCTCTAGAACTTATCACTGTGTAACAAATGTAAAAATTTGAACGGTTTGGCTGGAAACCTGTAGACAAGCCTCGATAGACAAGATTTTAGGACGGAAAATATAAAATGGCAGCCTTAACATTTACCCAGAATGCCCAAAAACTAATCAGTTCTTGACGTTGATATGTAGAAACATCCCTGAAAATTTCAGATAAATCCCTCAAATGGTTTGGCTGGAAACCTGTAGACAAGTCTTGAAAGCGAAGATTTTAGGACGGAAAATCCAAAATGGCCACCTTAAAATTTACCCAGAATGCCCAAAAACCAATCAGTCCTTGACGTTGATATGTAGAAACATCCCTGAAAATTTCAGATGAATCCCTCAAATGGTTTGGCTGAAAATCTGTAGTCAAGTCTTGAAAGTGAAGATTTTAGGACAGAAAATCCAAAATGGCCACCTTAAAATTTAACCAGAATGCCCAAAAACTAATCAGTTCTTGACGTTGATATGTAGAAACATCCCTGAAAATTTCAGATGAATCCCTCAAAAGGTTTGGCTGGAAACCTGTAGACAAGTCTTGAAAGTAAAGATTTTAGGACGGAAAATCCAAAATGGCCACCTTAAAATTTACCCAGAATGCCCAAAAACTAATCAGTTCTTGACGTTGATATGTAGAAACATCCCTGAAAATTTCAGCTGAATCCCTCAAATGGTTTGGCTGAAAATCTGTAGTCAAGTCTTGAAAGTGAAGATTTTAGGACGGAAAATCCAAAATGGCCACCTTAAAATTTACCCAGAATGCCCAAAAACTAATCAGTTCTTGACTTTGATATGTAGAAACATCCCTGAAAATTTCAGATGAATCCCTCAAATGGTTGGCTGAAAACCTGTAGACAAGTCTTGAAAGTGAAGATTTTAGGACGGAAAATCAAAAATGGCCACCTTAAAATTTACCCAGAATGCCCAAAAACTAATCAGTTCTTGACTTTGATATGTAGAAACATCCCTGAAAATTTCAGATGAATCCCTCAAATGGTTGGCTGAAAACCTGTAGACAAGTCTTGAAAGTGAAGATTTTAGGACGGAAAATCCAAAATGGCCACCTTAAAATTTACCCAGAATGCCCAAAAACTAATCAGTTCTTGACGTTGATATGTAGAAACATCCCTGAAAATTTCAAATGCATCCCTCAAATGGTTTGGCTGAAAACCTGTAGACAAGTCTTGAAAGTGAAGATTTTAGGACGGAAAATCCAAAATTGCCACCTTATAATTTACCCAGAATGCCCAAAAACTAATCAGTTCTTGACTTTGATATGTAGAAACATCCCTGAAAATTTCAGATGAATCCCTCAAATGGTTTGGCTGGAAACCTGTAGACAAGCTGAAAAGTAAGACGCCGCCCGCCCGCCCGCCCGCCCGCCCGCCGCCCGTCAAGCTGACTACAATATCGTACCTCTTGTTAGGTACGATAAAAACATGATCATCTACATACATGTTGATAATTTAATACAAGAACACAAACGTGTACAATATGTCCCCACCTATGGGTAATCCTGTCAAATGATTATCCTAAAAATGAGTAGACAAGACTTTACCGACAAAATTTGAGGACGGAGAATCCAAAATGGCCATCTTAAAATTTACCAAGAATGACAAAAAATTAGTCAGTTCTAGATTTTCATACTAAGAACCACCCCTGAAAATTTGAAATTGATCCCTCACACAGTTAACCAGAAAACATGTAAACAAGACGTTACAGACAAGATTTGAGGACAGAAAATCCAAAATGGCTGCCTTGACATTTATCCAGAATGCCAAAAACTAATCTGTTCTAGATTTTCATACTAAGAATCATCCCTGAAAATTTAAAATTGATGTACCAAACAGTTCACCTGGAAATGTGTAGACAAGACTTTACAGACAAGATTTTAGGACAGAAAATCCAAAATGGCTGCCTTGACATTTACCCAGAATGCCCAAAAACTAATCAGTTCTAGATTTTCATAATAAGAATCATCCCTGAAAATTTGAAATTGATCTACCAAACGGTTCACCTAAAAACGCGTAGACAAGACTTTACGGGCAAGATTTTAAGACGGAAAATCCAAAATGGCTGCCTTGACATTTATCCAGAATGCCGTAAAAATTATCAGATCTAGATTTTCATACTGAGAATCATCCCTGAAAATTTGAAATTGATCTACCAAACGGTTCACCTGAAAATGCGTAGACAAGACTTTACAGACACGATTTTAGGACGGAAAATCCAAAATGGCTGCCTTGACATTTACCCAGAATGCCCAAAAACTAATCAGATCTAGATTCTCATACTAAGAATCATCCCTGAAAATTTGAAATTGATCTACCAAACGGTTCACCTGAAAACGTGTAGATAAGACTTTACAGACAAGATTTTAGGTCGGAAAAATCCAAAATGGCCGACAATAAAAAAGTGATTATGAGTTTTTGCTGAAATCTTTTTACAAAATTATCACATATACCTACTGTTAACAATAACATAAGCTTTTACAACAAAGTACACCTGAAATTATTTATAAAGCTACTAAAAAGTTAAAGCATGAAAACTGAAAAACACCATTCAATATGATACAAAGTATTATCGTGCGCTAACTTTTCTTAAAACATTCAAAATGGCTGACATGACTGAGCTAACAGGTCCAAAACCTAATCAGATCTAGAATGAAGTGAGCTGAACAAGATGTTAAAGTTTTAAAAGCAACTGTGAAGCCGTTTTTCTTAAAGTTTGCAGACAAGGATTTTAGCATTTGACTTCAAAATGGCCGACAGGAAGTAGGTATCGAGTTAATTTTTTTTCATCCACATCTGCATGCACTCATAAATTATCCCTGAAAATTTGAAGGTGATATCTGCAGCGGTTTTGGAGAAAACTCCCGGACGTACGGACGGACAGACAGACGGACAGACAGACGGACGGACAGACGGACGGACGGACAGACGGACGCGCCTAGGCCGACAATATGGCCCCACACTATGTGGTGGGGACATAAAAAAATGGAATTTATCATAATTATGACAACACAGAAAGTGAACATTCTCCCACAAATTATGTTTTTATTGGAATGTGTTCTTGAATAATTACCCACAATGCAATACTCAACATCTTGATACCTCTTATTCTTATTGGTCTTTTTTGTTTACTTTTACATGAGATTCAATATATTTTATGCTTTAATCATATTGGAAATTGATTAAATATTCAAAATAATACTAAGACATATACAAATATCTAATACTTTTTGAAATATTACCATAAAAGCGAAGCATGGCATTGCTCATTTTGAAGGTCTCATGTTTATTACACAGAGTTGCATACCCTTCTAGAGTCCATTTCACTGCTTCATTTCGTTAGTAGAACGGCAAAAATAAGAAATTGGGAGACCATTGTGCAATAATATATGGAAAATAATATTCATAATGTACATGAATGACATTTGTATATCTTGGATTGCTTCTAGTTTGGCTGATAAAGTGTGTGGCCTCTAATATTTGGATGTTTCTCTGCCATGTTATTTTCAATAAGATTAACATGGCTGAAATTCTTCAAATTACAAGACGGCACAGGCTTATTGAACAAAAAACTAAAAAATCTGAAATATAGAAATGTCATTCATGTACATTATGAATATACTTTTCCATATATTATTGCACAATGGTCTCCCAATTTCTTATTTTTGCCGTTCTACTGACGAAATGAAGCAGTGAAATGTTATCCCGTTCCCGGACTATGGTCCTGTGAACATCTCAATCTTTTGCCTGTGCGATTACAACATGGGAGAATTTTTTACTCATCTTACACTTCTGATACCTACTTCAATAGATTCCTTGGTAATTTAGCATTCTTTTCGTGTAGTTGAATCCACAATTGTCTGGGTTTATCGGCAGAGCGAAGACATTTTCGTTTTTGATCGCAATATTTGCGTGTAACATTTAAGGTGACTGTTAACTTAATCGATTTTCAGAAAAAATTGAAAATTTCACAATCTTGAAATTTTCAAACTCTTCCTGAGAAGTCGTTTTTATTATTTCACATATGGTTGTGCACTGTAATCATTACAAAGACATCAAAGAACAACAAAAAACTTTAGTTTGAGAAAAAAAGTGCCGTTTAAAGAATTTGAGAAGATTTTTTTCTAGGAGTAGCCCGTGAAAAACCGCTGATTCAAAATATCTGAACATTTCAGAAAATATACTTCAAACATATATCAAAAACGAAGGAGCAACGGAAATTTGAAAAATTACCCGACAAAAAAATTGGGATCAAAATAAGGAAAAAAGTACACTTCTCAAATTGTTTTTTTCTATTTTTTTTAATTTGTATGAGAGATTTCAAAATTCTAAAGCTCCTTCCATTTTGGGCTATATTAAAGGGATGTTTCAGAGAAATTAGAAAAAAAAATGTTCAGGGACCTTTGCAGTGCTACTCTTTTTGTCAATTTTTCTGTCACATTTTCAGAGGACTCAAATTCCCATTCCAAAATGTTTACTGTTTCTATTTGCATTACATAGGAAAGCTCTATGAACATGTAGTTGGTAACAGATTCAATTGGGCAATGGAAGTAAAAAACATGTTTTCTACATTCCAGGACTCTTACAGAATCTTCCGCAGCTGTACTCATACAGTACTCAGATTGGTACAGGCAGTTCAACAAGGATGGAACAAGGGTGAAACCACTATCGCAGTAACCATAGATTATGACTCCTGCTTTGAACGGGTGTGGCGCAAGGGTCTGATTTATAAGCTGCACAGGGACGGTATAGATGGTAGACTTCTATGCTTCATAGACGAGTATCTCAGCAATCGTCAATATTCATTGACTGTGAATAATTTCACTTCTGAGCTCAGAACATCTAAGGTTGGGATCCCTCAGGGAGCTGTAGTTTCTCCGTCTCTCTGTAATGCCTATACGGCAGACTCCCTTACAAACGTAGTATCCAATCACGGGGAATACGCAGACGACGTTATACTTTGGAGTACTGACTATGATCCACACAATGCTACAAACACACTTAACAATGACATTTCAAACCTGTCAAAATGGTGCGACCAGTGGAACATGGGCGTTTCACAACATAAATGCAAGGTCATAGTGTTCTCACCGCCAGGCAAGGCTAGACCTAATGTAGACATCAAATTTAACAACATCTCTCTCAATGTTGTAGAACACACAAAGATACTTGGTGTCATAGTTGATCAGAATCTAAGCTTTGAGGAGCACATACAAGATAGACAGAAAAAAGGCTTTGGAGCATTAAAAACAATCTCCAATTTTACAAATTCCAATCAGGGATGCTCGCAGACAGTTTTCTGCAACTTATACAAAAGTCTAGTTCAACCAAATCTTGAATATGGATTTGGTGTAATTGCCACATCCACCGACAAAGCTATCTCTGCGTATAGAACAGTGCACAGACAGGCTCTCCTCAGAGCCACAGGTTGTATCCAATCCACAAGCACTGAAACATTAGAAATTCTAACGAACTGCACTCCTATTGACAAACTGTTCAAATCCAGACAGGCTCAGGAATTTGCCAGAATATGTCTGAAAACTGAATCAAGTCCAATCTACAAGGAGACAATACTGTGGAAAAACAGCACAGTCACTGAGAGGAGAACAACTGCCTTCAGCATACTACATTCACGACTGATAGAGTTCTGCAGGAAACTCCCATTAGAACATCTTGAGAAAGAGTACACCTATAGTTACAACTTTAACAACTTTGAATTTACTGGAGCATCTAGAGACTCCAATGAATTTACAAAATCTAAAACAGAACAACGAGAGAGAATTACAGACATCCTAGAGAACTGCCCTGCAGACGCAACCATTGTCTTTACAGACGGATCAGCATATGGCAATCCAGGACCTACTGGCTCTGCGGCAATTATATACCTACAAGGTCTTAGAGGGGAACCTATTTGTTTAGAACAAGCTATCTCCAACAGAAGCAATAACTTTGTAGGAGAAGTGAGGGCCATCAACCTTGCACTCACCTTTCTACAAGAAAGTCCACTTTGTAACAACATACTACTATTCTCTGACTGCCAGCCAGCGCTTATCACAGCCTTTGAAACAAACGTTCCAAAAAATGAGCTTAACACAGTCATAAATATTCGCAACTCATGCAAAACAATCAGACAAAAAGGTCTGTCAATCAAATACTATTGGGTTCCAGGACACGTTGATGTCAAAGGCAATGAACTGGCTGACAGTCACGCTAAACGGGCAGCATTAGTTGCAAAAAGCGGAAAATACGCTGAGGCTAAAATAAACAAACAGCATATATACAGCCTGATCAATAAATCTGTCCAGACAAAGTGGCAGAGACAATATAATAATTCCAAAAAAGTTAGCCACATACAGCGATCAATAGAAAAAGTTGGAACCAGAGCTATCCTGGGAGAGAAAAACATTCTGTATTACAAACCAAATGTTAAGTGGCCATACGAAGCTCAATAGCCACCTAAAGAAAATCAATCCCATACTCCCTTCAGACAAGTGCCACAACTGTGACAGGATAGAGACCATTGATCATTTCATACACCACTGCTCCAAATACAGCGAGATTCGTGAGAGACTATTTTATGAGGCTAATATAGTATTCTTCTAGAAAGTGAACATAACCCAGAATTGGACATCAAGACTCTGTCAGGGCTGAACAAAACTCTAAAACCAGACATCAACAAAAGGTTGAACTACGCTTTTACAACCTTCTTGATGAAAACAAAAAGATTTTAATTGTCTAACTCATATAAACTTTAAATGTAAATAAGTTACAAGCTAAGGAACTTTAGTGATTTTAAGAAAAAACAAAAATAAAAATAAAAAGAATCTACAAAAACACTAGAGACAGTCACAAGAGTAAAGCACCATTGAAAAAACAGCACCAGAGACTATTAGGTGACATGATAGCACCGTATATATGGACTTAACCAACCAACCATTACCATAGTGAGCCTGGTTATATAAATGATAAGTGGAACTAAAAAATTGAGAGAAAATCCAACCAAAAGACAGTTAATTTTGATGGTCAGATTATACTCAAATGCCATGTGCTTCCTGGTTTCGGCCATCTTGGATTTTTTGATTAAGTTATAAGTTACCTTAACTTATTTCAACCGTCAAATTCCTCCATATTGGTACTTCCGGGCTACATCCGGGACAGCCAAACGGGGGATTCCCCTTTTAAATCCAACCGCCATTTTGAAAAGTGATGGAAATGTTCCCGTTCTGCCGATATACCCAGACAATCGGCGGTTCCCAATATATTAGAAGTTACATCTTGAGTTCTATAATGCATTGAGGTAGGTATCTTAAGTGTAAGGGGCGTAGATAATTCTCCCAAGTTGTAATCGTGCAGGCAAATGAATGCGCTCAGTGCAGGACTATAGTCCGGGAACGGGATAAGTGAAATGGACTCTAATTGATGATTTGCGATCACAGTCACCTTAACTGTATTTAGAAAATAAGATTACAATTTTGAGCTTTACCTGTCCCGTGGTAATTTTCCAACACTAACTGATACTTATAAGAAACCATTGAATGACCATTATCTCTGAAGTAATGGCAAATCGATGAAACATTTGCAAAAATGAAAGTTTGCTCTTTTTATTTGTACGGATCCGGAAATGCAAACTGACGCATGCGTAGTGAGTCATATTTTAGTTTTGTCGAACTTCTACATTTCTATTCACCAGAATATTAGAGACAAATACACCATTATTCAGGTAAATATATTTTCTCATGTAATGCATAGTTAAAGAATAATTTGTCGATCTTTTGAATCGGCACAAATTAACATTGAAAATGGTATTTTGTTTGTAGAATTCGCTTCCAATTTTTAGGTGAAAATTCTGAATTTTTCATTTTTCAGTCATGTCATCATTCATAGACTAATGCAATGGTGAGATAATGATTCATCATCAGACACATGGACATTTTTATTGAAACATTGTTGAGAATCTATTAAGGGAATAGTTGAATAATAATTTCAGATAATCTACTGAAAGTGAACTTAGACTAGATATCACTACTAATCTGACAAAATGTTCGCTGGAGTTCCTAGCCCAGGCATAAATGACACGTCCACTAATCGACCTGAACTTTATGAGGAAGTAAAATTATATAGAAACGCAAGAGAACGAGAGAAATATGACAACATGGCTGACTTATTTGCTGTTATCAACACGTTACAATGTCTTGAGAAGGCATACATCAAAGACTCTGTCACGCCTAAAGAATACACAGCAGCTTGCTCTAAGTTATTAGTGCAATATAAATCAGCCTTCAAACAAGTCCAAGGCGATGATTATCCAACCATTGAGGTTTTCATGAAAAAGTTAAAAATGGACTGCCCTGCAGCATTGGAGCGAATTAAAGAGGATCGTCCAATCACAATCAAAGACGACAAAGGCAACACTAGCAAATGCATTGCAGATATTGTTTCTTTGTTCATCACCATTATGGATAAGTTACGTCTTGAAATACGAGCCATGGATGAGATACATCCAGATTTAAAGGAACTAGCAGAAACAATGAATAGACTTAGCCTACTGCCAGCGGAATTTGAAGGAAAAACAAAAGTGAACTCATGGTTAGGGACCTTGAATTCGATGCAGGCCTCGGATGAGTTAACAGATGCCCAAGTTAGACAGATGCTGTTTGATCTAGAATCGTCATACAATGCATTCAACAGAATCCTGCATAGTGGGGAATAAACAATTGATGGAGTGAAGAACATCTATGTTACACTTGGATAACTCAGAGACAACGTTTTATATGTCTCTGAATAACTGTATACAAAATGTGATAATTTGACACTGACTGTACAACTGTAGTTTATTATCATGCACTTTACTCTTCATTGAACAAATCAACCTGGAATGTACTGTAGATACACTTATTTTGACGCAACTTAATTTGACGGATTTGCTCAATTTCAAGTATTGGTGACTTTTCAAATTTGGTGGATTCAGGACTGAAGTTTAATTTTTATGTCACCACCAAAAGTGGTGACATATTGTTATGGTCTCCGTTTTTTTGCGACGGCGGTTGGTGGTTGGAGGTTGGCGTCCGGCGTCTGTAACAATTTCTTACAACTTCCTATAACTTAACAAATACTGTTTAGACTGACTTCAATTTTTTTCTAAATCATCTACATGTTCTCAGAAGTTCAAATCTGACTTTAGATTTGACATTTGACCTTCAATGACCTTCTCAAGGTCAAAAAGGTCTTTTTTCAACTTGCTTCACATTGACTAAATTTTTTTTCAAAATCATGTACATGTTCTCAGAAATTCAAATCTGACTTTAGATTTGACATTTGACCTTCAAATCTGACTTTAGATTTGACATTTGACCTTCAATGACCTTCTCAAGGTCAAAAAGGTCTGTTTTCAACTTGCTTCAAATTGACTAAAATTTTTTTTTCAAAATCATCTACGTGTTCTCAGAAATTCAAATCTGACTTAAGATTTGACTTCAGATTTGACATTTGACCTTCAATGACCTTCTCAAGGTCAAAAAAGGTCAAAAAGGTCTGTTTTCAACTTGCTTCAAATTGACTAAAAAAAATTTCAAAATCATCTACGTGTTCTCAGAAATTCAAATCTGACTTTAGATTTGACTTAAGATTTGAGATTTGACCTTCAATGACCTTCTCAAAGTCAAAAAAGGTCAAAAAGGTCTTTTTTCAACTTGCTTCAAATTGACTAAATTTTTTTTTCAAAATCATCTACATGTTCTCAGAAATTCAAATCTGACTTTAGATTTGACATTTGACCTTCAATGACCTTCTCAATGTCAAAAAAGGTCAAAAAGGTATTTTTTCATCTTGCTTCAAATTGACTAATTTTTTTTTTCAAAATCATCTACATGTTCTCAGAAATTCAAATATGACTTTCGATTTGACTTAAGATTTGACATTTGACCTTCAATGACCTTCTCAAGGTCAAAAAAGGTTAAAAAGGTCTTTTTTCAACTTGCTTCAAATTGACTAATTTTTTTTTTCAAAATCATCTACATGTTCTCAGAAATTCAAATCTGACTTTAGATTTGACATTTGACCTTTAATGACCTTCTCAAGGTCAAAAAAGGTCAAAAAGGTCTGTTTTCAACTTGCTTCAAATTGACCAATTTTTTTTTTCAAAATCATCTACATCTTTTCGGAAGTTCAAATTTGACTTTACAAGTTCTCAGAAGTTCAAATCTGACTTTAGATTTGACCTTTGACCTTCAATGACCTTCTCAAGGTCAAAAAGGTCTTTTTTCAACTTGCTTCAAATTGACTAATTTTTTTTTCAAAATCATCTACATGTTCCCAGAAGTTCAAATCTGACTTTAGATTTGACATTTGACCTTCAATGACCTTTTCAAAGTCAAAAAGGTCTTTTTTCAACTTGCTTCAAATTTACTTAATTTTTTTTTCAAAATCATCTACATGTTCTCAGAAGTTCAAATCTGACTTTACATTTGACATTTCACCTTCAATGACCTTCTCAATGTCAAAAAAAGTCAAAGAGGTATTTTTTCAACTTGCTTCAGATTGAACAATTTCTTTTTTCAAAATCATCTACAAGATCCCAGAAGCTCAAATCTTCAAAAACCTTCTTAAGGTCAAAATGTATTTTCCAACTTGCTTTAAATTGACCAAATTGTTTTAGGTGGTGACATTTTGTCATGTGAATGCCTTGTTGTAGATGTTTTAGTCATGAGGACATGTGTCTACTAAGATGTTTTCTGTATTTCTTTTGAAATAATGTAGAATTGATGATATGTTGACAGAAAAAGGGGCCCCGGAGTTTAATTTCTGAAGTGCATTAGACAAAAATTCCAAACTAAAATTTGACGGATTTTTGATTTGGCGGATTTTCTGAATCTGCCAATCCGTCAAATTAAAACGGGAGCCAAAATAAGTGTATCTACAGTATTTATATGACCTAGTGCCAATAATTAAAGTAGAGATAAGGAAACATCACAAGAAGTACAGCTATACTGTATTTAAATCAATAGAAGTTATGTATAGAAAATACATTGCTAAAAATGAAATAATTATTGAATTGAATTGCTGGGCTGTATTTATTGTTCTAACAACAAGTTAGTATTATTATACTTCCTGGTTAAATATGGTGGCTAAATAAAAACTATTTGTAATGTCCCACTAATCAGTTATCAAACAGTCTGATAATCACTTTTTATCAACAACCATACCCCTGGAATTAAAGCAAGTGGGCACAGCACCCACCTGAGATTTTAAAAACAGGCTTGCACCCTCCTGAAAAGCACCAACTGGAAAGTAAGAACAATAAAACCCTGCAGAGAACACTGTGCATGTACAAAATTATTATGAATATGAATTCATGACCATTTTTGATTGCTTCATTCAAATGTCTTCTACTTCATACCAGGATATTGTATACAGTAAAACCTATTTAAATCAGGACACCTCTCTAACCCAAACACCTCTCAAACTTAACACATTTTGTTATCTCCCATATTACTCACATAATTACAAAGCTTGAAAGGTGAACACCTGATTACCTGAACAATTTTGGTCAGTCCCAGTGGCATTTGAATTAGACAGGTTTTGCTGGACATGTATGTATGTCATTGGCAAATTACTAGTTGTTACATGAAAACATTTGAACTCTAATTTCCTTGTCTGATACACTATACATATCAACACAAAAACATTTTTGGAATTACACCAGTTCTGTGTTTTTATGCAACATTTATTTTGAAATCAGCATATTGATATACAAGTACTCCGTGAAAAAATGGCACCGGCTATCTTCTGTAACAAATTCTTTGTAAGGAAAATGTGTTTATCATGTTTAATAATATATTATACTGTATATATAATTTAAGAAACATTCTGTACATTTTGTGTTTTCAAACTTACTACTAGCTATATATGTACCAAGTACACCAGGACTTGATCTTTAGATCCGTAGCAGGGAATTTTTTGATAGCCCTATTTGGACAGCCCATATTTTCTGACAGGGTGAGCCAAAAATAAGTTAATCCAAATAAATCTTAATTACTCAGTCATCCAACGTTGGTTTGAAGTCATGGCTGGTTTGAGGATTCTCAAAATTAAATCATGTTCAATGTTCTTTCATTCTACTTAGTTTTATTGGTATATCTCTAATAGTCACAATTTTATAGCCATTTTACATACTTTAAAATGTCAGTGTAGAGTCTGATGACAAACTTGAGTCTTGTCCAGTGAGTGTGGGTTGTTTAGCCATTTGAAGCGTGCTTTGTAAATGGCCATCAAATTGTAACCATTGACGATAGACTAATGAAACTTGAACATTGAACAAGGCTTATTGTGCCAAATAAATAAATTAAAACCCATGATGAATGACCAAGTTATTAACATATATATTTGTTTTGACTACCTTTTTTTGGCTCACCCTGTATATATGTAGCTTATTGTTTTTGTTTACAAAATTGGTCTTTTAAAATGTTCAACAAGAACCCCATTCTCAACAAAATTTCAAGGGCTGATATTATAGCTTTTAGTTGGTGCATTTCTACACACATTTCCACTCTGTGTATGTTTGTGTTGAAGCACTCTAGATCTTATATTATACTCTCAGTGAAGAGATGATGTAAATATATCTTCAATAAATTGTTTATCTTATAGGCTGCATTAATTCAGTTCGTCTGTTGAGCTTCGGTTGTTTTCTGTCTGGTACATTGTAGCATTGAGGCATATGAACGTTTGTAAATTCAGACAATTTTAACCTTTATGCAATTTTAGAGTTTCAATATTTGAGAAGATCTTGTAATCAAATACCATTGGCAAATTGTACTCTAAAAGCAGAGATCAAAACATCATCCACTGAGTTTGGAAAGTACTGACTCGATGAAGAGGGGGGGGGGCATCCCAGAATGCATAGAAGAGCCCATCTCCATGTAAAGATGAACCTCTAGAGATATGTTCCTCTTAGAACTCTGGGGTATTTCCTCCTCTTGAGTAGATGATAACTGAACTCCTGTTTATGGAAAATGGGCAATTTCAATTAATTATTTGGTTGACTTCTTCCCTTACTAAATGCTAATTTACTGTTGAAATCATTCATGCCAACCAAACATTAGTGATTACTTCCACTCTCCCCCAAATGTCATTATTCACATATAGCTAGGCAAGGTGTGTCCAGTTCCAGCCAATCTGAACAGAGTATTCATATAATGAACAGTGTGTGAAATATCAATAACACATGCAAGGTCACTAGTTAAACAGTTGTCATGGTGATGAATGAATTTTTCACATTGGATTTGATGACTTGCCAACTTGACCCTTCATTGAAAATGTGTTCTTTTAGTGATTTCATTACTTTTAAATGATTTTATAGAAACAAATTGCAATGTGTGAAAAGAATTTAAGCCCAATACTCAATGCATTGTAGCTGCTTCATTCCATAGGCGTTGTTTCCTAAACTTTGCATTCATGCTGCACGGTCATGCAAAGGTTTGGAAACAACACCTTCATGGTATGATTCAGCAAACAGTGCATTGAGTCCACATGAGTCTTGGGCTTAAATCCTTTAATAATCATTTTATTAATTTCTTTATATTCAAGTTATTTCATTATTCAAATTTTATTTTAAATGATATGTAAGAGTTTTGCGGCAGGAGGAAAGAGGGGAGGCATATTTCTGAATCAGTCTAAGGAGCACATATTTATCTCTTATTGTTTAATATTAGCAGTAGGTGTATATCTGTATGAATGGAGGGAAGTTGTATTTTCAGTCCAGGACTTTTTAAACAAAATGGCGGGAAATGATGTCTTCTCCAAAGAGGTTGAGGAACATTTAACAGAAATTATACAGAAAACTCACCCCAAAGTTGATCCCAGTGTATGCTACCGAGAGTTCATTGAGACAATAACAACACCCCCTGCATATACTGTTGTGAGAGTGAACACGATGAAACAAAGTAGAGAGGACACAATGAAGCAATTGCAAAGAGAACTAGATAAACAATGCCGAGAGAGGGAAAGAGAGCTATCTATTGTAGAACCCCATCTGGTCCTGCCTGATGCTTTGGTTGTTAAGCATAGGAAACCAAACCATGAAATTCCAAAGGTGAGTGCAGTGTTATGTTTTTGTATTGTTACAAACAGCTGTTTTATTGATGTAGATGTATGTTGTTTTATAGTCTTATACAAGTGTTTTGAAAATGATTCTTTTGTAGAATCAAAAATAGACTGACAAAGTAATAGACATTTTGAATTTTTTTTTCATATTTTGTAAGATGCTTACATGTATTGTCTTTGATTCCAGCACCCCCTGGAAGTGATTGTTGATGTATTCTGTGGTATGTCTGTTATGAGAGGAGCTGACATCTATTGTCAAGGAATAATGGGAGCGCCACCTATTATGAAACCTGGAGATCTGGTATCTGTATTTGTCGACCTGGATGGAAAGTGCTTGAAAGGATTACCAAAGTCTTTTGATGGTGCTCGATATTTTCTTGGCAATGGAAAAGCAATAGTTAGTCGCCAGGATTTATTTTGCTTTGAAGATGAGGCTCCCGATGGGGTTGGCATCAAAATGATGGACACGATTTATGAGGCTCCATCATTGAACAACTTACTCCCACAGTTGATATTCGCTCAAAATTTACCATCCATTGTGTGTTCTCATGTGTTGGACCCAAAACCTGGTGAATACATCTTGGACATGTGTGCTAGCCCTGGAGGTAAAACAACTCACTTAGGAACGTTGATGAACAATACAGGAAAAGTCATTGCGTTTGACAAGGGACCATCAAAAATTGCTAAGATTGAGTCAAATGTGAAAATGTGGGATTTAACGATTATTGAGCCCTATGCATTTAATGCATGCAATGCATTTGACCCCACTGCTCCTCCCTCAGGACCCCCTCCCTACCCAGAGGCTACCTTCGACAAGGTCTTACTGGATGGACCATGTAGTGCTCTTGGGCAGCGACCTTTGCTCAAAAATAAATCATCTTTGAAACAAATCAAGTCCAATCCTCCATTACAGAAGAGGATATTTGACAATGCTGTGAAACTCCTTAAACCAGGTGGTACTCTAGTGTACAGTACATGTACTATCACACTTGAGGAGAATGAAGGGATTGTATGCTGGGCCCTGGATAAGTATCCATGTCTCAGTCTTGAGGATCAGTTTCCGCATATAGGTGGCTCTGGTCGCAAAGGGACCAATTTGAATGACACACAACTGGCGAAACTTCAAGTTTTTGACATGTTTTCAAAAGATGAGGGTTCCTATGATAATGACACAATTGGATTCTTTATTGCAAAGTTTAAGAAAATTGTTTAGCAGTAAATACATAAAGTGCTCCTAAAAATGAAATAAATAGTTTTTATGTCACAACCAGAAGTGGTGACGTATTGTTACAGTCTCCAACTTTTTGTGGATGGTGTTGCAGTTGGTGTTCCATGCTTGATATTCGGTGGTATGTGTTTGGCAGTTGGTGTTTTGCATTGAGCATCTGTAACAAATGGCAGGTGGTGACATTTTGCATGTTAATACCTTCTCATAACACTTGAATGATGAATGATCATATGTTTAATACTCCAGAAATAGTTCTTTGTAATATGTTTATTATCAATATTTTATAAAAATGCTTATGTCAGTGTAATTAAATTCAATGTTTAGCAGTAATTTCTATATGTTTAACCATTTAGCGCTAAAAAATAATGTGATGGCAGAGCCAGATAGCCATGGTTGTATGATATACAGTAAAACTTGTCTAAGTGAGCACCTCTCTGTAGGGAACAATTGCATCTCATGAACACCTCTTCTCAGCACATACTCCACTGACTTCTGTATAAATTCACCTCACTCTAGTGAGCACCTACCTTAAAGCGAACACATTTTTGTGGTGTCCAATGTACACAGGTTTTACTGTAATCAGAATTTGAAATTCAGTGAATAAGACAATTGTGTTGTTTAAGTTCTTGTGACCCCAAGGGTGATTCTTGAAGATATGCAAAATAAATGACATAACAACAACAAAGACCTTATTAGTTAACATTTATAAGAGGAATATCGACTATTTCAAATCTATGAATGAAAACAAAATTGATTGCAGTTGTTCAGATTCATCAAGACTGGTGTAAATAAAAAGGGATGGGTTAAAAATGTAACAATTTGAAACTGTTTATTCTATTTTACTTTGACTCTAATATAACAGGTCTTTGAATATACAGGGTGACACAAAAAATACCATCGATCCACTAATTGTGGAATAACTTAAGGAATCTTCATGATTTTTAAGTGTAGATGGAGTGGACAATGGAGATTGGTATGCTTGCCTGGCATCATCAACTTGGAAATTAACAGATATCTCATTTTCCATGTAGGTATGTTCTAACACAATGGAGATTGGTATGCTTGCCTGGCATCATCAACTTGGAAATTAACAGATATCTCATTTTCCGTGTAGGTATGTTCTAACACAAAATCACTTAAAACTGTAAATTAGAAAATCTGTCCTATAAGCAAGTCTGTTCATCAAATTTGATAAGAATATTGAAGAAAAATGGGTAATCCAGAAATGAATCAAATAATGGCAAAGACAGAAATCCCAATTTCAGAAAATTGTATTTTTGAATATTTTTTGATGATTTCTCAGAGAGCATGCCTGGACTGAAAACGTGATCTATCTCTAGATCTAAAAGTTGTTGATGCTATCCAAGTACAACAATCTTTTTCCATTGAACACTTATTTATGCTACACAAAAAAATCATGTAGACTCCTTAATTTTTGAGAAAAATATTCCAAAATTAGTGGGTGGTATTTTTGTGTCACCCTGTACAGAATGTAAGAATATCTAAAATGTCAGTTTTCAGTTGAAAATAGTCAATAATCCACAAAAAAATGTGTATATCTGAACACCTCTCGACCTTTTCTTGGTCCCAAATTTGTTTTCTCTCATGTTTATGGGAAACCTTGAAACGTGAACACCTGCTAATGTGAACACTTTTGGCCTGTTGCAGAGATACTCAAAACAACTCTCTGTCTAAAACAATTTTAATACAAAGGTTCTTTCCTGAAAAAAGTAATACTTAAAAAATACCTCTGTCACCTGGTCACTTATACAGTAAAACCTGTGTACAGTACACACCTACATGTATGGAGCTACAAAAACGTGTTCATTGTAGGTAGGTGCATTACATAAAAGCAGTTTTACACAAGTCAGTGGTGTATGTGCTGAGAAGGGGTGTTCACTAGACACAGGTGTTCTCTATAGAGAGGTGTTCACTAGACACAGGTGTTCTCTAGAGAGAGGTGTTCACTAAGACAGGTTTAACTGTAATTTGTAAAAGACAATAAGTTTAGAGAATTATTTACATTATAGAAACTAGCATCAAAGGTCATCAATCTCCACAGATTGAGAGTAGAGAAACTACAAGGTGTTGTGTAGTCTTGCTTAAGGTGCTATGGAAGTTAACAGGAAATGACAAAACAGGAAGTGACAGAAATGTTTGCATTTTTAGACATTTTTTGAACGAAGATAACAGAGTTCTGGTTTGACCTCCAGTCAATTTAACTATTTCCACATGTCATTTACATGACCAGGATCACATTGAGCATGGTCAGAATGACTCTAAACATGATGAAATAACCTTTTTAGCCCTTTGAAAGTGTGACTGAATAAAAGCTAAAAGTAGGAGCGTAGGGAAGGTCACTGAACAGAATCTTTTGAATTTTTCAGAAAATGTGCCCAATATATTGCTCTAAACGATACAATCTTTGAAAATTTGATATCATTCATAGAAAAAGAAAAAAAGGGAAAAAACTGATTTGAAAAGCGATCTATTTTCCTTTTTATGACCGCCATTTTTGTTTCAGACAATTTTCTAAAATTTCAAAGATTGTATCAGTTAAAGCATTATATTGGGCACATTTTCTGAAAAATTCAAAAGATTCTGTTCAGTGACTATCCCTACGCTCCTACTCTTAGCTTTTTTCAGTCACACTTTCAAAGGGCTAAAAAGGTTATTTCATCATGTTTAGGGTCATTCTGACCATGCACATTATGATCCTGGTCATATAAATGATATGTGGAAATAGTTAAATTGACTGGAGGTCAAACCAGAACTCTGTTATCTTTATTAAAAAAATATCTAAAAATGCAAAAAAAATTGTCACTTCCTGTTTTGTCATTTCCTGTTAACTTCCATAGCACCTTAAAAGACCCTGTGCTCCCCCCTTTATCCTTCTCTATATTGCCAGGTAAAGAGAGTGAAGGTGACGGGGGGGGGGTGGATACAGTCTTTGAGCAAGACTAGATGTTATGCTACCCAATCAATAACTCGCTTTAGCGAAACACTTTCTAGCCCGTTCGTGTGTTCTTTGTATGGCATGTGGAGACGTCAAAACAAAATTGTTTGTGCAAATACTGAAGTATTCTTGAAATTGTACACGTTTAACCAGTATGTGAATACAATAAACAAGTATATGTGAAGGAGGAATATCTAAGTTTGTCACGCAACACCTTGTTACTGACAAATGTACAATGTACTCCAGAGAAAACGTTTGATAATATTTTTATCAATTGAATTTTTATCTGTCAAAATCAAAGATGGAGGACAGGCAAAAAATACTGAAAGGAAACTTAGGGAATATCCCAAGAGCTTCTTCCAAGGTTATCAGGGTATTCACTAGTTCTACATTCTCAGGTGAGAGTTTTGCACGTTTTGCCACGCCCACTTTCTCTCTGTAGATAACTCCAAGAGTAGACTTAGACTTCGGTATCTTCACAGGAACTTGTAGCACTTATCATGTATACATATTGACTCAGATCTGACATAAGTAAATCATAGAGAAGTGCTACAAGTCACAGGAACTTGTAGCACTATGATATGAGATGCTTATGTCAGATATGAGTCATTTATATGTATAAATAAATGACTCAGGACATAAGCATCTCATATCAAAGTGCTACAAGTTCCTGTGAGTATTTTAGCTTGTAACAAATTATCGAAGTCACTATGATAGTAAATAAATGGCCCAATTCAACTCTAGATTCTTCCATGTCAAAAAGTTGTTGCATTATACAATGTATGAAATGAACACACCTGTCTAAATCCAGGTGACAGTGTTGTCTAACGCCATGTGTGTTGAGTAAGTTCACACATACATTTTACATGTATTCTATTTGTTTATATTACTTTTAGACATGATTCAAGAACGTAACAAGTTAATGTCTGATGCATACCCAAAGTTAAAGTCCTACTGTAGAGACAAATATGGTTTAGAGTTCCAGGTAGGTTCATATATCATCATCCTTGTTACACCAGTATTGCTTACCAGAATTTCAATGACCTGCAAATAGGCCATTTTCAAGAGAATCAAGATATAATGTTGACATGTACACCATCATGTGCAAGTCACTATATTGAATACTAGAAATGTAGTTAACTTTTAAAGTGCACAGTTGACAAATTTTATGTTAAATATAGGTCTGGAGTGATTGAATATTCTAAATTAAGTTTTATTGGCTCACCTTGTAAATTGTACATGTATCTTCATGTTTTATTTAAGTCCAAATTTTAAACAGCTTTGACATAGATGATGCACATGTTGATCCTTCAAAACTCAAGATTACCTCAATGATTCTCACTTCTTACACAAGAAGACTAGAGATTCTTACATTTTGTACAGGGTGACACAAAAATACCACCCACTAATTTTGGAATATTTTTCTCAAGTGGACAACAGAACTGGAAAAACTTGATGCTGAAGCAATGAGTTGACTGCTAATCTGACAAATTGTACCAACCATCTTTTGAAATTTATTGTAGAGCCCTGATGAGACTGGGAAAAATATGCATTGTAATGCTGCTTTTAGGTGGTTGATATGCGTTGGGGTGTGCGTGATGAGGCCCAAGATGATCATATGACCAGTGGACTTTGTATCAAGGAAATCAAAAACTGCCAGGACATTTCTATGGGTCCTCACTTTGTGGTAAGTACTTCAAGAATCATTGTGGAGATTATGAATTCATTCCTTGTAATATCCTTCACTGCCTCACTGGAAGGATTCCATTGCTGACAGTGTTTTCCATTGGATTTTTTTCTCAAGTGGTAGCAAAATTCTCATTTTTACAATTCACACCAAAATTGGTCAAAATACAATTCTACGTATGCCCATTTTTCATTATTTTTCTCATTTTCAAGTACAGTGTATGTGCAAATGAACTCTCAGGTGGGTGTAAGTCTGTTTTTAAAATCTCAGTTGGCTGCTGCGCCCACTTGCTTTAATGCAAGGGAGATCTCTGTTTATATTTATTATTAGCATAGAATAGCCAGGCAACTAACCGGGATAGGCAAAGAAATCACTTACTACCTTTAGACAGTTTAAGTTTAAAAATGCTTGAATAGAATATATTTCTGTAAAGTTTTGTTGAGGTAGTTATCTGGCCTTTCTCATGCCTGTCTATCCATGATATCATTAGAAAGGAAAACCATTGTTCCAGTCCAGACTTTAGATGGTCTTTATCCCATCAAAGCCCTATGTACACAAGAGTAATTGTGTCTACAAGAGTCATTCCAATTCCACTCTCACTTGTACATTGGATAGAGTCAATGCAACCTATGGACTGTCTATTTGTTAAATTATCCCAAGATAGTCATGTGGAATTGCTTAAAAAAATATAACATAATTTAATTGACAGTATACATTATATTTCAGATGTTGATAGGCCAGAAATATGGTTACAGACCATTCCCACCTAAGATAGATGCTGTAGAGTTTGAGACTCTCCTGGCTAGTCTGCATACAACAGAGGGCACTGACACATCTCTACTTGAGGAGTGGTTTGTCAGAGATGACAACATTGTACCCCCTGTGTATAATCTGAGGCCTATTAGTTCTATACTTACAAACTATCACAATATGGTGAGAGGATATTTATTGACTTTTTAGGCATAGCCAGACACTTTATTCATTGTTTATTCAAGTGAAATATTTCTGAAAGTTTTCAAAGTACTAGAAAAGGTAATTTCTAAGCTTTTAATAAGGCCTATATCTTTGACATTTATATGTAAAATTGATATTCAAAGGGTAATATTTGAAATACTTTCATTTCTTTTATTTTGGTTGAATGAAATTCACATAGAGCTACATGTACCTCATAAATTCCTTAATGAACTGTGATTTTCTTATCTTCTTTAGGTTTACATCATTTAACATTTTTCTCAGACTAAACTAAGGGTACTATGTTATATAAAACCATAATAATCGCTTAATACACATATATAATATGTGTGTTTCAGGAGGACTCTACACTACGTCAGGCTGACAGGAACAAATGGTGGCAGGTGTTTGATGGTCTACAGAGTCTTCTTCAACAAGCTTCTGATACATGTGTCAAACAGGGGACCATTGAACCACAACAAAGGGACAAGTACTTCATATCAGGTAGTTAAGGGGCGAATACTCCAAGGGATTATTATGTTCTTACATTGTGTCAAACAGGGGACCATTGAACCACAACAAAGGGACAAGTACTTCATATCAGGTAGTTAGGGGTGAATCCTCTGAGGGATTATTATGTTCTTACATTTGTACGTCACTTGTATTTACTCATTTATAGGAGTAAGAAATGCCATGTCACATGAAACCTAAAACACATTTTTGTTTCTTGTTCTGGTAAAATTTAAATTCACAATTGAAGTTTTGTGTTTTCATTTTCAGTTACTGAAGATGAAGTGAGAAATGGGCTCTTCCAATCTCCAGACCCACCCTCCGAGTGTATTTGTTTCATTCGTGACATCACAGATATTGAAGAGCATCTCGAGCACAAACGTGCACAGAAATTTGTCGATCTTGATCCAAGTGCAGTAAAATTAGACTTTGAAGCTCAGAACATGCTTAGTGAAATGAGAGACCACAAAATCAATGAGCTAATGAAATCGGAGAATATTAAAACGTTTAAAGTAAAATGGTCAAATTCAGGTGGGATATGCCCCGATGAACACAAAGAGTATCTGGAATATTTAAATCAGTCATATTATGAGAAGATGTGTGCTTTAATTGACAACAACATGTCACAGTCGTCAGATACTATAACTAAAGACCCCTTAGTTGTTGAAGTCCTTCAACATTTACGTTCCTGTAAAAGCAGATGTGAAGTTTTCCATGGGAGGGGAGAGATTATTGAGAAAGTCGAGAGTTATGTTAAGGGCACATCTGATACGCTGTTGATTGTGCATGGTTACTCTGGTGCGGGGAAAACATCTATCTTGGCTAGATCTGCAAGTTTCATTACATCTTGGCTGTCTGAGGCTTCACCTGTAACAGTTCTGAGATTTCTGGGTAAATACAATCATGTGCCTATACTTAAGGTTTAGTCTGAGAAAATATTTGAAAGGCTAATTCTCAACTTAGATAACTGTAAGAATTACAAAAATATTTCTAACTTTACAGTGGAGCCAATTAAGCAGGCTGTTTAAATTTTGACATCAAAACTCCATCAGTAACAGAAGAGGCCACAAGCATTCAAATGAATATCTTGAATTAATTTTAACCTATAACTTTTAAGTAGAACCTTTGGCCCCTCTAAAATGTGTTCCACTTCATTCAACATTAAGTCAGTTTGCCTTTGGGGACATGTGTTCCACTAACAGAGGTTTTCCACTTCTAGAGCTGTTCCACTTTACAGGTTTCTCTGTATTATAATTGAAATTTTATTGTAGGAACCACCCCCCAGAGCAGTTCCGTTAGACAGACCCTGTCGTCCATATGTAGACAGATCTCTGAAGTTTATGAGAGAGACATATCTGCTATTCCTGATGACTACTCACTCCTTGTCTCCTACTTTCAGGAGTTACTTAACGTAAGTATTTTCATTTTTTGTGTTCTGCTGTTACCTATGTTCCAGAATATTTGCAAACCTGATATTAGTCACTCTGGCAAAAGCTGAAACAGCCCTGTATAATGTTGCAAAATCAAGTGATTTTGTCAGCAGTGTCTATCAAATGTGATACATGTAATACAGAAATACTTTGATTTTTGTTGTTCAAGAGTTGAAAGATTTTCAGTCACCTTTGTCAGGATTTAATTTATAGATGGTTTTGCTTTAGGTGGCAACCAAAGAAAACCCATTAGTTCTAGTCCTGGATTCTCTTGATCAACTCTCATCTTCCCATCATGCACATGGGCTGTCATGGCTACCGAAGCAACTTCCTGTGAATGTTCGTGTCATCATATCTACTCTCCCTGAAATGTACAACATTCTATCCACAATCCAAAAACATATCATGGACCCCCAGGCTTATGTAGAGGTCACCCCATTGGGTCAAGCCCTTAGTATGGATATCATAAACTTATGGCTTGAAGCAGCCAACCATAAAATAACTGAAGATCAATCTAAAGTCTTGAGAGATGTCTTCAAGAAATGTAGTCTTCCACTTTACATGAAGTTGGTGTTTGATGAAGTATGTAAATGGAAGTCATACAGGTGAGTTTGTTATTTATTCGTAGAATCTCATCTTGTAATACATCTTATTTTCATCCCAACTAAATTTTAAATAGGCTAATACATACAGTAGGGTAATGCAGTATTTATACAACAAGCACTATCAGACTATTACTATCTATTAGCTGTTTTTATCGTACCTAACAAGAGGTACGATATTGAAGTCAGCTTGACGGGCGGCGGGTGGCGTCTCACTTTTCAGCTTGTCTACAGGTTTCCAGCCAAACCATTTGAGGGATTCATCTGAAATTTTCAGGGATGTTTCTACATATCAAAGTCAAAACTGATTAGTTTTTGGGCATTCTGGGTAAATTTTTAGGTGGCCATTTTGGATTTTCCATCCTAAAATCTTCACTTTCAAGACTTGTCTACAGGTTTTCAGCCAAACCATTTGAGGGATTCATCTGAAATTTTCAGGGATGTTTCTACATATCAACGTCAAGAACTGATTAGTTTTTGGGCATTCTGGGTAAATTTTAAGGTGGCCATTTTGGATTTTCCGTCCTAAAATCTTTACTTTCAAGACTTGTCTACAGGTTTCCAGCCAAACCATTTGAGGGATTCATCTGAAATTTTCAGGGATGTTTCTACATATCAACGTCAAGAACTGATTGGTTTTTGGGCATTCTGGGTAAATTTTAAGGTGGCCATTTTAGATTTTCCGTCCTAAAATCTTGTCTATCGAGGCTTGTCTACAGGTTTCCAGCCAAACCATTCAAATTTTTACATATGTTACACAGTGATAAGTTCTAGAGCTGATTAACTTTTCTGCGGCCATCTTGCTTTCTTGGTCAACAAGACCAAAATGCTGTGTTTTAGGTACGATATTGTTCACGTCTGTGCCTTGTTGTATTCTCATTAATTTGAGGATCATCTTAAATTAACTGTGATACAATATTCATTATTTATTTGAGAATCACAATCTCTCATTAAACCTCCTGATTCATGAATACTAAAACTGAGTTTTCTTCCACAGCCCTTTAGATACTTTAAGGCTGGCAGACTCAGTGCAGGGGATCATTCACACATTATTTGACAGACTAGAGCTACAACATGGAAGGACGTTGGTGTCTCATTCACTTGGCTATATTACAGCATCTACCACTGGTCTCAGTGTTGCTGAACTAGAGGACTTGCTCTCATTAGGTAAATACACATCAGCACTATTGGTGAAATATGAATGTATTATCACTTACTAGCCAATCAGAACACAGAATGGCAATGCAATATCAGACAGCTAAGTTAGAAGAAAACATGACCTTCATTTGTTAAACTTCATTTGTTAAAATTATAAATTTTATCATTCATGGTTTCATCTGCACCAAATACAAACATCGGTCGAGTGCAGAGTGGAGTCATAGTGTGTGTGTGTGCGTGCGAGAGTGAGAGTGCATGCGTGCGTGCGTGCTATTCAACATTCATTATCATATTTTATTTGAATATTATGATTTCAGATGACGATGTGCTAGATGAAGTGTTTGTTTACTGGTTACCTCCTATTAGACGAATTCCCCCTCTGCTCTGGGCCCGCATCCACAATGACCTAGATAGTTATATGGTCCTTAGAAAATCTGGAGGTATGCATTTATTTAGAAGAGGAATTCCCCCATGCTTCAGTATTTCTTACTTATGTTCAAAATTTTTATCAACAAAATATGTTACAGTATTCCCTTTAGGAAAAAAAATATATTGAATATATTTTACTCCAATTACAGGTAGCTCTGTGATGTACTGGTACCACAGACAGTTTATTGCAGTAGCCACTGAGCGTTATCTCTCAGATGATACAACTCGCAAAAATCTCCATTCCAAGATGGCTGATTACTATATGGGTCTATGGGGTGGAGGGAAAAAGAAACCATTCACATATACAAAACATCAGATGTCTCGAATGGCTTTAAAAGACTCACAAAGCGAAGCTGACAGAATTGTACCTGTCCAGCCCCTGGTGTTCAGTCAGGAAGCTGACAACACTCAACCAACAGGAAACATTATGTATAATTTACGGAAAATGAGTGAGTTGCCACATCATTTATATAACAGTGGACGTTTTGAGGAGCTTCAGAAACTGGTCTTGTTTAACTACGAGTGGTTGTTCCTAAAACTCAAAGCAAAGTCACTCCAGGATGTGTTGTCTGATTTTAGACTTGCTCAGAATGAGCAGGGCATACTCGAAGGTGATGTACGTCTTTTACATGATGCCCTTCGTGTATCAGCAACAACACTTAACGCAAATACAGATACTCTCCCGAATGAATTGTTTGGTAGTTTGTGCATTCACCAGATGGAATATGACAACATTAGGGATGTGTTAGAACAACACAACCAGTGTGACGTTAACAATGGAATGAGGAGTTCCTTGATGCCTGTCTATCAATGTTTTGATCCCCCAGGTGGTGCTCTGTTGTATAGTCTCGAGGGGCACAAGAAATCTCCAGCTAAGGTGCTATTCTGTGAAACAACCAATGAGCTGATATCAGCAGGAGTTGATTCGACAATCATATTCTGGGATTTACGAACCGCTGAGCAGACAAGGCGGATTACAATTCGAAAAGATATAACAACCACCCGCTTTGCTGAACTACAGATCATCAGCCCAGATGGCATGACAAAATACCTCTTTTACATGACGTTTGATCGGAGCCAGTCTGTGAATTATATCTTGATATATGAACTCATCTCTGGTGTTCTCTTGTCAACAGTCCGGCTGGAACATCGCCAATTTTCTAATAACAGGGTATCGACCAATAACATTGTTGCATGTCAGAATGCTCTCTATGCGATTCCAAGTGGTGATTTGGTGCATGATTTTAGTGAATTGCGACCCATCAAGAACTATGCCAATGTGGCCATGACTCCGGATAATTGTCTATACATTGTAGGAGATGATAAAGGAATTGATATCATTAACGTTACAGAAGAGAAGATTGTCGAATCCATTCCTTGTGAAAATAGTCCAAGTAAATTGACAGTGACAACAGATGGGAAGTGGCTTTATGTTGGTTACATCATAGACTGTTTACTAAAGGTATGTATTATATGCATTAATTGATATCAATATCTTGGTTTTTCACCTTTAACCTTTTTCACCTTCTCGTATATGAAAGATTGGCTGCTTGGGTTCTGGTATCTTGTCAATAAATAATAAGTAATGAATACAAAATAATTATCTACTCACATGACCCATCAGAAGAGTTGTTTCACTTGTGAAATGTTGCATATTTCTAATTTGAGGACACAAAACAGTTAATGTTTATGAACCTTAATTTTGTGAGACCCTTGATTGTGTAAACTTTAATTAAATTATCTCAATATAATATTCAACCTGGATCATTCCCTTATAACAGGTTTTGAGAGGGATTTCCTGGTGTTACTTTCTTAGGAAGCAATACAGGCCCGTAGCCAGGGGGTTTTGCAGGGTTCGAGTGGCCAAAAATTCTTTCAAAATCATGCAGTTTTTCACCATTTTGAGCACTTCTCAAGTGATTTTAGCCATATTTGGGCCTAAATTGTCAGATGTGAACCCCCCCTGGAAATTTTTGAAAACTTTTTTTGGCAAGAATCTGTGACTCAAATATTGGGGAAAATTTAAACAATGCCCATGTGTCTGTTATTCTCCAGGTGTTCAACATAGATCCTACCAGTGACACCTTTGGGTGTCTTCAGCACATTTTCAACTACCAGGAAAGGTTTCCAGATGTAACATTCTTAGAGGGAGAGACTTATTCCAAAGAGATCTCTTGGCTTTGTCTATCAAAGGACAACAAGTAAGACTTGTGTATAATGTTTTCTGTCATATTATGATATCACTTGCATTCTAGAAAATACAATAAAATTAAGTAAATAATTATGAAAGTTTATTAAATGTAGTCATACTTGATATTTAAGTGAAAACATGTACCATGTGCGTTAGTTAGGGCAAGGCGTTAGTCTTCTAAAACTGAAATAAACATGTAGGACATTTGATATAAGGTTTGTATGTATGGTCATTTTTCTGAGTAACCTGTCGTATACAAGTGAAACACAAGTAAAGCTATTTGAAATGCACATTGGGAAATGTTTGTGGGAAATTTTATGACGTGAAATTTTGTTATTTTCTAGGCTTTGTTTGATCAACTTGCGCAGATGCCATCTGATAGTCTGGAACACTGAGCAAGACACCGCGATAATCCTTGACGATCCAGGCCCAACTGATGATGTTGCATCTAGGAGCAAGGAAACACATGGCATATACTTCTCAGAATTCACCTCAGATGGGAATATTGCAGCAGCAGTGGGTACCGACCTTGTTTTATGGGATTGTGATACAGGATCAGTGTTAGCAAAATTCAAACCCCATGATTCACTAATGGCATCAATAACTGGCGGAACCAGTCCCGATGGATCACCTCTAGCAGTTACTCTCTCCTTTACAGAGCAGGCCATCAAAATGTGGGATTTGAATAAAGCTTTGGATAGCAAGGAAACCAGTGTGAAGTTTCACTCTATGCCTATTGATGTGATTGCTGCTGCTAAGGACACTGGAGAAATCTACATAGGAGCATATAAAAGACTAGATGCACCATTAGGGCATGGCTATACTTATCTCAACTATTTTTCTCTATACATTTACAACATCCACACTAACACCCAACTATCCCTGCTGCCCTTTGGTAATTATGGGCGACTGGAGAAGTTATCAACATCTACAGATGGGGAGCTTTTGCTGATGTTAGTGAAGAGGGTGAAGAATGACCAATATGTCATAGCAGTTAATGTTCCCCAAAATAAACTCATTGGTGTGTATTCACATGAGAATTGTGAGGCCATGGTTCTGAGTGGGGATGCCCAGTGGCTATGTACTCATGCTCCGGGTTCTAGTACATGTGCACTTAAGCTGTGGAGACTAGGGAACGATACAACAGTAAATACATGGAAGGAGGCTAGAAGCGCTTTATTTTCTAATGATTCAAGCCACCTTATAGTTGCAACAAGAAGATCACTCATTGAGGTGTTCTCTTTGGAACAGTTACAAATAAAGAAAACTGTCAAAATAGATGGTGCCATAGCTGTTCAATCTTTAGCGCCTATTCCTCATAGCAACGATGATATTATCATAGAAACTAACATCAAGAAAGTGATAAATAGCAAGAAGACGAATGTCATCTCTATTTCTAAACTAAACACTGTGACACAAGAAAGATCCACAGAAATATTAAACGGTGAAGACCATATTATCCAAGATGTAACCGATGATGGCTTGATTGCTGTTGATAACTCTCTGAGACTGATTGACTTCACTCATGGTAAAATTGATGAACACCCACATGTTGCAAAGCCCCATACGGTGTCCCATATTAGACTCACCAAAGATGGGGACCATATAATCTGGTTTGACAAACCTACAGAGACACTACGTATGATGAACACAAAAACACATAAACTCAAAGCCAATTTTAGTACCCATTCCCCAGTAACATCACTTGAAATGTTGCCCAATGGACTCTTGTTCTGTGGTACAAACAATGGTAATGTATTAACTTTGAAAGTATGTACTGATGAGGACAAGGACTCTTCTAAGGACAATACAACTCAGGCACGTGAAGTTGAAAAGCCTAATGCTTCTAGTGATACAATGTTGAGTGAAGACATTCAGGATGTTCTGAAAAAATTAGCATTTGTTGTAAGAAATGTTATCGAAACCAACGATGAAGAGACCAAAACAAAGAGTAGTACATGTTCTTTGATATAAGTAAGAATTAAAAAATTACCAAATGTTGTATGTAGGGTTCTTTACAATTTTTTTTAAAACGAGTGGTGGAAAAACTGTGATTGAATCTGAGCATAAAATCCTTGTTTTATAAGATTTCCAATATTTCAGGGAATTTCCCATACAAACAAAACATTGAAGTTGAAGTCAACTTGATGAAGTACTTAGATTAAGGCATTATATAGACAATGAAACCTGTAAACCATTCATGTATGACAGCCGTTTCCAAACTCAGGTTTGCATGTGACCAAGCAATACTTTTTCAAGCAATATGCAAGAAACTAGACAAGTTAAAGTCAGTCTTGTAAGTTCAAGTAATGTTTAATTGCATGTTTAAACGTAGAAAATACAAACAATACGTAAAAGTAAAATGTGAGGACTGAAATGCATATGCTGTATGTATGACAACTTCTTAATTAAACTCAGGCTTCATGTGACCAAGCAATACTTTTTCAAGCAAGCAATATCCAGAGACTATTAAGACAAAGTAAAGTCTACCTTGTAAGTTCAACTAATGCTTTATTGCACGCTGTAAAGTAGAAAATACTACTTACATGTAAAATTGAAATTGAGGACTGTAATGTAAATCTGTATTGATGCCAAATGCTTTCAAAATAATAAACTCAGGCTTGCATGTGACCACGCAATACTCCTTCAAGCAATATGCAGAGATTAGACAAAAGTCAGTCTTTTATTAAGTTCAAGTAATGTTTTTATTGCACGTTGTAAAAGTAGAAAATACGTAAAATTGAAAGTGAGGACTGCATGATATGGCACTTGTACTGATGTCAAACATACATCCAACAATAAAAAATATTACAATTTTACAATTATAATAGTAATTAAGAAAATGTAAGTGTAATGTGCATGTATATGCTGTATTTTGACAACTGCTTTTAGAATAAAATCAGGTTATTTTACTTTTTAATATTATTACTGATATAAGTGTATAAATATTTTATCATTTATTCAATAACCCAGTGTACGATAATATACAAACAGAGACTGCCATTGAGGGAAATAATGCAAAATATTTTTCCCGAGGGAATATCCCGACCACTGACATGTTCCTGAGGCTGCAGGCCGAGGGAAAATGTCATTGGACAGGATATTTTTCATAGCTAAATTACAAAACCTGTTTTAAAATGCTGGCGTCGTGTCTGGGGGAAAACATGAACGTTTTAGGCCAGATATGTTGCTCTCATCTTCTTATCTCTTGTTTCAAGGGTTGTTTTAATGTAGACATTAAACCGATACTTGTCTCAACCCATACTAAATGATTGAGTTTATTAACATATATTTGTTTCGGTTGCCTTTTTGGCTCACTCTGTACCTCAATGCAATATGAGAAGCGCAGACAATCATTTAACTGTAAAATGTATCCTCCAACCACTACAATTAACAAAATTAACAATGTGCTCCATTATTTTATAGACCAAGGTGGTCGCGATTTCTGTCATAATGCACCAGTGGTGGAAATAATTAAACCGTTATCCTTTGCATTCGCTCTCGACCAAGTAACGACGATAGCTACAAGTCACCAGGTCAAACCACCCCTACTTGTGGTGCATTATGTGAGGCGAAAGCACTAGGGGCAAAACACCACAAATTTTGAGCAGACTTTGAGCCCTCTTTTTGAATGTGAACGATGCACAATTATGGATACTATGATTTTCTCATTTTCATCTACATTTCAACATTGTATATATTTCTAGAAAGCTCATGATTACAACTGTAATCTGTGATGATGAAAAAGTACTAACTTTGAATACTTCTAGTCGAGGTTGGTTCATTGATTGAAGTATTTCCAAGTTTTCGTTGATTCGATGGTTCGAAATACCCTTCAATTTCCTCAAGAGATTTCCCTTTGGTTTCCGGAAGTACTAATGCTACAAATATCACACCAAGAAGGCTCACCCCTGTAAAGCACCAAATTGCACCGTATTTATGAATCAGATTTTCTAATGTAGAGAACTCTTTTGTGACAATAAATGCTGACAGCCAATTCACAATAACTGATATTGAACTTGCAGCACTCCGAACCTTTAATGGGAAAAGCTCTCCGAGAAGTAGCCATGGTATAGCACCCCACCCTATAGAAAACCCAATAATGTAGCCTATAATGCTCACTAGGGACAACCAAGGAAAATCCATGTTGGGCTGAAGCTTAAGGTAGTAATAAGCCCCTAGTGCCCCGGAACTCAGCGTAAGAAAGCTCCCTGATATAAGCAAAAGCACCCTTCTTCCTGCTTTATCCATAAACAATGCGCAAAATACCGTCGCGATTATCTGCACGCCACCTATTATCACTGGGGGTAGGTTGGGATCGCTGCTAAAGTTCGTTGACGCGAAGATATCTCCAGCATAAAATATGATTGCGTTTATACCACAAAACTGTTGGAACAACATCAAAACTATCGAAATCACAAGCGGCTTGTAGACCGAAGGTTTACTCAGATAGCTCAGTTTGAATTTGTCTTTGGAATGCGCCTGTAGATTGGCCTCCATTTCTAATAGCTCGCCTTCAATATCATATTTATCCCCACGAAGTTTATTCAAAGATGAAACAGCTTCGCCATGGTATTTATGCTTGAGTAACCATCTTGGTGAGTCGGGTACAAAAATTATTCCAAGTAACATACATGTCGCCAACGATGCACATACAAAAGCCATCCATCGCCAATGTACAATAAATGCCAATGCGTACACAATCTGGACTCCGATTACCACTCCAAGCTGATTCAACGCTCCAAGCACACCCCTGTATTCCTTAGATGCAACCTCTCCTATATAGACTGGCACGCTTAGTGATACCATTCCCATGCCTATTCCAGTGAGTATACGCCCAGCGTACAGCCAGAGATAACCCTGGGAATACACAATCAGCAACCAGCCTGCAACTAGAGGGACCGACGCGAATGCTATCCCCGTGCGCCTCCCAACTAAATCAAGCATAAATCCTCCAATCGGTCCACCAGCTAAAGCACCAAGCGTAGGCAAAGACCCAAACCAAGAGGCCTGATCCGCGGTCAATTCTGTCTTCAATTCAATCAGTGCCGGAGAGGAATAGCCAAGCACCAACCCTACAGACACTGAGCCAATGCATGCAACCAACACGGAACTTAGCTGTATGCATAAGGCTGGTTTCTTGGGCCGTGTTGAAAATAGCAATGGAGTGGATTCTCCTTCAATGGAACCTGTTCTAGCATCCATGATCTGAAAAACAATAATTCGTAAAATTGTACCTTTTTATCCTTCATTTATAGGAGAGACAATATCATGAGTCAATTAATGCATTATACTTGAGCAAAATAGAGCCTCCAAGTGCGCTCCTAAGTGATTTTTAAATTACCTCTTCTGCACTAAGGTTCCACACTTTTTCCACGCTATTGGAACTATACACTATTTTCGAATATCAAATCTCATTTCGACCGAAAACAAAAATTCTGACGCATTTTGTAGCCTAATGGGGCCACTGCACTTAATGACCTCTATCTTTGTTCAAACTCTTAAATGTTCTCCAAAGTATAATTTGACATTGAATTAGTTATTGATAACCTAAAAATAATCCATTCAGGTGTATTAATTATTTTGAAATTGATTTTCATAAAATTAATAAATGACCCCCTGGGGATGAAATGGTTAATATCTAATTTTGCATTCACTAAAAATTCAAATGGAGGTCAGATTCTTATAGCTCACCCTTTCAGCTTTCCAACGGTACACTGGAACCTTAGTTCAGAGGTGGTCATATAAAACCCTAGTTTGCTACTAGTATGTACAGAATGCATTTTTGCACAATGCTCCATAGATTTCTTATTTTTTAAGTTTTACTGAGTTAGTAGACTAGTGAAATGAACTTTACAACTGTTTTATCAGACAATTCAGCAGCATTTGAAAGAGGTACTTGAGGGTCATTTCCGTATTTTGCATTGTGAGCTTAGATCTAACAACCGACTTACCTTTTCGCAATTGTCAGGATTAAGAAATTCGAACTTCTAAAGGGTCCCTGCTGTTTATAACCATGTCATCCTAGCTCTGAACAAAGTAACTTTTATAATGAATAGTTGTTTCAGCACTATTTCATGTTTACTCGCACGTCATGTATTCATATACTTCAATGAAACCTGCCAAATTATTCATCACATTTGTTATGCATGAGTTTAAACTTTTTTAAAGATACAGCGTTCAAAACTATTTTGTCCCAAACAGAAAATTACAAATGCTCAAAGTAGATGTTACACCGCAAAAGAACACAGAGAACTCCCACTAATAATGGAATATCTAAGCGTTTGATAACCTCGACTTTTGTGATCCTACATAACACTTGGATATACTTTCTGTCATTTGTGTTATCATCTACCTTTCATAAGGAATCAAAATACTATATTTGTATTATTTCTAACTGAAATTATGAGTATTTTGCTTATCGGATGCTTATGTGATAGTTGGGTTTGTGTGTACTTGATTTAGATATGAAGATCAGAATTCTATTGTCTTCGTTTATTCCAGTAAATTTCGGATCGTGTTGTCATTTCTGTCTTTCATATACTGCAATATGCAATAAGGCTGTAGTTCATTATTACGTAATATGTTATAAAATGTAACCAGGAAAGTAAAGATGATCATTTTTAACTCGAATATTCTCATACAAAAGCGGTCTGATTACATGTAAATTGCAATATTATTTGATTACCAACTTTTGATCCTGTCTTTTAATTTTAATTGGGCATTGTTGAAGAAAAACAAAGAAGGCTTAATGGACAGATTGATTTTATCTAAATTGAAAATAGGCAAAGATCGAAGGTCGGGGGAAAATGTTTTACTGCTCATGACACTAGAAGAGGTGATAAAAGTAAAAATACAAAATATTGATATTCTATTTATTGTTTGTGAACATTATTGAACAAAAGAGTGTGCGTTTAAGCTGTTGTATTCTGGGTCCCTATAATGCAATAATAGTAAAAATGATCACTCTAGCGAATAGTAATAATCTCGTGAGTCTCTCTCATGAATGATTTCTTAATTAAGGTCTTACACAGTTTAATAACTCCTTCCATTTGTAGTTCAAGTAGCTAAGTTGTTTGAATACTTGTAGGGGTTTGTTCATTGGTGACTTTATTGTCAAGCCTTGCGAGTGGTTTATTCGATTGCTCAAAATATTCTTCAATTTCTTCAAGAGATTTTCCTTTTGTCTCAGGCAGCACTACGGCAATGAATATCACGCCAAGAAGACTTATCCCTGAAAAGCACCACATGGCACCATATTTATGAGCAAAACCCTCTAACGTAGAATACTCTTTTGTTAGTATAAACGCAGACACCCAATTTACAAATACGGATAATGCACTTGCAGCACTGCGTACCTTTAATGGGAAAAGCTCTCCGAGGAGTATCCAAGGTATACCACCCCACCCTGTAGAAAACCCAATGAAGAAACCTATAATACCTACTAAAGATAACCATGTTAGGTCCATGTCGTGGTTGTCATGGAGATAATAATAAACTCCTAACGCCCCTGAACTTAAGGTAAGAATGCTCCCTGATGTTATCAAAAGTATTCTCCTCCCTGCTTTATCAATAATCATTGCAGAAAATATTGTCCCAACGACATTCACACCGCCTATTATCATTGCCGGGTGAAGCTTACTGAAGTTTGTCGAATCAAAAATTTCTAGAGCATAATATGTTAAGGCACCCATGCCACAGAGCTGCTTGAATGCCATTAAAATCACTAATATCACTAGAGGTTTGTAGACCGAGGGTTTGCGTAAGTAACTCAGTTTAAATTTCTCTTTGGATTGCGTCATTATATTGGCCTCCATTTCCAACAGCTCTGGCTCAATGTCATATTTATCTCCACGAAGTTTATGCAATGCTGACACGGCCTCCTCTCTATACTTGTGCATGAGTAACCATCTTGGTGAATCTGGCACAAATACTATTCCCAGTAGAAGCTAGAACTGTTGCTATGGATGCACAAACTAAAGCCATCCATCTCCAATGTAAAAGAAATGGCAAGGCGTACACAAGGAGGAGCCCTATGGAAACGCCCAGCTGATTCAACGTTCCAAGCACGCCTCTACATTCCTTCGATGCTACCTCTCCTATATAAACTGACACGTTTAATCTAGACATCCCAATCGCTATCCCAGTGAGGAAACGTCCAGCGTATAGCCATAGATAACCCTGGGAATATACAATCAGCAACCAGCCAGCCACAAAGGGCACAACCATAAATGCCAAACCTGTACGCCGCCCAACCAGATCGAGAAATAAGCCTCCGAGTGGGTTCCCAATTAATGTACCAATGGTCGGCAAAGACCCAAACCACGAGGCCTGATCCGCAGTCTTAAAACTAAGGTAAAGCAAACTCAAAGCAAAACTCCAATTATATTTGTTTTTTTACAAATACACTTGTAGTTATAAAAGAGCTTGCGATATCTCACCAGTGTTACTTTACCATATTTAAAGCTTCTTTATTAGAAAATCCAACACCTCCGCTAAACGTTTGAAATAAAAATATTAATACAGGGTGAGCCAAAAAAGGTAACCCAAACAAATGTTATTAGCTAAGTCATTCAGTATGGGTTTATGATCATACTTAGCTAAATAAAACCGTGTTCAATGTTCTTACACTCTACTAAGTATCATTAGTTTATCCCCAATGGTCAATATTGTATGGCCATTTTACAAAACCTGCTTTAAAATGCTGGCATCGTGTCTGGAGGCAAACTACGTTTCAGGCAAAGTTGTTCACTATACGAGCACAGACTGAGATGTCTCGTGTAATTGCTCTCATCTTCTTTCTTGTTTCAAGTGCTGTAAGTGTAGACATTTTTCGCAGATAAAAATCTGGGGGCGGGATTTATGTTCGGAGAGTGTGGCACATTTCGGCATTTGGGGCGTGTTTTGTAAATGGCTATAAAATTGTTACCATTAGGTATAGACCGATGGAATTTGATATAAAGAAAGAGCACCGAACAAGGTTTAAATGTGCCATATCTGATTTTAAACCCATACTGAATGATTGAGTTATTAACATACATTTGTTTCGGTTACCTTTTTGGCTCACTCTGAGCGGATTTTGAGCCCTCTTTTAGAAGAGTGAACGATGCACAATACGAATATTATGATTTTCTCAATTCATCTACATTTCAGCATTGTATTTCTTAAAAGCTAATGATTAGAACTGTAATGTGTGATGATGAAAAAAACTAACTTTGAATACTTCTAGTCGAGGTTGGTTCATTGATTGAAGTATTGCCAAGTTTTCGTTGATTCGATGGTTCGAAATACTCTTCAATTTCCTCAAGGGATTTCCCTTTAGTTTCAGGTAATACTAATGCAACAAATATCACACCAAGAAGGCTCACCCCCGTGAAGCACCAAATTGCACCGTATTTATGAATAAGATTTTCTAATGTAGAGAACTCTTTTGTGACAATAAATGCTGACAGCCAATTCACAATAACTGATATTGAACTTGCAGCACTCCGTACCTTTAATGGGAAAAGCTCTCCGAGAAGTAGCCATGGTATAGCGCCCCACCCTATAGAAAACCCAATAATGTAGCCTATAATGCTCACTAAGGACAACCAAGAAAGATCCATGTTGGGCTGAAGCTTAAGGTAGTAATAAGCCCCTAGTGCCCCGGAACTCAGCGTAAGAAAGCTCCCTGATATAAGCAAAAGTACCCTTCTTCCTGCTTTATCCATAAACAATGCGCAAAATACCGTCGCGACTATCTGCACGCCACCTATTATCACTGGGGGTAGGTTGGGATCGCTGCTAAAGTTCGTTGACGCGAAGATATCTCCAGCATAAAATATGATTGCGTTTATACCACAAAACTGTTGGAACAACATCAAAACTATCGAAATCACAAGCGGCTTGTAGACCGAAGGTTTACTCAGATAGCTCAGTTTGAATTTCTCTTTGGAATGCGCCTGTAGATTGGCCTCCATTTCTAATAGCTCGCCTTCAATATCATATTTATCTCCACGAAGTTTATTCAAAGATGAAACAGCTTCGCCATGGTATTTATGCTTGAGTAACCATCTTGGTGAGTCGGGTACAAAGATTATTCCAAGTAACATACATGTCGCCAACGATGCACATACAAAAGCCATCCATCGCCAATGTACAATAAAAGCCAATGCGTACACAATCTGGATTCCGATTACCCCTCCAAGCTGATTCAACGCTCCAAGCACACCCCTGTATTCCTTAGATGCAACCTCTCCTATATAGACTGGCACGCTAAGTGATACCATTCCCATGCCTATTCCAGTGAGTATACGCCCAGCGTACAGCCAGAGATAACCCTGAGAATACACAATCAGCAACCAGCCTGCAACTAGAGGGACCGACGTGAATGCTATCCCCGTGCGCCTCCCAACGAAATCAAGCATAAATCCTCCAATCGGTCCACCAGCTAAAGCACCAAGCGTAGGCAAAGACCCAAACCACGAGGCCTGATCCGCAGTCAATTCTGTCTTCAATTCAATCAGTGCCGGAGAGGAATAGCCAAGCACCAATCCCACAGACACTGAGCCAATGCATGCAACCAACACGGAACTTAGCTGTATGCATAAGGCTGGTTTCTTGGGACGAGTTGAAAATAGCAATGGAGTGGATTCTCCTTCAATGGAACCTGTTCTAGCATCCATGATCTGAAAAACAACAAAACGCGTAAAATTGTACTTTGATCCTTCATTTATAGGAAAGACAATATCCTATGCCAATGCATTACCCCCAGAAAAAGTACTCATGGAGATGATAAAATAATTTTGACTTTGACAGGGAATGTCCAAACACCCCACCAACAAATGTTTTTGAAATGTTGTTCTCTTTTGCTCACCTATTTTTCCCACCTTTCCCCCACCTATTTTTCAATGTTTGTTGCTCCAATATGTTCCGTTTTGAGACCCGAGGAAAAAATGTATTCATTTAGGGGTTTTAAAGATGTCAATTATGGGTGACGAAAATTAAGCTGAAAACGATGGATCGCATGAGATTTCCCTATGGGAAATATTGTTTTCCTCTTCATCAAATGAATGCATTTTTCCTTTTAAGAGGTTAACTTTGTCTTAAAACGCAACATATCCATGTATCAAACATTGAAAGAACAGATGTGGAAAGGGTTGAAAATCAGGACAACATTTCAGGAAAACATGTCGGTGGGGTGTTTGGTCCTTCCCTGTCTCAAAGTCCAAATCATTTTATCATATCTATGAGTGCTTGTCCTGGAATTAATGCATTGACCAAACATATATGCACCAGTTCAAATCCTCAGAAAACAGCCAAATTTCAACATTTTCGACTGTCTGAAAATCTGTAGCTATACCTTTCGCGTTCCTTTATACTTCACGACTTAAAAATAACTTCCAAAACCAATGACTATCGTTGCAACTTGTATTTAACAATCTTTTCCTGAAAATGTCAATCGCTCGAAACTTTCTCTATATATCACTGAACCTATAATCAGTTGATTTACTTTTTAGGATATCCAATGTATGTAGGATGAAGAATGTATCTAGAACAACTACAACGAACTGTTCTATCAGCCTTTGAAAGAGGTAATCCCGGGAGGTAATCGAGCACAGGCAATGGAACATAGAAATAATCCCCCCCCCACTCTCTGTACATAAGTAAATAAAAATTATAAAGGGGGGGATTATTTCTATGTTCCATTGCCTGTGTAATCGAGGGCCATTTCTGCATTTTACATTGGGGGCTTAGATCTGACATCGAGACTTACCTTTTCGTAATTGTCAGGAATCAAGAAACTCGAACTTCTGAAGGATCCCTGTTGTTTATAACCGTCTCATCCTAGCACTGAACAAAGTAACTTGTATAATGAATAGTTGTTTCAGCTCTATTCCATGTGTTTTATGTCCCTGCTTCATTAAACCTTGCCAAATTATTCATCACATTCGTTATGCATGATTTTTCTGGTTTTTTAAGATATAGCGTCCAAAAAAGTTTTGCCCAAAACAGAAAATTACTAATACTCCATGTAAATGTTACACAGCAAAAGAACATAGAACTCCCACATATAATGGAATATCTAAGCGTTTGATAACCTCGACTTTTGTGATCCTACATAACACTACATAAGACTTTCTGTCATATGTGTTATCATCTACCTATCATAAGAAATCAAAATACTATTTTTGTATTATTTCTAACTGAAATTACGAGTATTTTGCTTATCAGATGCTTATGTGATAGTTGGGTTTGTGTGTACTTGATTTAGATTTGAAGATCAGAATTCTATTGTCTTCGTTTAATCCAGTACATTTCGGATCTTGTTGTCTCATTTCTGTCCTTATTTTTCATATACTGCAATATGGAAAATCATTATTAATCGTCAGATGTTATCTCCAGGGAATCGAACCCGTGGGGGCCTATAAAAGGGCAAGTGGAAGGCTGTATAGTTCATTATTACGTATGTCATAAAATGTAACCAGGAAAGTAAAGCTGATCATTTTAACTCGAATATTTGTTCTGTAAAAAAGCGGTCTGATGATTACATACGTATATGTAAATTGCAATATTATTTAATTACCAACTTTTGATACGTCTTTTAATTTTAATTGGACATTTTAGAAGAAAAACAAAAAAGGTTTAATGAACAGATTGGTTTTAACTAAATTGAAAAAAAGGCAAAGATCGAAGGTCAAGGGAAAAATATTTTACTGCTCATACACTAGAAGAGGTGATAAAAGTAAAAATACAAAATATTGATATTCTATTTATTGTTTGTGAACATAATTGAACAAAAGAGTTAAGCTGTTGTATTCTGGGTCCCTATTATGCAATAATAGTAAAAATGATCACTCTAGTGAATAATAATAATCTCAGGATCCCTCTCATATGATTTCTTGAAGGTCTTACACAGTTTAATAACTCCTCCCTCCTCTAGTTCAAGTAGCTAAGTTGTTTGAATACTTGTAGGGGTTTGTTCATTGGTGACTTTATTGTCAAGTCTTGCAAGTGGTTTATTCGATTGCTCAAAATATTCTTCAATTTCTTCAAGAGATTTTCCTTTCGTCTCAGGTAGCACTACAACAATGAATATCACGCCAAGAAGACTTATCCCTGAAAAGCACCACATGGCACCATACTTATGAGCAAAACCCTCTAACGTAGAATACTCTTTTGTTAGTATAAACGCAGACACCCAATTGACAAATACGGATAATGCACTTGCAGCACTGCGTACCTTTAATGGGAAAAGCTCTCCGAGGAGTATCCAAGGTATACCACCCCACCCTGTAGAAAACCCAATGAAGAAACCTATAATACCTACTAATGATAACCATGTTAGGTCCATGTCGTGGTTGTCATGGAGATAATAATAAACTCCTAACGCCCCTGAACTTAAGGTAAGAATGCTCCCTGATGTTATCAAAAGTATCCTTCTCCCTGCTTTATCAATAATCATTGCAGAAAATATTGTCCCAACGACATTCACACCACCTATTATCATTGCCGGGTGAAGGTTACTGAAGTTTGTGGAATCAAAAATTTCTAGAGCATAATATGTTAAGGCACCCATGCCACAGAGCTGCTTGAATGCCATTAAAATCACTAATATCACTAGAGGTTTGTAGACCGAGGGTTTGCGTAAGTAACTCAGTTTGAATTTCTCTTTGGATTGCGCCATTATATTGGCCTCCATTTCCAACAGCTCTGGCTCAATGTCATATTTATCTCCACGAAGTTTATGCAATGCTGACACGGCCTCCTCTCTATACTTGTGCATTAGTAACCATCTTGGTGAATCTGGCACAAATACTATTCCAAGTAGAAGAACTGTTGCTATGGATGCACACACTAAAGCCATCCATCTCCAATGTAAAAGAAATGGCAAGGCGTACACAAGGAGGAGCCCTATGGAAACGCCCAGCTGATTCAACGTTCCAAGCACGCCTCTATATTCCTTCGAGGCTACCTCTCCTATATAAACTGACACGTTTAATCTAGACATCCCAATCGCTATTCCAGTGAGGAAACGTCCAGCGTATAGCCATAGATAACCCTGGGAATATACAATCAGCAACCAGCCAGCCACAAAAGGCACAACCATAAATGCTAAACCTGTACGCCGCCCAACCAGATCGAGGAATAACCCTCCGAGTGGGCTCCCAATTAATGCACCAATGGTCGGCAAAGACCCAAACCACGAAGCTTGATCCGCAGTCAATTCTGTCTTCAATTCAATCAGTGCCGGAGAGGAATAGCCAAGTACCATACCTACAGACACTGAGCCTATGCACGCAACCAACACAGAACTAAGCTGTACGCACAAGGCTGGTTTCTTTGGTCGTAAAGAAAATAACAGAGGAGTCGACTCCCCTGTAATAGACCCAGTTCGAGCATCCATGACCTGAAAATTTTTTAATCGTTTTAATAAAATATATCTATAAATATACTCATCATTTTTGAGTGGTGTTCGTACACACGTTTCGTTCAGTGTATCTGTGGTATATCAATGTAAGGGATACTTATTCTTGTAAATGTGCTTCATATTAGAGCTTGCAATGCTTATATTCAATATTTCATTTGGTTGTCTTACCTTGTCATTAGTTTAACTGCTCATTTCAGTAGTGTCTGCTCGGGTCCATGTAGGTGTTTACCGTTGATAGTTTTTAAATAATCGATTAAACCACATACTGGTTAGATTGACTTGACATACAGACATAAAATGCAAATGTTCACAACTCTCACTGGCTTGAATATACTACGTATATGAGACTTGATAACCTAACTAAACTTAAGAAAACTGATATATGTTATCACGTCTTTGTATAAGTATATTGAAATCACGATTGTACATTATTTGTTTGACCCAAGTGACAGTTGAGTCTCTTTGCGTTTTAGAGTATGATATGAATAGCGAATTCCCATTGTCGTTCTATCGTACGCCGATTCAAGTAATTTTGAGACTAGGTCCATGGTGATGTGAACTTTGTGCTTCATGTGCTATGTAAATTGTAAATACACAGGCTTGGTATGCATCTTCACTCAAGTTATGTTTTCGCACAATCGGGCGAGTTTGGAGAGGTTTAGCTAACGATGTTTTTCACAACGTAACCGTGAACGCAAAGTACAAAAATTAACAAAGGAATGTATCGAGCGCTCATAGTTTTATGCGCGCTTAGTCTACTTCAGATACTCTTTCAGCTTCAGAGTTTCGGGTTTAGAACGGGAGATTTTGAAATTTGACGTTGGGTCAACGGGAACCATTTTACTCGTGTCTATTGAACACTATGCTGTCAATTTTGATTTCGATGCACAGTTGAATTCTTGCTGAACACGATGATGTATGTCATGCATGATTTAGCGCCAAAAATATTACGAAACGAGCTCGTTTAAAATATGTATTAGAAAACCAGCTATAAAACCGCATCAATGACATACTATAGAATCATTACACGCTATGTAGTCCCTGATCTGGACCCTCTGAAAAAAAGTTTTGTTGTCCGGTACTTTCCCACATAAAATGATTGTACCGTTTGAAAGAACAGACTTCCCTTTTAAAGAAAACACCTCTTCTATTGATGTAAACAGGGGCAAAAGGCACCAAAACGGGGTTAGACAAGGTGGCATTCTGAAGTCTCACTTTCTTGTCATCACGATTCCAGGTAAACCATCAGACCGATTTACTTCAAGTTTTCACACATGTTACATGGTAAGAACTTCTTGAGCTGATTAACTTTGCGGCGGCCATCTTGCATTCTGGCGGCCATCTTGGAATTTTTTTCAGATAAATATTGTCATCGCGATTCCACAAAAACCACATAACAGATGTACTTCAAATGTTCACACATGTTACATGGTAAAAAGTCCTAGACCTCATTATTTTTTTGGTGGCCATCTTGCATTCTGGCAGCCATCTTGGAAGTTTTAAGATAAATCTTGTCATTACTTCATGGATTTACTTCAAATTTCCACACATGTTACATTGTAAGAAAATATAGAGGTGAATAACTTTTCGGCAGCCATCTTGCATTCTGGCGGCCATCTTGGAAATTTTGGGATAAATCTTGTCATCGTGATTCCAGGAAAACAACCTAACAGATTAACTTCAAATGTTCACACATGTTACATGGTATGAAGTTCTAGAGCTGATTAACTTTTCAGTGGCCATCTTGCATTCTGGCGGCCATTTTGGAAGGTTTATAGATAAATCTTGTAATAACGATTCCAGAAAAACCACTTCACAGTTTTGCTTCGAATTTTCACACATGTTACAATGTATGAAGTTCTAGAGCTGACTAACTTTTCGGTGGCCATGTTGCATTCCGTCGGCCATCTTGGTAGTTTTTAGATAAATCTTGTCATCACGATTCCATAAAAACCACGTAACAGTTTTACTTCAAATTTTCACACATGTTACATGGTAAGAAGTTATAGAGCTGATTAACTTTCCGATAGCCATCTTGCATTCTGGCGGCCATCTTGGAAGTTTGTAGATAAATATAAAATACAGTCAAAGCATTTACCACCAACAAAGGATGCTCTCATTCTCCATATAAATAGAGCCAACTATCAGGCCTATATTTGGCAAAACGCAGGCAAATCAATGATTGATTATCAATCCCCCACATTACATGGTTGGACATTCAAAGGGAATAATCTACAAATTAAGTGGATGGAAAATGGTCCTGCCCCACAAGAAATAATGGAGCTTGTTGCTTGTAGTTGTAAAGGAGCGTGTGACTCAATGAGATGTAGTAAGAAACAGGATCTCATTTGTGGAAGTTCATGTAAGTGCCGCAAAGGTGTGTGTGAGAACTGTCCAACCCATCAGCACGATGATGTTGATGAGAGCGACAATGAATATGAACCAGTTGATGACACCATTACACCAAACGTTGAAGATCAGGAAGAAAATGAATTACCTGAAAATCTCTTACCTGACAACTGGATGAACCAACTTGTCAAAGTTGATGCCATAATATGAATTATCTCACCCTGTATATACACTGGTGATCCGCGCGATTACAGGTACGATTTGTCCTTATTCCTTATTTCATGCGTTGTAGGCAGAATCCTCTCGACGTTTTTTCTCACAAACGTGAATCAGTATCATATGTCTTAAAATTGTACATGTTTACGAAAAATAGCTCAGAAGACGACAGAATCGTTGATTTAATTCCTAACTTAAGTTACATAAAGGTTCAGGTTAAAAGTGCAGATCTGAACTGTTTTTTCGAAATACCGTTTATGTAACTTAAGTGAGGAATTAAATGTACGATTATGTTGTCTTCTGAACTATTTGTTTGCAAATATGCACATTTTCTTAAACATATGATACTGATACACGTTTGTGAGAAAAAATGTCGTGGGAATTCTGCCTACAAAGTGTGAAAGGAAAAGGAAAAATCATACCTTCGATGTTCCCACATTTTGTTACCGAAACAAACCGTTTAGGTAACCAGCATAATCGAGTGGATCACTATAATATACTTTAGCAGTCTTTAATAATGTTAGGGAGGATGAGTTGTGTGAAGGCATACTATGTCATGTTAGATCATGATCTATACTATTTTTATTACAATTTACCAGTTACACTTTCTCCATGCTAGGTTCTGTTAAAACTTTTGTTCCGTTTCCTATGGCATCCGTGCTTTATACATTTACATTCACAATGGTCCCTTCCTGGTATATTTTTTAGGTTTCATGACTGTTAAATTCTATAGTCTTGTTAAGACCACTTTATAAACAGGTTTATTATTACTGGTGTAACTAACACAACGAAAAAAAATATAATTAATTTATTTGATTTCATATAACATGAAATTATTTTTTCTTTTCGATAAAACATTGCTTATTAGAAATATATTTAGTTGAAAACTTAGAGTAAACAATCAGTTCTTCTATCACAAAGTTGATTTTGGTTCAGTAGATTTTTCTATACATTATTTTTATGTCACCACCACTAGTGATTGGGTGACATATTGTAATAGCTTCGAAAGTTTATCTTGGCACTGTTCAGTAGTTAATGTGTACTGTATACTTAACAAGGTGTGGTGACATCGTCACTACTATTGAAAGCTTATGTTGATATTGTAGCAGTGTTTTTTAAGTTCTTTTTGTTGGTACAATTAGTTTCCAAACCCTATACTTATATCGATCTGACACACAGTATTAGTGCAGGTTTAAGTGATTTTTGTTGATTATTAAACGCAAAGAGCACATGTGTCTCGAACTCGCAACATTGTGGATAGTTTGACATGCTGGTGCTCTGAACCAGCTCGTTAGTTAATATCTGACTAAGAGACAGCTTGCTTTCCCGATGAAGAAACGTTATCTGCAGCTTTTATGAGAACTATAGTATCTACAACTATTTTTGATCTTATGAGTATTGGATATCATTATTTTCAATTTTTCTTCAACATGTATTTTAATGACTTTAGTATGAATGGAATGTCCCTCGAAGTTGTGGTCGTTGATGAGGAATTGGTCATTGAACGGTGTGGATGCTGTTTATTCCCATATTAGATTATTGTCTTGAGATATTCAGGTTTGTTTTTTGTTTGCCAGTTTTACACTTTACAGTTTGCTTTTCCCACTAGGTTGCTTTACACTTTTTTCCTTTCTCATTTGTCATTTTTGTTTATATTTAGTAAGGATATGATAAGCAGGTCTCTCCTTCTGTGTGATCACCTGTCCAAAAGATAATTCAACTGCATGAAGAACATTTCGTTGACATGATGCACAGTGAAAGGTTTTCCACACATTTAATTTTTGTTTAAAAGAGCTTTAATTCCGTTATATACTCAGATCAAGGCCAATTTAGCATACATTTCGCTCTCAAAAATCACTGTGCAATAATGGATTTCAAAGAAATCTTTGACGTTTTCAATAATCTTTTTTCTTTTTGATGAAATGTAGTTATTTATTCTTAAAATCAATCGATGTCATACACAAAATGCATTTAAGTGGTATAAAGTACAGAAGCAGAGAAAAAATATTATTTTAGAATATCACCATGTGTTACTCCATTGTAGCGCCTCTTGCCCATGTTTCTATCAATATAAAACATGATATCATACACCAAATATGCATTTATGTCAAATTATGTGGTTTAAAATACAGAAAAATAGACAACATTCTCCTTAGAATACCACCTTGTGTAACCCCACTTTACTGCCTTTTGCCCCTGTTTATATCAATATAAAAGGTAGCATGTAACCTTCCTTGTAACATGTGTAAAAGTTTCAAGAAAATCAGTAAAGTGGTTTTCCTGGATCACAATGACAAGATTTATCCAAAAAACATCCAAGATGGCCGCCAGAATGCAAGATGGCCACCGAAAGGTTAATTAGCTCTAGAACTTCTTACCATGTAATATGTGTGAAAATTTGAAGTAAATCCGTTTGGTTTTCCTGAAATCGTGATGACAAGATTTATCTTTAACTTCCAAGATGGCTGCCAGAATGCAAGATGGCCACCGAAAAAATAATGAGGTCTAGGACTTTTTACCACGTTACATGTGTGAACATTTGAAGTACATCTGTTATGTGGTTTTTGTGGAATCACGATGACAATATTTATCTGAAAAAAATTCCAAGATGGCCGCAAGAATGCAAGATGGCCGCCGCAGAGTTAATCAGCTCTAGAACTTCTTACCATGTAACATGTGTGAAAATTTGAAGTAAATCCGTCTAATGGTTTACCTGGAATCGTGATGACAAGAAAGTGAGACTTCAGAATGCCACCTTGTCTAACCCCGTTTTGGTGCCTTTTGCCCCTGTTTACATCAATAGAAGAGGTGTTTTCTTTAAGAGGGAAGTCTGTTCTTTCAAACGGTACAATCATTTTATGTGGGAAAGGACCGGACAACAAAACCCCTTTTCTAGAGCCCTTTTGGAAATCAGATCGGGGACTAATTGTGTAGTCTAAACAAACACTGGATTTGAACGGCTATTTATATGAGAAGGCTACATGAATTTGTATATGGTCGAGTGATACGTACAGGTTCAGTTTCGATTATATATGGCTGACGCCCGAGAGCTGACACTGTCTTTCACAAGCAATGACAAGGCTATAGGTGGACGTGAACGGCAGGATTTTAAAGTTGATATGGGAAAGTGTGGCGCGCGTACTATATACTTTAATACCAATTTAATTCCCGTTTTGCATCAGTGCTTCATGTTTATGACGGGAAATGTTAAGTTTCACGTGTGTATTTAAAGAAATAATGTCTAACAATTAACCATTTTTTCTTTTCACGTTAGATCATGGTTTGGGATTTATGGTTTTTTTTCTTTTGACTGGTATACATTTAGAATTTACTTTTTCTTGACAGGTTCCATTACAACATTTGGTCCTTTCCCTTTTGGACTTGTGCTCAGATACGTCTATGGGAATGATTTTACTCACTTAATTGAAAAAAAACTTAAGAACAATGTTAAATAAAGTGATGGAATATACTTTTAAAGAGATCCAGTCGTCCAGATTTCTATTCTGGACAATCAGTAATGTCCCAATAAAATTGCTGATAAAACATAATATATACCTTAGATATATCTTGAGTCCAAATCATAAGCACAATTTCATCAATATATTGGGAAATCAACAGGACAACCAATAGAACAACCAACTGTCAGAATTGAACGCAATAAGTCAAAAACAATATACAATGTTTTTTGGGATTTATTTATAGTTTAACCCCTTAGAAGTAGTTTATTTAAATATGGCTTCTCTGATCGCCAAACCAATCTGTTGAAACTGAAGGAAAAAGCCTATCAGACTGGAACAAATTTGAGCGGGCTTTTTATATTTTATTTTGAATTTCAACTGATGAAAGTGGAAATTCATGGCTAGGAACAATCATCGAATTGATACTGTTAAAGAATTAATTTAAGCCTCAGAATTGGTAAGTTGATAAACAAACTTGTTTTACATCAAATAACACAAAAAATCGGGGGTTACTCTAATTGTGTTTTAGGAGACCCGATCTCTTTAAGAATTCTAGTAGTAGAACAAAAAGCGCAGAAATTATCTTTCGAAACCTTTTTTCCTTTATTTTAGGGACGGTTGGAGATGTAATGCGTTTTGCAACAATTCTTCACGATTCTAATAATTTTGACAATTAGTTTCAACAAGATATTCTAATGTAGAGAACTCTTCTATAACAATGAATGCAGACAACCAACTGCAGCACTCCGTACCTTTAATGGAAAAAGCTCTCCGATGAGCAACCATGGAACAGCGCCCCACCCTGTAGAGAATCCAATGAAGTACAAATTTAGCCTATAGCGCTTACTTAAGATAACCACGGCAGGTCCATATAGTGGTTGTCATGGAGATAATAATAGACTCCAAGCGCCTCTGAAATAGAACTTAAGCCCTGTGTACACTATAAATAAATTTTCAATCATTTCAATCGTTTCAATGCTTGCATCATTTCGAGCATTTCAATCGTTTTAATCGATTCGCTTTTGAAATGAATTGAAAGTTTCGCTGTTTGCGCCTGTTTCGCCGTTTCAAGCATTTCAATTATGCGGCCAATTCATAGACTATCATGAAGAAACGGGCGAAACGATTGAAACGAAAAACAAACATGCACGTTTTTCGTTTCAAGCATTTCGCCGTATTTTTCAACCGTTTCAATCAATTCAATTCGCCTAAAGGGGTGTATACACTGGCAGGCGAAAAGGTTGAAACGGGGGCGAAAAGGCCGAAATGCTTTAAGCTGTTCTCACATTCTCTTTCATTTCAACCATTTCCTATAATACAATGTACTATTATTAATGGATTATGAAAAGCACCCTTTTCTTCTAACAGGTGAGACGTTGTAATATATTCATCTTAAACCATAAACAATATTCGACTCGCTCAGCATTCCTTCTTTATAACACATATGCAAAGTATTAAAATATGATTATTAAGGATTGTACTCGTACTTAGAGTAACATCAACGATCACCTTCACTCAAAATAAATTGTACAATAGACACGGTGATAGAACACATTAGAAAACAGCAAACAATTCTCATGTGTTATCTTTCAACTGTCATAAGTAATAAAATCACTTTTTATGTACTATTTGCAATTGGGTTTTAAAGAATTGTGGATATGGTAAATTATTATTTTTTAGTGACAAGAGAATGCAGAAAAGCATTTGAAATATAAACTGGAGTTGACACATATTCATCCCAGGCAAAACTAAATAAACCTAAGTTCTGGAGTATCCTGTTTTTCAAAGAATAATTTGAGAAAAATTGGTGAAAATCAAAATGATTCTCGAACAATTAGAAGTAAGTTGTCATTTAATTCAGCAAAATTAGACATACATAATAAAGTTTTTTTAAAGATTTTTTGTTGTACTGAATTTGACTTTGTATATTTGGTAATTACAATTTTCAGAATATTGACAATGTTTTTTTGGCTTTTGAAATTTTTCTAGAAATCAAAAATTTGAGTTGGCATCTTCACTCAGATCCAATGACTTCAGGTTTTCTTTGAAATGTTTCATACTGCCAAATTAAAGCAAATGCAAAAGTAGAAGTACAATATGAACTTTATATGAACATTTAAACTGATAAAAGTAACTGATGTTAGTTTAAATATTGAAGTATGTATTTATTTATTAAAAACATTTGTAATTAGGAACAAGATAGGATTATAAGAAACGTATCACAAATAAATATTCGAGTCTATTGACATAAACGATATGTCATCTTATTTGAAAAAGTGGTATCTAGTTACATATTTTTCAGCATCATTTTGGCATTTATGTGATGCAGATTATATATAGCTTTTTAAATACAATTTATATTTTTGCTATATAGCGTACATGACATGCGCATAATTGACATACAAGTAGCCGACATGTACTTGGATTTGCAAATCGTCGCATGAGAATAACTTTGTACTAACTGCCATTTTCAAAAAAATTGAGATAGACATGGAATTTTACTATTTGAAACACAGGCTTTCATCTCAGATACATGCCCCATCTCAATTCCCTCCCATTAAGCTAGAATTCAGTGTGAAATTGTACCATCTCCAGACAAACAGCTTATTTCTAATTTCAAATTGTCATATCTGATTTCAACTGTTTCAACCAATCAACTCTCTAAGAATTGGTCATGTGACTTGCAAAACTTGGAGTTATAACAATCTTATATTAAAACGAAGTATGCCAATATGCATGTTATTGTATCTAGAATGAAATAATGTTTTGTAACAAAATACCATGTCAGTTTGCATGCCTGGCCTTTCATGTTTTAGTTTTAGAACTATTACAAGTAGATCAAAAAAATAAAATGATACAGTATGTGTAATCCCATGCATATTCAAATTATATGCCCTCAATTACTCTTTGTATTATGGATGCTCATTGGATTATTCATGGCCACATGATATGAAATAGAATTACTAATTTCCTCGAAAACCTAAATCCTTGCTACCAGGGAAGATGAAAAGTACAAATGACCAGTTAATATCCCAGATGCGAGTAGAAATAATCTTGATTTACGTCATTAAAAATTCACAACTCAGTCAAACTGATGTCATATTTGGAATCTACATGTAAAATTACATCTAGACATGTGGTTTTGAAGAGAGTTTATCAACTTTGAAAATTTAATTTTCTTTGAAAATGTGACTTCTAGGTCGGGGAGATTCCCCATAGACCCCATTTTGTAAAACCACAAAAAGTGAAATATCTTTTCTTTTGTTGGGCAGATAATATTTTCTTTTACTGGATATATTTTAATTTGTATATCTATCACATACATAAGGGTAATATGAAAAGTGAACCACTAAAACTGATGAATATTCAGGTTTAAGGGAATTTTGTAATACATGTTATTTCCCCCGAATCAGCCACCTGGTGGCGAAACTGGTAACTACCTACTCGCATCTGAGTAATTAGATCATGTGAGCAGTCAAAAGTACCCTTTATCTTCCCTGCTACCAGGTCTTATGGGGGTTTGAATGGCCAAATGCAATAGAAATGCATATACGAAGCTGTCATCATTAAATGTTGAAAATGAAAGACTACTTATTTGTTTCTTCAAATAGAGTACATAATAATAGGTTATATACTAGATATAGTAATCAAAACAAATAGTAACTGTCATATTTTGCACTACATTGCTCAAAGGCAATCACTGTCTGTATACTATTAAAATCTCTTTCAAAATGATGTTTTATAGTTTGTGGAAAAAAGCTAAATCTATTTAAACTAGCTTTAACTTTTACTGACCATACACTATATCAATAAGGAGTTATCTTTATGTTAGTATAGTCCCTTAAAACACTTATTTTATTTTCTCTTCATCTATGATTTACTTTGCGCTTTTCTGGGATCTTTTTAGTTATTTTATTACAAGTATGTTTTTCAGATTTGTCCTTTCTTTTGCATTTTTGGGATCATTGTTTTTGGATCATCTACATTTTATTTTGGAAAAGTAACAAATTGGTTCAATTTCTTTACAAAGAGCCACTCTTAGTCTCCACTTCTACAATTGCTTCAATTCCCAATTGTACTCCACAGAATGGATAATGATAGCTGCATCCCAATGAACAAAATGTGATTACCTAAATCGAGGTTTCATCACTTTCATTAATCTAAAATGAATTAGAAATTATTTTTCTATTTTCAAATTTCTTCCATGTGCATGTAATAAAAATTGGTTATGTCTTAGGCCCTAAGGATCTGAAACCTGCTGGTCAAAATGGAATTACGGACCAGTTGCAATGTTATTCTCCTATACCCAGTGAAAAAATCAACTGGTCTGTATCAAAAATAACCTGATAATGACCAGCGGACCGGCCCTTAGGGGCTACATTGTAATGTGCTGGGAGGTTTAGGCTACAGGGTTTATACCGAGGGAAATATGTGGGGGACCGTATTGGCATCATTGGTTTCAATGCATTGTACTTCTGCCTTAGTTTCAAAGGCAATAGATTCTTTTTGAAGGGTGTCCTGAGATTCCAAAATTAAGAAATAATTGTACTTATTTGAGAAATTGATTTTTAAGTTTTATAAATTGAATTTTCTTTATTTTATTAAATAATATTCTTTGGTTTTTGAAGATTTTTTTACAAAGCAAAACATTATTTTTCATTCTAGATACAATAACATGCATATTGGCATACTTCGTTTTAATATAAGATTGTTATAACTCCAAGTTTTGCAAGTCACATGACCAATTCTTAGAGAGTTGATTGGTTGAAACAGTTGATATCAGATATGACAATTTGAAATTAGAAATAAGCTGATATTCCGGTGGGAAATTGTATCAACTCCATTTCCATAGTTTTAAAAAAGGATCTTGTAAATTGTTTCAAGGTATGATATTTCATATAAGATATCTCTAGGGTGAGACCAGGTGACATACAAAAAATCAAGTTTCACATAGCAATACTAAGTAAGATACAGACCTCTAAACTTTCAAACCTTGATTTCTCAGTTCCGTAAAAATGTGAGATAGTACAAAGTTATTCTCATGCGACGAAATTACAAATGCATCTCACCAGTCACCATGATACATTCAGTAGGAATTGACCATGATCTCATATATTTTCCTATTATTTTCTTCATTGAAACAAAATCCAAGGGAACTGTCACTTCTGCAATGTCCTTATCATGTTTATGCTTCTGTAGTTCCATATTTTCTGATGGTTATCTTTACGACGTTTTGTAATCCTCTTTAATACTGTTGGCTATCATCTATTTCCTACACTTTTTTCTCTGGGTCATCCAAGAGAGATGAACGTATTCCAATGTTTTGTAATTCCTCAATAAGTTCTCCATTTTTGTGCATGTCTATCATAATGTCACAGCCTCCAACAAACTCACCATTCATGTAGACTTGGGGGATAGTTGGCCAGTTACTGTACTCTTTTATACCTGAAATCAATATCAAATCATATGAAGAATCGACATGTTCCATGGTGGTATTAATATAAAATATATCTAGCTAGATGTACATTATTATCTTTGAAGTATATCTACATTTTCAGTTTGAATGGCTTCTTACACTGAAATCGTGGCATTTATCATTGAATCAAGTTTTGTAAGTTCATGTCAATACACACTCTCAGGTGGTGAACGCTTAATCATTTAGTCTTCAATCACCACTAGTGGGTCTAGTGAGTGTAATTCTTCTTCTTCTTAGTCCTTTTCAGTGTTCCTTATAAGGTGTTCCGGGATCACTTTGGCATTATTATGCTGCCTTTGATCACTTGTTGCTGTTTTTAAAACTCATGTACTAAAAATATCACTTGTACTTTTCACTTGTGCTTATTTTACTTCTGTTGGGAGAGAGAGCGCTAAAACTTGTTATCTAACGTAGTCTAAAATGCAAGTGTTTTTCCATTAAAATGAGATGTTAAAATAGAGTCACTATCTCACTCGAGTTAAAAATAAGTTATTAAAATCTCTTGGATTTCTGTATAAATGCCTGCAGGCATTTCATAATTTCTTTATTTAACTTATGGTCCAGGCTTGTGTTGAGTCCTGTGATTGTTTGTAGGTCTAGAGCTGGATTGTATTTAGCTCCTAGTAGTATCTGTTGTACTTTGGCCAATAGAATCTGTGTAATTTTTGTGTATGTGAATGTACTTGAGTTGACCTTGTCCCTGGCACACATGTATTTATGAATAGTAAAAACTCAATACAATTAAACTTATATGACAGAGAAATACATACCTTGCCGAGTATCCTCGTCTTCTAATATATTATATGTCACAAATTTATTCTGGTCGACACCATGAAACCTCAGTATTTCCATGACAGCCCTACTGAAACCACACCTTGGCTCTTCAGGCGTCCCTTTCATGAAAACAACTAATTTCTCTTTATTGACCATTGAATCAAGCCTTGTTTTTTGTTCAGCTGATAGAGCATAACTTGCAGAAAGTATCCTGTGTATATTAGGCCTGGTCAATGACGCGGCTACTCGAAAAAGGCTAATCATTTCGTAATTTTGTAATATTTTCTTCTTTTACGAAAGTGCTCGTGGAACTCCTTTTCCGGTTTATGTATGGCTCCGCGAGTACTTGTTGAGAAATAGTTTTGAGGATTTTTATTCGAAATCAATAGGAACGCATTACAAATTAGACTTAATCAATCTTAAATATGTCAAAGCGAATGTATTTTGAGCTTTAATTGTATTGTATGGTACACAAGACGGAATAAATAGTTATTTGGAAGAGCGGATTAATTGCCAATTTAAACGCGCATGCGCTAAGTTTGTTGACTTCCGGGTTCTACACGTTTACAGAAAAATATAATCTCTACACAATTCGGTCTAAATGAAGCTATCAAATTAATTTGATTTGGTCAACACGACTTCACTATGATGCATGAGGCAGTAGAGAGTCTACAGACTGCAATTAAAAGTAACAGAACAGACATAGTTCGCTCAATTCTGTCTGCTTATGAGAGAGGTACATGTAAGAATTTCCCTGATTTTCAGATTGTTTACAATTTGTTGACTTTGCAGTTCCACTATTCATTTACAGATCTATTATTCTATCCTAATAAGAAGAGGATTAGAGCAAGCATGCATTGTACATGTAAACTGGCCTTATCGACATTCGTAAATTGTCTTATCATACATGTACACATGTATGTACTTATTCCCTTTAGTATTTTACTGAAGTTCTCATGCCTCTCATCTACTCATCTTATGTGCCACACCCACTTTCTATATAGACTACATTAACATTTTTATTTGTGATGACAGGCATTCTGTACATGTATCAGAGAATAGAAGGATAATCCCTTCAGCAATAATCATAGACTATTGCTAAATATTTTTCTGTAATCCAACTTTTTTGTGGATGACGGCTGGCGTTCAGTGATTGTAATGGTTTCTTACAACTTCCAATAAGGGGCTGGGTCAATGTCCGTTAAAAAACGTAATTAATTACGTTAGGGTGTGGGCAAAGCTCCATTTAATTAGGTGATGGACATTGATTCTGCAATGGTATGGTCATTAATATGCAAAAGCTATGCAAGAGAATTTGATATATGTTGTTTATAGCAGTACCAGATATTGTATGCTGGGCTTGTACTTGTACACTACATCCAAATCATCATTTTGACTTGTTTATACTGCGCGTGAAGTTTATACTGCACATGAATCAACAATCAACATTCTGACTTTTGTTAGAAGGGGAAGGGGGGTTTGGACTTAAAGTAAATTAATTACTTTTTTGACAGACATTGAAATATTGACCTGACCGTTAACTTAAATTCTGTTTAGACTGGCTTCAAATTTGTTACTACATCAACATGATTAATGGGTTCCAACACATTCTGCCAATATCTGTTACCATAGCAACAAATAAGTGGACTTGTAACATTTTGTAAACATTTGCAATAATTTAAGAAGTACATGTACATTGTAGTGTTCACATGGACATTGACATTCTGACATATTTTGGCAGTTTTATCTATCATGGCAATGAATATATGTTGCTATGGAAATAGATTTTTTTAACTGTTGGGGATGCTCAATATATTTGGTTCTGTAACTAATGTTTTTATACTTTTGTAACCATTTAAAGGTGCAACAATTAGTGCAGAGGGGCCATTCAACAATCATGGACCAGTATATTTAAGTTTGGATATTTCAATAAGACTTAAATCTATTTTTATTATCTACAAAGAAACCCCCTAGATGAACATTATTTCAGCTGATATTCCTCTTGAAACATGGTTGATCTTAAAAATATAAAAGTGGATTTACCCTTTTTGAAGTTTTGAACTGAATTACACTTCTTATGCTGAAATTGATAGTTTATCCATACATGTCAAAGAAGATGTTAAGCCAACTGTTGCCTTGATAGCTCAGACAAACTAAAAATTTTCCTGGTTTCAAATGCCTTGTCTGACTTTAATTCTTTTTCTGTTTTAAGGTGAGATTGAGGAAGCAGAAGGTGTTACCTTGCATCATGTTTTAAACTTTGTTGATGAGGAAGAAGGGACTCTCTTGCACTTAGCAACAAAGGTTGGTTCAATTACTCATAGATGATTTTGCTCTAAATTATAATCTGGCTACAAACCTCTGTACCTAACTACAGACCTGGGGTGTTACAAGGGCGTGTAGCTAGACTACACGTAGTGATAAAAGAATTGAAAGATCCTGTTTTAGTGCAAGAGTTTGGATACTTCTGTGACATAGATGAAATGAAACTTGTTCGAAAATACATGGGTTATTTCAAAACACCAATACAACTCCCATTAAAATATCAGGTTACATCCACACTTCAACATGGTACAGAAAGTCAGAATAAGTAAGTTTAATTAACAGCATTGCTTAATACTTGATTTTGATTGGCTAAGCTTAAGGGCTTTTAAATTTGAAAAATGTTATTTCCGTTTTTAAATGTCTTATCACAACCTAACAAAAGGATGAAGTTAAAATCTAACTGCAGAATAGGAACATCAAAACATTGAAAGATACACATAACATTTTCTTAATCAATATGAAATTTGAGAAAATTGACAAGCTTTGTGAAAATATCAAAAATCCAGTTATATTGGCTGCTCCATTAGTCTGCCTCCTATTTATACCCCATTTCTTGGATTGAGAATCATCTCCTTCTAAGGGCTGTGTGAAGGTTGAAATTTTATAATCCCAATGCAACAATATCTCAAGTATAACTGAAAAGACTAATTGATCACTTTGTATCTTCAGTTGGACCAGCCTGATACAATTCGAACTTTGCTGTCATCAGGCTCTGATCCTGGGATCCATGACGAGGCTGGAAAGACCCCTTTTGATTGTGCAACAAGTGCCAAGGTACAAGGGGTCTTCAATGAGGAGCTGCTTCAGTCAATTGCTACATCTAAGTAAGTTGTCATGTTGCAATTCAATTACATGTACAGGGTGTCAAAAAACAACGGCACCCCCCTCTACAGCAAAATGTACTTAATGTTACATAGTGTGTCATATCCCATTTTAAAGACAATTTAATTCTGGATCTGAGAAATTTCAGCTTTGTACGATATAATTTTACAGATTTACAGCCGATTGTTAGGAGGTGATACGGCCACCACTTGCTGCTCGAAAAGCATTGCGTAATCCTTGAAGCATTTTCCGCATATTCTTCAGAAGTACATCCTTACTGTGTCCATTTTCAAGAGGCCTCCTATCCATCAGTTTTCCTACCCTGTCTTTCACAATTGAACATATATGCTCAGGGTAGTTGAGATCTGGGCTATTTTCTACATATTAATATTTTCCAAGATTTGACCTTAAACCAGGAACAAAGTAGCAAACAAAGTACTGAAGTAGCAAACTTCGAAACAATGTAACTTTTTTAGTTTAAAGTTTTATCAAATGAAATTTGATGAGTAACTCCAGAATTAAATTATCTTTCAAATGAGATATGACACGCCATGTAACATTAAGGAGTTTTTGCTGTGGAGGGGGGTGCCATTGTTTTTTGACACCCTGTATATGTTGGAAAAGCACCATTAGAAATCCCCATTTGGTTTGATGGAGAACTATTACTTACATGTATACTATAACTAATTTAGCACCTATTTTATTTTTACCAACTTGGCAAATATGGCCAAAATGTTGAATAAATAGCTGAGAATTTGTTCTTTACCTACCATGTATACACCTTTTCTTCCAGTGTAGGGCGTGTTTGTCAACTGGTAGCAGCAGGTGTTGATGTTAACCTCTGCGACACACCCAAGAGTAGGAATACGCCACTTCACTGGGCAGCGTCATATGGCAACAAAGAAGTAGTCCAATGCTTATGTGGTATGATATAAATAAAAGATCGTGTTATCCAATTCTTACATTATGTGTCACAATAATACACACTTACATGATTTCAAATTAGAAAATCAATTTATTATGAGTCATCTTAACACACACTACTATACCTTGCATTAGGTGTTCATGAGCAACCCATTTGGCTTATTCGTAATGATTATGTATTTGTTTTTATTTGTCTGTTCCTTATGAATGGTTTATCGGTTGAAAATTAGATGCTAGTAAGGCACTTTCAAAAATATATTAAACAATTCAATTAGACAAACAAAGTATCTTATGCATTTCTAGGTGTTAGGTATAGTAGTGTGTAACACTATCAAGGGTTGGATCATTGAAAACATATATCAATGGGGGAGGGGTCAATACATTGTATGTTTGTTGGACTTGCAGGCATCTAATTTCTTATATACTCTACCAGTTTTGTTTTCTTTTAGCCAGGAATGCAGATCCAAATGCTGTGAACTCTTACGGAGCCACACCCCTACATGATGCCATAATGCGAGGGGACGTGGACATAGTGGAGGAAATCCTACTCTCAGGTGCAGATATACATAAAAAGGCTACATCAGGGTAAGACCTCTGGAATAACTGCAGCTGTCAAAATTCTTTTATGAAAATCTAATTTCTTTTAAAAGTTGTTGGAAATTAGAAGCATATTGAAAGGAATAAATCTATTTCGGAAAATAATTTATTGTTTAGTTTATGTTATATTTTGATTCCAAAAATTGAAAAAATATGAATAAATTTACAGGAAATTCTCAAATAAAAGTCCTTCAGACTTGGCATTTGGTAACTCAGAACTGGTAAAGGTGCTTGAAAAGGTGCAGCCCACAAAGGCAGCATCAAGTCAACAAGTAAACGGTGCAAATGGTGACTCTGAAACATCTGGAGCTGATTTTGGTAAGTAGAATATGATAACCCTAACGCCTGGTTTGGATTTGAATCTCTATTATAAATACCAACTCTTCCTGAAGAAATCTGACTAATGTGTGTGTAAATTTTTTTTATTGCACTTGAGAAGTGCTTTTTGTTGTATGTGAGGACTGAGGACAGATATGAATATCATCCAGAATCAATATAAATATGAGGTTAAAAATTCTATCACTCATAGATTATAGGTTCTGCCATTTATGAGTAATATTACATTGATTTTAAGGTTGAACCACCACATTGAATGCTCTTTGCAGCTGGTGCCAATGGACTATTTCCTGTTAATATTTTTGCACAATCATGTATTTTTTTCAATACAGAAATAGTACACATTTCTTTTGTATATTGACTTGGTCTGTTTTATTTACAGACCTCAGGACTCCAATCAGACGGCAAAGTAGCAGGGCTTCTATAGAATCAGGCAAAGATCTCAACAATGGGCATCTGGGCTCATCATTTATAGCACAGTCATCTTCTGAAAAGGTAAAAGTTTCAACAATATTAACTCATATGAGCCTGGACTGTATTCAGTGGAATAGCACTTATGTCTTCTATTTTACCAATTTGACTTCATCTGACTGACTGCTTACTAAGGCTAATAATGGCTAACATTATCCAAGAAGTATGTTGGGGATTGTTTAGTTGAAAATATAGAATATGAAATTTTTTATGAAATCAAACAGCAAATGAATTGTACAGGTTCATGATACACACATATGGAATATTGGATATTGTTTCGAATAAGCTGGGCACACCCGAACATGTATAATACATGTACTACTGTACACCTACAGGAGATAAGCCTGATCATTTTATTCCTATCTGCCTACCTAGATGACCCACATTTTTATCCATTTATCACCACAATCCCATATCTTTTACAACTCTGAAAAGCAAATCCTCAGATTTTATAATTATTGATAAAAAATTTTGTTTACATTAAGGGTATCTATGTTACAAAGGTAACTTGTATTTCAGTTGGATGTCTTGATGTCTAATAGTTGCATCTCTACCCCTCCGTCACCCCTAGTAACAGACAGCAGGCTCCACCTGGTGTGGCCCCGGCCTAAGAAAATAATCCAAATTGAAGCGCCATGTTTCAAATGCCTCAAAGTCCTTAATGTTTCTGTACTCAGCAGTGAAAATAAAGGTATGGTTATTTGAGGGTTCAGTGTTATAACATATTGTAGCAAATCGACTGAATGAAGAATGTTTTCATTCAAAAGGACTGTTTTATCTGTCTCTTTAAACATGCATGGGGAAAAGATTTATCTATCTTGTTTATTTCAGAACACTATCATCAAATATGTGACCTTTGGGAGGTTCATAAAAATTATCTAGTGACTAAAGGCCTCACATTGAATGTTGAATTCACTTCGGGACTACAATCCATGAATCAAGAGCTATCTATAACTTGCCAAGTGAACCAAAGATTGTTTAAATCATCTGAAAGCTATACTGTATCAGTCAGACAAAATATGGTAAGTTTTTAACAGTAAAAGTTAAAAAACAGTATTAACTATCAACGTTTTTACCCTTAAGCCAGCTAGAGATATCCATGATTTACCCCCAAATCTTGCTTATCTTTAAATATCAACAGTACATACCTGTAACCCATTTCAGGTGCGACTGCTGGCCAGTGATATGTCTTGTATGCTATATGCCATCAATACAAACATTACATACCATTAACCCATTTCAGGTGCGACTGCTGGCCAGTGATATGTCTGGTATGTTATATGCCATCAATACAAACATTGCATACCATTAACCCATTTCAGGTGCGACTGCTGGCCAGTGATATGTCTGGTATGTTATATGCCATCAATACAAACATAGCATACCATTAACCCATTTCAGGTGCGACTGCTGGCCAGTGATATGTCTGGTATGCTATATGCCATCAATACAAACATTACATACCATTAACCCATTTCAGGTGCGACTGCTGGCCAGTGATATGTCTGGTATGTAATATGCCATCAATACAAACATTACATACCATTAACCCATTTCAGGTGCGACTGCTGGCCAGTGATATGTCTGGTATGTTATATGCCATCAATACATTCATTACATACCATTAACCCATTTCAGATGCGACTGCTGGCCAATGATATGTCTGGTATGTTATATGCCATCAATACAAACATTACATACCATTAACCCATTTCAGGTGCGACTGCTGGCCTGTGATATGTCTGGTATGCTATATGCCATCAATACAAACATTACATACCATTAACCCATTTCAGGTGCGACTGCTGGCCAGTGATATGTCTGGTATGTTATATGTCATCAATACAAACATAGCATACCATTAACCCATTTCAGGTGCGACTGCTGGCCAGTGATATGTCTGGTATGTTATATGCCATCAATACAAACATTACATACCATTAACCCATTTCAGGTGCGACTGCTGGCCAGTGATATGTCTGGTATGTTATATGCCATCAATACAAACATTACATACCATTAACCCATTTCAGGTGCGACTGCTGGCCAGTGATATGTCTGGTATGTTATATGCCATCAATACAAACATTACATACCATTAACCCATTTCAAGTGCGACTGCTGGCCAGTGATATGTCTGGTATGTTATATGCCATCAATACAAACATTACATACCATTAACCCATTTCAGGTGCGACTGCTGGCCAGTGATATGTCTGGTATGTTATATGCCATCAATACAAACATTACATACCATTAACCCATTTCAGGTGCGACTGCTGGCCAGTGATATGTCTGGTATGTTATATGCCATCAATACAAACATAGCATACCATTAACCCATTTCAGGTGCGACTGCTGGCCAGTGATATGTCTGGTAATGTTATATGCCATCAATACAAACATTACATACCATTAACCCATTTCAAGTGCGACTGCTGGCCAGTGATATGTCTGGTATGTTATATGCCATCAATACAAACATTACATACCATTAACCCATTTCAGGTGCGACTGCTGGCCAGTGATATGTCTGGTATGTTATATGCCATCAATACAAACATTACATACCATTAACCCATTTCAAGTGCGACTGCTGGCCAGTGATATGTCTGGTATGCTATATGCCATCAATACAAACATAGCATACCATTAACCCATTTCAGGTGCGACTGCTGGCCAGTGATATGTCTGGTATGTTATATGCCATCAATACAAACATTACATACCATTAACCCATTTCAGGTGCGACTGCTGGCCAGTGATATGTCTGGTATGTTATATGCCATCAATACAAACATTACATACCATTAACCTATTTCAGGTGCGACTGCTGGCCAGTGATATGTCTGGTATGTTATATGCCATCAATACAAACATTACATACCATTAACCCATTTCAGGTGCAACTGCTGGCCAGTGATATGTCTGGTATGTTATATGCCATCAATACATTCATTACATACCATAAACCCATTTCAGGTGCGACTGCTGGCCAGTGATATGTCTGGTATGTTATATGCAATCAATACATTCATAGCATACCATTAACCCATTTCAGGTGCGACTGCTGGCCAGTGATATGTCTGGTATGTTATATGCCATCAATACAAACATTACATACCATAAACCCATTTCAGGTGCGACTGCTGGCCAGTGATATGTCTGGTATGTTATATGCCATCAATACAAACATTACATACCATTAACCCATTTCAGGTGCGACTGCTGGCCAGTGATATGTCTGGTATGCTATATGCCATCAATACAAACATTACATACCATTAACCCATTTCAGGTGCGACTGCTGGCCAGTGATATGTCTGGTATGTTATATGCCATCAATACAAACATTGCATACCATTAACCCATTTCAGGTGCGACTGCTGGCCAGTGATATGTCTGGTATGTTATATGCCATCAATACAAACATTGCATACCATTAACCCATTTCAGGTGCGACTGCTGGCCAGTGATATGTCTTGTATGCTATATGCCATCAATACAAACATTACATACCATTAACCCATTTCAGGTGCGACTGCTGGCCAGTGATATGTCTGGTATGTTATATGCCATCAATACAAACATTGCATACCATTAACCCATTTCAGGTGCGACTGCTGGCCAGTGATATGTCTGGTATGTTATATGCCATCAATACAAACATAGCATACCATTAACCCATTTCAGGTGCGACTGCTGGCCAGTGATATGTCTGGTATGCTATATGCCATCAATACAAACATTACATACCATTAACCCATTTCAGGTGCAACTGCTGGCCAGTGATATGTCTGGTATGTTATATGCCATCAATACAAACATTACATACTATTAACCCATTTTAGGTGCGACTGCTGGCCAGTGATATGTCTGGTATGTTATATGCCATCAATACAAACATTACATACCATTAACCCATTTCAGGTGCGACTGCTGGCCAGTGATATGTCTGGTATGCTATATGCCATCAATACAAACATTACATACCATTAACCCATTTCAGGTGCGACTGCTGGCCTGTGATATGTCTGGTATGTTATATGTCATCAATACAAACATTACATACCATTAACCCATTTCAGGTATGACTGCTGGCCAGTGATATGTCTGGTATGTTATATGCCATCAATACAAACATTACATACCATTAACCCATTTCAGGTGCGACTGCTGGCCAGTGATATGTCTGGTATGTTATATGCCATCAATACAAACATTACATACCATTAACCCATTTCAGGTGCAACTGCTGGCCAGTGATATGTCTGGTATGTTATATGCCATCAATACAAACATTACAAACCATTAACCCATTTCAGGTGCGACTGCTGGCCAGTGATATGTCTGGTATGCTATATGCCATCAATACAAACATTACATACCATTAACCCATTTCAGGTGCGACTGCTGGCCAGTGATATGTCTGGTATGTTATATGCCATCAATACAAACATTACATACCATTAACCCATTTCAGGTGCAACTGCTGGCCAGTGATATGTCTTGTATGCTATATGCCATCAATACAAACATTACATACCATTAACCCATTTCAGGTGCGACTGCTGGCCAGTGATATGTCTGGTATGTTATATGTCATCAATACAAACATAACATACCATTAACCCATTTCAGGTGCGACTGCTGGCCAGTGATATGCCTGGTATGTTATATGCCATCAATACAAACATTACATACCATTAACCCATTTCAGGTGCGACTGCTGGCCAGTGATATGTCTGGTATGTTATATGCCATCAATACAAACATTACATACCATTAACCCATTTCAGGTGCGACTGCTGGCCAGTGATATGTCTGGTATGCTATATGCCATCAATACAAACATTACATACCATTAACCCATTTCAGGTGCGACTGCTGGCCAGTGATATGTCTGGTATGTTATATGCCATCAATACAAACATTACATACCATTAACCCATTTCAGGTGCGACTGCTGGCCAGTGATATGTCTGGTATGTTATATGCCATCAATACAAACATTACATACCATTAACCCATTTCAGGTGCGACTGCTGGCCAGTGATATGTCTGGTATGCTATATGCCATCAATACAAACATTACATACCATTAACCCATTTCAGGTGCGACTGCTGGCCAGTGATATGTCTGGTATGTTATATGCCATCAATACATTCATTACATACCATTAACCCATTTCAGGTGCGACTGCTGGCCAGTGATATGTCTGGTATGTTATATGCCATCAATACAAACATTACATACCATTAACCTATTTCAGGTGCGACTGCTGGCCAGTGATATGTCTGGTATGTTATATGCCATCAATACAAACATTACATACCATTAACCCATTTCAGGTGCGACTGCTGGCCAGTGATATGTCTGGTATGTTATATGCCATCAATACAAACATTACATACCATTAACCCATTTCAGGTGCGACTGCTGGCCAGTGATATGTCTGGTATGCTATATGCCATCAATACAAACATTACATACCATTAACCCATTTCAGGTGCGATTGCTGGCCAGTGATATGACTGGTATGTTATATGCCATCAATACATTTATACAGCTGATTTCTCTCTGTGATGATGGGGCTTCTGTACCTGCTTTACAGGTGAGAAAAACTTTATAAAGGGACATTTAATGCCTCTGTACCTGCCTTACAGATAAGATTATATACTCAAAGATGATTTGCCCTGATCCTGTGTACTTACTCTATTAGTGCTGTCCCTAGGTCTGATTTCAGTGACTGGCTGGGAAAAAAGGTTTGTTATGTGAAATATGTTTGTACTTGAATGTGAAATTCAAAAAGAATATTTCTGCTTACATGTAGATTATTTTTTCCAGATTAAGGACTGGCCCTGTTTAAAGGAGCGTAGTGTAAGTTTAGATATGTCAAGGGGCAGGATACCAAAGTTAGATGTGTTGTACAGCTGGGTGGACAGTCTGTCCTATCTCAAAGTAAACCACATTCATCTCTATACAAGGTTCAAGAAGCCTGTATCCGGACCTAATACCTGGCAGTTCTGTTATAGTAAAAAGTGAGTTTCTAAATGGGAAACTCATGAGCCAAGGATTTTAAGTAAAAAGTACAAAATCACCAGAGGTGTAATGAGCAGTTTTCATTCAAAAGAGCAGAATGGATTAGCATTGGGTGAAACCATTCCATTTTCAGTTTTAAAAGAGGAAAATTGAAGTCACAACTTAATGAAATGACAGAAAGTATTGTTTGGTATTCAGGATAAAAAGAGATCAGAGACAGTATCACTAAAGAACTAGCTCTAGTATGTCTCTATAAATTTATGATTTCAGGGAATTATTGGAACTCTCTCGCTATTGCGCTGTACGCTGTGTCTGCCTGACCCCTGTGCTGGACATAGACAGTAAGGTGGACTTTCTAGACCTTGGCTCACTTTATGGAACTTTTCAGGAATTTCTCATGTGTTTTGCAAACTCAGGGTGAGTTTAGTTCTAACATATTATTTTAGAGTACAGTTAAACATCTCTTAATGAACACCTCTCTCCAGTGAACACCTTAGTCTTTTGAACAACTCTTCTTAACACATACTCCACTGGACCGCTGACATCTGTATAAAATCACCTCTGTAGTATCCAATGTATGCATTTTATGTAAGTTTAATGTATTTCTGAGCAAATATTATATTTTGACATTCATGAAAGTTCAATCTCTGGAATTCAAATTGGCTTTGTATGTAAACATACTTTTACGTTTATTGTTCATTGTGATTTGCTACTCTGTGGAGTTGCCATTTTTTAGCCTACATGTAGTTCCATTAATAGTTACATCTACAGATTTGTGGAGTGAGTCAATCAAATGCGCACTTACTATTTCAAATATCATTCAGACATTATTCATATTCTTATGCAGATACTTAAATATAGGACCACGGCTGAGTAGTTTCCTCCTAGATACTTTAGAAGAAGGCACTTTGTGTTTAGAAGATGGCCTTAGATTGCTCCCTATATCCAGTACAGATACAGTGAGACTATGTGCCCATGTCTTTCACGACAACCTAGATCTGTTAGAGCTCCTGCCTTCAAATGTTGTCCTTATGGAATATGGATTCCAGGTAAATATTGTTATCCATTATGATGGGTTGATAAAGCATCACACGATTGTTATTCTCAATGGCCATGGATTGAATATATGTTCAAATCTAACCATTTGTTTGTTTGCAAATTCATAGTGATTTGATCTCTTATTTTTAATGAGCAGGCAAGAATTGGTCATACTTAAATGTTTTACTGTTATAATTGCAAAGTTGAAAGGAATAGTATGTTTCAGTGTGCATTTATCTGTAATAGTTCAATACCATTAGTGTGAACTTCTTTAACTTCATGATTTGTGTCCTATTTCAGGCTTACTATGACTTCCAAAAGTTTGCTAAAGTTTACTCAGAATCAAAGTAAGTGGATGACCAATTTATATTTCAATATTCTTATTTTAATTTGATGTAGATTCTCTGTGTTCTGGTTGAAATAAGAAACAGCCCTCTTATTCTCAAATAATTGAATATACTAATACAAGTGGATTAAAACTGACTGATGGGTAATATCATTTAAAGTGGGAGTGAAAACAACTGAGTTTAATAAGTAAGCGCCAATATTATTTAACCAAAAGATCACTTTATTCTAGGATGAAATCCATAATGTAATCCTAACCATATCATAAGTAAAGATTTAAACAAACAAAAGTCTGAATTTTCAAGAAACTGATGTATAACTACAGCTTTTTCATGTATAGTAAAATTCATTTTGTATATTCCTGACCAGATGATTTGTTTATTTCATAAATAATTCCCAGGGACCCATTAAATATGACTAAAAATATTGTTCTTTGACCATTATAATATGCTATTGTATTATACATTAGTAATATTTGTTAATTTCAGTGTCTCATTTTGCACATGCCCTGGTACTGCTGCATGGAACAGGTGAGAGCTTGCAATAAAATACATGTAACTATGTAAAAGCTGGGCTTCAATTTAATTCATTATGCTACACATTATACTTTATGAAAGGAGGTATAATTTCAGAGTGTACTTTTGTTATGATAATTGTACTTTAAAGGAGGGGTGGGTATGGTGATATCAGAATTTGCTTGTGAATTATGTAGAGTCTGCAAAATAATGAAGTGTAATCGAAGAATTCCACACTGTAAATAATGAATTATATAATAGTCTACCATAGTATTAGATGCCACTTTCTCTACTTTTGTCCACAACAAGGTCTTTATTTATCAGATACAATCAGTTAAGGTCTATGCTCCTTTGGAGGTGGTATATATTTCAGTCTGGCTTTCTATAGAAGGAATATAAAATTCACAAATATTGTGTTTCAGTGTTCATATGAAACATGGTTCACATATTTTACTTTATAATTGTGTTGCTCTGTGTATAAAACTGAGGCTGAGGATTTAATGCATTGTTTACAGTATTGGAGGTTGTCCAGAGGCTGCAGTGGCTAACATTTCCAATTCAATTCAAAGTGCAATATCCCATGAAGCTCTGGGAATACTAATCTGTGATTGGTCAGGAATAGGTCACATGACACATCAACCAATCAGCTGGCCTGGATTCCTGGTGGCTGCAGGACTCTCCTGGAATTCTGATATAAATATTGTAAGATTTGGATGCTTTTATTTTGCATGATATAATATTATTAACTATACTACTACAGTGATTTTTTTTTGATAACTTTCGACCCTATTCTAATATACTTTTGATTTTTGCAGTTCTTTAATTTCAATATTGCATTTGTAAACAGTGACCTCCCCTGAATTTCTATCAACTCAAATTAAAAAAGTACCACAATTGATCAACATATCCTAATCTTCATAATTTTGTATTGAGTGAATGTGAATTTTCAACTGGATTCAAGGTAACTTTCAAATTGTCAGCTATTGCTGAACAGTTTCACAATGCTAGAAAGGGATACTACAAGTATGTACCATACCATATTAAACAAATTCCTTTAATTTTTCAGGATTTCATGCATGCTAATCTCGTGGAGCTGGTGAACAATCATGTGTTCTTTGATCGGGGATGTGTCAGCGGTCAGGTGGTCATAGAACTAGGAAGAGCAGAGACGTATCTACTGAGGTGCTCTCGTAATCAACCAGGTATGTAAAACATCACAAATATATGATAACAACATTCTTATTAATTTATTATTAGTAATATTTGTCCCTTGTTTTTTTTGCATTATACAAGGCATGACAGTTCATTATAATTTCAGATAAAAATACTTAAATACTCGTAGAGTTGCGTCCCGGAAAGTACATAATTCTGTTTTTGGTTAACCTTGCTAACTTAAGGCTTTATCTGCAATTATTACCGTCCTCTCAATTGGCCAGTTGAGTTCAATTTCAACCGCAACTTTTTTCTAGATAATGATAGTAGTAATCTACCAGCAGAACAGGGATCAATTTTACACCAACTTCTAACCCAGCCAGACATGGTGACTCTTGAACATCTTACACCAGAGACATTCCAGGTACGTGAAAAATAAATAATCAATTTATGCTCATACTTAAAGGTGTTTAACATGAAATGTTTGTTTAATTTCCCTGACTTAATCAATATCATTTAGCACATAGCTTGCTTTCAATTCAATATTGTAATCAGGGATCAGGGATCTTGTCCCTGGTCTCCCCCATCAATGTTATATCATGTGTATTCAATAATTAGAATTTTTATTGTTTGTTGTACGTGTGTAAATGTAATTTCAGAAAACTATGCGTCACATCAGGAAGTGTCAAAGTGAACTCAACAAAGCTGACCTACAACATGTACATGATAAACACATTGTGTCTGAATTGCAACTTACTGCTGATCTTATGCTCTTGGCATGCAGGTACATCTACGATGCTATAGTATTTAGTTAGGTCAGTTACCACATTAAGAGAGCTTGTGGCATGCAGGTACAGCTATGATGCTATAATATTTAGTTAGGTCAATTATCTCATAAAGAGAGCTCTTGGTGTGCAGGTACAGCTATGATGCTATAGTATTTAGTTAGGTCAATTATCTCATAAAGAGAGCTCTTGGTGTGCAAGTACAGCTATGATGCTAAAGTATTTAGTTAGGTCAATTATCTCATTAAGAGAGCTCTTGGCATTCAGGTAAATCTATGATGCTATAGTATTTAGTTAGGTCAATTATCTCATAAAGAGAGCTCTTGGTGTGCAGGTACAACTATTATGCTATAGTATTTAGTTAGGTCAATTATCTCATAAAGAGAGCTCTTGGTGTGCAGGTACAGCTATGATGCTAAAGTATTTAGTTAGGTCAATTATCACATTAAGAGAGCTCTTGGTGTGCAGGTACAGCTATGATGCTAAAGTATTTAGTTAGGTCAATTATCACATTAAGAGAGCTCTTGGTGTGCAGGTACAGCTTAATGCTAAAGTATTTAGTTAGGTCAATTATCTCATAAAGAGAGCTCTTGGTGTGCAGGTACAGCTATGATGCTTTAGTATTTAATTAGGTCAATTATCACATTAAGAGAGCTCTTGGCATGATGGTACATCTATGATGCTATAGTATTTAGTTAGGTCAATTATCTCATAAAGAGAGCTCTTGGCATTCAGGTAAATCTATGATGCTATAGTATTTAGTTAGGTCAAATATCTCATTAAGAGAGCTCTTGGCATTCAGGTAAATCCATGATGCTATAGTATTTAGTTAGGTCAATTATCTCATAAAGAGAGCTCTTGGTGTGCAGGTACAGCTATGATGCTATAGTATTTAGTTAGGTCAATTATCTCATAAAGAGAGCTCTTGGTGTGCAGGTACAGCTATGATGCTATGGTATTTAATTAGGTCAATTACCACATTAAGAGAGCTCTTGGCATGATGGTACATCTATGATGCTATTGTATTTAGTTAGGTCAATTATCTCATTAAGAGAGCTCTTGGCATTCAGGTAAATCTATGATGCTATACAGGGCGTCCACAAAAAAAGTATACCCAACTTCAAAACCAAATTACAAGAATCCTGAGCAATATTTTTGAAATCCAAAGGCAACAGCAAAAAGCCTTACTTGTCCTCCATCAAATGGTACCTAGATCATTATGTAACTGTCACGTATGACTGAGCAATCATGACCATTCTGATAGGTGGTAAATTTAGCACTGTGCCAAGTTATCTTCCTATGTGGCAATCGATTAGTAATTGGCTTAGTATTCTTTTTCTGTTACATTATGTTAGATGAAAGGACTTTCATAATGAACTGGACTGGGGGCTGAGTAGCTGTCTTATGAAAAAAAGATTTGGCAAAAAGCTTACTTACTCTAAAATAGGCCTGCAAACATGGTTCGACTGACACCTGAGCAGTAGAGCCAACAAAAAGCAAGTCCAGTGTACTGTTAAAGAACCCCTATTCTTACTATTGAAAATGGATTCTAGCAATACTGTCCAACATGAATCTACTTGTTGAGACTCAATCAACTTGAGTTCTTCTGGGAAAATGAGGATTTCAGCAAGGGTGTATTGACTCCAATGGGGGATATTATTGACTTCAAGGCTGCATATCATCAAGTAGAAGTTTCATTGCTGTTCAAGGGCCTCTTGGGATCAAATTCCCGCGAGGGAGGTAGCAATAAAAAGTTATGGAAAATTATGCAAAAAGGTTGAAGAACATGGAACAAGTTTGAATTTGAACATTAATAATGTTTTGAACATAAAAAATTGAATGCTAATTTGGCACAGTGCTGATTTTACCACCTTTCATAAAAGTATTGATTGCTCAGTCATCCATGGCAGCTACATAATGATCTAGGTACCATTTGATGGAGAATAAACTAGGCCATATACTGCAGCCTTTAGATTGTTAAAAAAATTGCTCAGAATTCTGGTATTCTGGCTTTGAAGTTGGTATACTTTTTTTGTGGACACCCTGTAGTATTTAGTTAGGTCAATTATCTCATAAAGAGAGCTCTTGGTGTGCAGGTACAGCTATGATGCTATAGTATTTAGTTAGGTCAATTATCTCATAAAGAGAGCTCTTGGTGTGCAGGTACAGCTATGATGCTATGGTATTTAATTAGGTCAATTACCACATTAAGAGAGCTCTTGGCATGCAGGTGCATCTATGATGCTATAGTATTTAGGTAGGTCAATTATATCATTAAGAGAGCTCTTGGCATTCAGGTAAATCTATGATGCTATAGTATTTAGTTAGGTCAATTATCTCATAAAGAGAGCTCTTGGTGTGCAGGTACAGCTATGATGCTATATTATTTAGTTAGGTCAATTATCTCATAAAGAGAGCTCTTGGTGTGCAGGTACAGCTATGATGCTATGGTATTTAATTAGGTCAATTACCACATTAAGAGAGCTTTTGGCATGATGGTACATCTATGATGCTATAGTATTTAATTGGGCTAATGACCAATTATGAGATGGATTTGCCATGACTAAACATAGATGATAGATATAGGCAGAACTCTCCCTTAGCAAGTATTCATTTGAGATTTTTTATGACAACACAAGAAATAGTGACGTAAAAATGTCAGGTGTTTCGATTTAAAACTGATTTGTTCAAATTATTGTGAATTTTGTACCAATCATAATGATATAAATTGTTATTGTCTAATCTGTTATAGAATTGGGAGATCACTGGTGCACATAGGAAAACGTCCATCTGGAGATGCAGGCTGTGCTGTCATAAACCTAGGAGTAGCTAACCTACCAGCAACTACTAAAACAGATCTTGCTAATAGGTGTGTACATGTATTATGGACAGTTTCTGTGTAATTCCTTTTCAGATTCATCCTTATTTTTTGAAAAATTGTGATGACCTCAATGATGTTAAACCTGATATAAGAATGATAAGAACAAACAAAACACATCCTTCTCCTCTCCCATATTTGCTCTTGTCTCCCTTATTTGCAGGACAATGATGGTTTGAGTAGCCTATCTGAGTGAAATGATTAGAATGGAAAGGATGAAATATTTGTATTTTCGAAAATGAAGGAAGATTGTAAATACCGTATTTCAAGTCATTATAAAATTATGAATATTATAAAAGCAATTATCAAATCTATAAATCAAATGTTTTGTCACATTTCCTTGCAGATTATTGGGCCTTATAGAGCAGTACAAAACACTGTGGACAGAACACTACTTAGATATTGGCCTCAAGGAATCCCTAGTTTTATTATCTGCCATATTAAAACAGTGCATACCCAACCAGGCAGACATGCCAGCAGCACATACTAAACACTAACCAGAAATAACCATTCTGAAATCTGAAGGCTTTTTTAGTTCATAGATGGGATAACCAAGGATTACATGTAATGGATAACTTGTATTTTCAATTTGTGCCAAATTTTATATTTGAATGGCTTGGAATGTGTTTTTGAATCATTTGGAGCATTTTCTATCTTGAGGATGACTGGAACTATACCTTCATTTTACAGTTAATGTTTGACCAATCACAGAGCTGACTGCATAGCTCCTCTTGCGATATCTTTAAAACATTTAGATATTAATGATCGACTTCGATTTGCTTAGTGAATCAAGAGTTTTATCATTAATTTAAAAAGTGTGGGACATTAGGTAGCTCAGTCTTGCCAGGGGTTGTTATCCTCTTTGGTATTTCCTCCTATGTTGGCACAGGAACATCAGATTAAAAATCTAGAGGGTGTAGAAATTTTAGTAAAAGTGGGACTTTGTAAAAGCTGGGCTTTCATTTTTATGTCACCACCATAATAAGTGGTGGCATATTGTAACCTGTATAGTCTCCAACTTTTTACAGACTGTGTTCGGCGGTCAGTGTCTGTGACAAATGGGAGGTGGTGACATTTTGCATGTTAATGCCTTGTATTCATTATGTTACATATAGGGAGATGTAATCTCGGAGGATGTTTTGTAATATAATAATTTATTCATATTGTTAAGGAGGGTAGAGTATGATGATATTGGGAAATGCTCGTGAATAATGTCATGTGTGATTCTAATTCTACATTTAACTGTGCTTATAAAGTAAATACTCATTCAATTGGTCAATGAAAATACAGAACGAAATCCTGTGCTAGTTTGAGCATGTGTCTATTACTCGTAGACACAGTACACAAAATTATCATCAAAACCAATTAAATTTTAACTTTTGCTCCATTCCACAATCTGGGAATTAGACTCAATTGAAAATTGAAAATATGACTAAATGTTTCTGCCATTATTATTACTTAGTTGTTAATTTATTTATAGCATTTTTATCCAACTTAATACAATTCACAAATGGTATCTAATGCTATATGTTATGTTATTTTATTAAAACATCATATTGGTTATAAGAGATACAATACGGAAAACCAGGAAATGGTTTTGAGAACACATAAAGATGGCAGATCACTACACATTTGAGAATTGCTCTTCAATTTTGAGGTTTTTGAGGCAACATCATAATTGCTTTATATACAATTTCACTCTTCAAACTTGTATCGTTACCATCATTGGACTGCTCTCTGTCCCAATACGGTCGACTTAAACCACTCTGATTACCATAAAAGGGTCTGCAGTAAAAAAGAGTAAGTGCCTTGAATCTGGATGAACACCTATATAAAAATGAGCTAACTAGACAATTTACTTCACTTGCATCAATTGCAAATTAACGAAACAACACGATATATTTGCCATTATAGACATTTACGATGTTGCCTTTATAGATATATTTGGACATTTTATAGGTAATAGCGTCCGAGTCAAATGCTTATATGCGATCGCCTTGAAACACGCTCAACTTTTCCTTTGTGGCATGGATTACATATTGAATATAAAAGATACGCTTGGCATTTTACTTTTTCTAAGAGTTTGGGTTTTCTACTTCACTCACTATAAAAAGCTGGCTTGAATATATTTTTTATTTTTCTGGCGTCATTATTGTTTCCAACAATTAATACTTTCTCTCCCTTCCAATTCGTTACCAGATCTTGTGAAATAAGGAAAACAGAAATTCATCTAAAGTTTATCGCCAAGCAACTTTGTGCTTAGGAAACTAAATACCACACTTTTCTGCCGCCATCATCTTAAGGCTAATTTTATCCGGTTTGCCATTCGGCAATTTCGGAAAGTCATCCATTATGATGACAAACTTTGGCGTTAGTGACAGTCCATCAAGAGTTTGTTCAGTGAATCTTTCGTTACAATAGTCAATTATATCCCTTTCTGTTCTAGATTCACCAGGGTGAAGTACGACACATGCGCATAACTCCTCATAAAGTCTAGGATCAGGGACCCCCACAACAATGACCTTGCTGACGACTGGATGATCCAGAATAACGTTTTCTATGCTCCCGGGAGCTATGAGGACGGTTCCACGTTTTATCATGTCACACTTTTTACTTGTGAAGACAAGATATCCCTTTTCGGTGATATACCCAAAGTCCTCCATATTAAACCACCCATCTTTTATTTTTTCATTTGTTTTCTTTTCGTCGTTGAAATAACCAATAAACATTTGTTGGCTTTTCGTTTTAATGTTACCCGGGGTTCCTATGGGTACCACCTGGTCGTTCTCATCAGTTATCTTAACTTCGAAACCAGGAAAAGGATAGCCAATAGTTTCCATTTGGTCCTCTACTATATCTGGAGTAGCATCATGAAATTGGCTGGAAACCCACCACATTTCGGTTGATCCATACGCAACAACCATACTGGCTTTGGGCAAATTCTTGAAGATCTTTTCAACCAAAACCCTCGGTATGCGCTGCCCTGCGGTCAAGAATTTCGTAAATGCTTCCAGATTGTACTTTTCAACTGATGGTAGTTCGAGCATATCATACAACATATAGGGCATCATTAGACCCTTGGTGCACTTTTCCCGAGAAATTATTTTTAAGATCGAGTTGACATCTCTTTTAGCGACCGATATCGTTGTATCTATGGTAACGGCAGTCGTTCCGACAATACAAGCAACGATTATTCCAGTGAAACCTCCAGCCCACGTCAATGGCCGATCACAAAAATAGCGATCATTTTTTGACAAGTGATATCGAGCTGCTACAAAAAGGAAACCGTTGCTACTGAAATGGCGATGTACGACGAGTTTGGGACGACCTGATGATCCTGATGTTTGTAAAATCACACAAGGGCTATCAGCAGTAACTGTGGCGACTCGTTTTTGCAACGCTTCACGTCCTAGTTCAGTTGTTCTACGGATCATGTCGTCGTATGGTATCGCTCCATCGAAAGGTCGACTCCCTAAGGCGATCAGAAACTTTAGATTTGGGATATCTGGGTCATGTTTGGAGTTCAGAAATTTGCCAAATACGCTTTTGATGATTCCATAGTATTCATCCGCTACCCCCGTGTGAAGGATTATACCGACAGCCTTTAGTTCATTTAAGACGTATTTCAAATCATCGCCGTTTGTCATGTTGAACGACACAAATGCGGGGTAAACGTGACACTTCAGCAATGCCATCCAGCTCACAATAAACTCCGTACAATTAGGAATCAATACGGCAACTGCATCTTTGATGCCTACGCCTTCTTTGATCAAACGTGCGGCAAGGTTATCAGACAGATCGTCACAGTCCTTGAAGGTCACTGCTTGGCGTTTTGCAGGGTCTACATCAGCAATAACCAATGCCTCTTTGTCTGGTGATGACTTTACACATCGTTTGAATCTGTCAAATATTGTTTCGTTAGTAGGTTCAATACTGAACTCTGTCTTGAGGTAGCTTGTTGTAAGAGGTTTCGATATTGGTGTGATATCCTTTCCAATTGTAGAATTTTTATTCTGAACCGCGGCGTTTTGAAAATCCATCGTTAACACTTCGAATCACAAGCGGGATCAAGAAATAACTTCTGCCGTAGTAAAAGCGAATATTATTGGACTGAGTAACCTTGACTCAAGGGTGATCATTATAGTTCCTTGAGCTTAACCTATTCCTGATCTATATTTTTCTTTTATCAAAGCTTTCAATGTATCCTATATTACTGATTTTGTTTGGGCTATGAAAACATGAACAATCCTGCACTGGATATTTTTTGAAACCAAACCCACATAACTTATCTGTTACGTCTCATTGTAAATTTTATAAATGAAGAATCGTCCCACTTATATCAGTCCAATGGTAGACCCCTAACAGCCTACCTGACATGAAGATAAAAATGAACTTTTCGAATAATGTAAGGTTATATTGACCTCGAGTTTTATATTGTATATAAAAATTATACAGAGAGGAGAATATAAAAGACTAGTTAAACAACATTTACATCTCTTACTAAAAGCTTTCCATAAAGGCTTTAGTGAATTCCTGGGCCTTGGCCCTTCAACAGTGCGGTTGGGTTATAGTATCTATAAATAGGACTGTTTCTCATTCGAGCTACATTCTCTGTTTTCTACGAAAAAACAGTTATACCGAGTCAAAACAGTTAATGTTCTGTTAGGTAATTTTATTTAAACATTTTTTTATCGTTTTCTTTGACAGCCGAAATATGCCACTCCGAAGTGCCCACAAACCACCATGAGGCAACATATTCGTATTGCATCAAACTACAGGTGGCTCAAAATTACACTAGCCTAACAGTAGCACACTTAAAAATCTGAAATATCCGAGAAAGTTAAGGCAACAGTTGATTGGTCGAACTTTAAGAATTTCATATCGTTACCGTTTCATGCGTACTTTCATTAAAATTGCACTTATCATTTTAAAATTTTCGCAGAATGCAGACTTGAAATTCAAAGTTTAAAATGTTTGTTATCAGTATTGAATGAACATCCTATATGTTTGACTAGCCTCTGATTCATAATATCTTTTGCATGTGTACGATGAAGAAAAGCTATGTGATCCATAAATAAACGCCATACATGAATGATATCAACCAAAATAAGCATAAACCTTATTTGGATGAGTTTTACACAAAGGTAACTCATCAGAGGGGCAGATGTCACTCATGTTAGGAAACTGGAAAAAATTTTACGGCGATTTGACAATATAATCTTATCTAAGAAAACAAGGTTTTTAAAGCGTGTGCAATATATTATAAAAAAACGTACATCTTGAACAGCTCAGTTCTCAGTAAAAGATTCCAGGTTCTAACTTACACCAATAAATACAAGCTTGTACGTGCAAATGTCTTACCTGTAGTAAATCATTTTGGAATTTTTAGTTGTGAGCTACTATATCTGCATACATGAATATGCTGAAAGCAGATTTATTTTCCGTGGCCTAAAACAGTTCAAATAGCTTTTCACAGCTGTATCACTAGGACTACCTGGCTGAAAAGATCCATGGACTTAGATTGGAAGTAACATATCCCTTGTCTGGTAGTTTCTGGTCGCATAGAATATATTCCAGTTGGTCTCGTGGAAAATACGTTCGTCTGTGTTCAAATTTATATACATTCTCTAAAAGCCTTACCGACGGTGTAACCATAACCGATAAGTCTCTCTGAAAGTCGAAATTTCTAAGTGCTTGCATTGATACTCCTGCTGAAGGCTTAAATGGATTTCTCCAACGCCGGAGTTCAGCTCAAAAATGCATCTATTGGAAAGGATATCACACCAATATCGAAACCTCTCAAAACAAGCTATCTTAAGACTGTGTTCAGTACTGAAGCTACCAATGAAACAATATTGGACAGATTCAAACTATGTGTGAAGTCATCGCCAGACAAAGAGGCCTTGGTTATTGCTGATGTAGACCCTGCAAAACGCCAAGCAGTGAGCTTTAAGGACTGTGACGATCTATCTGATAACCTTGCCGCAAGTTTGATCAAAGAAGGCGTAAGCATCAAAGATGTGGTGGCCATATTAATGCCCAATTGTACGGAGTTTCTTGTGAGCTGGATGGCTATGTTGAAGTGTCACGTTTACCCCGCATTTGTGTCGTTCAACATGACAAACGGCGGTGATAAAGGCGTATTTGGCAAATTTCTGAAGTCCAAACATGACCCAGATATCCCAAATCTAAAGTTTCTGATCGCTTTAGGGAGTCGAACTTTCGATGGAGCGATATCATACGACGACATGGTTCGTAGAATAACTGAACTAGGACGTAAAGCGTTGCAAAAACGAGTCGCCACAGTTACCGCTGATAGCCCTTGTGTGGTTTATAAACATCAGGTTCATCAGGTCGTCCCAAACTCGTTGTACATCGCCATTTTAGCATTGTCAACGGGATAATTTTTGTGACAACTCGACTTCATTCTTCGGAGGGTGATCGGTATTTTTGTGATCGACCATTGACGTGGGCGGCTGGATTTATCGGACCGTTCGCTGCCTGTATTGTCGGGTTAACAGCCGTTACAATTGATACAACAACATCGGTGGCTAGGAGAGACGTCCATTCAATCTTAAAGATGATATCCCAGGAGAATTGCAACAGGGGTCTAATTATGCCATATATGCTGTATGATATCCTCGAGTTTCCATCCGTTACGGAGTACAAGCTGGATGCATTCACGATATTCTTGACGAGTGGACAGCCTATACCCGATGTTATATTTGACGGAATCCTAAAAGCACTGCCGAAATCAAGTATGGTTGCATCTTATGGAACAACTGAAACATATGTAATATCTTGTCAATTTCATGATGTTACCCCAGATGTAAAGGCAGACCAAATGGGAACGATTGGCTACCCTTTCCCTGGTTTTGAAGTCAGGATAACTGATGATAACGACCAGTTGGTACCAGTAGGTAAACCAGGTACTATTAAACTTAAAACGATCCAAATGTTTACTGGCTATTTCAACGACGATAAGAAAACAAATGAAAAAATAAAAGATGGTTGGTTTGACACATCTAGGACTTTGGATACCTCACCGAAAAGGGCTACCTTGTCTTCACAAGTAAATCGTGCGGCATGATAAAACGTGGAACCGTCCTCATAGCTCCAGGAAGCATAGAAAACGTTATTCTGGATCATCCAGTGATCAGCAAGGTCATTGTTGTGGGGGTCCCTGATCCTAGACTTTATGAGGAGTTATGCGCATGCGTCGTACTTCACCCTGGTGAATCTACAACAGAAAGGGATATTATCGATTATTGTAACGAAAAATTCACTGAACAAACTCTTGATGGACTGTCATCAACGCCAAAGTTTGTGATCATAATGGAAGACTTTCCGAAGTTGCCGAATGGTAAACCAGATAAAATTAGCCTCGGGAAGTTGGCGGCAAACAAGTGTTTTACTTAATCTAAAGATACGTTCGGTGTTCAGGTTCAAGTCAATGAGGTTTGACAATTTCTTTTTTATTTCTATAGTTTCTAAACAAGCTTACTAAAGAGTGAGCCTCCGTTCATTTGGTGTAAATATTGAAGACTGCAAAATGTCAGTTAAATCATTTGCAGATAACTTGTCTTATTGGTAGAAACAAAAGCAAATGGCGTAATAAGGTAAATATAGTGGTAAATGTTTTCATTGGTAAAATCATCTTCGGATAATATTTCAGTAAACATTTGAAGAGGCTTCTAAAATATTAGGTTCATAAACCCGGATGTACTACATTGATTTATCACTGGTCAGTATCAGGAGAAGGCGTCACATTTTTTCAAAATGGCAGATAGTAAGTGTCGATTTTCATATTTTAGTTCTTATTAGTTCAATGAATGTGCCCTGGAAAAACATAATTAGCGTATTCTCAGTGGTAGAATATAACGTTGATTTCACTGCAGAATATACCATACTCACATGCAGAATATGCCATATATCGCAGATGAGTGTGGCATATTCACTCGTATATTACACGCATAACTAAAAAGACGGATTTGAATTTAACACATTTTACTCTTAATATTGCGCACATATTTGGCTCTTTATCACAATTTCAATTTTTGTGATAAGACCGGTTTCTATGTTAAGGGTCAACATGATGTTAAATCATTATAAATGCCACTGAAAAATAAAATCAAAAAAGACAACTTGTACCCCCTTACTTTACAAGTAAAGTAACTATACCAATCAATGACATAATAGTAAATATAGAAGTAACAATATTATTTGAGATTTCCCATTAGCTGGTAACCCGAGCGTCAAACACGAATATGTTATATATACTTCTGTCTACACTTGTATATTATTTATCGTTTGGTATGGTATGGGTAGGGTAGGTATGATTTATTAAACACGACATACAAGCTAAAACAAACTAGGAAGTCATGCTCTTGTCATTTTTATTGTTATCATGCATTACTGATTCAACATTAGACTGAGGCTATGACATGCAATAAATAAATTGAATACAAATATATATAGGCCTATTGTAACTATTACATTATTGCATTGTATTTGCCCGATTTACAAAATGTTTTCACTGCGTCAGTGAACGAGCAGCCTGGACGTCCATGCACAATTTGATGGTCTTAGATCTAATATTAACATAAAACGCTAAAAACTAGTATTTTAGAATCAAGAAATCAGCACTGAGTAGATCAGGTAAACATAATATTATTTATTTATGGTTAATTATTTTTTAAAGCTACGATCAAATGTATTCCATCAAACAAATATAATTTTTATTTGTCTCTGATTTCATACAAATGGAGGCTTTATAATTGTCATAATTTTGAAAATCGGATTTATATGCGTGCATATCTAGAATCTAACACGAATATAATCCTCATACCTTTTCTTTACTTCCGTTTTAGAGTTGCGAATCTGCATTTACAAAACACCATGGCTGGACTAATTACGCTTGTGAGTTTTGCCCTGATTTTTGTCGCAGTCTCAGGTGAAGAAGGTGAGAAAGAGATATGTACACGTGTACTGTATGTACACGATATATCTTGGCCTGGAATATGCTATACACCGCTGCACTGGGAATAATATCACACGAAATTAAAATTGAATACATTAAGTCAGTGAAGATAAACTTTTGACAGAAGGGAATAAAGGGAACGGTTCCGTGCGTGCACATAATGCAAACAATGCAAATACCGTTGGTCCAATATCATTTATATTTCATGCGTATACTAGTATGCCCCATCCAAGAACAACACACCGGAATAGGCTGAGTGACTACGGTAAAGTCAGATACTGACAAATGGCGGACATAACCGTCGCTTCAACTGTTTAATCACTTGGTCCTCATTTCATGGAATTTTATCGTCGCTAATTCCGGTGCATGCCTTAAGCTATTGTGACAATGTATCATATGAAATCCCATTTTTCGAGCAAATTGGGGCGTGAATCGCCACAATATAGCGTCTTCGATATCGTCAATGACAACGGAATCTGAATTTGAGTAATTTAGAAAGACAACGGCATATGGTAATTACACTGTCCGTTGTCCCGTATCTCATTTTGATCGGTTAAATTAGAGTCTTTATTTCGATTGTAGAACGTTATTAACTGTCCAATGAGTATTAAGACACTTTGATTGATTGTTGTTCCGAAGGTCTAGGTATATATATATATCCATATCCACCTTATGGTCTAGTCTAGGTGCTCTATTAAACATACAGTTCATGAAAATCTAATTGAAGCGACGGTTATGTCGGACTCCGCCATATGTGACAACGGTATCCGACTTAACCGTTGTCAGGCTAAGTCCGGGGTGAACAAGTTGAGCTCAGAAGTTCAAAATGGCTACGCCTAGGCGTTGCTGTTATCCAGTGTTAAATACAATTGAAAACAGTGTTTAAAAGCAGTTGTTATGAAACCATACCTCGGGTCTGTTAGATGCAACAAACATATACATATATTTATTGTTTTTTAATTTGTGGGAAAGGAGATTGGTTAGCCCTATTTACAAAGGATCCAACTACAGAACGCATTTCGCATCCAGTTTTCAACACCACATTTTGCAACGTTCAAGTCAAAGGATGCGGCAGTGTTTCTATTACATTTGAAAGTAACAAATCCTGGAGCTTCCTATCCTTATACATCTTCAAAATAGTTATTGGTGGTTATGGAAAAAAGAAAAAAAGAAAGACTGGCGTTGCGTTCTACAGTAGAGGTTCCAAATTTCCATGGGCCGAAGCTTATGGGGATTTTTTAAGCTGTACTGAATTCCGTAACTTTTGGATAAGCTGGACTAATGGTCACTTAAAGCTTGGAACAGGACTGAATGAAGAAACGGGGAATGTGGTTCTTCGTAGTATGCTCGATGTACCCTTCTTTAATTATATTCGTGTTGATTCGTTATTTGGTGGAAAAGCAGAATGGAAACTGAATTGTCACTCAAGTGAGTATGAATTCAGAAATTTTAATAACCACACCTTTGTTCATGTTGCTTTTGATTATTTTTATTTTGTTTTGATATGTGCCAAAGAGAAATGACAAAAAGTGTTACAGAACATATAAAGAAAAATAAATATCTGAGACGACACCAGTCATAAGAAAACAAACCCCAACTATCCCAAACCATGATCTAACATGAAACATTGTCTTATACCCCCTTCCCACCATTATATAACGTAGTTATATACCCTCCCCATAATTAAAGTACCTTACAATAGTATTTATTTCAGTTGTTGTGCAGTACATTGTTAACAAAAAATAATATTACATAAATGATTTTGCAATATTCATTACATTGCTTTTAATATGTTAGTTTTCAACAATACCACACTGGGACCCCCTGAAAACGGTAAGTCAGATACCGTTGTCACAAATTGCGGACGGTAACCGTCGCATCAACTCTTGAATCACTTGATTCTAATTTCATAGGATCTTATCGTCGTTAATTCTGTGCTTGTATTATTAAGGTCTTAATTGTGATGGTGTATCCCCCCCTATTTAAAACATACTTTGGTGTTGATGTATGCACTTGTCCCATCATCAGCAATGTGCCTGCTTTCATTGTTATTTCGGGTCTTTCAACATTGTATAACTCTACCAGGTGACCCCACCACAGTGGTGTGGGACAAGTGTGTGCTACTCAAGCTAAATACTTCTTGGTAGCTTCTTGAATATTTTCCTCCCAAGGCACTGTCAGTTCAATTAATACTTTATGTTTTGATGTTTTTGACAACAATACAATATCTGGTCTGAGAGAAGTTTCTACTAATTTTTCTGGAAATTCCAGCTGTTTTTTCTGAGTCTACCATCAGGTTCATCCAGTCATTTGCTGTGTGCAATATTCAAGTTGGCTTCTTTACTTCCATTGCTGTGTCCTCTCCGGCTTTAACGAAGTTAATATAACGAGTTTCCTGTTTCTTGTGCTTTTTCCTCATTTCTGTGTCAATTACTTGTGATATTTCTTTCAGTACTTGGTCGTGTCTCCATCTGAATCTTCCATCTGATAACCCTTTGCTACAAGCTGCCATAATGTGTTTTAAGTTTGACATCCCTCCGCATAATGGCCACTGTGCGCTATCTGATATCCCAAATTCGATCAAACGAAGTTGTGATTTGCCGAAATATACCGTCTTCCATATCGTCAATTACAACGGAATCTGAATTTCAAACAGAGACCACTATATACAACACATTTTGAGATGTGACAATAGACTATGGTGAATGTAATTGCATTGGACACAGGGGAAATGACAATGTGAAATACACGCATTGACGTTGTCTTTCTTGGTAACATCATCGTTGTCATAGATGTTACAGCACATTTGATCAGCATTTACCGATGTCACTTATACAGTAGAGAGTTTAAACTTGCAATATTTTTCACAACGTAACCGTGAACGGAAAGTACATGAATCAATATAGTAATTTATCGTATGATCTGTAAAATGAAGCCCTCTGATTGGTCAGTTCTTGTGCTGTACCACATTCTGTCTCGATATTCTGTATTGCACTCGACTTCGTCTCGTTCCAATACAGAATTTCTCGAGCAGAATATATCCTGTATTGCACTTCAAATCATTCAATAACTTACAGTGTATAGCGCGCATACAAAACACGCGCTAATTAGTCTACTTCCGATTCCCGTTCAGCTTCAGAATTTCGTGTTTAGAACGAGAAAGGATGGGTATCGATATGGCGAACTTTTTGAACACACGTTTCTCTAAAACCAGTCATAAAAAATTCTGAAAATTTTACACAGTGTCAATTTAATGGTCATCTTTTGAATGGTAACACTATAATTTGAAATATATATATATACTTTCATCTATATTGTTTTAGAAAACACATCAAACACTTGTTTTGTTCTTGGTATCATATTTCCAGAGTGAAATGAAACATCTTTCCGGACCTCATTAGAACAAAACGACATTAACATAACATTTTTAGGTCTCTCAATATTGTAATTGTACAAAGGAAATTTTGGTTGATTTTAAAAAAGTATCTTGTTAATGAAATAAAAGGTTTATCTTGATTTTTATCTACTTTGGGGGATTTTGTTTTAATTTTTTGAACTTTTTTAAAATCAACCAAAAATTCTTTTGTATAACTATTATATTGAGAGGTCTAAAACATGTTGTATATGCTATTTTGTTCCAACAAGGTTCGTAAAGACATTTTATTTCATTCTCAAGAATTTGTAGAAAGGGCAAAAACAATTGCACTAAAAAAATGTTAACAAAAACAGTTATATAAAATATTTCTAAATAATTTTCGCATTAAATTGTTGTCAATCAGTCAACATCACATAAGATACCGAGTATTTTACAGAATGTTTTCAATAATTGGTTTAAGAGAAAAACATTGTTGAATTCAGTTCTCCATATCGATACCAATCCTTTGCAATTTCACGTTGGTGTCAACGGGAATCTTTATACTCGTGTCATTGAATAGAAAGCTGGTAATTCTGAATTCGATGCACAGTGTTATACTTTCTGAAGAAAATGATGTATGTCATATATGTTTTAGCTCCAAATATCTTACGAAACGAGCTTGTTTAAAATATGTATGATAGAAAACCAGCTATAGAACTATCAAAGGCATATTACACGCGGTGGTGTAAACTCTGTAACTGAACGATTAAAATTATTTGGGAACATATGTACAGTATGTAGGTATGTCAATAAAGGTCAAATATCGCTGCGCTATTAGACGTCCTGAGATTTCATACCATGGACTAATAAACCAATCTATAATGCCTATGGTTCACTGATGTTTCACCCAAGGATTTTGGGGTTATCCTGGGCATTTACGCACTACTTCTAACGAGAAGAGAAAATTATTGTACCAACTTATTTATTTCTGAATTCATATGAAAGAAGTATGCACTGGCAGAATACATTGTTTGTAAATAATCATTTGTTTGTACGTTTGCTTTGCATGTTGATAAACAAATAAGAACATGTAGTTTTTATTACTCGTTTGAGTGTTTATTACTAAGTCAAAAAATACCCAAAATGGCGCATATTTTCCATTACCGTATTCACAACAGTCCGTACTTCTGAATGAACATTTGTTCTCACATTGACTATCGTGTACTCTATTTCCTCGTACCTTAGAAAAAACACAGAAAACAACGAACAAATACGATTAAAAGAAGGTTAATAAGTGTATTATTACAAAGGAGTGGTATCGATATGGTGAACTTTGACATAAACAAAACATGTTTAGATCTCTTAATATTGTAATTGTACAAAGGAAATTTTGGTTGATTTTAAAAAAGTATCTTGTTCATGAAATAAAAGGTTTATCTTGATTTTTATCTATTTTGGGGGATTTTGTTTTAATTTTTTGAATACTTTTTTAAAATCAACCAAAAATTCCTTTCTATAACTATAATGTTGAGAGGTCTAAAAATATGTTGTATATGCTATTTTGTTCCAACAAGGTTCGGAAAGACATTTTATTTCATTCTCAAGACTTGGTAGAAAGGAGCAAAAACAATTGCACTAAAAAACAAAAAATGTTAACAAAAACAGTTATATAAAATATTTTAAAATAATTTTCGCATTAAATTGTTGTCAACCAGTCAACATTACATAAAATACCGTGTTTTTTACAAAATGTTTTCAATAATTGGTTTAAGAGAAAAACATTGTTGAATTCAGTTCACCATATCGATACCTATCCTTTAAGCCAATTACTGTAATCATTGGGCATTGATTCACGGGTAGTATCTAAAGCCCCGCTGTCGCCCCGCTGGCTGTGTCGCGAGCAAGTTCCCGCTAAAATCGCGAGGAATAAAAAGAAGTGATGGGTTATCTCTTGTTTACTTGAATTGTAAGATGTACAAAGCGTTTTCTTTTAATTTTCCTCAATTATTACATGGTATTGAGACTAAAAAAAGCAAATGCTGGAAAAAAGTATCACTGGCGGTCGTTCTGTGGTTCTTTATTTTACAATTGAAGAGACAATTATAATCTTGAATCTTTATCTATATATTTCTATAAGTTATAGGTGAAGGACGACGTTGTCCTGTGCTTTAGTTTCACTTCCTAAAGCTTTACAAAACATTTTATATTTCAATTTTATCATATCCCTCAAGGCCCCGCTTCATGCAGGAGCAATAAAGCAGAGGCACCGCTGAAAACATGAGGAGGCCCCGCTGAAAACATGAGGAGGTCCCGCTGAAATCAGGAGCAAATGTCTCATGTGCATGTTGAGTGAATCCTGATTATACCCTGAAAATGTCCCACTATCGCCCCCAGCTTGATGCACTATTGTACCCAGTTTCATGAATTCATTATTTGTCGATACAATTCTTAAAAACAGCAAATACAGTCAGAAAAATATTCAGTAATTACACGTCGCACGAAACTGGGGACAATTAGCGTAACATTAAGGCGTCAAAAACCAAGACAAAACAATGAGCAGCATAGGGCGCAAACAGCCTTACATCGTCAAAAACGACAAGTGTCACATTTTTGTAAAGATTGGTCAACCTAAAAATAAAATGCTTTATCCTTATCTAATCATGACAAAATTCACAGGGTAGCAAGATCTTGAGGACAATATTTCTAAAATGTTTTTGAATTTTGAAAAACGGTCAAGAAATCCACTTGGGGCGTTGGTAAAAATTGATATGTATGGGATTTGTGGTAAAAAATCGATGCATCACATATTTTTCAAGTCTCGAAAACCAGCTCATATTTTAATACTATTTGCAAAATAAACAAACTGGTTATTGTTTTGTAAATTTCGCCACATATCAAGAATATCACGTCATTTGCTCATTAACATAAATTCTGACAAATGACGTCACAGATTATTGTCAATGGGAAATTACTATAGGAAAACTTTAAAAGTAGACAAAGTGTGTGATAATTTACGAACTCGAATTTATTCGAAATGGTATATTATGCATGACACTATTATGAGTAAGACGGCGAAAAATTGAATTCCCAACGTTAAAAATAAGCTTAAGAAAAAACGTGTTATAAAATCACTTTGTTTGGGGAGTGGTAGCGTGACGTCATAGTTTTAGCGAAAATATGGTAAAAATGGGCAAATTCAACGTCTTTAACCTCCTGTAAAAAATTTTTTTGTTAATATCAGAATTTACTCGAAATGGTTATTGGAAGAGCTAGATTGAACTTACGTAATCAATACGTTATCAATACCAGGGCTTTAAAAAATAAGCTTCCCCCAGAAAATGAAAATGGGTCATTTATCAAATGGCCAATTATAATTCTATTCATTAACATAGCAGCCTGAAACGTTGAAAATTGCTAATTACGACGTCCGTACGAGTACGTGCATTTTCCCAAAGTCTAATTAAATCAATAGATCGTTACAGGATGTCTTAATTTTACTCAAAACACGAGATAACTTTTGGTTTATATTTTCTTTATTTTTAATTACCAAGATATAGAGGTTCTTATATGAGTACCTGTGCAAGATCGTCCATTCTCGATGAGCTTTGATAATTCTTCTTTATGGAGTCGAAGACGAGATAAAGAAACATTATCAAAGCGAGTCAAGAATGGACGATATTGCACAGATACATGTACGAGTACAAGAAAGTTTTTCTCATATGACTCTGTATTATGCCATATTTTCACCATTTTATAATAAAACTGAGTGAAAAATAGCTTCAAATTAATTGAACTTCATCTTTCAATTGTTATGACGTCATAACAATATTGAAGAAAATACATAGATACACGTGGCAACAAAGCTCCATTGTTATGACGTCACAACTTAGTTTTGTAGAATAAGCATGGATACGCATAGCAACGATATGTCCGTTGCCATGTTGTTGATGTTTATAGACCAGTGATGTCACAAGTGAATCTCATCTTGCACGTGTGACTTTTTAGGATGAAAGATGGCAATATCTTGCATGGGGTAAAGATGGCTGTATCTTTGTTAGTCATGTAAGAAAATATAATTCATTTAAAGATTTCAATTCAAAATCTCAACACAACTTCACCCCTAAGGCATTGGCCTGGCCAATTGAGTTTTTTTTGTTCTAAACTGAAAAGAATTTCCGCTTGTATAAATGGAATTGCAATTTATGAGTCTATATATATCAATCAAATAAAATCTGCCGAAGAGGACCCATAATCGTAGGAAATATGCATTTTGTGTGAGAAAAAGACAGATTTAAAATTAATTGTTATGTAAAATGTACCCTACCGTATATAGTCTAAAACATGATACCTATTTCGGAGAATTCAAGGACGGCTAAGCTGACGAGTCAGTCGAACGGACGTACTCACTTTATTTGACAGTATTTAATCTATTTTTATCTTTGAAATGACTCTTTCCAGATAAAACGTTCCCGAAATGTAACAGCGGCTTGGTAGCTGTCTCTCTCTGGGAGAATCAATTTATTCTTCGTAATTTACGGGCTTTCTAGCACGGAGTTTCATAGCCATATAATTCTAAAATGTTCAAATATTGGTAATCTTGGTACACCAGACGAAAAGCGTATTAAAGTCGAATTCCCGGGGAAATTGACTATTGTACCATTGACGTGATTGGATAATCGAGATGTGGCGTCATGTAATTATTCACATAAACAATCAAAAAGCATGTGGTAAAATGACGTGATATCAATGACAATATTGTGCAGTTAATTTTTCTTTCAAATCAGACTTAAATTAGAAGGTTAAATGAAGGTAAACTTATTGCTCATCCCATTCGCCTTCAAAACCTTACACAATTTTGAAAATTTTAAAAGCGTTCATATAAGATAATTTGAGCTGGAGCCGTTAAGCAATAGTGACATCATAAATGAGCAGTTTCCATTGAATAAATTGTAAAATATTAGTGGGATTTTGATCATTATTTTAAAAGTTATCCCAATTTCAACGAGCCCTGTAAGCGTTAAGTGTTACGTCTTACAGCGTATTTGACGATGTTGGGATATATTTAACTTTCAAAATATGTTGGATCCGATCAAAATTTTGAAGGAAAAATTATTTCACTGAAATGCGAATAAAAAATACTTCAAAATGATATATACAACACATAGTTAGCTTTTTAAATAAGGCAGAGATTAACGCTCAAAGCTTAGATTAGCCCATATTTCCCGAATTGTACCCAGGTCCGTGCACGTCATAAATACTATTTTTGCCTCAAACTCCTATTGCCAGATTGCATACTCAATCACGCACTCACCCATCCACCCAACCACCCACTCACTCACCCGCCCACTAACTCACTCAATTATTACCATCCTTCCTTCCTTCTATGCTTACGTCATTATTTGCTCACTTCCTTCCTACTTCCTTTATTCGTTCATGTCCAACTTCTTTCGCCCCTTACTCCTTCCTTTTCTTCCTTCCTCCCTTCCTACTTTCTTCTTTTCTAACTTCTTTCCTCTCTCCCTCCCTTCCTTCCTACATTCTTTCCTTACTCCCATACTACCTTACTTCCTTACTTCCTTCCGTGCTTCAATTCTTTCTTTCTTAATACTTACATCCTTACCATTCCTTCCTTCTTCCCTCCCTTCCTTTATTACTTCAATTCTTCTTTATTTTCATAAATTCTTCCTCCATTCCTTCCTTACTCCCTCACGTCCTTCCTTTTTCCTTCATACTTACTCTCTTACCTTCTTCCCTTTTCCTTCCCCTCTCACTTCTGTCTAGTAACTCCCTTCCAACGTACTTTCTTTTACCTTCTTCCCTTTCCTTTCTTTCTTACTAATTTCCTTCTTCCTTCCTTCCTACTTATTTCCTCACCTCCTTCCTTTTCCCCGTCATTCCTTCCTTCCGTCCTTCTTGCTTACTACTATTACTTCCAATATCACTTCCTCGATTAGATCCTCTATTCCTTCCCTACTTGCTTCCTTAATTACTTCTTTGCTTGCTTACTCACTTCTCTTGTCTGCTTGCTTTCTTGCTCGCTTGATTACTTACTTACTTTCGTATGGCAAGTGGAAAGACAAATTTTGACAAAAACCTGCAAACGAACAAACGATCAAGGAAAGAATTGACGGATGTCATTTGTTGCTTCTGCATTAGTGTCTTCATTCGTTGTCTTTTTTCTTTGTCTTGATTGTCTTGTCTTTGATTATGATGTAAGAAATACTCTAACGGACGAACGCCCGAATGAACGGTCGCACGCACGCACGAACGGAAGATCGAATGCACGCATGACGAACGGACGGTCAGACGAATGCACAATCATACGAATGGACAGTTGGACGAACGCATGCATGCCCTAACATTCGGACGAACGACCGCCCAAACGAACGGTGGGACGAACAAATGCACGAAAGAACGAATGGACGGTTGGATGAATGCTGCCACGAACGGACGGTTTGACGCACGCACGAACGGAAGATCGGACGAATGCACGCACGAACGAACAAACCGTCAGCCGAACGCACCCATGAACGAACGAATTTCGGACGAACGTACCCATGAACGAATGGATCGGTCGGGCGAACGCACGACGCTGACAGATGGATCAAACTGCCTGAAGTTGCAGAAGAAATGTTGCCATAGGATGATATGTTATGTGATTGGCACATTCGTGTACGTTCATATAAAGAAGGACAATATCTTCATGGAATAACAATGAAACTTTCCTCGCGATCGAAGCGAGTAGTCGTGAAATCTGCTCGTGTTTTCAGAGGAGCCTCATGTTTTCAGCGGTGCCTCCTCATGTTTCCAGCGGGGACACCGAAACACTATTAAAGATGTATTTCGACTCCCATGGCAGGAGTAATTGTACATTAACTTATCAATACAGACCATTTTGATCAAATATTTATTACGGAGTATGTAAATCGTATTTATTGCCTTTATTTGAACGATAAAAGTAATATATATGAACAGTAAATTATGCAAACGTGCATGTTGACGCCATTTTCTTCCATATCAATGAAAAAGAATCATTTTTCATGTCATTGTTTGTCAAATATATTCGTTTTCAAGGTATTGCTTGAGTATCAAAGAAATATGTTCATCCCCATTTGGTACATTTCCAAAATGATACAAATAAACAGGACTATGCTCGCGATTTTAGCGGGAACTTGCTTGCGACCTTTAAATCATAGCGGGTCTTTTGATACTACGTGTTGATTGCTATATCGAAAACATTCGAGCGTGCGCATGCATCGAGAGAGATCAAATACGGGCTAATTTGGTAAGACAGTGATCAATTTGTTGACTTTGTCACAGGAGCAATCATACGCCATAGCATACCCCGGGAAAGATAGGCCCTACTCGAATTCAAGGTTCCGCAAATATGTCACAAATGTAATTTTTTGCAAATTTAATGTGTTTCACAGTATGACCTTTTCATTTCTTATAACTAGGTGACGCGAGCCACTTCTTAATGGAAGCAATTGCTCCGTGGCCACCACGCGACCGTTTAACAATGGTTCTCCAAAATGAATATGATTACGTCATAATGGATCTTAATTCGAATATTAGTTACCATCGACTATTAAATGTTTTTGGAGAAACAATTGACCGTGCTTATGGGAAACTGTTATCTAGTAAAAAGTACAGACCACTAAAAGTCACTTGGTCTGCGACCATGATAAAGTTGGAGTGGAGAACTCTTCGTCGATCATGGCTTAACTGGTTAGGAACAATGGTTCAAAGAACCGGTCAAAGACTTAGACTATATAATGACAAGAGAATTTATACCGAACATTCCAAGGGGGGTCCAAACAACATACCAGGTATGTACGTTTTAAGTTTTTAAGTAAGCATAGGCCTATATAAATAAAGTGTATATTCATATCTAATGCAATGTTCAATGTTCATACAAGAAGAGGAGATTGGTTTTGTAAATTCTCTTTGTATGCTTTACCACAATAACATATATAGAGGATATTCTATGATTTATGAGTGATATGAAATTTATCCACGAATGTATATGATATCTGCACGAGCGAGCGTGGCGAGAGAGTGTAGATATCAATATCCATGAGTTGATTAATTTCATATCACTCATAAATCACAGGGTGTTCTTTTTATTCCATAGTTAAAGTCATCATCAGAATCATCGGAAATTAAGTTATTTAATTCGAATTTTCCAAACGATCCGGCGATGTTGACACTTAGCCTCATTTTGAGTCTGAAGTAGCAAAAATCCATAAACCATCGCATACGACGCCTTATCCTACACTTAGTGTACTAAATGTATAATAACATTAAAAAATAGATTTGATATTTATTGGCAAAATAAATATCCGGAGAATATCGTAACGATATACTCCGGGCGGAGGATATCGTGACGATATACTCCGGAAAACCCAATATGCGGAGGATATTGTGACGATATACTCCGCTTGTTGATTTCCCGCTAAATTGATTCTATTTGGCATGAAATTCATTTTACAATGATATTATACATTTATTACACTTCTTGTAAGTGTAGGACAATAAGAACATCCTATGATTTTTTCAGAATATCATTTTAATCTACTCGGTGATATTGATATATGCACTCGTTCGCTTTGCTCTCTCGTGCAGATATCAATATCACCTCGTAGATAAAAATGATATTCCTCAAAATCATAGGATATCCTATAATTATCCTACACTTAGTGTACTAAATGTATAATAACATTAAAAAATAAATTTGATATTTATGGGCAAAATGAATATCCGGAGGATATCGTCACGATATACTCCGGGTGGAGGATATCGTGACGATATACTCCGGAAAACCCAATATGCGGAGGATATTGTGACGATATACTCCGCTTGTTGATTTCCCGCCAAATTGACTCTATTTGGCATGAAATTCATTTTGCAATGATACTATACATTTAGTACACTCCTTGTTAATGTAGGATAATAAGAACATCCTATGATTTTTTTCAGAATATCATTTTAATCTACTCGGTGATATTGATATATGCACTCGTTCGCTTCGCTCTCTCGTGCAGATATCAATATCACCTCGTAGATAAAAATGATATTCCTCAAAATCATAGGATATCCTATAATTATCCTACACTTAGTGTACTGAATGTATAATAACATGAAAAAATAAATTTGATATTTATTGGCAAAATGAATATCCGGAGGATATCGTAACGATATACTCCGGGCGGAGGATATCGTGACGATATACTCCGGAAAACCCAATATGCGGAGGATATTGTGACGATATACTCCGCTTGTTGATTTCCCGCCAAATTGACTCTGTTTGGCATGAAATTCATTTTACAATGATATTATACATTCAGTACACTCCTTGTAAGTGTAGGATAATAAGAACATCCTATGATTTTTTCAGAATATCATTTTAATCTACTCGGTGATATTGATATATGCACTCGTTCGCTTCGCTCTCTCGTGCAAATATCAATATCACCTCGTAAATAAAAATGATATTCCTCAAAATCATAGGATATCCTATAATTATCCCATAGTTGAGGTCAAATTTGTAGAATAACACGTATATATATTTATGATATTTTGCAAATGCGTGGAAAAAACGATATCTGTGGAATACGGAGAATATTCCACAGATATCACTTTTTCCACGGATTTGAAAACTCCCGCCAATGTGACGTGCATTGTTACATGGTTACACGTTATATGCTTACATGGTGATTTTACGACGTCACAAATATGGAAATGATTAATGTTTTTGCTTTAAGCCCAAGGTTCAACACTCGTTGTAAAATGCTTTGTAAGGTGAACTGTGGGATGATTTGATGTCAACTATGGGATAAATAGAACATCCTATGATTTTTTCGTGATATCATTTTAATCCACTCTTTGATATCAATATCTGCACTCATTCGCTTCGCTCACTCGTCCAGATATTGATATCAACTCGTGGATAAAAATGATATCTCTCAAAATCATAGGATATCCTATACGTATGTCATGGCTAAAAAACCGTATGTTATGGTTAAGTGAAAATTTGTCAAAAATATCATATTTTACCACTGATTACAAAAATACCGTTTTTATTTTCACATGTTATCCTATGAATATCATGCTAACTATGGAATAAACAATAATATTCTAATTTTGGATATATTAACTGATGGGCTTTCAATGGAAGGGTACGCAACTTCCTATATTTCATACATAAGCATTGTCTTGGGTTTTCAAAATTGGAGAAGAATGCATGCTTCCTGTACACATGGAAATGGAATTCATCATAATTATGGCAATAATGAAACTGAACATTTCCCCACAAATTATATTTTAATTAGAATGTGTTCTTGAATAATTACCCACAATGCAACTCAAAGAGAACATTTTGTATGGAATGTTTTCTGCTTCATTATTCGTATTTTATAATATGTATTCGTATATTGAACTCTTAATTTGTTAAAAGCACATTTATGTTCGTAACTTGAGTATTTGTATTCATTGTTTGTATTTTCTCTAATTTATTTCGTTAAAACGTATACAAGTATGTACGTGTTTTAGACTGAAATAAATTCAAAAGTCCTCAAAAGCATTTGTAAGTGACACATTATATATCCGTATTCAGTTTGTACCTTTATCGTTGTTTCTGCAAATATATTAGTTTAATATCTACGAACTGAATGTCAAATTTATCAATGAATAAGTACTTGCCTTGGCATTTCATTTTTTAATTGTCGAATTTATTTTCGTAACAAGGTAATATGTTTCCGTAAAAGCACACATTTACTGTTCGTAAATATTGTTATTTGTATTCGTAAATTGCACTTATTTATTATTTATTTTATTCACCTTTATAACGGTGGCACACCTCAATGGGTGCTATACAAATATAAAACATATTAAAATCAATCTTTCAATTTAATATATACTTTCTTTAAAAATCTCTTGGAAAGAGAATCAAATTTAAAACCAATAACATGCCCATTATTCAAAAACACATCATTACCAAGCAGCCAATGTAGTTTTATGTCTTCTGGTAAGGTTAAAAATTCATTCCATACAGGCAATGGAAGGGATGAATTAAAATCATTGAACAAGGCATGGCGTTCAGTCCTAAAAAATGGCATCTGAGCAATCAATGACATAGGTCATCCCTACATTCATCATTACATAATAAACAAACTCCGGTTCCCTTTCCCCATCTCGCTAAATCAGTCTGTAACATGAAACAGCCCGCCTTGGCTCTAAATTTTACCCTGTTTCTTTGACGAGAGCATATCAATGAAATCAGTTATAACTATGGAGAATAATGTAGGGGACATATTACAGCCCTGCTTGAGACCACATTTACTCTCATAAAAGTCAGTTTCGAAATCACCAAATGAGACTTTATTTTTAGGACATTCATATAGTTAACGCAAAATTGCCCTGAATTCCTTTGTCCCAAAGGTGTGAAAATAAGGTATTATGGTCTAAAACATCAAATACCTTGGAAATGTCAAGGAAAGCAAGAAATGTTTTCTTTCCTGTACTTTTCCTAAGACTACAAAGTCCTTTAAGGATGAATACACTAACTTCATTTCTTTATCAACCATGGAAGCATATACCTTATACACATTAGAGGTGACTTATACCACGATGATTATCTAAAATTTCAGTGTCACCATCCTTATGTAGGGGCTTTAAGATACCCTCTTTCCATTCAGAAGGAAAAGTTTCTGCGTACGTGAAAAACTGAAACATATCTAGCAACGAATCATGTAAAACCTTTCCGCCATACTTTAAAAAGTCATTCATAATACGGTCGGTACCACACATTTTGCCATTTTTTAGACTTTTCAAGCATTCATCAAGTCTCACTTTAGTAATAGATAATGTATCTAGGACTTCAGTCTTACATTCTTCATGTAGTTGTTTCATTTTATCATTTAAATCAATAAAACTTGAATCTTTATTCCTGTGAGTGTTTCCCAAATTACCCCCAATAAGTCTTCAGCGTTTCACACGCGGCTTTTTGATCAGTGATCAACTGAGTTGGATTGGAAGGATTTTTAATTTGGATAGGATATTCTGCTTTTTTATTAAACATTTTTAAAGACTCCCAGTATGATTTGGAACTTTTAGACTTCTTCATGGCATTTCTAGTCATGTTTTTTATGTGGTTATTAACAATTTTATCTTTGATTTTATGCTGAACTTTCTGTTTAAGCTCAATATATATGTTCCATAGCTCTTTCAAATAACTAGGATCTGCCACCCCAGACTTTTTCCAAAACCTAAAAAACCTGTTGGCCTCTTGCCTATTCTCGATCAAATTATTAATTTCCTTGTCCCAGAAAGATCTACTATGTTGTGATACATTTTTTGGCCCAATTTCATTCTCAGCAGTGTTAATTAAAAGGTGTTTCCATTGGGTCCACATAGATTCAGCATCGATAAAATTGTTTGAGTTCCATGATTTAAAAACTTCACTTACCTTAATATTGAAATTTTCCCAGTCTGTTTTATCAGTTATATCCCATTTTACATACGCTTTAGGTTTTGTCTTGGCAGGAGGTGAATACATGTTTTTTGAACACCCTGTAGAAAAAGTAGTTAAAATCATAGAGTGGTCACTTCCAATACTGAAGTGGCCATCCTCATCAACGGTCAAACTTTTACATTTTAAAGAAGCAGTTTCATTAGTTTTAACATAATCAATTGTTGATTGAAGACTATTTCTTTTCCATGTTACCTTTTCTAGGCAAATATTCATAGTGTTCAATATGTTTGTTACCTCACACATATACTCAAGGTCGCCATTAAAACTTGTTTTCCCATTTTCCCTGAATTCAGATATTTTCCCATTACAATCACCCATAAGAACGGTATATTCAGAGTCATTTGACAATTCTGAAATTTTTTCAATCAACTCATTACAAAGTACTTGACTTTTTTCAGTGTCAATGCCATCCTGGGGAAAATATACCACACAGAGATTGAAAATCACATTATTAATTTTCACCCTTACCCAGTATCTCTCTAGATCATCAGACCTAGAATCAAAAAGGTTATCATTCAGTATCTGGACATTATTTTTGATGAAAAAACCTACTCCGCTTCCGAGCTTATTTTTCCGGTCTTTTGGTAAAAATTTGTAATCATTAGGTAGAATTGAAATATCGCGGCTTTCACCGAACCATGTTTCTGTCACACCCATAATTGTAAAACCTTCTGTTTCTAATAGCTGAGCCAATTGCACCTGTTTGGCCTGCCCTAAATTTTGAACATTATTAAAACACATTCTTACATTATCAGAGGGGTGCTTTCTATCATCACGCCGTATCTTTTTATGAGTGCGGCTGCTTGGTTGAGATGAATTTTTGCATTGGGTGCTGCCAATCACTTTGCCAGTGACCTAGTAATTGTTACTGTCTACATCATTGTCCAAAGCACTAAAGGAATTATGGCATATGACGGATTTATGACCAAGGCCGTTACAAGTATAGCATCTAACAGTCTGGGAGTGCCAATGTGTTCGGGTCAAATGACCTGTCATTCCACATTTTTGACACGCCTGCCCCCGCAGATTGTTAGATGGCCTGTTATTGTTATGTTTAATATCATTGCCATTTGATGCTTGACTGGAATTTCTGTTCATATTGGACTTAACTTGCCACCACTGAGTGGGGTGGGGAATGTTAATAGAAACTGTACGTTGGGGTGCTGCTGGTAGTGGTACATTACTGTCAGATTGGGTAATGTGCGTAGGAGTGGGAGTATTAGGAGCTACAACATTGTTAGTGCCATTATGCTTTGGCTTATTCCTCCTCCTATTCCTAGGCTTAGCGACAGATTTCAAGTTGGTGTTAAGCTTAACCCCAAGACGATTTGTCCCTGCATCAGACAAATGAAGTCCATCAGACAGCAGGTATCCTGCATTAACAGTCCCATCACGGAGCTTGAAATCAAGGTCGTTATTTACAAAGGTACAGTTCTCGTCCTCGGCAATTGTTACTAGACCTGCATTCAGTGTCTAGTAATCTGGTCTCATCAACATCTCTAACAATAGACGAACCAATGAGTAGAGATCTCTGATCTGCAGCAAGTAAACGATTACGGAGCTGCATGTTTTCCTTATTGAGTTATTGAGAATACAGTCAGTTGTCTTTGAAGCAAGCTGTTTCACTAAATCTGCGTTCGTTGACTGAAGAGCATCATTTGTACGTTGTATAGCATCCAATGACACTTGCGTAGTCTTTAGAGTAGAGTGCATTGAAGTAAGAATATTTTTCAAATTTGCAACAGAGTCCTCCAATGATCCACTGCCGGCACCAATAGCACTGGTATTTGGAACACGTGACTTTCGTGGCCGTCCTCTTGGCTTGACACGTGGTTTTGCAGGTTTTTTTGGCCATAGTCATAATTACGACATAGTCTCATTTCTTTAGTTTACGACATAATGTCGTAAATCATCACTTGTTTGAGTGCATGTTCCACCACAGGTCAGGAAAATGTCGAGTTCGGAGTTAGAACATAAATTTGAAAGATTGTTTGATCAATTGGACACCATAAACCAAAGATTAAAAGTACAGGGTGTCCAAAAAAACAGGACCGTAAAAAAGTTGAATAACTCGGTCAATTTTGCATATTTTACCTTGAAATTTCAGAATTATTTAGTTCATTCAATGTGAATTTCGTTGTGAAAGTTTGATAATAATCTACCAATTGAGTCAAAAACTACAGCTCCTTACAAAACATACCCCAAATGTGCAAATCTCATCTCTATGCACAATTCAATCCGGCGAACAAAGCTGTTGATGACCCTCCTACACACATGTCTTTCTGAATGGACAAGTTTGTTCCAAGAACAATTGCTACTGGGGCCTACATCCTCCTGATGAAGTGTTACAGCATCCATTGCATTCTGAACAATGCACTCCCTGGGTGGCAATGGGGAAACATGGAATCATCAGTCCCTATTGGTTCGAAGGTGACTGGGGACTTGCTATCACCATGAACAAGGACCAGTAAGTTCTCACCAAGTTTTGGAGGTCACTAAGCACCAGAAGGGACATCTAAGGAGATAACTACATGTAAGCAGTGGTTTCAACAAGCCAATACCACCCCAACACTGCAAATGATATGCTGAAATGGTTTAGGCAATGCTTTGGTGGTCAGCTCATCAATTGCAGAACGCAAACCATAAGGGCAGCTCATTCGTCTGATCTAAATCCCCCAAATTTTTATCTGAGGATTTCTCAAAGCCAATGTGTATGCTGACAGGCCCCTAACAATCTTAAGAGGGCAATAACTACCCCAATATTTACCATCCACATTAATGTGAATAGGTAAGGGTCATTAACAACTTTGTTCGCAGGATTCGTTTGTGCATAGAGAGGAGAAGTGCCCACTTTGAGCATGTTTTGTAAAGGACTGTAGTTTTTGACACAATAAACAGATTATCATCAAACTTTCAGAACAAAATTCACATTGAACGAACTAAATATTCCATAAATTTTAAGGCAAAATATGCAAAATTGACCAAGTTATTCAACTTTCTTACGGTCCTGTTTTTTTTGGACACCCTAGTAGAGGATAAAGAAGAAACTAAGGATAGTAAAGACTCTCAAGAGCAAAGTCAAAATAATCAACAGGCCCGTTTATTCGACACAGTTTCCAATGGCGGGTTGGGTGGTCCAGCCATAGGTTATGACCCACGTGGTTCTTCCAGCCCTTCGTACAGCGTAGAGGTGCAACAAGAATTTGAGACATTAAAGGACGCTTTACAAAAAATTAGACTACAAAATACACACAAACTATTAGAGTCACGAACAGGCATAAAACGTGCAGATCAAGACATTGTCACTATATTAGGTAAATTAGCCAGATACACAGAAGTTGCTTTCAAATGGCTTTACACTCAGGACCCCAGTAATGGGGCCGGTCCATTGGAGTTACAACAATTGTTTACCATCCTTTCTGCTCAAATGAACTGTTTCCAATCAGAATATACAGCGTTGGTTGTGAACAATACATGCGATGACGATACATCCAAGCTTTACAAAGCGTTACAACGAAATCCTCAGATGTTTAATGATGAATCAAGACTGAATTTACACACAGCTGCTAACATTGCGTCAAGAAGACGTTTTTTGGCTTACGACTGTTTTCTTATATATTCGTTATTCATTGGCTCATTGAGATCACGTGATCATTCTCAACGAGACATGGTCAAAGTAATCACCCCCTCCCCCTCACACACATAAAACTCTCGTGTCACGTGACCTATGCCTCGAGACTTGCAGTTTATATTCGCTAACTCACATTTGTATTCGTAAACTCACATTTATATTCGTAAAGTTTCATTTTATTATTCGTTAATGTACGAATATTTCTTTGCTTTCTGCAATAATTCATGGAAAATTTTCAAGATTATTATTCGTAAAAATACATTTCTGCGATAAAATAACAGGCAACTTATTTGAAATTTATTGTAAGCTGTAGTTGGCGAGTAATAAATTGTTAGTTTCAAATATTTCCAGTCCTTACAAACATAAAATGCACCCGGTTTATATGGTCATATATGTATTTGTAACTTAGGCATTTTATTTGTAAATGTTACATAAATATTCGTCTAAGAGAATTTACTACAAATGAATAATGAAGCAGTTATGACGCTATAATTTTGATACCTCTTTTCCTTATTGGTCTTTTTGTTTACTTTAAATTGAGATAATCGTGTTTCGTGTTTTTAATCATATTTACAATTTTAAGAGCATCTGAAAAGGCATTTTATAGACAAAAATTTATGGTCACAAATGGGAACATTAAGGAAACATGGAATGTGATAAATGAAATTTTAAAAAGGAAAGGTCCATTCACTAAGCCACAACTTGAATTTGACATTGATGGTCAGGTAATTAGCAACCCTAAAGATGTTGCTAATATGTTCAATGAATTTATTTCTAATGTTGGAAAAATCTCAATGATAAAATTTTACCTAGTTATAAATTATGGTCTGAATTTATGAACAAGCAAAACAGAATAGTTCATAACTTTATTTTTCAAAAAATTGAAAAAGAAGAACTTTTGACCCTTTTATCACTTTAAAAGATAGTTCAGCATCTCTGGATGAAATCAAACCGGAATGTACTAAAAACCCTTCGACCTACGACCCTTCGACCCTACGACTTACTGGGTGTCAAGAATTTTTGGAATATATTTTAATATTGAAAAACCCTTCGACCTCTGATTTCCCAGTCCAGTTTACTAAATGATTACGTATAGTTCCAACTTGAGCTCCCTGTAGGATTTAATCTACCTACAGCTTGTTAACTGTTAAAAATAGCAAGAACATAACTTCGACATATGAGTGTTACCTGATGAATGGGACCCTCACACGCCTTCCAAATGGTAGTAAACGAACTCTAGTGTAACTACACCAGCTTATCTTTCCGTCTGATCAACAATAAGTACAGTTATACAAGAAATGTAAATGAAGTGAAAATATTCCCAAAAATTTTCCGAAAGGCATGTCATTCCGGAAGTTATGATACGTTAGGGTGTCACTACGGTAAATCATTGAAAAATATTGAAAAAAATCACAAAATTCAAGTTCTGGTATGAGGTTCCATATCCATCCGCCAAAAGGTATATAGTCAATTTAAAAACTTGTGGTTTTGTACTAAATAACGCCATAGTTGACTTCTAGGGTACCTAGTATGCCACTATTTTGTATCAAAATATAGAGGAGGAGTTCAACTTTCATTTAAATTACGAAAATAGCGATGTAGGTCAAAATATAGTTCCGGCGTTAGCATGTTTACTACGCGTTGCCTGTCATCTCAGAATTGAGGAAATGGTAGCAAACGTAAGTTACAATAAATGGACGCTGATATCTCAAAAAAGTAACCGGACTCCCTATAATTTGATGTAGATCAATCGAACCCCTATATGAACAGGTACATTTTGATATCTAACACTATGGGGGGGTAAGCGTTTTATAGTTGATCACGAACGCCATATGTGTAAAGTATTGTTCTGAATTTTCGAATTTGGTGTTGGATTACGGTACTCACACCTTCTGGGGTACATATCGCCATTTTCGAACAAATTAGCCCATACAATGACTATATTTCTGCAATCCCCTATACATAACCTTCATCTCGACACTATATTTAACATAGGGTTTGGGTCTCGATTTTTAAATATCACTACGCCAACATAGGGACTTATTTTTAGGTAAAATCTCTGCTTCACCGATAAAAATTAACGAATAAAGTAGTTCCTGTTTACGGGACCATATTCTTGAGATTTTTTTCTAAAAATGGCACATTTAAAAAGAACTTGGCCCCTGCTTTACATACATACCTCAAATGCCCACAGTACATACACTTAAACCTACTATACACACCATTGAAGTTGGCATAGCTTCGTTTTTAAAGTTTTAAAAAACACCCGGAAGTGGTATTTACCGTAATAACACCTTATATGGTGTCACTCCTGTAAATCATTGAAAAATATTGAAAAAATCACAAAATTCAAGTTCTGGGGTAATTATCGCCATTTTCGAACGAACTAGCCCAACAATGACTATATTTCTGCGTTCCCCTATACATAACCTTCATCTTGACACTATATTTAACATAGGGTTTGCGTTTCGATTTTTATATATCACTACGCCAACACAGGGACTCATTTTCAGGTAAAATCCCTGCTTCACCGATGAAAATTAACGAATAAAGTAGTTCCAGTTTACGGGACTATATTCTTGCGATTTTTTTCTTAAAATGGCACATTTAGAAAGAACTTGGCCTCAGCTTTACATACATACCTCAAATGGCCACATTGCATACACATAAACCTACTATACACACCATTGAAGTTGGCATGGCTTCGTTTTTAAAGTATTAAAAAACACTGTCCTACCCGGAAGTGCTATTTACCGGAGTGACACCATATTACTGAACATGGGTGAATTGGAATGTTTGTTCGATGGCATTATTACACCAAAAGTAGTGCGAAAATGGCCTTTTCACGTGTTGGCATAAAGTTTTGATGACATTTAAAGACACAGTTCCTCCTTCCCGTACATTATCTCATGGAAATTGGCATACCAGCGCAAAGATCTTTGTTTTGTGGTGAAGAAAAGCTATCAAACATTGTCTGAAGAGCAGATTTATCTCCGTAATTCAACTTTTAGCATGGCGACCTTGACCTTGAAAAAATAAAATAGCCATTTGGGCGATAATAGGTGATTCAAAAGTAAAATTAATGCTTTTTCTTAATTTTACTTTGACCAAGCCTAGAAAAAAATCGGTAAACCTACCCCCAAATTTTTTGACAAGTGTTCTAGATGATATCAACGTTTAAGAAAATGTGTATATCTAGAAATATTTTAAAAATTAGTGCCATTATGGTGGGTTTGGGTGCTTTTTGCTCTATTTTTTAGCCCACTTCTATGGTTGCCATGGCAACTATTAGGTTTTGGTAACCATGTCAACTTGATTTTTCAAGGAAATCCGCCTGATAGTAGTTGGGCCAAGTTTGATGGAAAATGGGCCTTGTTTGATATCCTGGCAGTGAGGTTGATTGTGGCAAGTAGTAAAACGCCAAACAATGGTGGAGTCATACCTGATGCTTGGATGTTCGCATTTTATTTAGCTCTCGTAAAATGAACGAACAAACGTTCCATTTTCACGCATGTTCGGTAATATAACGTATCATAACTTCCGGAAATGACATGCCTTTCGGAAAATTTTTGGGAATATTTTCACTTCGTTTACATTTCTTGTATAACTGTACTTATTGTTGATCGGACAGAAAGAAAGATAAAAAATAGAAGGTCGAAGGGTTTTTATAAAAATATATTCCAAAAATTCTTGACACCCTGTAAGTCGTAGGTCGTAGGGTCGAAGGGTCGAAGGGTTTTTAGTACATTCCAATCAAACCAACTATAAAAAGCAATCCAAAACGAAATCATTGATCCCTTCCCAATTGAAAAAAGCCTATGGAAAATCATCTCCAATTATCACCTAACTTACTATTGATAATTAGTTGAAAGTTAGGTGTAAAAATTCACATGCAAATGAGCTAATTATCAACTTAATTAACGCTTAATTTGCAACTTAATTAACGATTAACTACCATCAATATGCAAATGAGCTATTTACGTAAATTAGTTGAAAGTTAGTTGTAAGTTTGATGTAAGTTAATCTCTAATTATCACCTAACTTACTATTGATAATTAGTTGAAAGTTAGGTTTAAGTCAGATTTGTGACATCTCAAAAATGACTCGCTTCTTTTTTGCTTCTCTTCACTCGGAGATTTTTGCTTCATCTTAAACTATTTGTGACGGAATATTCATCTTAATTAGGATCTTTCAGAACAGACAACATTGAACTTGAACTATTGAAATTTCACAGCAACAGGAGGGAAAACTCCATGATTCAATTGATGACATACGATTTCCTCCTTCGCACACCTCCTTTTGTCGAAAACGTGCCCTCCATCTTGGTTTTCAAAGTTTTCAAATTGACCTAGTTTTAAACCAATCAACGATCGACTCGCTAAACCAATCAGCGAAGATGTCATCTCAATACAGATTTACATTATAAGCGTACGTCATCTTTGAACCCTGGGGTTTCTCCCCCTCTTTTTTAAAGCTATTCTATTTTGCAAATTTTTAAGATTCATGAAAAGCATGTGAAAACATCATTATTGCCATCAACAACTAAAAGCAGAACACAAACATTAGACTATAATGTTACATAATAAGGATGTAACAGATAAAATCAAAAATATGTTTTGAAATGTCTTTGATCTAACAATCATTATTTAGAAGAGCACATTTGGATTACTTGTGAAATATAGGTAACCCATGTTAGTACCTAAATTGCATTCTAGGATTAATATTATATGATCTGATTCAATAAGATTTTTAAATTCATAAACATTTCAGACAGAAGTGTGAATAAGATTTAACATACATTGTATTCATGTTCTACATACCCTTATAATAATGTTGACCAAATTTCATGGTAGTATACGCACCATTCACGTTGTAATTCTCAATTTTATGAGAGAAATATCTCTCACATGTTTTCTTTTTCCACCATCTTGAAATTAAATTTAGGGGGTTTGTATTTCTAAATCATGGGCCTAATTTACGACTAATTATCATTATAATCATCCTATATGTTAACTATCAACCAATAATCTACTTCAGAACAAAAACGTTTTAATTTACCACTAACTATCACCCTCAAACATTTCATATCTTAATTATCAACTAAAAATCATAAATCAGCATTATTGTAAGTTAATTTACGTTGAACTTGCTACTGATAATTAGGCCATAATTATCATTGATTTAATTAACGCTTAACTTTAATTCCAATTGCCAGCAGAATTGTTGATAATTAGTTGTAAATTAGTTGATAATAAGTTGGTAATTAGTTTTATTTTTCAATTGGGTTATTGTTTATTTACAATAAATCTATGAGTGAAGGATGTTTTCCTGATCTCCTTAAGTTAGCTAAAACAACTGCATTATCAAATGATTCTCTAAGTGTTTTCATATATGTTTTCGGTATTAATATAGAAGATACATAACTCCTACTACCTTAGATTCAACTCCATGTACATTTATCTTTGAGGCAATTGAAATATCACCTAACATCTTTCAGCTGTCAGATGTCCAATCGGATACTGGTACCATCCTGAATTTAAATCTTGTTATAAATTTGTCTGTGGCATAACATTCTCTCACGAACAAGCTAAGACACAGTGCGCACGATTTGGGGGCTATCTTGCAATTGCGAACTCAGAGAAAGAGAATAACTTTTTTAAATACACACTGAAGGCCGATAATGAGAATGGAGGTTTGTATTATTTTTAAAATTTAATTCACTTCCCTTCGATAATTTTAGTATATAATACACAATGTGATAACAAGCCGCTAGCCACCCAAAGGTCATTATATTGTAATATAATAAATTAATTACAACTATAAACTAAATATATAGTACCCCACACAATGAAATGTAACTATAAACTAAATATAGTACCCCACACAAGTTTTTGATAAGAACTTTGACCCGTGATTTAAACACTCTCCCCTATACTATTTGTTAAGTAATTTAGCACACATAAACTAGAGGAAATTTCCAACATTGGAAATTTTTTATTGAGAAATATGTTTAATAATGGTTAAACGTCGGTAATTTCAAAATGCTGCACAGTGGCCGATGCTTTACCAAATTGCTACAAATTGCTTGATTTATGACGTCAAATTGATTAAAACGCATTAATAACACCCTTGGTTCACTTGCTTGTGTTTTTATTGTTATTGAAGTAAAATAAAAACAATTTTTTTTGGAAATTGCCTCTAGTTTATGTGTGCTAAACTTGATAAAAAGTAGTATAAGGTAAAGTGTTCAAATCGCGGGTCAAAGTTATCACGGTGGTTATTATCAAAACGTGTGTGGGGTACTAAGTATTAGGTAAGTAATGGTATTTCACAAACAATATAAAATTGCTTCACTTTAGATTTCTTTTTGGGTGGACAACGATCGCAACCAAATGGTGGATGGGTGTGGACCGGTCATCCTAGTGGCCTGAATCAACCATTTGCTTATTCAGACTGGAATTCTGGACAACCTGACAATTCAGGAAGTTGTATCGCTGTTAGTGTTGCTGGATGGAATGATGTCGATTGCAATGGTAGTTATGAGTTCATATGTGAAGCTAATCCAAAGGTGTATTAAATGAATAAATAAACCAAGCTTCAATGTAACACAATATAATGTTAAACTTTTGTAATGATTGATTTCTTGTTCGGAGTATTCTCCCATAACGAGAAAAATAGCTGAGCAATACAAATAAAAACAGTAAGGGACGGAATAGTACAATAACGCCATTTCTAAGGGCCAATATTTCACTTTATTATATCATTGCTAGAAATTGTGTGATTTGATTGGTCGAGTCAGTACCATGTGATCAAAAATACCATAACGTATTTCACAGCTCCCTCAATTTTAGGATAATAAAAGACGTATTGCCCGGCGTATTGCCCGCCCGGGAATTCTGACAACTACACTGGACGAAAATAAAGTGTACCATTCAATGATATTTGTACGTAATTATGTTCACTTATGGATTAATTATATATTAATTGATTAAAATAAATGATCATAGGGAATGTCTAGCAATGATATAATAAAACAAATATTTCATTCTATGTTCGGGCAATACCTGTTGCACTTTCAATGATTTTTGCATCATGTATTTCCCTCGCCCTACGGGCTGCGGGCAATACATACCGCAAAAATCATTGAAAGATGAACAGGTATTGCCCTCCATAGAATGAAATATTTGCTTAATATTGCTCGCAGAAATGACGTTATTAGTACACCCTGTGCAGACAGAGCCTGTGGGAAATATTGGGTGCGGAGCAAATGAGCGGAGGGTGCGGAGCTAACGGTTATTTTTGAATTTAAATTTGGGATAATTCTGAAACTAAGCCGTTTTGGGACTTCAAATATACCAAGATATGTGTATTTGACACCAAATATCAATACAATTGGGAAAATAGTAGCGCAATTCATTCTATAGCTACGCAGTGTGCCTTAAACCTTTCCCAGACCTATATATTTTGAAATTATCCTTTTAATACTGAGTCCCCAGCATTCATAAAAAATGGTGTTCAAGGTGCACTATCTATACAAATTATTTTTGCATCTTGGAAGCCAGGCAGTATCTGTGTGATTTTATAAAAATTCGGAAATTTTTTCAGATATGAGCCCCCTCTAAATATTGGGTGCGGAGCAGCTCCATAAACGTAGCTCCGCACCCAATATTTAGAGGGGGCTCATATCTGAAGAACATTTCCGAATTTTTATAAAATCACACAGATACTGCCTGGCTTCCAAGATGCAAAAATAATTTGCATGAGTAGTGTATCTTGAACACCATTTTTTATGAATGCTGGGGACGCAGTATTAAAAAGGATAGTCTCAAAATATATAGGTCTGGGAAATGTTTAAGGCATAGTGCGTCGCTATAAAATGAATGGCACTACTATTTTCACAATTTTATTGATATTTGATGTCAAATACACATATCTTGGTATATTTGAAGTCCCAAAACGGCTTAGTTTCAGAAATATCCCGATTTTAAATTCAAAAATGACCGTTAGCTCCGCACCCTCCGCTCATTTGCGCCGCACCCAATGTTTCCCACAGGCTCTGTCTGCATAGGGTGTAGTAGTATTACCACCGTTCACGACCAGGACAGAAACAGCAAGAAAATCTTACGCATTGAACGATATCTAATTTCCCGGGGAAAGTTGCCGGTCCAGAATATATTCTAGACCGGTCCATATTGACCACCACTATGACGTCACACATTTCTCAGGTCGATATAGTAAAATGAACGCCTTCTAAACTAGCACTAAAACCCAGGGGGGGAGATTTCCCAAAGATGCCCGATCATATTAGCACGTTCGAAAACAAATTTTATAAACAGGCCTCAATTTTCCGTTGAAATGGATCTCCAAATGTTCACTGTAGTTTTATGAGTATTCTCTACAAGTATGGATCGAGTAACTTCAATAGTATTACCGTAGGTTTGAAATGACGATGTTGAACTGATGTAAACGCCATTCTCACGATTTAAAATTTAACTCTGCGCATGCGCAGCACTGAGGGAGCATGTGCCCATGATTGTTCACGTGATCGAATCCTGCAATTTGATCAAGGGAAAGATCAATACCCGGTGATTTCAGCGGGAAGTGGCGTTTCGTTCATTGGATGAGCTGCGCGCGCACGCATAAATGTGATTATCCAATATAATTAGGGGAGGGCTATTTGAAGTAGTTTTTGGTCTCAGGCGCGACCCAGGGCTGTTGTCTTAAGGACATTTCGTTGAAAATGAGCCATTCGGCTGATAATTGGTAAGAGTTTGCGATCTTATAATGTATAACTGTTACTCAGACACATATTTTGACACGATTCTGTTGGAAATAAGCTTTGAACCGAGAGATATTCACGATTGATATGCACATTTTTGATTGTGCCATTGCTTTTCTATTGCACAACCCATGTATTGATAGAAGAAACATTAATAATACAGATTGGTTTACCTTCAATACATGGCAGACACTACATATCGGTATATTAATACCAGTTTGTGCCTTAAATAGTTTTATATTTCCATCCACGGCCTGGAGCCTGGGTGTGTTTGTCTCTTATGTGTATGCTTGTGCATGGACTTCTAATCACTAGCAGAATTTAACATGATGCAAACTCGACATTATAACTCATGCTGTAACATTTTGACTTCGCTGGAAAACAATAGGAATTATTTTTCTTGCCAATCAATCATGAATCACAATCAAAATTTCAGAATGATCAATCAGGCAATGATCCAAATCAAGTTATAACATTATATGATATTCAGCAAGAAGTCCGGTAGAAATACAGAATATTTAAACATCAAAGCTGAAAGTTAAAAGCTAATCTGTCAATTTTCTGTCTGCATTGAAAGAGCGTCCCAAGAGCGTTTACATTTGACACAATAACAGACTGAGGCCTTGAAATCTAGGATTCCCCAGGAAAATATGACGTCATACTAATTAGCATAAGGATTTCCCTATTGGGGTGGGTCGAGCCTTGTTCGAAAACACAATCCATAAATACATGCTAATTTCTAAGGAGATAGGAAGTGTATAACGTGTTTATCGATTTTGTTTAAAGATTTAATCAATTATCAAATTGTTTAAGTGGATAAAGTGCTCACACTTGCTTCAATTCATAGCGAAATCGACGGATAGAAACTGACCGAATTCCCGATATCCTACCCCGTATTACTGTAGGCTATAAGCACAGTGACCTACAGAGGGCGCTATCACAAACAAGTACTGGACGAACCGATAAATTCCCGGGTATTGTAACGCCCTTGATTTGATTGGAGATGATGCAAGAGATGATGTAATGGGGAATCCCCGAATACGATAGAATATGAAAGAATTATGGGAGCTACTCACTCCTCCTGACTAAAACCCCTAGAACTGGCCCGACAAGGTGGTAATAATACATGTTTCTTATGATATATATTTATATCATGAAAATCATGAGACTGTGGAGTGGTACTATTTACGTTAAGCATTTAAAAATGTATAAGTTTCATGCTGAAAAAATTATTTATTTAGAATTTCATAGAAATAATAAAATTTCATAATTATCAATATTTCCATTGTTTAGTTTATAATATCGAAATCCTAGATGATATGAATGCGATTACTAAGATGTATGCAAAGCAAGCACGTGGCCGGGTGGGTTTGCCCCTCCCCCCTTTATAAGTGATTTTGGGCCCAAATTATCAAATTTGAACCCCCTGGATTTTAAAAAGAACTCCTTGGACCTGGCTACTTGCCTGCAAAGTGTTACCACAATATATGAGTATGATCAGAATGAATCCGTCTAGTTTTAATCAAATTGGATATGGATTTTAGATAATTCATTGTTGCGAAGAATGCTTTTTTGTCCAACAAAATCGATTTGCATCTTACTCACCCCTATATCTCATTTAAATATATCATTAATTGCTGAAATGTACTGAAGCTTCGAGCTTTGTTGTTTAAATAGCTCTGTGGGTTCTTCATAAAATAATATGGATTGGTCTTGTAATGTAAAAAAGACAAGATTAACACAGAATTAATATACTCATAAAACTATACTTTATTCCAAGTAAAAGACTAAACATGTACAATTACACTCTTCAGTATAAAATAAAACTGTTCAAAGATAAAGAAAGAATGAAAATGAAATTAATAAGATGAAAAGAAATGATGTGTGATGTTCCCCCCGATCTAACTCTCTACTGAATGAAGCCCAAAATTTCTCTTAAATACCCCCAAGTTATAGGAAATGAAATGCAATCCCTTACCCTACAAAACCTATAAGAAACCCATTGAAAGATGGCAGCACAATACGGTGAATCAACATGAAAAATGCTATACAACCCCCACCCAAATAAAATGACAATTCTCCTGACATTGTACGTACTAAAAAAAACTGAAAATACGCAAAATCTAAATAAATGTATGAATGTTTACTAACACAGTGCCGCATACATAGTTCGTGTATAATCCATATCCATATCCAATATCCATATGAAATATCCACGCAGAGTTCGTGCAAATATCCTTGCTTCATACGTAGTTCCTGTTGATAAACGTTGTTATAATAAACCATAATAAGTTCCGATTTTATAATCCGCGTATCTAGTCCTGGATCCAATGCGATGCTGTAATACGTGCATCTAGTCCACGATGTAATGTTTTCGAATCCAAAATATGCACCGTCTTAGTAGTCGAAATAATATCCATAATCCGTATATCACATGCACGTCCGCATCGTGTCCATTATCGAATATGTCCGTATCCTCGCTGAAGAATCCATAATAAAATTTCCATTTCCTTGTAGCAGTGTTCATAATAAACGTTTTCGTTGGAGAAAAGAATTGTTCATAATAACAGGAGATCGTACATCTTCAGCTCCTTCATCAGTTGTCGAAATCCTCTGTGGCTCCACTCCATCCGAAATCCGCGTCGTCTGCATCTCCATAAGACATAGGCATCGCCTTCACAGGTCATCTTCATCGCTTCTTCACGGTTAAGTAGTCGTCATCTACTTCAGGTCGTCATAGGAAATCGCTTACTGGGATCCCGGGCAATTAATTTTTTAATTCTCAAAAAGTTCTCCAAAAGTGTCTTTAAGAAACATTTTTTTATTAACATGTCTTTAACTTGCTTTTCTATGTGACATAAACAAGTCTTCTTCGTGTTTTAAACTCTTCGTGAATTTAAGTTTCTTCAAGACATCAATTTCTCTTCATTGACAAGTAACTAGTCTTTCTATCTCTTCAACATACAAACTTTTCACTTGACTTGTCTTTCATGACTGAGCGTTTTTCAACTCTTCAACTCTTCTAGCAACTCTTCAACTTCAACTCTTCATGAAATTATTTACATTTTCTCTCTATTCTTCAAAATGATCTCTGATTGTTACTTGTGAAACTTGTCTTTATCTTTAAAATGCACTGAGTGGTTAGTCTTTTAAAATAAAAGATGCAAATTGCTTACGAACAGTAAGAAAGAATATAAATATGGCTTAACATGTTTTCCATAATAGGCAGGACAAATTCCAAAAAGTAATAACACAATTATACATATCTAGCGATTTAACATTAACATCAATAATGCAACATGGGTTTCAGACTCTGCCAAGATTACTAAAACCTTTTCATCAGGTCGCCCCCTCTTGCTAGGACTTTGTTTCCGAAAGTAAATCAGTAACACCTCAGTGCACAATATGTTTATGTTTATGTTTATGTTTCTTTATTTCCTCCGTTTTATTGGAGAGCAAAACAATTTATACATGCATATCACATTACAAACATAGAAGAGTAAAGGGTTATTAATATTTACATATTTACAAGTTAAATGACTCTAAATACATTTTATCATTACAATTCAAGCGTACCTATTTGAAATACATATTTATATTGTAAAATGTATTTGCACATTCGATAACGAACATTTCATAAATGGTGTCATTGGCTACATCAAAATCTATTCTGCTACCCAGAACAGTCTGTAAGAAAATATCATCATCAAAATTGAAAAGCATAACACTATCTTGAACTGGTAAGATATCAATGAGTCGCTCAAAAAATGCGTCTCTCTCAGATAAAAATTGATTGTAATGCAGAAAATGAAATATTATACAATTACACGATGAGTTGCATTTCTTACATGTGAATGTCTTATATGAAGGCATTGCAGAAAGCTGCACCAGGTTGGCTAATTGCCATAGATATGATGGGTATCGTTTTCCAACGACCCAGGCGAAGCTTGGTTCCAGTTTACAGTGAATGTTCCTAAAAATATGCAGATTATCATTGGCTTCCATTCTTGAAAGCCACTTATTTTCCTCTCTGTTGAAAATTTGGAAATGCGATGCTTTTTTAAACAAAACTGTTTTCATAATTGAGCCGGTAAGCAAGAAGGTTTCTGCAACACTCCGTGCAATATCACAGTCAATGCTCATGACGTCTTTAGCAAAACCAAAGTGATTGTTTCCCGGGTTTGTGAGTAGGGACGAGAATCTAAACAGGAATATGTATTTTGTAACTTCATGATTGCATCGACATAATCTTGACAAAAAGTTTAATTTCAATTTCTCAATGAAGCTCGATACAGATATTGCACCAAGAGTGGCCAGAACAACGTCTGATGCCGTTCTCGCTTCAAAACCTTGAACTACTTTGAATATATGTTTTTGAGCAGTGTTCAGTATATCTTCATCATGCGGTGACAAGTTGTACCATAACTCACAACCATATAATGCAGTGGGTAATATAATAGAATACCATAGTCTAATGAACACAAGTGGATTAGCGCCAAATTTATGTAAACGCAAGGTGTTTTTGATCGAATAAAATTTTGAGTACATTTTCTTTTTTGAGTTGTTAACCAGATTTTCGGTTTCAAAGTTAGTAGTGATAAGGTTACCTACATAGTTTGTGCTTTGAGTTTCAGGTACTATATCAGTCCCTAGTAGCCACTGACGACTACCTCTGCTTCGAAAAAACTGTTGCTTTGTTTCATTAAATGTCAAAATTGAGCTTTTAGTGTTATCACCAGCGTGGTAAACCATACGCCATTTTGAACTGTAGCGAAATACAATGTCTAACAGAACTTGCAAATTATGCGCAGAGGAAGCTAGAAGAGTAGTATCGTCTGCCACCAAAATACACGGAATATCATACGAACCTATCTTAAGACCTGAATGCGCTTCCTTAAGCTCAGTTATGAGTGCGTCAATATAGATCAAAAAATAAATCGAACTAGTCACTCTTCCCTGTCCAACTCCCTGATAAATACTAAATTCCCGGGAAAATGAGCCATTGTATAATACACGTGCAGTGGTATTAGTATAACTTTCTACGATTAGCCTCCATGTTACTCCATTGATACCGAGTGAGAATATTTTCTGAAATAACCCTTTCCTCCACAATAAATCAAAACATTTGCGATTGTCAAGAAATGCCGAAAATACCATAGAGTCACGTTCCTTGTAGTGAAGTATGATCTCTTTGAGAGCGAAGAGTGCGAACTGACTACTACTTCCCTCTTGATAGGCAAATTGTAAAGCGTTGGGGCAGCCTTTGATTTTTAGTTTAGGGATCATTCGGATGCTGAGAATTCTTTCCCATATTTTGTACAGACAGGAGGACAAGGTTAAGCCCCTGTAATTATCCCTGTCAGTCGAGTCTTTGCCTTTACCTTTGAACAGAGATAACATAATGCCCAATTTGAAAGTTAAAGGGATTTTCTCAACTTTGACAATAGCATTGTAAATTCTGGTCAAGAAATCGATGACTAGCCTATCACTATGTTTTAGATGCTCGATGACGACTAAGTCGTGTCCCGGTGCTTTATCATTTTTAAATGTGTTGATGCTATGCAAGACTTCGTCATTATCAATTAGCGTCTCAAAAATACCGTCATTTGATTGAAATGATTGAGCAAGCATCGCAGGAAATTGAGAATCTATTTCCGCTTTGTGTGCGTGATCAAAATGTGGAAAGCTGGATTCTCGACCCAGAGATTCATAATGATCAGCCCATGCGTTACGAATTTCTGCGGGATCACGAATTATCTTGCCATCGATTTTGAGTTCATGGCCAACATTCGGAGTAGGTTGCTTGCCATATCGCTTGACCAATCTATAGAACAAACCACTATCGACTTCTGCAGCATCTTGTAAGCTTTGCAATTGTTCTTGGTCATATTCAAATTTAAGTTGTTTCAAGCGCCTAGAAAAATTGCGTTTCTGGAATTTATATAAACGGTATGTTTCGTGTTGAAAACCACGAGGCCTACCTGAACTGATCCACTCGTTTCTAGCTCGCTTCATAGCCTTGTGTAGAGGTGCAATATCACCTTTGTTCCAATATGGTTTTAAGAATTTTCTGAATTTGGAACTTGGAATGTGAGTATTGCTACTCATGGTTAATATGCTTGAAAGATTAATAACAGAATCATTAATTTGAGAATCTGTATCTAAAGGACTAGTCATGATATTACATAAGTGCTGATTGACCGTGTTGGCGTAAGAGATAAGTTGATCTTTTGTTGCTTTTCGCCAACGTGTAATATTACGTGTTAGACAAGGTGCGAGTGAAACGAATGGCGCCTGGACTTTGAGGTATAATTCAATTGGATGATGATCCGAGATATTAAGTGAGTGATCATCTTGTACTTTACAATAAGACACTAGATCTAGCTTAGCATTAGGAATGATTACATGGTCTATACAAGATTTATGTTTTCCATCATGACTATAATAAGTGAACCACGGACCAGAAGTCGATTCCTGAGCGTTGGCTGATAAGAGATTACAGTCAGAGAGCCATTGCTCAAGAAGTTTGCCCCTGTCATTCGGTATCGACTTCCTACACCGGGGGCCACTATTAACACCAAGATGGGCGTTGAAGTCACCTGCAAAAACTACCATACCGCGATGGGAATAAGTGGCAAATATTTCGTATAAAACAGAGATGCATTCTTTGTACTCTTGCAAGCAATGATTCACTGCAGGTAAATACACAACGAAAACAAAAATACTAAGATCCTCAGTATGTTTCAATTCTATGCCACTTACTCTGTCGTTATATGTTAGCTTACTTAAAACAGAGAGATCTCTACGGTAAACCAAGGCAACACCGCCGTAACCACGATGGCAATAACCAACGTTGTTCACTAAGCCTTTGTCACAGGTGCCATGAAAGGTATATCTATTGTCAAGAGAGCCAAGAAAATGTAAGTTATGTGGAAATAGCCAATGCTCTGTGAGAGCTAGAACATCACACGAGTTTAAGAGAGTTGTAAGATAAGGACTACCGAACATAGCACCTTTACAATTCCAAGTTGTGATTTTCAGCAGATTTGACATAAATGCCAAGGATGCAAATACAAACAAATTGCTATATTCAAATATAAATGACTAATCTCTCATGTATTCATTTCACTAAACCTGATGATTGATGGCTGTCATAACAAAATCTCGTTGTAGGATCCACAGTTTGTACTTTCTTACAAAACTGAGAAAACCACTTGCCTGGGCTTCAATTCAATTCTCTATTGAACCCTAAATTTGACAATTTATGATCGTCATCATAACATTATCCAGTTGCCGCTCGGGAAATAACCATTTATTTCGAGCATGTACATGGCAAAATCTCATATAACAATTAGTGCAGAATAAAACAATAAAAAACAAAATCAGAAACTTAAAGACAAGATATCCCAAAGTTAACATTATCCCGTCCAGCAGGAATATGTTTCTTGATAGACTAAAATCATCATAATCTTATGATGCAATTTCCACAATACACAAACAGAAAAACATGCGATATACTTTTATGCTTTTCGCATCCTCAAAAGATACAACTTGCTCACTGTAAGTAATATTTAAAATTATTAGCCATTTGATTCCTCTTTAAGTCATAGCAAAATTATTCTCAAACCCTGGTTTATGAGGCCGAGTCTTAAAATAAAACTGCACTAATTCTACATAATACCGAGTAATTCCAACTAATGTTACTGTCAGTGCACGTGGGCTAACTGATACCTATGATTCAACTTAGATGCGATATCCAAGGATAAATACCAGTTATTCTACCCCACTGCTTTACATGTGGATCATTTGTTACCTATGATTCAACTTAGATGCGATATCCAAGAATAAGTAACAACCACACAACCTCATCTAAAACAACATTGAACTATTCTTCTAGCTAACTTATCAACTTAGATGCAATATCCAAGAACACATGACAAGAAGCCTAGTTCAAATCTCATAACTTAACAACAATGAATTCTCTTCGTCTAGCTAACTTATCAACTTAGATGCAATATCCAAGAACGCATGACAAGAAACCGACTTCACTTTTCATCATTTAAGTACCATATAACTGCCAGGCCTTACTACACGAATGGAATATGAAATTCCATCATAATTTCGCAATTACAAACTACCCCCTCCATTTTCATGGAATTTCATATCTCTTAATAAAACCAGATAAAACGATCCCTATGTGTATTTTCGACAAGCACACGTTTAATTACTGTAAAACATAAATTGTCTTCAGAAATCTCATTTTAAAAGTTACTTTTTCAATCTTCTCATTATCTTAAATGCTTACTTCTTATTGTTCACTCTTAATTGTTTACTTCTAATTACTTATTTCTAATTGTTTACTTCTTATTGTTACTTCTAATTGCCCGGGCAACCACATATTACAAAAATGACAAATCTCATTCATCCATTCAGCGACACAAAACAAACATGCATTCTTGCCAAATACGGATGTTTGACTCTTTCTATGCATAATTAATAAAGAAAAATGTTCTTCAATACTACAAAATGGTCCTGTTTTCATACTTGAAAGGCTTTACCTCCCCTGAACAATTCTTTTGCAAGTCATGTTTTCATCCACTAGCCATTAAAATATACCTATGCAATTCCATTAAGAGTTTGAAATAAAGGCTTTATCAAAATATAAAAATATCTCATGTTTGCAGCAGCGTATACGTTATTAACTTTTACTTAACTCTGTATTATGTACCTTTTCGCTTTTAAATAATCACGAGATAAACAATGCTCATGCAGCACACATTTAACTAACTTACTACTAACCGACTATCTACCTAACTACCTAACTAACCAACTAGCTAACTAAATATGTTCCCTTTATATTTACTTATACCAGAGACATATAAAATGTTTTATAGGTCTCTGCTTATACACACTATATACATTCTTTGACTAAACAATCAATTAATCCCATCCATATCTTGTAGGCGCTCTTCTATTTCTTACATTTCAATATTGAAGCAAGACTACGCCTTAATAAACCATCCGACGATTTCTTTTCTTCATTTTGATTTTCAGGTGAAACCCTGATTTTGCCATCTGTGTCTTTCTCGTCATGGAGACTTACATTTTTATCTGACCAAATCAAATCAAAGTTTTCATTATTTTCGTCTTTCTCATCTTCATTTTCCCCGACGGCACCTAACACGACAGAACACCCATTTTCACATTGATCCTTCCCCTCCATATTCACAAGGTATCAACTTCTATTTATGAATGAGCTATAATCTATACGTAATATCAAAACACAAACAGAATCTGGTACGCTTTTATCATCAATACAGGGATTTTTACAAAATACAAAGACCAAAAACTAGATCTCGAACATTCAAATCAAATATTCTCAATTCATAATTTCGTCTAACACCAATTCGGGACAATCTTAACACTATAGCCACAGCCAAACAAATAGATACGCGCTCGATTTTGCCAATTTTAAAGCAATGCGTCTTAGCATGCACAATTGTAGAATAAAGGATAGAAAGAAAGTAAAAGAAAGTGTTTTTGAAGTAACTAAAACAGGAGCCTGTTACATGAGCTTTTTTTGTTGATAGCAAATACAGAAATTAGTACAACGCTGAAATGCAAGCGTTTTCGTATTTCAATTTTAAAAGTAACTACAACGGGAGCCCGTCTTCATTACTAAATGATGATTCCCTTAACAATAGCACGTGTAAACATCAAATATTCTTGACTCTTTGTCTTCTTTTTGTTCACAAGATCAAGGTAAAGTTACGCATAAATTAACTGAGCGTACACAAACGCAAGATCATTATCAGTCTTTTAAAGGCCGAGTTCCGGGAAATATTAACACAATTGAACATGTTGATTAACTAATATACATACTTTTTGTGGCTTGGTTGAATGGCTATTAATCCCAAGTTCCGATATGCCTCATCAAGAAGACGATAGAGTGACAAAGATTATGTCAAGCGGAGTTTATAATTTTTGTGCAAATTTTCTTCTTGGATCGAAAAATTTCATTTTAATTCGATTAACTTACGATAGGTGGCAAAAGGTCTAAAGGAAGGTCACGTGACACAAAACAACGAATCATATGACACGAAACAATGATTCATTCGCCAGATGGCGCACTTAAATGAGGTCAATTTTACGACAAACGAAAACCGTTTAGCTCAGCTTCAATTTTGCTCTCGCAGTCGAACGAAACTGACACTTCTTTCGTTGATATCTAGGTGAGTGATTTTTTTCAGGCTCCGGTATTTTGACAAAAGTAAGTTCACGTCGTAGCCATTCTTAGGGGCATGTTTGAGGCACCAATGATTTATTTTGAAGTTTTTCTAAGGAATTATTCCCGATTTCCGGTATTGCCCCTTTAAGTGAAGATCGTCAACTTAAATGCATGCATAAACAAACATTGTGCATAAAGACAAAGTTAATACTTAATAGTACAGTGAAGACAAATACTCTTCATTCAAAGTAAACTGAATATGAAGACAAAATCGTAAAGAAAGAGTTGAAGAGAACTAATCTTCACTCTTCAGTATAGAATGAACCTAACTTAAAAGAAAGAAACGAAGAGAACTAATCTCCGCTCTTTTGTAAGAGTAAAGCTAGATTGAAGATGCGAAGAGAACTAATCTCCACTCTTCAGTAAAAGTTAATCAAATTTAAAGATGTGAAGAGAACTAATCTCCACTCTTTAATGAAAATAAAAACACTAAAACTGCGAAAAGAATCTCTTTACAAGACAAAAACAGATCCCACCGCTGCCACCAATGAAGCTTCGAGCTTTGTTGTTTAAATAGCTCTGTGGGTTCTTCATAAAATAATATGGATTGGTCTTGTAATGTAAAAAAGACAAGATTAACACAGAATTAATATACTCATAAAACTATACTTTATTCCAAGTAAAAGACTAAACATGTACAATTACACTCTTCAGTATAAAATAAAACTGTTCAAAGATAAAGAAAGAATGAAAATGAAATTAATAAGATGAAAAGAAATGATGTGTGATGTTCCCCCCGATCTAACTCTCTACTGAATGAAGCCCAAAATTTCTCTTAAATACCCCCAAGTTATAGGAAATGAAAGGCAATCCCTTACCCTACAAAACCTATAAGAAACCCATTGAAAGATGGCAGCACAATACGGTGAATCAACATGAAAAATGCTATAGTACATATTAACATTAACATAATATACCCTTGTTGAAATCCTCATTTCCTCAACAGAAAATTGGTTGATTGTATTCAACAAATATCAAATCCCATTTCTGCTGAAAACAACAACTCTGACTATTTTTGTAGCATTGTGGGATCATTGCAATAAATAACCCCAGCATCAGCCTATGTGGGTCCAAACGCTTAAATATTTTCCAAAGTATTATGTGACATTGTATTCTTTATGTTACACCTAAAAATAATTCATTCTGACCATGGGAATATTTGCCCATAATTGCGCCTGGTCCTTTGGAAAGTTTGATTTGGAAAGATTCAGGCGTCCATTTTGTATCCATTTTTATGGTATTGACATTATTCATGCTGAACGTAGAAAATGCAACTTGGATGGTCTCTTAAAAAGAGTTATAGATACAATTACACGGGTACTAACCAGACTGCAACATACCAGGAGCATTTGAGCTAATATCATGATATTTGGTTAATTAAAGAGAGAATCAGATATAGCGAGCAGGCTAAACAAAAAATTGTTTCAATTTTAGAATATTTTTGGCTCATGTCATTCCTTGTCATGACTATTTTCTAAAACTCACAAAAGTGCATACTTTATTCCAGGAATACTAAAGATTTTTACAATAATGTATTATTTCTCTATAAGAATGTTTACCATTCTTATTATTTGGGAGAATTTAAACATTTTCACCCATTTTTGCACTTTGAATCATTAATAACTTCACCAATTTACAACATATTGTGAATCTTTTGGGAAATATTGTATTTGATATTGTAAGGAATAGATTGGTAGGTCAATTATACATGTTGCTTGTAATTTTGTCACCCCCTATAGATCAGATTCTGCCTTTAAACCCGACACCTACGTATTTTCACTTTGTCTTGAATTTGAAATGACACACGGGTGGAAATAACAACTTTGTCAAAAATATAACCCTGAACTTGTAAATTAAATAGAAGTGCCAATGCAACATATAAATTACAACATGCAACACAGTAGTTTCGATGATTTTGGTACATGTTCTCATTTTCTTACGTTATCCTAGCTAAAATCGTGGAATGTGTATCACCTTTGACATTAAGGTTTACTTTATCCGGCCCACCCTGAGCTGTATATCAAAGACTTAAATTATACATCCCTTTTGTCAGATCTCTTAAATATAATATATTTTGACTGTGGCCGAACTCACTATTTACCCGAATTAGTAAGATTAACAATGGTAATCCCTTCACCTTGCCCAATGTAAAAGTCATAGTGAATATCAATAGCTCATTTTGACGATTGACCTTTACGTCATGAATACATACTCTACCCCATAGTCAGCGAGGTTATAAGTCCTAACCGTCGATGGTCTCATCTAAACTTGCAGGAATTATTGCTTCCGTGAAAGATATTGCCAGGAGTTCCTCTGGAGTTTCAACGTGAGGGTACTCATTAACAGCCCACAACAAGTATACAAGGAATTCGTTCCAATCTATCTGCCCGTTTTCGTCCATGTCCAAGGCCTTCAAAGCTTTTCTAGTATCCTCGGCTCTGTAGGAAGAGAAATACTGAGCCATAAAGCCGTGGTAGAACGAATCAAAGTGAAGCATATCATCACCCACTTCTTCCTCTCGACTATCCAATTCATCCCAAATTTTACGGATTTCCCCTATAAGATATTTTCCATGTGGTCCTGTCTTGTAACCAGCCGTTATCTGGTCACGCATTGCTTCTGTCATAGACCCGCCCGCTCGATCAAACAACACGGCCAATCCAAACTTGCTCATATACTCTAATCTCCTACAACAAAAGTTCAATGAAAAACTAACCAAATGCATTCGTTTTAATTCATCAGGTGAATTAGGTTCTTGATCTACAAATTGCCAATAACACTGGTGTCTCATAACTGTTTTCATTATAGATGGAGGCAGTATCCCTGGCAGATGCCTCGCTTCAGTTTAATATAAAGTTTGATACAAGGCTTTAACATGACAAAATGTCATAAACTTGTGGTTATTGCAAATTTGTACAGACGAAAAACGTCAACCTCCAACCGCCGAACGGCGCAGAAAAAAGTTGGATCACGATACCGTAGCCAAAACGGTACCGTATCGTACTATTGGAGATTGGGTCTGTATGTCACCAATTTTGGAGATGACGTAATCTGGTAATATACCATCCATTGTTGAAAATATGTAAATGTGTCGATATTTGCATCATGATAAATCATGACATCTCATTTCTTCTCAGCCCTGAGATGTTTCAGGTGAAACAGAAAGATGCTATGAGCATCAGAATGCGATATTTGTGATACTGACCTAGCCCATTAACCCAATGTTTATAAACGAGGAACCAAATCTCAAGTGGGAATATTCAGAATTCTAAATGTTTCATGACCTCTTTTCATGTAGAGTAAAACATTTTCATAACCAATAGCAAGAATGTAAATTATTTGGATCTACAGGGTGGGCCAAAAACAACCACGCAAATTGGTGAGATGCTTTCCGTCTATGCAAGCGCTTGCGCCAAATTACCCCAAGTCCAAGATCAGAAATAATAAATTCATCATTATTTGGAAAAATATCATCAGATGAAGATGGGTAGATAGGATACATTGCAATCCTAAAATAATTGAAACGAATGGCAGAAGACAGAAATGCAAGATTCTGAAGTTACCGTTAATGTCAATGTTTGAGGGTTGCATCTTGTGTCACCCTGTACCATGATGTTGTTCTCAAATTATGAGGAATAATGTTGTACTGTATAAAAGTTCAGATACTATCGTCTCCAAAAATTGATGACTCAAACACAACTACCCCGTGGCCTGGATCGTGGAATAAAATATTAAAATGTACCGAAAACGAAAAGGGTAAAAGGGAAGGAGGTCCTCTCAAATTATGGTCCTACTCTCCATTGATTTATATGGTGACCAAAATACAACTCTTTCCCTCATTATCTTATACACAATTAGGGCCAGTAAGGGCCGTTAAGAAAGGGGACCTTAATCCCCGGGGACCATCATTTCTTTCACACCGGGCTTACTTGTTTGATCGAAGATCTTCAAGGATAAGTTCCTTCATCCGGACAGCTATTTCCAAATTGAACTGAGTATCATCACCAAACAACTGGATTAATCTGGTGCGAATCATCTCGGGAGACGACATTGTTGTTATTCGAACAGGAGCCTCCACACCAAAGAAATCAGCCAAATGCAATTCATCTTTGTTAAGATTAAAAACATAATCCAGAGCTCTTCGCCCAAACACCGGTTGCTTGTCATGAGGGTGTTTCCCTGTGGAGATCTTCGTCACTTCTATGGCTGCTTTGCGAAGATACTGACAGTTGTATTGCTTTAACACCTTTTTGTTGCCGAGACGAATCATATTCAAAAGAGTAACGCAGGAGGACGCTTGACCCATAGACGCTCCTTCTCCACACACGCTTGCCCAAACTCCATCGCATCCATCGATTAGGCACTATGATATAGGCAAACAATACGGCATGCATTTTTATCCCAGTCGCAATATTGGTCCACAATTGGATTGGACCACAAAATATTGGAAGTTTGATATTAGCTACATTTTTATCGATATCTTTACTCTTTCATATTTTCCTGACATTTGTCAACGACAATGACCAAATTGTATCATTAAACTTAATTTCCTGTGGTCTAAATATACTACATAAAAACTACTTGAAAAAAACAAGTAATTATTGACTAATTTAAAAACATTATTCGATGACCCTAAAGTTACCTCGAGAGCTGTGGCATCACAATAGCCATACTTCTCATGTACATGTACAAGCAGACGTCCCTTATAATCGAAATCATCCATAATGTTACGAATGGCCCGCGCCCATTGACCACACTCCTCTGGCATAGACTTCCCAGATTCTTCAAATGCTAAACCAAATGGACGTTTTTGAGTGGGCATCTTTGAAATGGATTTAACAAACTTACACACTCGCCAAGGATACTTATCCATCACTTCTCCTATATCCCGAATGTTGATTAAAACCTTTGCGTTTGGATGCAGATTATCGTAACACCAGTTAATCCACTTTTTGGTTAGTTGACACATTTCCTTCACAGAAAAACAGTCGAAGTCATACGTAGAGTCACCAAGATCCATCTCAAAGAATACATTCCGTACCCCGGCTTCTTTGATTTTTAGGAGTCCAACTGGAACATTTTCGGTATCAGGAGTGCGATCATTCTTTGCTCCTTATAATTGCAAGAATACGATTGATATAAATTGTTCTGTAGTGCATACAGATTACAGAGGTATAACTTTTAAACTTCATTCTCATCTGCTCCATAACGTAAAAAAGATGCTATCTCTAGACCAATACCATTCAGTCAGGGGAACTACTAGGGCAATATTCTCTGCATGGTATGCAAGGCTCATTGAGAGAACTCTATTGAGAAAATATCGGAAATAAACCAAATAGGTTCTTACCATCAGTAACCTCTGAAAAAGCCCATAAATATTCGGGGTCTTCGCCTTCATCTATCAGCATCTTCATCCATTTATCATCTACCCGCGTCATGTGCGAAAACGAGGCTATGATGGTATTCTTGAAACCGCATTTCTTCACTTCATTGAATATGGCGCGTTTGCTTTCAATCGAATGCCCTCTCAGTTGTCCAACTGTACTCTCTCGCATAGAATTGTCCAGAATAAATATGTCCATATCTTTAAGGGCTTCGTACTTGTTCAGCTTTTTAATCACTGCATTGTTGTATTCATCAACATAATGCTGTACTCCTTTCGTTGCCGCCATTACGGTACTTTAGAACAGCAAAAATACTTATCAACAATACTTGATCAAGACACTCTGAATGAGATCAAAAACATTTGGTCTTTGAGCTGGTATTATTTTTGCTTCTTTATTCGTTAAATTCAAATATATTCGATATATGGAATATTTACATTCGCTAAATCAATTTTCTGTTCGGTAAAAACATTTATATATTTGTTACAGCGAATTAAGTTTTCAAAATAGCCAATGGATTAAATCCCTTATTACTATGTGCATTAAATTACATATCTTATTCACTAAATGATATATGTTTTGCGTAAACTGTTATGGTATTCCTTAAGAGTAATACATATATGTGTAGTACCGAATTTATATTTGAACTCTTACCGAAATAAGTTTGTCTATATTTACCAAATGATTTATTTTTCAATAACATAGTTAATGCTTTTTACCGAAAGCTAATTTGCTATTTACCGAATGCAATAATTAAAATTAAAGCATTATTCGATAAGTTTCGTTGTTGTTCGATATTTTGTCACATGACCTCGAGTTTTGCAAAATGGCCGCGCAGCTATTCAACATTGTTTTCATATATCACGTGACTGAAAGTCTCGTAAAGTATCGAAAAATAACGAAAATAATCGAATGTGGCATTCGGTATTTACCGAATATAAATAAGTTAAAAAGCGAATGTATATATAATCAATTGAATTATACGTGCGCTAAGGAAAACAATTTGAATCGCTGCATCACACAAATACATGTATAGATATCAAAAGTAAATGCCAACACAAAGAACAAGTGAAACTGTTCAGCGAATATAAATTGTATCGATTATTATATTCGATAGAATAAAAAACATTCGATAGATTGGGTAAAGGTTTGGTAAATTGTTTGTTTTATTTGGTATGTATGGAATATTTAATGTACCGAATAAAGAAGCAGTTTAAACACCATACTATGTGGTGGCCTATTTTTATTTTTGGGAGAGCCACTCATTAAAAGTTCTCTGCAACATGACGTCTAATCAAGATCATTGAATAAATGAACATCGAACATCAGTTTGCTCAACTTTTATCATCCTCGTGTTGTACCGTACCCCCGCGCGTTCAACTGTCAAATAATTTGGTACGTACCCTGTGCTAAGTTCGTGTTCGTTAAAAGTTTGTATTGTTGATGCTTGAGAAAAAACATTTGGCGACACGAATGACCCCATGTGGAATGACCGAAAGGATACATTGATTGAAAATAACATTGTAAGGATTCTCATTGGATGTAATGAAATTTAAAAATGCCTCACAATCTTGATTTAAGATTGTAATGAAATCGACTTTGAAATGGCATATAAAAACTGACAGTATATTTCAAAATGTAAGTACTCTCCTAATCATCTATGTCATGTAAAGTAAAAAAAAGCTTGTACGGTTTGTTTCATTACAATAAATTACAGTTTCGATATGGTGAACTTTTTGAAAACAAGCCAATCAGCAAAAAAAATTGAAAAATTTACACATCGTCAATTCAATTTGAATGGTAACAGTATGATTTTAAAAAACTGTATTTTTTCTCTATTTTGTTTTAGAAAAGATAAAGGAAATGGCATCTTCGTTCTCTCGGTTCCAGTCGCAGTGAAGACCGAGCGTGCGAAGATGGGAAATGATGTATATGCTATTTTGTTCCAATAAGGTTCGGAAAGATATTTTATTTCATTTCACGACTGTGTTTTTTACAGAATGTTTTCAATAACTGGTTTCAGAGAAATTTTTTTTTTAATTCAGTTCACCATATCGATACCTATCATTTTGACTATTCTTAAAGGTGCAATAATTGGTGCAAAGGAGTCATTCAACGATCATGGACCAGTGTCAAAATATATTTAAGTTTGGATATTTCATCAAGACTAACATCTATTTTTATCATCTACAAAGAAACCCCCTAGATAAACATTATTTTAGCTGGTATTCCTCTTGAAGCATGGTGGATCTAAAAAATATAAAAGTGGAAGTCCCCTTTTTGAAGCTTTGAAAAGAATTTACACTTCTTAATGCTGAAATTGATAATTTATCCATACATTTTAAGAAAATAGGTATGTCAAAGAAGATGTTAAACCAAATGTTGCCTTGATAGCTCAGAAAAAATGAAAAAACGTTCCTATTTTCTCTACAGTCCTTATTGCCCCTTTAAATCGTGACACTATTGACCGAAAGTCAATCTGATCTGATCCCGATATGGCCTTACGTGACATATACGATATTCTAACTGTAATATATAGTGAGATTCATAAACAACTTTGTCTCTGAAAATAAGCAATGGGGTCTTAACTTTTGTAGAGATATTTTTATTTATAAGGTAATTCATCTTACCTTCGCCAATTAGAGTCTCTGGATTACTTTGTCTTTTGTAAATAGTTTTCACAACTAAAGTTTGCGAATCTCAAATTTTGTCTTCCGGAATTCAGTCATAAATTACGTCAATATAGCGTGCAAACTTACCGGATGTCCAAACGTCTCGGGAACACATAGGTACTCGAATGATCTTGATTGGACATCGTGGTGCAGATAAATCATACTTTTACTGAGTGGCTCTTCCAGAAATAAAAATCATTATAAGCTACCTTAAAGTTTTGGTATTAATTGTTACCTGCTAGAATCCTAGTTACTAAGTATGTAAAAATGCTAATTAAAAGAAGTCTAAACTCCAAGGAAATCCTCATGAATCGTTTACATTCTTCTGATTCTAACCTTATTCTAACCCCCTATCACACCAAACTAGTTCTTACCCGTTCTTGCCAGTCCTACGAAAACGTCGTAAAACGAGCTCAATCTGGCTGTGGTCGGGAAATATGTCTGAAATAATTAGCTTCTTCGTTCTTAAACAGTCTTCAATAAGTCCATCTCGTTCGCAGCTCGTCCAGGTCGCACCACGTCGGTGTGCAACGTCGTATAACGCGTCCCTTAGTCTAGAAGGTCAACATGACCTGATTACAGAACGGTATGGTCGCCATCGAATTTTGAATCGATTCAAAATTCTAAAATCACATTCCCGTCTGAGAACGTTCAGAAAGTTCGTAAATAGACCTTAGAAAGTTGCAGCTACGTTCATTCCGTTCGCACACAGTTTAAAACCAGTTTTGAAGAACGCAGTGGCAACGTGCTTGGTGTGATAGCTATATTTTTGCTAACTCGTTCATAAGCAGTATTAAATACGTTCTTAATCAGTTTAAACCCGTTTGCAATTAGTTCTACCTCGTTCTCAACACGTCCTCAGACAGTTCAACTCGTTGTTAAAACGTCCCTAGCGGTAGGATTGAAGTACGATGGTTCCGTTCGTAGTACGTCCAGCTCGTCGTTAGTACGTTGTCACTCGTTCTAATTGTAGAACGTGACGACCATGAGGACATTTTGAGCATTGTCTTAGTTCTAGAGCTACCCGTTCGAGTACGTTCGATGAAGTTTGTAAATAGATTCCAAACGGTTCATAGTAGGTCCAGTCCGTTCGTACACAGTTGGAGCCCGTTTTCGAGAACGTAGTGAGAACTAGTTTGGTGTGATAGTAGAGTAACCCCCCAATCGCACCAAACTAGTTCTTACCCGATCTTGCCATTCCTACGAAAACTTCATAAAACGGACTCAATCTGTTGTCGGGAAATATGTCTAAAATAATTAGCTACTTCGTTCATAAACAGTCTTCAATGCGTCCATCTCATTCGCAGTTCGTTCAGATCGCACCACGTCGGTGTGCAACGTCGTATAACGCGTCCCTTAGTCTAGAAGGTCACCATGACCTGATCGAATTTTGATTCGAGTCAAAATTTTAAGTCACATGAAGTTCGTAAACAGACCGTAGAACGTTGTAGCTACGTTCATTCAATTCGCACACAGTTTAAAACCGATTCGGCAACGTTTTGAAGAACGCAGTGACAACTGGTTCTGGTGTGATAGCTATTTTTGTTTTTAGGTTTAAAGTTTTTTATTATCATTTAAACAAAACAAATTACAAACACAGCAAGGGCCGAAGCAATGCATTATTGGCCCTGGTAGTCAAGAATTTATATAATGTAAAGTGAAGTTGCAATGAGATTTAAGGATCAACTCGGTAATGCAGAACAGTATATAAAAATAAAAGCTTACTCATTTAAAATAGTAACAATTAGCTATTTCAACAGTTTTCTGATTTGTCAGATACGATAATGAGCAATCACCGTATAACAAATAATTTACCCTGTCTTGCTGTCTGAGTTGACCAAACACGGTTAAATCAAAGGATGGCAGTTCCCCAAGTTCTTCCAAAAACAAGTTTCGCTGAACAATGAATAGAGGGCAGTGTAATAATAGGTGCATTGTAGACTGTGATCTAAAGCCACAATTACAACTTGGGGGTATCAATGTTTCTAAAATTATGTGTGAATAAATGCTGCCTAAAAATAAAGTCACATCGAGTCTTATTCAAAGTTGATTCTGTCTTCCTATCAAGATGCAATTTTGGAGTAGGTAGCTTTATTTTAGAATTTTGAATATGTTTCCTCAGGTTAAACTTAAAACAATTTCTAGATTGGATAGCTTTCAAATCACCAGGCAGTTTCTCCCATGCTGTTATACAAGATATCACTGTACCCTTTCTAATCTTGGCCTTACAGTGAGCTGGTATTCTGAAAGATCTGACTCTGCGTAACCGATTTCCATTATTCATTACATTATGATTTCTATATAAAGAAAAGGCCTGGTTTACATAGGAAGGCATTTTGTTGTTATTTATGACGTCATAAGTAAACAATAGTTTCTTTTCATCCCTCCTGGCCCCTAGGGACCTCCAACCTAAGCATGAGGTGACTTTGGTTGCATTTGTACCTTGGGTACATCCACTGACAATCAATGCTGCCCTATACTGAATACTATCCAATTTAGAAAGTAAATTTAAGTTTGCACAATCAAAAATGATATTCCCATATTCTAAGTGAGGTAGTATAAATGCCATATAAATCTTCTCTAGATGTTGTGATCTTAAGTTATGTTTTAGTGCCATAAGTGGGTTCAACATCCTGTTACATTTAACAATTATACTGTTAATGTGTTCTTCAAAGTTTAAAGCCTTGTCTAAAATAAGTACAAGATGTTTGTGACTATTGGTGAAAGGGATAGAGTCACCATTTAACACAATAGGAATTTGAGCAATTGGAGTTCTAGTTTTGGACTGGAAAAACACTTCCTTACTTTTACTTGTCTTAAATTTTAATTTCCAAGTCTTTGACCAGATCTCTATTCTATTAACATCGCTTTGGAGTTTTAGATAAGTTTCATGAACTGAGTCCTCCTTTTTGACAGGTAGAAAAATTGAGCTATCATCAGCATAAAGGTACAGCGTGCTATTTAAAACTGCATCGGCTAGGTCATTGATATAAAGTAAGAAAAACAGGGGACCTAATATTGACCCTTGAGGAACCCCACAATTTATTACTCCTTTGTCAAACCCCCCTAAATTTTTGTTAATTCGTTCATAAGCAGTTTTTGATTCGTTCATCTCGTCTTTATTCCGTCTGCAGTACGTCGGTATCAAGTTTAGATCGGGTTAAATTGTTCGTTCGTCTTGTCTACACAACGTATTCAAGCAGTTCAATTACGTCCTTAATCAGTTTAAACCAGTTGACAATTAGTTTTACCTCGTTCACCATACGTCCTAATATGTTACTGAATGTTACTGAGAACCTACTGTGAACCATTATAAACGGGAAGGACGTTACTCGATCGAGTTGGGTTTGTCAACGAACAGAATGAACGAGCTACAAACGGACTTGATTGGGGTACTCACGGCTGCAATTTACGCCTGACTACACAACGTCGTCACTTCCGTTTGTAGTGTGTCCCCAGTGCGTCCAGGTCGTCTTAAGTACGTTGTCACTCGTTCTGATTGCAGAACGTGACGATCACCAGAAAATTTTAATCATGCTCTAAGTTCTGGAGGACCTACTTTTTTCATGAAGTTTGTAAACAGATCCCAAACGGTTCTTAGTGGGTTCTTAGTCCGTCAAATCCGTTCGTGCACAGTTGAGCCCGTTTTCGAGAATGTAATGAGAACTAGTTTAGTGTGATAGTAGGGCTACCTACTAAACTGCTTCAACCTTCTGATAAATGTCGTAGCCTTTACCTTATGTAATATACTGTTTCACTGGTCTGCCATATAATAAGGTAAGTTATCGGTCATTCTTCGATGCATTCAGTAAATACATATTCCACGATATAATTCGGAATTAAAGGCCCCATATAAGTTTTACGTTGTAATTTTGTCCACTGTTATCAAACGGTAGTGTGTGCAACTTTTCAAATAAATTCAAAAAATGATTTTGCAGGACTTTGTTCGAAAAATCGTGAATTTATTTGAAAAAGTCTAGTTGTCACGTACATACATTGTAAAGCAATAATTCACACAAACGCACGTACTTAATTTATTAATAAAGAACACTATATTTTGTGTTAAAAAATTAGAAAATTGGTTGGAAAATAAGCAAGTTATTAACACTTAAGCGCAGAAAAGTGATTCAGAGAAAGTTTTTGGTTTAAATTTTAGTTCTCATTAAATCCAATGTTACATGAATATTCAAAACATGATAAAAACTTATTTTTGACCTGAACAGACCAATAATATTGCTTTATTTTGAGAGTTTAGCATATTTAGACCTGGTTGGCATCACAGCGTATCGTCGTGACATAAAAAAAACTAAAAAATGCTTTATAAATTTAAAGAAGCATAAAATCATAGATTGAATGGTTGAAACAATTTTAACCTTTGCCTGATTTATCCAATGGAGTAGAGGAAATAGTTTGTTGTACATTGATTAGTGTTGTGTTTGACGATCTCAAAATCCTAATTTGTTTCTAAAATGGCAAATGGCGGAAAAACAATTTTTTTTTAAATTATAAAATTTATTTATTTTTATTTAGACATATGCTTTTAGAACAGCAGCGCCCTAACATTTAAATGCTAGGTGGGTCTACATATATAAGATCACATACTATTAAACATTTAACAGAAATTGCTAAAACCATATACAGTTCTTGGTTTAAAAATTTAAAAAGTTTTGAAAACACATAAAATGAATACTAGTAACCTTTTTTCCACAGTCACATTTTCTTAAAAAAATGTCTTAATAAGTTTTTCATGAAAAGTAATATTTGGATGATTAGACTATATTTTTAAACTGTGCATTGGGCCTTTAATGTTAATAAATGGAGATGGTAATAAGTTCAAAAGGATTCACCTGCGGCACAGATGGGCCATTATCAATATTAGAAAGCATACAGTACATCATAATATAATTTCATACGAGGGTATATCCAAAAATATAAAATTCGCTTGGATCTATTTTCAATATATTTACCTGCAATTTATACAAATATAAAAATGTGCTAATTTATTTTTTATTTTATTTTCACTACTACTAGAGTTTCTGGCCAATAACTTGACTAGAAATCATAACATGTGGACCAGCGTTTTCTAATGGAAAATTCTGGGCTTGAGAAAAATAGATTGAAATGCGCGAAATTTTTATGAGAATAGTTCATCGGTTGAAACTGAAGGAAAAACTTTCGTCTGAAATTGAAATCACCAGGTTTGCCATTTTTTAGTTCGGCGTGGTTGTTGGCACTCGTATCAATTGTTCCTGTCAACAGATATAGTTCTGTGGTTATGCTGTTTCAACATATTTTGGCCCTTGATTGTTAGCAATACTTGATTGCCCATGGCGACAAAGCGACTTAAGAAAATGTGACTTGTCGCATTATCATAGCATTAATTCAAGGAGGAGTAGTAGTGTATTTGGGTTATCGCATCCTACGACCCCTTTAGATTGTGGTCGTAGGCCCGTTTCATTCGTAAGCCTGTCTTTCTACAATGTCGGAGAATGAACTACGCATTGCGCTATTAAATGACCTACCTCGATACATTCTAGAGTATTTTAAACTTCTTTTTATGTTGTTAGATCGCCAATTGTATGGGTTTATCGTCAGAACGAAGAGATTTTAGTTTTTACATCGGAAATATCTCAGCAATTTTCAAAATGTCGGAAGGGGAATTCCCCAGGGATTTCCCTTATGACTGGTGCATGCCGGGAACTGAATGGAGGAATTTGACGGTTGAACCTACACGCAAATATTGCTATCAAAAACGAAAATATCTCCGTTCTGCCGATAAACCCATACAATTTGCGATTCAACTATATGAAAAGAATTCTAAAATACTCAGGAATGTATCGAGGTAGGTCATTTATGTGTGCAATGCATAGTTCATTCTCCGACATTGTAGAAACACAGGCTTACTAATGAATCGGGCCTACGACCACAATCTAAAGGGGTCGTAGGATGCGATAATATTTGGGTCGTTTAATAAGTGCACCAATATATCTACACTCCATTGAGTGAGATAGGACAAAATATTAATAAGACTTAAGGCGATTGATATGACTGATGCAGAAGCATTTCCTTTTTAAACGAAAGGTATGGACAAGGTGCGTTTGAAATATGCCATCTCAATAAACGCCTATCGGCCTGAAGAACAATATTTCCCTCTTTAAAAAGGTCCATGGTCGTTATTTTAATTCTTTCAAATAAACGCCCATCGGTCAAGTCAAGTAACTTAGTCAACATTCGATATTCGTATGTTCATCAATATTTATTGGCTAAGAATGGTGCCACAATTGAAGTAAACCAGTAGTAGGAATTTTGGTCCCATCAGCTCAGGCTGATCACGGCTGATCATCTAAAACCGGAAGTCAGCCATTTTGACAGGAAGTCAGCCATTTAACCGGAAGTCAGCCCGGAAGTCAGCCATTTAACCGGAAGTCGGCCATTTTGAAGCTCTCTGACAGGAAGTCAGCCATTTTGAATTCTGTCTGGGCAAGAAGGTGACATCATAGCGGAAGTGAGGCATCTTTGAGTCGGTCTGGGCAGGTTTTAAAACGGAAGTTAGCCATCTTTTATTCGGTCTGGGCAGGTTAATGATTTCATAGAGGAAGTTCAGCCATTTTAACTTTGCCTGGGCAAGTGGATGACATCATCATAGCAGGAAACGTGAAAGTAGCCATATTGATGAAAAGTCAGCCATTTTGACAGGAAGTCAGCCATTTTGACCGGAAGTCAGCCCGGAAGTCAGCCATTTAACCGGAAGTCGGCCATTTTGAAGCTTTCTGACAGGAAGTCAGCTATTTTGAATTCTGTCTGGGCAAAGGGTGACATCATAGCGGAAGTGAGGCATCTTTTAGTCGACCTGGCCAGGTTTTAAAGCGGAAGTTAGCCATCTTTTATTCAGTCTGGGCAGGTTCATGATTTCATAGAGGAAGTTGAGCCATTTTAACTTTGCCTGGGCAAGTGGATCATATTTTTGGCAGGAAACGTAAATGTAGCCATATTGATAGCCTTATATCATATGAATAAGGATTACGATGGCATTGGTCTCACTCGAATCATGAATACATTATGCAAGATCACATGAGATATACATGTTAAAGATCAATAAGATTACGCTTAACCCATATGATGACAAGAGGTATGTGCTAGATGATGGGATCAGGACTTTGGCACATGGTCATTATAAGATAAGCAAGTAAGTACATATCGAAACTTACACCCTCTTTAAATATCCTTCAGTCTCCTCCCTACCTCCTTCCACCTCCAACCAACTCCTCCTTACCTCCTCCCGCCTCCTCCTACCTCCTCCCACATCCTCCCTACCTCCTCCTGCCTCCTCCCACATCCTCCCTACCTCCTCCTTACCTCCTCCTTACCTCCTCCCACCTCCTCCCTACCTCTTCCCTCTTCCTCTCACATCCTTGATAATTGAAAATATAAACAGGCATTGATGACATTATAAACTATTGTATAATTAAGTATGGGGAGGAGGTCTGGAGGATAGAGAAGAGAAAAGAGGAGGTTGGGAGGAGTTAAGGATGAGGTAGGGAGGTGGGAGGGAGGATGTGGGAGGAAGCGAGAGGAGGTAGGGAGGAGGTGGGAGGAGGTAAGGAGGTAGGGAGGAGGAAAGGAGGAGATAGGAAGGATGTGAGAGGAAGAGGGAGGAGGTAGGGAGGAGGTGGGAGGAGGTAAGCAGGAGGTAAGGAGGAGGTAGGGAGGATGTGGGAGGAGGTAGGGAGGATGTGGGAGGAGGCGGGAGGAGGTAGGGAGGATGTGGGAGGAGGTAGGAGGAGGCGGGAGGAGGTAAGGAGGAGTTGGTTGGAGGTGGAAGGAGGTAGGGAGGAGACTGAAGGATATTTAAAGAGGGTGTAAGTTTCGATATGTACTTACTTGCTTATCTTATAATGACCATGTGCCAAAGTCCTGATCCCATCATCTAGCACATACCTCTTGTCATCATATGGGTTAAGCGTAATCTTATTGATCTTTAACATGTATATCTCATGTGATCTTGCATAATGTATTCATGATTCGAGTGAGACCAATGCCATCGTAATCCTTATTCATATGATATAAGGCTATCAATATGGCTACATTTACGTTTCCTGCCAAAAATATGATCCACTTGCCCAGGCAAAGTTAAAATGGCTCAACTTCCTCTATGAAATCATGAACCTGCCCAGACTGAATAAAAGATGGCTAACTTCCGCTTTAAAACCTGGCCAGGTCGACTAAAAGATGCCTCACTTCCGCTATGATGTCACCCTTTGCCCAGACAGAATTCAAAATGGCTGACTTCCTGTCAGAAAGCTTCAAAATGGCCGACTTCCGGTTAAATGGCTGACTTCCGGGCTGACTTCCGGTCAAAATGGCTGACTTCCTGTCAAAATGGCTGACTTTTCATCAATATGGCTACTTTCACGTTTCCTGCTATGATGATGTCATCCACTTGCCCAGGCAAAGTTAAAATGGCTGAACTTCCTCTATGAAATCATTAATCTGCCCAGACCGAATAAAAGATGGCTAACTTCCGTTTTAAAACCTGCCCAGACCGACTCAAAGATGCCTCACTTCCGCTATGATGTCACCTTCTTGCCCAGACAGAATTCAAAATGGCTGACTTCCTGTCAGAGAGCTTCAAAATGGCCGACTTCCGGTTAAATGGCTGACTTCCGGGCTGACTTCCGGTTAAATGGCTGACTTCCTGTCAAAATGGCTGACTTTCGGTTTTAGATGATCAGCCGTGATCAGCCTGAGCTGATGGGACCAAAATTCCTACTACTTAAACCTCTGGTTAATTATTTTCAATAAACCTATCAGCAAATGTGTAGATGATAATTTTGATGGTGTGTTACATATTGGTGAAGCAATCTTGGAGATATGGCCTAAATTTCTGAATTTCCACTATGTTCCTGTATACCCCTACTTCAAAAGATGTATGTTATTTGTCATTTTTCATTATGAACCAACCATACATGTATTTTTTCTTGTTTACATACAGAATGAACTTTCTGTTTTCGAATATTGTAAGATGGAACTGCAATTATTTTTTCATGATATGGAGCAAACAAATGCGTGTCAATTTACACTGTTATATCCTACATAAGCCAAATATGATAGTCACGGATTGGTATTTAAGTCACACGTTGATGCATACATCATGTGTGTACATTAACTGTCGAATACATGCCGACTTACATTTATATAAATATCCACAGTTAACTCAAATCATCAATTTTCAAAACGGTTTATCATATAACCTGGTGAGTTTAATGTTTCATTTTAATTTATAATAATTATGGGATCGGATTTGAGTATGATATTAGTCGAGGCTTAAACAAAGCAATGAAATTGCATGAAACCTTTTGTGAAAATTCGAACGATTTTTCAAGAATCCTCCTTCAAAGTGTTACCAAAGTGCTCCCCGGAAGTGGAAATTCGTCTTGTGCAATCAAAATAATAGCGGGTGGTTTGTATTTTTGTTTGAGTTAATAGCTTACATCTATAAATTTAAAAACATATCGCCTCATTGAATATTGTGCAAAAACAGGAGTTGACACGCTTACATTTGGAATTGAAATTTCCTACATAAGTGTCGACTCGTGTTTAAAAGTATTGAAAACAAGGTTGAACATAACACATTGACCCAGGTACTGTCTATTTAGGGGGGCCATTTAGCATGGGATTACTAAGGGAAATATTATTAATGACTTAAATCGTTAAGTTGTATTCCAAGAAACTTATCAATTTAGAAATGCAAAATGTTCAATTGTGTTTTTCAATTATAAAAAATGGCACCTGTAGAGAACAACGTTTACAAAATTATTTAAAACGGAGATATTTACTTCTGTAACATTCGTTGGCATGTGTCAGGCAGTAAATAAGAAGAATATGCTTTTGATTCTATATCTTGTTCTCAAATGAATTTGTTAAGGAGCGGTATATCTTAACGTACTGTCGCACACCAGACTCCCGCCGAGTACCCATACTCCCTCGGAGAAGGTCTGGAGGCGATGTTAATGGATTCGGAGGTGTTTCTCACGGGCCCCGAGCTGGTTTGGTGCTTCGACTGTCACTGAGCTAGGAGATGGAAAACACAATGTACACAACAATCAATTACGGGATTGTAACAATCTATCCAACACTATAGTAATCACAATTTTCAAAGTGTCCTTTCATAATGCCTTTATGGCCAATAACTCAAATACAATGGCTCTATATAATCTGAGAGTCAACACTCTGGCTCTGAGTTGTCTGTGTCTGCTCTCTACTCTGCTTGTCTTCTGCTCTCTGCTATACTCTGTCCTCTGCTCTGCAGCTTGGTTGAAGTAACGTCTGCTCTGGAGTCACTTTGTCTCTATGGGAAGTATGGGATCCACCCTATACTCTAGGAGTAATCTCTGCTCCAGGAGGATCAATACTCAAGTACACTCGGGAGTCGCCTCTTCTCAGGAGTACCTCAATGGAGGAGTGCTAGCTCAGGAATGTCGATCAAATAATGAGATTAGACCTGAGCTTTGCCTTCTCCTGGAAGTTTCCACTGCTTCTCTCGGAGTCTTCTCAACTCGGATACACTAAGGCTCCAGAAATCGTCTGATCTCACGAATAATCTCTACTCAGCTTCTGCACGAAGAGAGCTTTCCCTCTTCAGCTATCTCGTCTCTCAAAAAAGGTCCTGGCACCAGAAGTAACCTCTGCTTCGGAAGTCACCTCCTCACGGGAGTAATCACCTTAAAACTCTACTCAAAGAGTGCTCTCACTTTATGAGCTCCACTGTCTCTTAGAAGGGGTCCAGGCTCCTGGATTAACCTCTGCTCTTGGAGTCGCCACTTCTCAGGAGAAACCTCTGCTCTTGAACGAATTCCACTCACTGGGAGTACCTCAGTCCTGGGAATCGCCTTGTCTCAGGAGTAACCTCTGCTCTTGAACGAGATCCACACACTGGGAGTACCTTCAGCTCCGAGAATCGCCTCGTTTCAGGAGTAACCTCTGCTCTAACAGTGCTCTCACTCAATGAGCTACACTGTCTCTTGGAAGGGGTCCAGGCTCCAAAGAGTAATCTCTGCTCTCGGAGTCACCACTTCGCAGGAGCAACCTCACTACAACTTCTGTAGAGAAATAACAACTCTAGAATGTCGATCAAATGATAAGATTAGACAGAGCTGTTATCTCACGTCCTTGGAGCACCTCAGTTCCGGTAATGTAACCCTGGCTCCGATGAGAGTAAACCTTCCTCAGTATGCGACCCTGGGTGAGAGTCAGATCGCCTTGACAAATTATGAGCATTAATATCTTGGAGGGGTAATGACTCGGAGTCACCAATACTCAGAGCAGAATGACTCACGAATATCGATCAAAGAAATGAGATTAGACAGAGCCAAATCTACTCAGAGAATCTAAAGCTCAAAATATGCAACTTCTCAAAATGACGTCACTTCCTTCAAAAACAAAGATGACCAACCGCTGGGATTGTGGTAACAACAAAGCAAGATGGCGAACAGTTAATTACCCATTATTTGCCAACCTCAATCAAGAAAATGGCTAACTCACCAAAACACTGGCTGTTGTATTTTCTCCTACAGTCGCAACGAATACAATCTGCATCTAACGATTACTGCATCTAATCCAATATACACTGTTGCTCATAAATATGGAATATTTTATAGATATGAATTGTTTGATGGAATTTCTACAAAATGATAACATTTTGTTGAAAATTTGTAATGTGTCCTCATTCCCTTATCAGTTTTGCATCTGATTAGTATGCAAAGTTAAAACATTTATGGTTGATAAAACTTGCATCTACTCAGGTGACCCCGTGACCTCATGACATTGGTAATTTGAAAGAGGTGTCTAAATCTTAGTTGTAATCATTGTGCACATTTTATAAAAATCTAATTTAGAGTTGGAAGAGTTTTTAGAAGGCATGTCCCATAGAATAAGCGAAAAAGAGCATGGCAGGTCATAGGGATGGCGCTCTCTGGCATAAAACAAACTGCGATTGACAGGACCCTAAGGCTCTAAGGGTGTATCAGGAACTCTCTCAAATTCTGTAGTAGTACCAAAGGCACGGGAATGTGACTCCAGGTCACAGCAATAATAGCCCAAAAGAGAAAAATGCAAGAAAAGACCACAACCAGCTGCATTTATGTCATCAAAATCGCTTATAGTCAACCAGTAGTGAATGGCTGTGTCACCTCAAAACCCGTGTTTCAGAGCTATAGACAACCGATTATTTCTTGAAAATTGATGCAAGGCCATAAGACCTTTAAAGAGACCAAGGCTGACTGATCATAACAGAGAAAGGTACCTTAGATGGACAAGAAAGCACCAGAACGTTGGACTTAATCTCTGGGGTCATATGACATCATGAAATGAAAGAAGATTTGTCCTCCACAAAGTTGATAATTGTGTTCGTTTCTGTCGTAGACCAGGGGAAAGAGACAATAAGGACACTTACTGATGTGGTAGTCCATGAAGACGGCCCTATTTATGTTTGAAGCAGTATTCCAGAGGTTGTTTGGAGCAGTACTACAGAAGTTACACCCCCTTGGTGATTCCCAAACATAATTTCAGAGTAATTTGATCTTTTGGACCTACATCAAGTACAACATGCAAACAGAGTGTTTTGGGGCAGCATTCAACTGCAGAATGATCATTCTGTTGCACATGCTAGTGGCATTGTGTTGGATTACCTCAGGGCAGGCAATATGGACCAGCTGCCATGGGCACAAAAGTCACCCAATTAGGCTCCCGGAGAGCAAAATGACCTTGATGCAGAGATTCGTAACTTGGACCCCCACCTCAAAATTTAGACACGTTGCGCACTGCCCAGATTGAGGAATGTGGCATTATTTCACTTAAAAAGGTTGGATGTTTCATTCATAGCAGGTCCCGTAGGGTTGATCCTCTGATTGCAGCACACGGAGGACACATAACGCATATTAGTGCTATCATTGGATAGAGGACGCTTAAATCTTCATGACCAGAAGTTTATCTTCTTTGATCTGTTTTACATGTTTGGATCGGGGTGTTTTGAAAATGCAAAAATTCTTAGCGTACCCCTGTTTAAATAACAGTAATTTTCTAAACTTAAATGTAAATATTTTCTCTCTAAAAATGCTGATTTGTAGATGAAATATGTGGTTATGATTTGCCCAGAAAATAAATGTCTGAACAGACTCCAAATAAATGTTCTCTTACTCCAAAACTTGAATTCTGAGCTGCCAAATCTAATATTCCATATTTATGAGCAACAGTGTATCCTGGCCTAAATAATGCTCTAATAAGTCCACAAATGAAATGAAACACCACCGCACATAAATAAATCCAAACTGACGAGGTCTTATATCTTCAAGATCTTGGTTTACTCTGATTCACATGGTCACTTTCAGACAAAAAAATCCAGACATCTCAAGTTGCATCATGGGAAAACTACAACTTATGTTGGAGGGAAATTCAAATAAAAGAATCTGATTGGCAGATCACTGGTTGCTGGGTGCCTAATTATTTAAATGTATTCCACTTCAGTCTGCTGATCCAGTAAACGTCCCAGTGCCTACGTGACATTCTGCATACATGTACATACCCTGCGCGCAGAGTCTAGTTATAAACTACACTCTGCCTAGTATAGACTATATTTCAATTTAGCAGCCCCGCCCCGAAGATTGGTGCCTGTGACAGCCCGGGTAATAAATAACACCTTTTACTAAAAAAAATCTATGAAATACAGTGCACAAAACATGAAATAAAGATGAAAAAGCATGAAAACAAGTAAAATAGACACTTATAGAATCAAAAATTTGTCAAAGTACTTTTCATCCCGAACTCAAACATTCGAATACTTATTTCGAGAACGCTTTGTTGAGAATGGATTCGAGATGTACTCAAATTTAATACGTTAAAATGTGTATTATCATCTTAATAACCACCTCACAAATTATTTAGGAAATCAAAGATGTACGATTTTTGAGATTTTTATTTTCGAATGTTGACTTAGTTACTCGACTTTACTGCCATGCGGAAGGAATACCCAGTGGGCGTTTAGCGAGAAACTACAGTATGGATTTGAAAACAAAATGAATCATCGATACAAAACACCCCATTGGCCCCCATTGAAACTGCCCAGATAATTATTTTCATGATTAAATTCCGGTGAAATTTGTTTTTCACCTTTAGAGTTCTCTAAATAATGTCTTCGATGAGACCACCGGTCTCCCGAGATGGACAGCCTTCGGTCACGCAATTCCTCGCCACAAAAAATAATCGAAATAAATTTATTTGGGATAGAGGGGGGATTTATATATCTTTACGATGGAACAAATTCACAAGAACTCGTGTATTTGAAAAAACTAAACTCACTACCCCAGTAAGAAACTGGATATTATATCTCTGGAGAATGAAAAATGGGAAAATTTGGAGTCATAAGAATAAATTCAAGTAGCATGTCTTATATGCACGTGATCCACTGATCCCCCCTCCATCCGATCCCCCTCCATCCCAAATTAATTTATTTTGATTATTTTTTGTATAACACATGCGCATGGAAACTAACTTTAAAAAGTGAGCAATGTCATAAGTATTGTGATAATAACGCCCCCTAACTACTGTCACCACAATACGAACAGGTGGTATACTTGCACAATAAAAGGGAACATCGCTCCAGTCCATACCCATAGAATAGACCCATAGACAAACCCCAATTACACTTGAATCCGTTTCGTTATAATACAAACCATAATATGGCATTTTATCTTATGCTTATGTGAATTAAATGCCTGTGAATGAAAGTATTTCAGTTTAAACATGCACTGATAGGGGGCGGGGCGTTCACATTTTTGCCCAAAATCAAACAAAAGCTGCTCAAAATTGTGAAAACTGCATGATTTTGAAAGAATTATTGGTTACGAGCTTGACCCTGGCTTGAAGTGTAGAGGCTGTTTGTTGGACAGTATGTTGGTCATGAATGAAATTCCCAATTATGGTAAAGATTCAGATTTGCATACCCTGAACACGAGGCGCTTTTAAGAAGCGAAGTCAAACGAATGCAACGGGGAGCATTTTGAAGAATATTAAGTATTGTCACCGTTAGGGTTATCGCAATGTCGAAGACTCAAAGCAGATTGTTTGTGTCACGGTGATAGTAACATCCTATATTCTTACCATCCTGTGGACTTTATAAATATGGAATGTTTTCTGCTTCATTATTCGTATTTTACTATATGTATTCGTAAATTGAATTTCTGTACTTGTTAAATGCACATTCATGTTCGTAACTTGAGTATTTTTATTCATTGTTTGCCTTTTCTATTCGTTAATCTATTTTGTTTCGTTAAAACGTTTATGTATTTGTTTTATACTGAAATACATTCAAAAGTCCTTAATCGCATTTGTTAGTGACACATTGTTTATCCGTATACAAATAAAATGAGTTCATTTTGTACCTTTATTATTGTTTCTGCAAATATAATAATTTGATATCTCCGAACTGAATGTCAAATTTATCAATAAATAAGTACTACTGGCATTTTTATTTTTTAATTGTCGAATTTATTTTCGTAACAAGAGAATATATTTTCGTAAAAGTGCACATTTATTGTTCGTAAATATTGTCATTTGTATTCGTAAATTGCACTTTTATATTCGTTTTTCATTGGTTTATTAAGATCACGTGATCATTCTCAACGAGACATGGTCAACCAATGGTCAAAGTCATCGCCCCCTCCGCCCACACATGTCATGTCACGTGACATTTGCCTCGAGACTTGCAGTTTATATTCGTTAATTCACATTTGTATTCGTAAACTCACATTTATATTCGTAAAGTTTCATTTTATCATTCGCTAATGTACGAATATTCCTTTGCTTTCTGCAACAATTCATGGGTAATATGCAAGATTATTATTGGTAAAAATACATCTCTTCGATAAAATAACAGGCAATTTTGGGGACATTTACGAATTGTAAGCTGTAGTTGGCGAATAATAAATTGTTAGTTACAAACATTTCTAGTCCTTACAAACATAAAATGCACCCGAATTTAGTATCTGTTTGTTCATTTAATACATCATATTTGTATTTGTAATTTGGGAATTTTATTAGCAAATGTTACATTAATATTCGTATAAGGGAATTTATTCCAAACGAATAATGAAGCAGTTATGACGCTATATATAAATGGTTTGCCAAAGTTTGTTATAAAGTTGTCAAACGTGGACTTTTGAAAAGTGACCCCCTCATCATTGGCAAAAGCTGTAATGGGCCCCGGATAACGGGCATGATGTGCATCTAGGCAATTGTGGTCTCTTCTTCCGTAACACCATACACAGTATTAGTGCAAGCTGAATCTCAATGATTTCAACTTTTACATTCTTCATTCTGATAATATGGACAGCTGTTGGTAATTACTGTCAGGAAAAAACAAATTGCCATTTCAATTTATTTCACCATCACATGTACAGAATAAAAGGTGACATCTATAGATTGAAAAGTATTTATATTAAAGAGATCGGGTCTCCTAAAAACACAATTAGAGTAATCCCCTGATTTTTTCGTGTTCTTTGATGTAAAACAAGTTTGTTTATCAACTTACCAATAGACTAGATGCGAGTAGAAATAATTTTGATTTACGTTATTAAATATTCAAAATTCAGTCAAAATGATGACATATTTGAAATCTGCATGTAAAAGTACATCTAGAAATATATTTTCGAAAATTGTCTATCAACTTTGAAAATTTAATTTTTTTTGAAAATGTGACTTCTTGTTCGGGTTGATTCCTCATAGACCCCATGTTACAAAATCACAAAAAGTGAATTATCTTCTCGTGTATTGGACAGATTTTTCTTTTACTGGACATATTTTAATTTGCATAACTATTAGATACATGAGGGTTATATGAAAATTGAACCACGCAAATAGATGTAATTTAAGTTAAAGGGAACTTTCTACTATACCCGCCATGCTATCTGACCCGAACGAGCCACCTCAGTGGCGTAGCTACGTGTACGCCAAGTACGCCCATGCGTACTCTCAAATTTTAAGGAAAAATAAAATTCACCTGATTAATTGTGATGAAAAATAAATATTTTACCAAGAGATAGAAATCGATAGGAGATCTATGAAGACTCGTGTTAATAAATAAAAAAGTTCTCGATTATTTCATTTTCTTTGTTTTGAATCACGTACAGATTGTTAAGATCCGAAATGGAGTTGAGACGGTCGTGTAACTGTTCTTTTAGTGTTAATCATCTTGTGAGCTAGATAAAAACAAACACAGAAAAATAAAAATAGTTCATGGAGAATGACCACAAAAGCTTAAAACAATGAGCCTCATACATACAGTTTTAGGTAGCCTAAAATATAAAATCGCCTTGATAGACGGCTTCGATCGCCGATGGCATGATTATATAGAATCTGTCTATTTTGTTTCCCGAATATTAGTGTACAGTTAATTCAATCCCTTTAAAAAGCTATGGATCTTCCTATTTTATGGAACCATCGTTTTGTTAATTTTGATAAAACCGGGAAATCATACGGGCGTACACTCGCAAAATGGACTAGCTACGCCTCTGCACCTGGTGGTGAATCTGGTAACTACCTACTCGCATCTGCGTTATTCTGAGGCTTGAATTGATTCGTTAACAGTATCAATTCGATGATTGTTCCTAGCTATGAATTTCCACTTTCATCAATAGAAATTCAAAATAAAATTCAAAAAGCCTGCTCAAAGGAGGAGGGAAGTTAGCGCAACAGTTTTTGGACAGTCATATGTTTGATTTTGGCCATATTCTGGGGATTTAAACAGGTGCATATGTTAGCAGAATGCATTACCTCCAGGAAAATCACTTCTAGAGATGATAAAATAATTTCGACTTTGAGACAGGGTAGATGCAAACAACCCACCCACATGTTTCTTCTGAAATGTTTTCCTGATTTTCAACCCCTTCCATCCCTGCTTTTTTAATTTTTCTTGCATCAATATGTTGCGTTTTGACACACAGTTAATCCCTTAAAAGGAATAAATGATTCCTTTTGGTAAAGATTAAAAGGTGGATTGGATCGAGTGGATTGGATTCATGTAAAAGGTGGATTGGATCGGGATTCTTCAAAATATGGATTTTCCTTAAAAAGTTTACATTGATCTACCATAAGACGATTAATGCTCTCCTCACTTCCACAATGTCAAATAATAGATGTTATATCATTTTGCTTGGGTAGGCTAGAAAGGTGACCTGATACACAATATTATTCATTCCAAGGGTAATTTCAGACATTTCACAAATCATAAGGCAGACTTTTGAAGTGGAAGATTCGTATCATCTGTTTTCAATTCAAACAGAACATGGCAGAAATATCTGGGGACAACTACATGCCAATTTGAGTGACAGCTTTTATCTATGTTTATTATGTCTTACTATTGTTGATTTACAAAAGCACGCCCGGTGATCGTAAAAAATGGATGGAGGGGGGGATTAGGCGATTTCTGCAAGAAAACTCAACAAATTTGGCAGATTTATTTTTTCAAGAGAAAATTTACAACTGAATTGCCAAATGAATAGGCGCAGTGCATGGCAAAATATGTTAGGTCATCTAGTATTTTTTTTGAACTGATACCCTTCTAAGATATGAGATCTATTAAAAAAGGCGCATCATCACCAACGTGCAAAAGTCAATGGTTTTGCTATAAATCGGGCAACAATGGTCTTCCAGACCTGTAATAAATAGGTATAAGGGACATTATTATCACAATACTAATGACATTGCTCACTTTTTAAAGTTAGTTTCCATGCGTTATACAAAAAATAATCGAAATAAATTGATAGTGGATGGAGGGGGGGATTGGATGGAGGGGGGGATCACGTGTATGTAAGACATGATAAGACATGCTGCTTGAATTTATTCTTATGACTCCAAATTTTCCCATTTTTCATTCTCCAAAGATATAATATCCAGTTTCTTACTGGGGTACTGAGTTTAGTTTTTTCACATACACGAGTTCTTGTGAATTTGTTCCATCGTAAAGACATATTAATCCCCCCCTCCATCCACTCCCCCCCCCTCCATCCAAAATTAATTTATTTAGATTATTTTTTGTATAACGCATGGAAATTAAATTTAAAAAGTGAGCAATGTCATTAGTATTGTGAAAATAACGTCCCTTATAATTATTTATTACAGGTTGTGTAGACCATTGTTGCCCGATTTATAGCAAAAACATTGACTTTTGCACGTTGGTGATGATGCGCCTTTTTTAATAGATCTCATATCTTTGAAGGGTATCAGTTCAAAAAAAATACTAGATTACCTAACATGTTTTGCAATGCACTGCGCCTATTCATTTGACAATTCAGTTGTAAATTTTCTCTTGAAAAAATAAATCTTCCAAATTTGTTGAGTTTTCTTGCAGAAATCGGCTAATCCCCCCCTCCATCCATTTTGTACGATCACCGGGCGTGAAAAGGGAGAGCAGTTAAAAACTTTAGAGTATCTATCAACTAATTGAAGTATGTCCATGTATTTCTCATTGCTTTGTTGATTCCTTAAAGGGACCCAAGTATTCACAAAATACTTTAGGCCGGAGGAAATTGCTTAGAGGGAGATCAACTAAAAATCCATATTTTGAAGATTCCTGATCCAATCCACCTTTTACATGAATCCAATCCACTCGATCCAATCCATCTTTTAATCTCTACCTTCCTTTTAGATAAAGTGGAAAACAATATTTCCCATGTTATTTTCCCATAGGAAAAATCATTGCTTTCAGCTAAGTTTGGTCACCCATAATGGGTATCTTTAAAACCCCTGAAGGAATCACTTATTCCTTTAAATTGGTCAACTATGTGTCAAAATGCAACATATTGATGCAAGAAAAATTAAAAAAGCAGGGATGGAAGGGGACGAAAATTAGGAAAACATTTCAGAAAAAACATGTGAGTGGGTTGTTTGCATCTACCCTGTCTCAGAGTCGAAATTATTTTATCATCTCTAGAAGTGTTTTTCCTGGAGGTAATGCATTGGCCTAACATATGCAATTGTTCAAATCCTCAGAAAATGGCCAAAATCCAACATATGACTGTCCAAAATCTGTTGCACTAATTTCCCTCCTCCTTTGTTCCAGTCTGATTGGCTTTTTCCTTCAGTTTCAACAGATTGTTTTGGCCCAGAGAAGGCATATTTATTACTTCTAAGGGGTTAAAATATAGATAAATCCCAAAAACATTGTTTATTGTTTTCGACTTATTGCGTTCAATTCTGACAGCTGGTTGCTCTGTTGGTTGTCCTGTTGATTTCTTCAATATATTGGTGATATTGTGCTTATGATTTGGTCTCAAGATATATTTAAGGTATATATGATGTTTTATGAGCAATTATATTAGGACATTACTGATTGTCCAGAATAGAAATCTGGACGACTGAATCTCTTTAATTATCCAGGCCAGTTACCAGTCACTGCTTGGATCCTGGGAATATAAGCGCTAGCCTTGGGATTACAGTACAAATATTGCTGCCAACGAATTTAGAAAATCTTGCCCATCTTTGACCATCAAACATATGCCTGAACTATTAAAGTAGAATGCTTTTGTAGAAAGAAAATTGCGATAATAGTTTTGGATTTTGGTACAAATCAAACTCTGTCAAATTTTGGCGATGCAGTCGCCTTACCTACATTCAGATCTTCCAATTGAAATAATGCAGGAATTCAGAATATCTGAGACTGAATGTTCAAGAAAAAGGCAATTGGTCTACTTTGTTTATTCCCACTGGTGTTACTGAGACAGAGAATCTGTAGGATACTAAGGGGCATACATCCCCTCCATAAGTTTGGCAACCTTTGCTCCCCCATTGAATTACGTGTTAAAGCCTCTTTACGTTTGAATTTTTATTTACTTACCCTGCGATAAAATTACTTATAATATTAATGGAAACGTAACTTGACTTTATTTACAATCCCTACTAATTTTCCCAATTTTTTTCCTTAAAGGGTGACGCATATCGTTTAGCAAATCGAACGCTCGTTTCTGGTGTTGCTCACCGTTTAGTATAAAAGGCCCGATCCCGGAATAATACTCAAGGGTTCACAGGTTCGAGGTCGTTGTGTCAACACCTCTGACTGTTATATAGCATAAGTATATTATAGATCGTCACACATTTATAAAAGGGTGATTTTTATTTTGACAAATCAATTCCACATTTATGGGTGAAGTTTCAGGATCTTCTATTTGTGTATAATAAGGAAAAATTGGCATCTAAATTTCCCCATAACGTAATAGCACACAGCTTGTCATATGAAATATCCTACAAATGAAACAAAGCAAGACAAACCGGTTTCTAATACAAGGATTTATATTGGCTCTGTTGTACATGTATTCTTTGAACGCAATCACTCTTTGGATAACGTTTTCAAAATCATTATAAACGGATTACTTTATCTCAAAGACAATTTCAATAAACTGGATTTTACAGAACTCCCCTTATTTCTCAAAAATGGACTGATCCAGTTGATTCGCCTGGAGCCGCCATATTGTTTTTATACGGGATGCTAATCGGAACCCTTTAAGTACAATAGGTCGAAAATTGATGATTTTGATGAATTTTTGAAAATCGTCATTCCCATGTGACCAATGGGAAATGGTGCGTTTGGGGCAAATCAGAAATCAGGATATCTATTCAGTAATTCCCTGAATACTAAAGTTACAGAGCTTCAAAGTCATTTTTGAAAATCATTTTTTCGCTTCCTGTGTTATTTCAATGGGAGTTTTTTTGAAAAAAAAATTGACTTTAAAGACCTATATCTTTGTAGAACCTGAAGAAACGTATCAATTTTTGGGTTAAATAGTTAGCAAATTCAATTTCCTACCTAACTTGTATTTTTTGCAAGGTCTCGGATGGATGGATATTCTGTCAAATGACTTGCGGCAAACCTACCATTTTCCATTGGTTAACATTGGAATGCCAATTTTCAAAAATTCATCATCAATTTGGGAAATAAAGTCAAGTTACGTTTCCATCAATATTATAAGTATTTTCATCGCAGGTTAGTTAATAAAAATTCAAACGTAAAGATGCTTTAAGACGTAGTTCAATGGGGGAGCTAAGGTTGCCAAACTTATGGAGGGGAGTGGTACATACATACAATGTATACAGGAGTTTGTTCTGAACATATATAGTATTCAAACAATTAAATATTAGGCCTACTATAAAGTTGAAGGCAAAATTCATTGAACATTGGGTCAAATGTCAAATTCTGATATACAAAAAATATTACTTATTTTTGTTTTGTATGTGAATTCCTTTTAAATCCAATATTTATTATTTAGTATGTGGAATAATGATAGTAGTTTGTTAAGGAAAAGGGTAAATGACACTTGGAACACTTTTTCAAACTTTTGATTATCCCATTCTTTAGATATCAGAAAACTATAACATCAGGAGTTCATTAAAAAAGTTTATTTTGCTTACAAAATGTTTAAAAAACTACAATGCATAGAAAACTACAAAAGCATGTTACAAATTAAAATGTTATGCATTAATAAGTAGAATACAACATTTAAACAACATCAATAACTAGTAGACTACTATCTGTGATCTGAAATCACCAGTCTTGTATAACATAATACAACTACATTTAACATTTATATAAAACAGACATTAAATTGAGTATAACATCTAGAATACTAGATGGAGATCTTTTGAAAACTGTTACATCCATAAACAAAGTTCTGCTAATATTCAGTGCAAATACACTTGTATGTGTTTTAGTATAACTATGGTGCCATGATTCAGTTATTATGCAAAATGGATAGAACTTTTTTTTTATTTCAGACATTACATTTGTCTTGTTTTATCGTTTTGATATCCCAAATTAAGTTAACATATATCTGTTCTGTGCCTGAGGATTTTACTTCCTACCTGAGATTTAAAAAATCAATTTTTTTTCTCAAAATTAAGCATAATTTTTCGATGTAAATCTATTAATAGGTTAGCATTTTGGTAAGTATATGGCCTTCTCTTAGAAATGTCAAGAATTTTAAATGATTAAACACTGCGTATATATGTGAAAAGCTTATAGAGTAAACTTCCCAACAATTGTATTGAGACTACACTTACCATACTTTTTCAAGTGTATGTGTAGAGGAATAAATCTTAAGTCAACATTATTGAAGACTGTACAAAAATGTGCCGCCAAAATGTTTCATATAAAAAGATTTCAGAATAAACATAAACTTATATTAAAACACTGAAATACTAAAAAACGATAAGTGAGTTTTGCACTTCATTGTCCAAACACAAATAAATTTTGTTTTAAATGCATAAAGCAAAAATATAAGCTCAATGCAAATGTTTCTGCATATCTAGATAAATGCTTCACAATACAAATATAAACATAAGCTTACTTATAAATTATAAAAAAAATATATACGCCCATGAAACCTTTCTTCCTTCTCTTGTGCCTACTATATCTTGATAAGGTAAAATCGAAGTAAATGTCAATCATTCAAAATACACACTCAATATGTGTAAATATAATTAAATGGCTAACTTTTTGAGATCATATCCAACAGTCTAAATGGAAATATACAATTACAACAAAAAATAAATACTTACAAAATTGGAATGATTTTGTATAGAACAATGTCGCTTTAAAGATTTTTGTTTTACAAAAATCGTATGCACCAAACATTGCTAACATGTAGTTACGAACAAAAATATCTTATTAATATTGCTAATGAACACCTCCTAACTAACAACTGAACATGCGTGTCTTTTAAGACACGTACACACAGAAAACTACATAAAGTGTATACTGTTTTATAATACTTAGAATTCCTGATTTCAATATATTAGAGACATTCTAACAGAACACATTGAATTCATGCGAATGTTCCTTTGATTAAGCAAGTCGAAAAACAAGTAGTCGTGTGAACAAATGTAAATAGTGTACCCACTTCAGTACATAAATTGTGCATATATATCTAAGTAAACATAACATAAATGTTGTTAAAAAGTGATCAAACATAAAAACAATGTGATCTTTTGAACACAATGTCTGGACTCATCAAAACAAGTCTCACATTACGAACACATTGTCTGAACTTATGAACATAATTTGAAATCAAGAACACAACTTTTGAAAACAATGTCCCAACTTATGATAACAATGTCTGAACTTATACACACTACATGTATATCTCAACTTATGAACACATGGTCTGAAATTATGAACACAGTGTGACTTTATGAACACAATGTCATAATACTTTTAAAGCATTCTTTGAACACATGTACCAACACATGAACATGTGTACAAATATACATGTTCAAATATAGGAACATGTGTTTGAACACAAGTTTGAACACTGCAAGGTCATAAACAGCTTGCTACAATTTTCATGAACACCACTGGGAACACTGCATGGTCATAATAGTTTGCTACAATTTTTATGAACACTGCTTTGAACACTGCAAAGTCATAAACAATTTGCTACAATTTTCATAAACACTGCTACGAACACTGCATGGTCATAAACAGTTTGCTACAATGTTCATGGACACTGCATGGTCATAAATAATTTGCTACAATTTTCATAAACACTGTTACAAACACTGCATGGTCATAAACAATTTGCTACAATTTTCATAAACACTGTTACAAACACTGCATGGTCATAAACAATTTGCTACAATTTTCATGAACACTGCATGGTAATAAACAATTTGCTACAATTTTCATGAACACTGATACGAACACTGCATGGTCATAAACAATTTGCTACAATTTTCATGAACACTGCATGATAATAAACAATTTGCTGCAATGTTCATAAACATGGATACGAACACTGCATGGTCATAAACTTCTCTATGAACACAATCACTGTGAATACTGTACAAAGTTTTATGAACTTTTATAAACTTGCTTCTGAACACAATGCAAAAACCTTGTTATTTGGTTTATGTTTGTACCTCATTATTTCAAAAAGAATACCAACTCGTATAGATGGTTAGTGAGCACTTCTGAACACATTTACTTGTTTATAAAACATCTTAATTGTAAATGAACACTTTAGAAAAAAACTTGAACACATCATGAAATGGATTTCTAGAGACCCTGCTTGCTTATATAAAATAGTTTGGATTCTTGGTATATATAATCATTCAATTTAATTGAATGAACTGAATGAACTAACAGTCTACTAGTATGTTTTTGGCAATGGGTTTCTTACATACATATAACATATAATAATGAACAATAAATTATGATCTACAGCTAAAATATTTACAAGCTTGTAATATGAGACAACATTTTTTTCATGCAATGGACAATATTAACATTAATACAACTAACTAAGGCTTGCTTACATAGTACGGCTACAGGATGCTTCCTAGTTTGCATACATGGCGCATGTACACCTAATCTTCTACAGGCTGGCCCATAATATATACATATCGGTCCTAATATAAAGTCTACAACTCTACGCTACTCCTTTCCTAGCCTTCATACTATCGGTTTCCCTTCTTTACAGTTAAATATCATTATCAAAGATTAAGAAATTGAGCGGTTTTATAATTTAAAAATTGCATCTAGTTGACATCATATTCTTAGCTTTTCGATTACAACTCAATTGTAAAAAATATATTTCAGGCTCAAGTTGATGGAAATGGCTATCATGATATGAAAATGGAATTCTAATAGCATAGAAAACAGGCCTATGCATGCATATGTTATATCAGATAAATGTTATATAAAAACATACATAAATACCCTTTGTAAAAACCGGTATAAATATAACACTTTTTTGCTGCCGTATTGATCCCTTATATGGTTGAACAAGACGTATTTCCTTATATGGAACACCTAGATACATTTGTCCATGAGTGCTCTGTTTTGATCATGGAGGGACTGGATCTGTCTTTGGTGGTTAGACTTGAGTTGTGAGATCTGGTCATGATAGAAGTGTTGTAATTCAGCCAGCTGGCTCTGGTGTTGTTGCTGTTGGGTTAAAATATCAGCGTGCGCTTTACGGAGCTGATCGACAGTCTGCTGGAGAGCCTCGATTTGGTTCTCCTTTGCTTTGAGCTGTTGTTTATGGAGAAGATTCTGCTGTTGACCAAGTCGCTCATGGAGTTGCTGTTGTAGATGCAGCTGTTGAAGCTGCTGTTGGAGACCATGAAGCTGCTGTTGTTGCTGCTGCCATTGCTGACGCAGCTGTTGTTGATGAAGATTATGCAATTCAATTATCTGCTCCTGAGATTTACAGTTTTGAGCTTTGATTTCCTCAAAAAGTCGCTTGATTTTTTCATTTTCTGTTAACCTTGGTTTAGGTGTACTTTCTTTGGTAAGATTTGTGGTCTCACTGTCATGAACTGATTCTGGTGTGATGGCCCTTTCTGAATCTGAAGTGCAAGGAGCTATACCACTTTGATCAAGACAGTCTTTTGATTCATGAAACCCAGAGCTTCCAGAGTCATTACGTTGGCGGTGCCCTTTCATGCTGAGATCTTCGGGAATGTCACAACCAGTGTCTGTGAGGCCTTCGATACTGCTGGCGTACGAGGTGTGGGAAGAGGCAGGGGAGGCAGCACCTGAGCGGGAGAAATCATAAACATGATTCAACAGTTCTTCTTCATTGTCTTCATGTTTAACATTCTCCTCTTTTATGGTTAAAGCCATTTCACCCTCAATGGAATCTCTATTGGCATTGATGTCATCATGTTGATCGGCCTCCTCCCCAGATTGAGGGGAATCGTCCTTAGGGGCATCTGTAATGTAGACTCCTGCAGAATACACCGATTCCATCTCAGACTGAGGTGGGGAGGATGAGACAGTGCTGCCCTCTGTGGTGCCAGTTTCTGCTAATTGTTCCTGGATGGTGGTTGCTATGGTAGCGATAAGCTCCTTGTGAGGGTACTTAATGGCAAGACTGAGGCTTTGAGGTGATCCCTTTCGTTTGCGGCGGGGCTTCTTCTGGACACTTGATACAGGCGAATCTTCAAGATTAGCGTCAATATTCAGGCGACTAAGAGGGACATCTTTCGGGGATTTGTGCATAATGCCGTGTTGACGTTGCTTATGTTTTATCAATGGTCCAATTTGGTTGAAGCGCATCGAGCAGAAGTTGCATGAGTAGGGTCTCTCCCCTGAAAAACAAAAAATAAAATTATGAACTTTGTATGACTAATATGTCAACAAAGGATATTTACATGTATACATATTATGAATGAGACAGATTGATGTCACTTGATTGTTGCAGCATTACAATGAAACCAAAGCAACATATTACTTTTGAATATAACATTTTTTGCATATTATGCCCACTGCACACTGTATAATTTCATCTATTAAAATTTCATCATTTTATTCATGAAGTACAGTTTCTAGTGAATGTTAAATGGTGTAAAAGGTTTCTTTTCATATTTCTTAGTAAAAAAACACATGTAATAAAACAAATGATCACTTGCAAAATTTGCACCTGCTCATATATGGCCTATTAGCTACATGTATACACAGTGAGCGGCTCAACTTCTTAAACTTGAAATATAAGAACAGTTGGCCTTTCATTAAACAGTATGGAGCAAACGACAATGGCCAATCTAATTATCTGACTTTCAGTATTCACTTATGCTACACAAAATCTAGAAAAGCGACAGATGTGCCTGGCTTATAAGTTAGTATTACTGACAATATTAACCACTGGAACATTTCCTTTGTCAGTTCTATGAAAATAAATTATTTGCATATTGTTTCTGTTATCCTGAGATACCCCTGAAGTGTGCTGTATTGAAACCTATAGATAGTTTACTTTCAAATCAATATGAATGATATTAATATGCACACAACTCAGACAATATACACGCTTTCCATGCGAACCCTTGCCTTAATTTTTCTATATTATAACACACTTTCTTTAATTTCTCATCAGAATTTATATAAATAATAATATTTTCTGCTATTTTGATTACTTAAAGTGTTAGCTATGAGTCTCTTATTTTTTAGTTGTTCCAGTTTTTATTTTCTATAAAGATATGATATTTATCTCATGGGTTAAATCATATAACTCAACTTTCTGGAAATGCATCAACTCAGCTTATATGGTAAACCAGACAATATAGTAGGTTTAGCACTGATATTTCCCAATGATTTAATCAAACATATCAATGAGTAGTATGAATCATATGCCATTCTAACTATGATTTATAGTTTTTTCTACTTCTTACTGAAATTCTTCAAAACATTAAAATTTTGTCCACATTTATGATAATGATAAGTACTGTTGTTTTTGGTTAAAAATTGTTAAAGTTATTCTGAACTTAATAATGTAAATATTCATCTTTCAGGAATATGAAATCAAATGATTTTTCCAATTTGAATAAAAATGAATTATAAAAGTGTTATTTCTAATATATTTCCTTAAAAAATTTAAAGTTTAAATATATGCACTTATTAGGCCAAAACAGCAGAAGTATCCAAAATAGTCAACATTAGTGGGAGCAATATATTATACATCTGACAGTTTGAACTTCGAACAAAGCAAGTATACTTCAAATAAAACAGCCCAGGGTACGATCTGCTTTATATTTTCTTATATAACACTACTTAACACAGTCTGAAAGTTTCAAATAAGTTCTAATAGGACAAAAGATCTGAAGATATTATTCTGTTGTTGACTGACCATATGTTCATCTGCCATATCCTTACACAATTTGTTAAATTTACTGCTTTAGAAATTGCCAATATATGTAATATAATATGTCTGATTTTGAGATATCCATAATTACATTTTGATCATCTTTATCATTCTATTATTTGAAATTCAATACTTGAGTACATGTGATTGCATTAATTCAAAGAAATAGAAACAGATGAGTCTGTTTATTACATCACAAAGGTTTGTCAAAGTTTCAAAGACCTCCTAGTTTAGGATAGATATCACATTACTGGACACAATTGATCTCAAATACCCATATATCTGTATATCATAAATAAATAAATAATTATACAACACAGAAACATGTGTGAACAGTGAAGTTATTAAACTCTGACCTAAAACTTTATCATTTAATTAAAAATTTAATAGATAATGAATGCAAAATATCAAAAACAAAAAGGGGAAGTCTGATTGTTTTTCGTTATCATGGAAATATGAAACACTCGATGACTAAAGGTATATAGATATTATAATATAGATCTGTTTCTACAACAAATCAAGCACTTTTAGTCACGTCATATGAATCACAAAAATCCAATATTTATATCCAGTCATCAATGCAGCGCAATGAATCAAGATTTACTCCTCTTTGTATATTTAATTAACAACTATTATGACTACTAGACTTGCATAAAATATGCAGAATATTAAATATTTCTCAGAAGAATACTAGAGGGAAAAAACAAGTAATATGTCAAATAATTTATCAAAAAGTCTATTAAATATTTTTCAATAATAATCTACATCTGAACTCTGAAGCATAACACTACAGAGCAAAACATATTAATTGATTTATGTGCAAAATTGATTTTATTTCAAGAAATTCGCACTTATCTCACAGTTCTAGTAAATTGATCAACTTAATCCTACTTATTTCAAAATAAATCCTATTCCTTATTAAAATAAAAAATTAGAAAAATATTCTTCTCAATATACAAAATCTTGCAGAAATAGTAAAACACATTTTTTAAATTTCACCCACAAACATTAAATTAATTTCCTAATTCAATTTTTAATTTTTCAACAAAATATAATAAAATTTTACTTTCTAACTTTTGTTTTAATCAGATTGGTTATGGTTACCCATTACACAAACTGGTTATTAATCATTTTATACTTCAACTTCTTAACATGTGCAAAACACAAAGAAACAATTTAAAAAAAGTGTTTACCTGTATGTATTCTCCTATGTACTGTATAATGCTGCCTTCTGCCAAATTCCTTACCGCAATATTCACATTTAAAAGGTTGAGAATTTCCCCTAGGGCTACTTTTATGGGGTGGGGAAGGCGGGATCGCTACCTCAGTCATATTTTCCGAAATTTCTGCCTCTGATTTTAGTAAGTCCAATCTCATCACTAGAAATTATAAGGTACATCTGCTTAAAAACAAGCTGCACACTTAATATATAGCAGACTCCCTTGACACAAAGGAGGCAGGTGTTAGCCTACCTTTCAATCAATAGTACTAAGTGTGCCATGATAAAGAAAACCAATGCAACAAAGACTTAGCTTCAGTATAGGTCAATTGACAGATTTAAGTATGATGCTATATGTCAAACAGTGAAATAAACAGTATTATCATTATTTCATTTTTGATTGCAATTAAGATATCTGTCCTAAAATCTGATAAGTCACCCATTGATAAGCCATGCTTCTGGCAAATGGCCAAATGAGTCAAATTTATGGGGTATTTAGAAAGTAATATATTTCTACTTTATCTATAAATGCAGAATGGACTTGTTTACAAATATAACAATGTCAAAACTTATTACTATACACTAAATAAATTAAATATGGAATTATTTGTCCATACAGTTGTTGATCATGACAACAAATGAAATCCAAAAAGTAAACAAAATAAGTCAACAAAATAATCATGTTCAGCTGTCACAAAATAAAGTAAGATATAACACATATAAACACACAAAATACACACTTTTAGATATCTTTTATTTTCTTCACTAAAATCAAGGTGAAATGAGATAAAACTGATGAAATATTTTTATTTCCTTTGTTGTCATATCTCCCATTGCATTGACAGACAATGACATTGGTTTCTGACTTATTTTCAACATCTTACCACTCATCTTACCGGCTTATTTCTGAAAACAACTATTACAATCGCTTCCCAATACATATAACATTTATCATGTGAATATTAGACATACTTATAAGTTATATATGTTGGTAAAAATGAGATATTATAATGTGAACTTACCTTCCGAAAGTACAAAGCACACACACAAAGCAAATGTAAGTTGAAAACCATGCCATCTGCCGCTCGTTCTAAAGGTCAAAGTTGACACAGGGTGTATACTTGGGATAAAATTTGGAATATACGATTTTTAGCATTGCAATGAAATAAAATAGTGATTAAAAACACTTTCACATATCAGTTCATTTTCAGAATCAACTAATTTTAAGAGAGCCTGGAAACATTAGGGTATTGCAAGCCCAATGGATTATATTTGTCGTCAAGTCGGGACTGATACTCGAAAATTACTCCATTCGGTAACTCCATTATCGCCCACAAAACAAAACGTTGGTTTTTGAAAATATTGTACATTTTCACCGATTTCAACATGGAAGTGGGATCTGATGGTAAAACAAAAATGCCTAAAGTCGCAAAGGTTAGTTATTTATTGTTTGTTTTGAGTTTTATATCGTTCATAGTTAAATATAACTCTGAAATCGGAAATTAATAAATCTTTTATTTTTTTATTTTTCAATTTGATCATGATGATCTTGTTTTATTTCTTAGTCTCTTGAGGTTATCAATCATATAATGTCTGTCACATGAATCTTGTTTGTTTATATCCAATGTTTTGCGGTGCTTTAATGCCACCTTATATAGTCTCTGGTGCTACTTTTCACTTTGTAGTTTGTAGAATCTTCTCTTATGTCATTCCCTAAAAGAGATATGATCAATGATAATATACTCAGGGCTTCTTTGAAAAGTCCACCCCAGTCTACAGTGCTGATCTAGACTATAGTCTATTTAGTCTGAATTATATTCAGACTATAAGGCACCTATGCTAAAGTTTGGTAATTATAAATATTTGTTTACATAGGAAGTGCTATTCAAAATGGCCGATTGGGTAAAATTAATTTTCACATTTGTTACTTCAACTAGCTTTATTTCCACTTGACATTATGCTGTGTTACTTTTTATTGCATTTAATTGTACCTTACTATTTAATTGAAATTTTGTAATGTTTATTTTATTGAAGAAATTGTTCCTCCAATTGATAATTTTGTGCAAAAAATTTCACTGCAATTTCCACAGGAAAGTAGTACATCATAACAGACTGGCTTCTAGTCAGTCTGTTGGATACATACTAGTGCTGACCATAGTAAATAAACGGTGGGTTTTCAAACTAAATAGAGCGCTCCTTGCAAAATGGATTTGCATTTTTACTCATGAGACTCTTATCTCAAGAATATAATGCACAAATAAATCGTTCCGTTCCATCATTTTGAAACCTGTCATGAGTAAATAAGGTTAACTGATGTTCCATTCTGGGAGTCAATCCTCCTTGGATCAAAAACATGGCGATTCATGAAAACATTTGTTCGATTTGGTAGGAATTTATCTATCATTTGCAGGTATGAAGCTTTGGATTCATTTATTGTGCTACTTAAAGTGAACAGGAATTATTTTTCTACCGCTTGGGACAGTTTGAGACATGAAACTTAGAATTTAGCTCACTGTGACAACTTTTGATGGTTGAGGTTTATAAATGTCTCCAACTGTAGAGTTATTAGAGGCAAAAAAATCTGAAGTGACTTTACCCATTATTTCTGCATTTGGTCCATAATTTATTGAGGAAGTTACACTGAAACACAAATTCCATGGAACAAGACAAAATGACTATAAAAAAATTGGCACACATGCGCATGCGTCACTTTAAGTTAAACCCCGATCAAGTTACAGTCCGTTACACTGCATCAAAGGAACCAGTTGAACCTCAAAATAAGAAATCTAAAGACTATTGTGCAATAATATATAGAAACATATATTCATATTGCACAAAAATAACAATCTTGGATTGCTTGTAAATTGGGTTATGAAGTCTGTAATCTCACATATTTTGATGCTTCTCTGCCATGTTAATTCTGAAAAAAATAACATGGCGGATAGACCTCAAATTTCTAGAGGGCACAGGCTTATTAACACTAAATAATCTGAAATATACAAATGTCATTTGTGTGCAATATGAATATGTTTTCCATATATTGTTGTGCAAGTCTTTAGATTTCTTATTTTTTTAGGTTCAACTGGTTGCTTTGAAACAGTATAACAGACTGTATTTGAGTATTTCATGCACATGAATTATTTGCTCCTGAGCACTTTTCAGTAAAAATCTAACCACAATAAACAAACCTAGCAGAGATTACCCCAACTTCATTCTTGCAAAATGTGGGCTCAAACTCTTGACAAATGCATTATACATATACTGGTATGAAGTTTTGGGAGATACTCAATTTGGTAAATATGATTTACGGGGTATGCTTTTTGCAGTTTGGAACATTAAATTTTAAAATTCAAGAAAATATCCCAAGTATACGACTTATCAATTATTTTTGGTTGCCACTATAGTTCAACGAGTTAAATTCAAATCTGGTTTAATCTAAATCTGAATTTTCTTGGTGTCAGATTGAATTTAACTGCCGTGCTATACATCCATGCACCACAAATTTTGGATCGATTGAAACTAATTTTCCTGGATTATATATCACAGATACTTGTTGATAATATAGAAACAGTACGCGATCACGGGAGGTTTCCATTTTGTAGTGACGCCACAATAAGGCCACACTGTTGTAGCTGTTTTATTTTGAGAGATTATCTTCTGTATTTTGTACTATGTTTATTTATTTTTTACGAAAGTATGATGTTTAACTAGATTAACATTTATTCTAAGCATATGCCATGTTTAAGATCTTACTGACATGATTTAGATAGGTTAAGCACCCTCCCCCCGAGCTGCTTATTGCCATTGATGTTAAATATGAACTTCGTCAAGACTCTACACACATAAGGATATACTCATGATCTATTCAAATTGACATACCGGGTTATGGTAAAAATCAGACGCATAGTTTACTTAACAAAACGATAAATGTTTCAGCTCAAAACTGCCACATATCCGCTATTTTGTCTCTCTATCATTTTTAATCTTATCTTAATATGATGTCATACCAATAAGACGAAATACATGACAGCAGTATTTATAAACAAAAATACCGTACTTGAATTCTGATCGCAAATGGTTAATTCAAAATTGTCGCCTTTTCTCAAGAAAAATATGATTTTTTCTGATTATTATACAATTACACTTTAATGTAATGTAAATGTACTATAATATAGTTATCAGATTTAATTCAAATTTTATATGCTTATGCCTTATGGTTATGAGACCTCTACTCAAAAAGGAAATCATAATATGGCCTCACCTCACACTATTTTTTGGTGTCTAATTTGGAGGAATATTTATTGAGCTACTGATCGTAGCGGTGAACAGTGAAATACTCCACCCCCCATTTTGGGATTCAATGGGTCAGAATTCATTATTTGAGTTATAACCTTACAATGATAAGAGAAAGTTCCAATATAGCTAAATGTAACATTTTGCACTGAATTTACTTCCATTACAGGTGAAGAACAAAATGCCGGCCCCAGTGCAAATCACTGCAGAGCAGCTGCTTCGTGAGGCTAAAGAACGTCAGCTTGAGATGGTCCCTCCAGTATGTATACTTTTTTATAATTAATCTTTTCTCATGGTTGATTTAAACTAATATTTTAAAATAAATTGAAAATAAATGAGAATATTTTGGTTCTACCGAATTCATGATTTGTTAAATGTTCACGAAATATTTAGAAGCATAGTATAAAGAACAATTTACAAATGCTCATCTAAGATATTACGTCTCATCTGTAAACATTGTAGTCAAATTTTTTTCGTTTTAGCCTCCCAAGCAGAAGATTTCTGATGAAGAGGAACTACAAGCATACAAACTAAGGAAAAGAAAGGTAAATATTTAGTATTATTGATGTACCATTTGAAAGGAACATTAAAACAACAAGCTATTCTGTATTGTAGCAAAAATATAGGTTACTGTAAATGTTGTATCGAGTACTCTTTCCGACAATATATTCGCATTGTTTTGTATGTATTCAGTTGTTTGTATTGAGTTGATTTGTATGTATTTCCAAGGGATTTGAGGATAATATCAGAAAGAATAGGTCAGTGATGACAAATTGGATCAAATATGCAGAATGGGAAAACAGCCAGAATGAAATACAAAGGTATGTAATGACTACACTAGGAATCCAACAATACATCAAAGTTAGATAACATATTGTAGGATCCCTTAAGCCTCAGTGCACATTTACTCTACGGCGCCCATATGACAGCCATAACGTTACAAAATCGATATAGAAAATCTACATCCAACTGCTTATCCCTATATTTTATGCTACATATTTTTCTTGATATTTGGAAGCTACGGACACTGTATGGTTGTCATAGATCAAATGTGATTATGGCATTAGTAACTGCCTTGTACTACTTTTAATTAATCAGTTTATTGTTTGAATATTTTTGTAAATTTCAAAAATAATGATGTTAGTCAAATAACTTTAATTAAATTCTATTTTGTGTAGTTGTTCCTAACTGGGAGTAAACAAAGTTTGACATGCATTAGTTTACATGAGATGAAATGATTTTTAATAGTTGAATGACTTTTTTAGGGCAAGATCAGTATGGGAAAGAGCCTTGGATGTTGACCATAGATGTATTACTCTATGGCTGAAATACGCTGAGATGGAAATGAAGTAAGAAACATTTAAACTTATGACAGTATTTACTATGCCTATATCTATCCAACCATGAGATGGAGGCTCATGATGGTCATACTTTGAAATAGAAATTTAGATAAAAATATTTGAATCCGAAAGATGGAGTAAATTGATATACAAGAAGTCCACATTTTAAATTAAAGAATGTCACATTAAAATAGAACATATAGAACATGCAGCTTTTTATTCAGTTTGAGAGAAAAGGCAAGCATTATAATTTTTTTATTTTGTAATTATCAGACTTTTTCCTATTGATTTCATTTGTTTGACTGTTGTCAGACATTCAAATGAAACCAATACCAAATAGGTATTCCGGGGTCTCTTTTATATGTAATGATATATAGAGTATATACTGTAGTCTTATTTCACCTTCCAGGAATCGTCAAGTGAACCATGCCAGAAACATCTGGGATCGCGCGGTGACTATTCTACCTCGTGCCAACCAGTTCTGGTATAAATACACATATATGGAGGAGATGCTAAAAAACCCAGCAGGTCTGAATTTCCTTAACACCACCCTATGTAGACTGAGCTTGCCTGATATGGTTGGTGCAGATCATGATATCTGCACCAAGAATTTGGTGAAAACATTCCTTTTAGTGATTGATGAACCACATTGTTTATTTATATTTATTGGAAAGGTTTTTATTTAGCACATTTTCATTTATAATTTGCAAAATGCTAAAGCCTATTTACAACAAAAATAGAGTACAATGAACAATAGAATAAAACTTTATAAATTTATCTATCGATATGTCCAGGTGCCCGTCAGGCTTTTGAAAGATGGATGGAATGGCAACCAGATGAGCAAGCGTGGCACTCTTACATCAACTTTGAACTTCGCTACAAGGAACTTGACAGAGCAAGAGCCATCTATGAACGATATATCCTTTCACGTACTTGATTAGTTGCAGTTTTTGTAGTAATTTATAAGAGTTTTAGTATTTCTCATTTTTTCTGTGCGATCTCATTTTTTTTCAAAACCAAGCCATCTTTAAATGTGAAAATATTTAGTTTGTTAATCCCTGACTTTGTGACTTTGATGATTATTCCATGAGACACACAAAGCCTAAATTATCATTTTGCAAGTTGTTTTGCATGAGCATTTTAGGCCAGTATTCATGTCTGTCCTGCAGGTATTGATAAACAATTTGATATTTTCTAGCAATAACTTTCATTATTTATGAGAATCTGTATATTCCTTAACTATTGCCACTTGTTATTATACATCCAGAAGTAAAAAACTGGATCAAATATGCAAAGTTTGAGGAAAAACACAGTTATATACACAGCGCAAGGACCATATATGAACGGGCGATTGAGTACTTTGGAGAGGATAACGCTGATGAAAAACTTTTCATTGCTTTTGCAAAGTTTGAGGAACTCCAGAAAGAGGTTTGTTGTTTAATGAATGATATTTCACAAAAGCTTGACCACCTATAATAATCCTTTTGGAAATGATTATTTTTGGTCTTCTTAGGCTTTTTAAGTGATCTGAACCTACAAGTTGTTAAAAAACTAATGGGGTATACTGAGGGACTCTTACAAGCCTAACGCAATGTGTTTTATGTTATTTCAGCATGACAGGGCAAGAGTTATCTACAAATATGCCCTGGATATCTTACCCAAAGACCGCTGTGAGAACATTTATCACCATTACACAATACATGAGAAGAAGTTTGGTGAGAAAGCTGGCATAGAGGATGTCATTATGAGCAAGAGGCGCTTTCAGTATGAAGAGGTAATGTTGATTTTTTTTAATATTAACCCCAACCCACTCCCAACCCTTGATAATACAATAAGCTATTGTAGTCCATTTCCAAGGGTTCATATTTGACCATTTTGACCAAAAATCACTTGAAAACTGCTCAGAATGGTGAAAAACTGCATCAACTTGAAATTATTTTTAGCTAGGGTGGGGATTTGAGTGCACCCAGTGAAGTGTACTTTTCGCGTAATTCTGTTGGGTGATTTAAATTTGCAATTTGAATGCTTACAGTTGAATCTGGTCATAAGAGCTTAAATTGTGTCCTGCTTAGTACCATTGAACCCTTACTCTAGTAGCACATGTTTAATGTACACAAGCAAATTAAGTCAATTATACTTACTTCACTGTGCTGTTACAGGAAGTGAAAGCTAATCCAATGAATTATGACGCTTGGTTTGATTATCTCCGTCTTGTTGAAAATGATGGCAATCCAGAGACTGTCAGAGACACCTATGAGAGAGCAATAGCGAATGTTCCACCTTCACAGGTAAGATTTATCCATGTCATTTAAGGAAGATCTTAGGTTTCACACATTGCTTAACACATAACTGATTCTTTTACTAATGAAAAATATTTTACAACCATTCAAGTTATTGTGTATTGTGAGTTGAATACAGTCGGAAATATTGGAGATTTCATATTTTTTGAATTCTCATTGCATGCCCAGAAAACAAAACAGAACAATGCTTGTGTCATTTTCTTTTGATTGGGTAAGTTGCTGTGAAGGTACAGAGACATCATATGTTTCAATATACTGTATTAGCGTCTCAGGGTGCTTAGAAAATTGTCCCTTCAGATCAATCTAATAAGCGCCTATATATGAAACAAGTAAAAAATCCCAGGGAATTATGGATGACAAATTGATCTATTTTAAAATGGTTTATTCATTCACTCCAGGTGAAGCGTCATTGGAGACGATATATCTACCTCTGGATCAACTATGCCGTATATGAAGAACTGGAGACAAAGGATGCAGATAGAACCAGACAAGTCTACCAAGCTTGCCTTGAGCTTATTCCACATAAAAAATTTACATTCGCAAAAGTCTGGCTACTTTACGCACAGTTTGAAATCCGCCAGAAAGAGCTGCAAAAGGCCAGACGAGTTTTGGTAAGAATTTTAGGGATTTCAGCTTCTGATTGTTATTACATGTGCATAGTATTGAACTGTTAGCCAAGAGGTCAAAATGATAATTGTTTCTGAAAGTAACATTCTGTTGTACTATTAGGTCTGTCCCTCCCTCCTTATATTTTAAGCTTAATGGCGATATGACATGCCAGATATAACTGCCTATTTCAATTTCAATGTCTTTTACTTAACACAAATGAGGTTTTAAGCCACTCAAAAAGCAACTTTAAATGACGCCTTGATAATTCAACCCAGTCCCTTAAATAGAAAACACAAGAGACAACATTTGTGTCAAGGTCAGTCATAGATAAACTAATAAATCCAAATTGGTAAAACCATTCATTAGTCTTTGTCTGTATTCATAGTTTTGCTCTGATATATCTTTAATAGATGGCGCTTTAAAAGAGAACTTAACATGGCACATGATCTAAACATTCTTTGATGAACTGATCCAAAATATTTTCTACCATTCCATTGTTTTTGTTGGTGTGTTCCTAAAGGCTGTCCCATCAATTTTATTCCATTATTATGTGACAGCCACACATTTTGGGACCAGTTTTATCATTTGATGCCGGTGATAAGAAGTCTTTAACAAAGTGTTACACTTTTGCATCCATTTACAATATTTTGCCATGTGGTAACATTTTGTCAAGTTAATGCTTTATTTGTGATAATTTATGTTTTGTGAAATAACATATCAAAAATGATAGCAAATGATGATTATGGGAAGGGAGTGGGATCAAACCTGATCTATTGAAACACAAGGACCAGTCCACAAATGTAGTAAAAATAGTAAAAATGTGCTTTTTTACAGGATAATGTGTATTGGTGCTAATGAAAATGTAAAAAATGTAATAAAGGTTCTGAAGGTGGAACCTGGTAATTGATGACAAGTTAAAGAGCTAAAAATAAAATCATCATCATTTTTTATCTGTGACTTATTGCTACTTTAAAAGTGTACTTTACAACAGTTAAGTGACAAATTGCCAGCAATGTTTTAATTAACCAACCAACTAAACAATAATTTGTTTACTACAAGCCCTCTCAAAAATATTTTCTAAAAACATGCAGGATGTAATCTACATAATATATCTGCTAAAATGGAAAATATGTTATAATTTGGATGGGGTCCAAATTTTGACAGTTGTGAAAAAAACTAAAATTGTTTTTTTGTGGGAGGATTAAATGTATATGATGAATGACAATGTTAATTGAGTAAAATAAAATAAAATCCAATTTTTATTTTCTTGGTGGGATGTAGTTAAAAAAACATTTTCTACAATAACTTTGGACATTAAAACAATAATTAATTTTTCTACATGTCAACTTTGGACACATTCTCTTAACATGCAGAAATGAGATCATTCAAAAAAGGACACCCCCTTTAAGGACTGTTTTTCGAATTATCCCTTTAACTATTTTACAATATTTCAATCATCGGGCCATGAAAAGTTCACTCATTTGGAGATTAACAAGTAACACTTCAACTGCTTCCTCATTTCTCTTGATTTATTACCTTAAAACACCCATCTGTTGTAATATGTTACAATTAACATTGCAATGTGAGCGCAGAATGCGATAAATACATATGTCTTCTATTAGGGATAGCTCAAAATATTGATAATCACTTCATTTAAGGTCAGTGGGCAAGATGGGGAATCTGGACAAAAACCTGCTTCTAAAGAGTTAGTAATGATTTTAAGCAAGCTAACAGCTAAATTTTGTTTGAAAGAATTGACGGGGGGGGGGGAGAATTTACTCAAGAGGAAATTTTCTTTTTTATTTGGTAAACATTGATGTTTTGACATGTTCCCTTAATTTATGGCATTACTCTGGTTTCAATAAAGACAAGTACTTCCTTCTTGCGACATGTCATATCAGCCATATAATACTTTCAACAATGTAACAATATTGTTCTTTTTCGTGATTATTTAACAAAATATTTTTCCACATTTCAAGAGGATTTATTTTGGTAAATTGCCAGGCACTTCATGTGCAAGTCAAGACTCCATGTGGTCTAAATTATAGAAATCATTTCATGATGTTTTCTATATAGTCGTAGATTTTGCATGCCGTGTTGAGTAACTGATCTGTGAGATTGAAACCATATTGAAATGTTAGTACTAATCAGTACTAATAAGGCAAACTGATGTAGAAGAATTGAACTCTCCAATTACCTTTTTGAATATCCTCTTTTCAAGAAGGTTCTACAACATTTATTAGATAATAGAGATTATCCTATAATCATTCAGAATATTTAGTGATAGTCGGGGTATTTTGTATGAAACTAGCCTGGAAGGTTCATCTTTGGTCCCTCTGTCAACTCTCCCTGTCACCACCATGCCACCCCAACCCACTCTCTTTCTTTTTCTGTTCGTCCCTCTCACACTTACTCAAAAAAATGTTGCAGTTTTAAACCCCAGAAATTTTCCACTTTTTTCTTTTGATTTCTTGCCCTCCATAAAAAAGAAATTAAAGCTATTTTCATAGAAATCTGCAAAAGATTGGAAACACATGGGTACAAAGGATCCTACAGTTCTAAAGGGTAGTAGACATACAAAAAGGCAATTTTTGCAGAATTGGATCAGACCCTTTTGCTTGAAAGAACCCCACTTGCAAAAACAATGGTAAATTTGCAGATATATTTCTGTTTTCTTTGCAACAGGGAACAGCGATTGGCAAATGTCCCAAAGACAAGTTGTTCCGGGGTTACATCGACCTGGAGATCCAGCTGAGAGAGTTTGAAAGATGTAGGATTCTTTATGAGAAATTCCTTGAACATTCACCAGAGAATTGCACCACGTGGATGAAGGTAATATATCTTAAAATAATAAATCATCCCATACCCTCATCTGTGAAGGAAATAAACGCACTCTTGGTTGAATAAATATGTTAAAACAGATCTTCTCTATGGAACTGCTGAATCTATCTGCAATATTGTTTAAAATACCTCATTCCAAAACAAAGTTTGCAACTGCTTATGCTTTTGTCTGTTTGATATGAGAATGAACTTTCAAATCTTCTCTCCAGTCTGTAATAGAGTCACAAGTAAGGATAAAGAGAAGCTGTCTTTTCATGTATTAAAGGCCCCATATAAAGTTTGAACCACTTTGGTTCAAAAAATTGTGAATTTGTTTAAAGCTAAATTTTCGAGGTCACATGTTTAATAAGCCATAATTCACCTCAATGCATAGCATTCATCCTTGTGTAATTTTTGTCAAAAAACGAGGAAAATTGGTTGATAAATAAGTGGGAAATGAACTCATCCATGCATGATAGTGGTTCAGAGAAAAATACATTTTGAAATTTCAGCTTGCTATGGGCCTTTAACCAGTTGAACCTTTTGTGTACCCTAAACAATTTAGCATCAAAAACTCCTCAAACCATCAAAAATAAAATATCAACTAATTGACTCATGGCCTGACAAGTAACTAAGTCACCACCAGAAGTGGTGACATATTGAATTATCATCTCCAAATTTTGGTGGACGGTATTCACCATCTGTAACATATGGCAGGTCATGACATTTTGCATGTTAATGCCTTCTATGAACATTACCTTGCCCTGCAATTTCAGATCAGCCAAGTTTGAAAACCTTAGTTTGTCAATGTAAAGGTGATTTTTTTACATATAAACAAACAAACAAATAAACAAAACAAAAACATAATAACAAACATTTTTATTGTAAGAAGTTTTATTAACATTATCGTTTTTTTAGACCTTCGATGTAGAAACTGAATGAATTTGTCATGTGGTCCCTGTGGTACCTGGAGTCAGCCCCTTTAAATGCTTGTGCACAGTTCAAAACATAAATATCTTGGTCCTGGTCATTTTTAGAACACTTGGTGTCATTGTGATTCTGAGAAAATCTTCCACGTTTACATAAGAGATAACTCTATACTGCAAGCGATGGCCATCACAAGCAGCAGTCACAAGAAAGGTGGAATAATGGGACATGCTTCATCATTCTCCAGGTGCCACATCGTTAATTCGACATGTAGGTTATATCCTTCATGATTCGAAACACTCACTAGCTTATTAAGGTCAAGAAAATATTCATCAATTCGAGCACCAAAACCTTATTGATATTCTGCATGTTTCATAGAAATCCACACTCCCAATAAAATGCCTCAAGAGTTTCAGCTATTGATTGTTGCAATAAACAAATTTTTTTCCATCAGCTGTTTGTATTGTTGTGATACCTGTATTGTCGGCAAACCCATTGCAGTCTCGGAGATTGGTCTCTGGAAAATTTTAGAATTTTTTTTAAATGCCTCTGAAAGTATTTTCAAATTTTGTTGAAATAATACATCATTTTAATAGCCAATCTGCCAACTCCATGGCATCCAGAAACTAATTTTCTTTGCCTAAACATAGAACTTGTTTAAATACCTGTGTAATAAAAACCATGCTTAGAATTAATTAGAGAGGCACATGTGCTCTTGTATTTGGCATAAAAATAATGGTTTACATTCAGCAAAAAGTAAATAACCAAAAAAGACAAAAGTTTATTGAAATAGATCCAGGATATTGCTAATCTGAAGCTATTTTTCACCCAGTTTTGTCATGAAAACGTGAAAGTATGGCATAATACAGAGTCATATGAGAAAAATTTTCTTGTACTTGTACCTGTGCAAAACCGTCCATTCTTGACTCGCTTTGATAATGTTTCTTTATCTCGTCTGCGACTCGATAAAGAAGAATTATCAAAGCTCATCAAGAATGAAAGATCTTGCACAGGTACTCATATAAGAACCTTTATATCTGTATTATAACCTACGTCATAACAATATTGTAGATAATACATGGATACGCATGACAACCAAGCTCCATTGTTATGACGTCACATGTTCGTTTTGTATAATGAGCATGGATATACTCATAGCAACGGTGTATCTGTTGCTATGTTGTTGATGTTTATAAACAAGTGATGTCACAAGTAAATCTCATCTTGCACGTGTGACTTTTTAGGATGAAAGATGGCAATATAATATCTTGCATGGGGTAAAGATGGCTGTATCTTTGTTAGTCATATGAGCTTGTCTCTGTGTTAAGGATCCATTAGTCATCATATCTCCTCTTTGGATCAAATTTGTTAACAGGATTTTTGGAAAGAAGTTGACAAGTTGAATTCAAATTAACAGGATTCATTTTGAGTTGATAAGTATTGAGCAGCTGCAATTTCCACGTCATATTGTCCCATATCAATAACTGACGCTCTGATTTTTGATGGCACAGCATTGTAAAAATGGCCAATGTTGTAGTAGTGCACTGGCGGATCCAGAAGCCAAGAGGGGGGGGGCATATTTCAAATCAGAAAAAGTTGTGCCTCTAAATCCAAAAATTGGGCCCAAATTAAAAAAATTTAAGGCCCATTTTTTGATAATTTGGCCTATTTTCTGCCTTACTATTATAGAACAATAGAATATATTTTGCCAATGATTTTAGCTTAGATACTAATAAACCACCTGATCCTCTGGCAATTCTGTTCGATACATATCTGTTGTCTGTTGACGTCATTTCTTGCTAATTTTAGTGTTTTATTCTATTTTTTGTTTTGCAGTGATTAACTATACAATTTATGAAGAACTAAATTTTGTAAACAGATGAAACATTTTGGCATTTTGAAAAACTACATTGCCATAGACAAAGGTCATTGTGACCTACTTTAAATATGATATTGGTCATCAAACGCATAATTTTAGAGTTTCCCATCTCTCGAGTATACATTTTCTCCAGTGTTATGTTACAAGATATCGGAAATATGTCGGAAATACTTCTCAGGGTGTGCAAACATTTAATAATGAGATCATTGGCTGGTTGATACCATCCAATAGAGATTCAAAAATGCTTATCATTTTTGTCATTTTTTGGTAGTCTATAACTGATAAGTGCTGCTTTCACATGCAAAATAAAAATAGAATTGCGGTTGTAAAAAGTAAAAACAAAAAAGATAGTATAAACACTAACATGTTCATTCAGTTGAAGATTTAAAAAAATGCCCAGAAATAAGCATGACATGCAGGGCCTTAAAGATGATAAACTCATTGCAGTCTTGAAGAGTGGTTCAGATAGGTAGGTATGGATTACAGATTGCGAGATCACTATGCCCTCCGACAATTTGCCAGCGTGATGAATTTCGATTGTGCAATACGATATCAGATAATTGTAAAGTACAGATGTTTTAACTTAATGCTGATTAAAGCAACGTTTCAACATGTTTCACCACAAAACTTTAGTTTATCCAGATGGCAAAGGGGAAAGTAAGACACAACTAGTCATGATATTTCATTCTAAATCTACATAATTATAATTTCTTGAAATTTTAAAAATCCCAATTTTTCATAATGTGTTTGAATTTTCACATTCTCAACCATTTACCGTTAAATGATTTTGTGCCCTTTTCATAATTTTGAGCATTTGTGCAAAATTCCAAGACCTTAAAATGTTTGAGTCCTTTTGAAATTTGCTGACCTTCAACCCCCCCCCCCTCCACTCCCCCTCCCCTCATTAGTACATTGAAGTACAATGTAAAACATTCTGTATTTGCAGTATGCTGAGCTAGAGGGTATCTTAGGAGACATTGAGAGGTCAAGGGCAGTATTTGAGTTAGCCACCTCACAGCCACGCCTAGACATGCCTGAAGTACTCTGGAAGGCATACATAGACTTTGAAATAGAGCAAGAGGAATGGGAAAACACCCGCATGTTATATAGACGCCTCTTGGAGCGTACACAGCATGTTAAGGTATATTATGAATGATATGAAAAATTGCTATTATTCACACATGCAGAGTTTAAGATAAGAGGCTATGTCGTAAATTTGACTGTTTTTTGGAAAGAGTTTTATTGATTTGGTATATTATGGTTACTCATTTTGTTCAATGGGGTTTGCTATTCTGTGGATTTCCCATGATATCTGATTTGTTACACGATATTACAAATATTCTTTTCTAAAGGGTATCAAATAATAATCTGTTGTTTTCAGGTCTGGTTAAGTTTCTGCCAGTTTGAGCTGTCGATACAAGAGCCAACCAATATAGAGAATACTCGCTCTGTGTATAACGAGGCCAATAGATCTATGAGGAACAATGAAAAAGAAGAGAGACTCATGCTACTCGAGGCCTGGAAGGAGTTTGAGGTAAGATTATCAAAAAAAATCATAGATTCTTGCATCGAGTCTCTAGCTTGAGTTTAATACATTTTTTAAAGCATTTGTAATCATGGTCTATTCCTCATCTTTTATTTCTGCTCGATTGGAAGTGATCTGGGACGTGTCTTTTTAAAACAGGATGTATATGACGTCCTAGTCTTTTTAGAGATAATTTACAGTTTTATAGAATATTTTCTTTTTTGAATGGTTGTAGTATGAACATGGGGATGAAGGATCTCAGGAACAAGTTGATAAACAAATGCCAAAAAAGGTCAAGAAAAGGCGAAAAGTACAAACGGAAGATGGGGTAAGTTACATATTGCTTATTTCAAATATTGTAATATTCCTAAATGTAATGTTCATAAAACTTCTTTATATCTTTGTTATAGTTGGTCTTTCAGAGCAGTATTATTGTCGATCATTAGAGACACTTCTTTAATCGCCTATCTCTGCTCTACGTTATCAATCAAACTTTTTTCAATGTCATCATCTTTTGTATTATCAACTGGTTGGGGATTTTCTCTTGAAATTTTAACACATTTGAGCACTAAGCCTGTACCAGTTATGATAACCAGCACAACAAATGTTATCATTAGACCCAGAATTTGGTTACTCATGGCTTTATCTTCTCCATCATCTTCTTGATCGGAGTTAGTGTTAACAGAAAATTGGCAAGAAGTTCCAGACCAGTTTGGCAGGCATATACAAGTCTTTGTGTCTGAGATCAGTCTGCAAGTGCCACCATTTAAACATTTGGGTGAGCACTCAAGTGAATTTAGTTCAGGTGGTGTTTTTGGCAGAGGTGGTTGTGTTGTTGTTGCTGTTAATGGTGTTGCAGTTACAGACTTCCATATTGTAATCATTGTCAGATAAAAAAGTAGAAGGCTATATGTTCTGTCATATCCTTTTAATGGTTCCATTGTTCCTCTCTAGCTTATATATCTTATATCCACGTAATTGAAGTTGTCTAATTCCAATGTTGCTCTCATTAGCTTAACAAATATTTCACTTATTCATTTTCTGGGTTTCCTGATGTCACAGTTATATTTCCTATTTTGGTGTGATATATTGTTAATTTCAATATTTCCTATTTTATGATATCCATCCACGTAAATGAAGTTGTTTTTAATACATATGTTGCTATAAACAAATATTTCACTTATGCATTTTATTCGTTTCATGTCACAGTAATATTCCTATTTTGATGTTCTGTGATGCCATAGTGATTTTTCTTTCTTGATTTGTCATGGTGACATTGTTAATTTTTTTACATTATTTTATGATGTCACAGTTAGGTTGGTAATTTTCAGAATTATTCTTCAATGATGTCATATTAGGATCTTTTTAGTTATGTTGTTTTAAGATTAGTACAATACCATGGTAACATTCGCAAGTAAGTTTGCTATTGTGATGATAGTGATGTTTCCTAGGCAACACAAACTGATTGAACAAACATCGATAGTCATTTTGAAGACAGAGCTTGTGCAAATATGCCGAAAACAGAACCAATATGAAGGAATTTATTACTCAAATTGGTGCACAGAAGATCTAGCCAAACTCAAATTATGAAATGAGTGATATTGTGTTTTATTGTCAAGCACGCTTGTAAAAGAGTGCCCCTGATACAAAAGCATATTTCTATACAAACAAATAAAATAATAAAACAACAACCAACACGCCAAATGTTATTATAATACCCAGAATTTGATTACTCATTGCTGCAACTAATCTTTCGTCTTCTTGGTTGGAGTTAAAGTTATGGATAACAGAAAATGCACATGACATCCCAGACCAGTTTGGCAGGCATATACAAGTCTTTGTGTCTGAGATCAGTCTGCAAGTGCCACCATTTAAACATTTGGGTGAGCACTCAAGTGAATTTAGTTCAGGTGGTGTTTTTGGCAGAGGTGGTTGTGTTGTTGTTGCTGTTAATGGTGTCGCTGTTACAGAGTTACATATTGTAATCATTGTCAGATAAAAAAGTAGAAGGCCATAATTCCTATATGCTCGGTCATATCCTTTTAATGATTCCATTGTTCCTCTCTAGATTATATGTCTATTATCCACTTAACTGAAGTAGTATTATTCCAATGTTGCTATGCATAAATGATTCACCAATTTATTTGTTATGTTGTCTCATGATGTCATGCCTTGATGTTCTGTGATGTTCTGTGATGTCAAAGTGATTATTTCTTATCTTTCTTGATTTGTCATGGTGGCATTGTTGATTTTATAACATTATTTTATGATGCTATCCACTTAAATTGAAGTCGTATAATTCGAATGTTGCTATAAACAAATATTTTACTTATTATTTGTTTTGTTGTTTCATGATGTCATAGTAATATTTTTCCTATTTTGGCGTTTTGTTATGTCAAAGTGATTATTTATTTTCTTTCTATTTGACATAGTGACATAGTTAAATTTGTAACATTATTTTATGATGTCATAGTTAGGTTGGTAATTTTCAGAATTATTCTTTTGTGATGTCATATTAGTATTTATTTGGTTACATTGTTTTGTGATTAGCACAATAACATAGCAACAGTCATATTATATTATAATGTTGGTGATGTTTCTAGACAACACAAACCAATATTGAACAACATCAGTAGTCCTTTAGACAACAAGACACTTGTGCAAATATGCTAACTATCAGAACCAATATGAAGGAATCCATTGTTCAAAATGGTGCTCGGGAGAAATATCTGACCAAACTTAAACAGCAATTTCGCATACTAGAGGGAGGCAGAAAGGCTTACAAGCAGGAAATTCAGAATGTGTTGAGGAAGCAAAGTTCCGAGATTTTAACCCTAGAAACCAAACAGAAAGAACTACACATCAGTCTGAGGAACACACGGAGCCCCGGTTTGAAAGCCAAAGATAAAGAAAACATGAAGAAGTTAACTGGTTTGATAAAGACCAAAGAAAAGTATATGAAACAAATAGAAAAAGAAAAGAGGAGGAAAGAGAGACAAAATGAGCAGATACGAATTCTAGAAAAACAAGTGAGGATTGCATCTGAGAAGAATTTGGATTCTTCAGATCATCATGAACATGTATCTAAGAGGAGGCAAATCGAAACTCTTGAAAACAAAATTAGTAATATGACATCTCGTTTCAACCAACAACTGACAAAAAACACTGAGAGTCGCAACCAGATTGATCAGTTCAGAGGAGAACAGCGTGTATTTGAAAAACATTATAAAAAACTGGATATGGAACTGATGAAAACGAAACAGGAAGTTCGTGAAATCACAGAGAAGATTGCTGCCATCTATGAGCAAGGTGATGAAGTTTTAAACAAGATGGCTACCTTACGAGAAAGCAGAATGAAAGAAGAGGCACAATTTGAGAATGAAAAAAAATACCTGAATCGAATTATCATCAATGATAAAATGATAAATAATTTCATGGAGATAAAGTTAAAAGAAAGGAATGAATATAAAGATGAAGAATCTTTGAAAAGAGCGATGATACATAAGGAGATGTCCAAAGAATCTGATCAGCAACTGTTATCAGATTATGAGAAAGTATTAGATAGAATCAAAGAGGTTACCAAGAAAGATGCCGTTGATGCTATTGTGGAAAGTTTTATCAACAATGAGGATGAGAACTTTGGCCTGGTACATCTTATTAATGAGTTAGATTGTGAGATAGAATCTATTCAAGGTGAACTATTGTCCATAGTTGAAGAGATCAACGATTTTAAATCTCAGAGAAAAGACACTGAACTTAAAAAAACTGAGGAATACGTAGACCTAGATGCATTGCTATCCAAAGCAATTGTGAATGACAAAGACCTTGTACAGCAATTAAAACACAATGGTGAGATCCTGGATGAAGTTGCAGGAGGAGTTAGCAAAATGTTTCTGAGATTAGCAAGCGATGCCAAAACTTCAGAGGATGACATGGGTGACAAAGATGGTGTACACTCATCTAATATTCTGAAATACTTTGGCATAATAGAACACATGGTCGATGAATTTTTAGACAAATCTAACATAAAATCAAAACCACCATATCAATCAGACACACATGAGGCAATGAAACAATTGGGCACTCAGCAAGCTACTTCTTACGTGAAAGCTCCCTTACCCGAATCTGACCTTGCATGTTCATTAGAAGTAGGAGAAAGAGACACAAATCATGATAGACCTTTAACCATAAAAGACCTATATTTCGCATGTACCGTGCAATATGTAGGAGTTCAAAAATGATGTGATTATACTTAATTATTTTGGATATTCATGTACTTTTGTAAAACAAAAGTCTATACAGGCTAAAATGATTGTCGACTCTGATTCATTAACTAACAAAATTCCTACGGACAATTACATGTTAATTGCTTATTAAATGTCTTCAAATATTTCCTGCTCAATAAAATTTAAGAACTGGTAATTTCAGCAATAAAGGAAGTGTGTGTTTTGTAGAATACATGTAGACAGGATGATAACACTTCACATCTGTTCTTAACCAAACGTCATTGTGGGAATCTGGAATCATTTTGTAGTAGAGTGGGCCCCAGGAGGGATGATGTTTTTTCTTCTCTTTTAACATTATAGTACTAATTAAATCAAACTTCAGTGCACTTTAAAATTCAAGCTTTAATATCCAAGTTTGTGTGGCTATAGTCACATATGGGAAACTTTTTTTGAACAATTTCATACAAGCTTTCTTTTGATGTTTATACAAATTGTCTTACTCTTACATGTATGGACTGATACTCATTAACCTTCTGCACTCCGACTTATTTCAGCAAATATATCCCACGCATCTGACTTATTTTTCAAAAATGATATGCCTGGACTAAATAATTAATATCTCAATAACTACTGAATGAATCTGGATAAAATTTTCACAAAGGGAAGATACACTAGCGTGGCTCATGAGAAAAATGTTCTCATGAATTTTTTTCGTACATAAACACGACTGGGCTTGAATATACCATGAATACTCCTCCAGAATCCGCCGTTTCGCCCCTCGGGAGATTCAACGTCTGGTCAGAATCCAAAACTGAATTTGCAGAGATCGAATTTCTTCTTTTCAGTTCAGAAAATATTCTAGTTTCTATTTTCGATGACCATTATCGGCTTCCAAGAGCCTAAAGAGCTCGAAATCGCAATCCATTTCCTCCACATTTTCGTTGTGATCGTATTTGGCCGTCATTTTGTACGATTTGTTCACTAAAAACGACTTAAACACTGTTGAATTGTTGAATTGAGAAATATTTTTCGAAACATCGCCATTTCTAGGTCAACAGGAAGTCACCTACTAAGGACTGAATAAATCGGGCAATCTAATTGGATCATAAGAACGGCGGGAAAAAGTAAAGTTTTCAAAAGTTAGATTTGTGTCGTCCGGATCCGCCGGTGGATTCTGGGGGTAGTTTTGAATGGGCGGACGCGGTCGCCGGTGGCCTGCTAAAGGTTAACAACCATTAAAGTTGAGTAAAGTTAAAATAGCATTATGATGGTTCAAATTATATAATGTATTCATAACATTCAACCACCCTATACAAACAGTGCTTGCAGAAAATACTCAGTGCGGAGAACATTATTTGATATGTTCTACCTCTAAACACTTGGTGTGGATAAGACATGATCTACACATATATGAATCATATTTTTCTCTGAAATGGGGGATGAACTTTTATCATTTTTAGAAAATATGCTTCTGAAGGAATGATATGAGCCTAAATTGTATTGTATTTTGTTTACCACCAATGAAGGTGAGCAATACCTCTTGGCTATATCCTATATACGGTCGTAATTAACGTAATTAACCTGGAAGATAGACCCAGAAACCCCTCCTCAAAGCAGCCCTGTGTTCTTTTATGTGCACCCATACATAGACATACAAGTACACCCACAGCCTTTGGTACGAGTTGCGGACCACTCAGTCAAACACCTTGAAGTACTTTACGCAAACAGGCAAATTAAGTCTTGCCTGAACCGGGGATCGAATCCGGGACCTACTGCTCAAGAGGTATACGCGCTACTACTGAGCTATATGGGTGGACTTTAACATTTGAAAACATTATAAAGACCTCTATGTATTTAATGATACCTTAAGTGTGCTAAAAGTATTATTTATGTGTCATTTCAGGTTGACGCTGGCTGGGAGGAGTATTACGACTACATATTTCCCGATGAGGAGTCTGCACAACCAAGTCTTAAACTACTGGCCATGGCAAAACAATGGAAACAACAGACTGGAGATACGGACAATCAGGGACAGTCAGATGAGGAAGGATCTGAATCTGAATCAGAATCTAGTGGGTCCTCATCATCATCATCATCTGATGCTGAGGAGTCATGACCCTCTTTGACGCTATATATGATGAGGTCAAAGCATTGAATTTTGCTCTGCAGAAATGTTTTTGTCTTATTGTAAAAAATGATGGATCAACAACGCCCGACGATTCATATTGCACAATCAATTCTAGGAATACTTAAGAATAATGAATCAGAAAAAACGGAGGTTTCTGATCAATTTTCGATTTCAAAATAATGTGCATCAAGTGCATAAATTCATGTCAACTAGAAAAATGTTTTATGGTCAAACTGAGGAGAAACAAATTCCCTTTTTTCTTGGCCTAATATTAGGTTTGTCATCAAGGATATTAAATCTTGTCGAGTCCTGACAACTGAATTGTTTAATTTCCTGAATATTTTTGGACAGAGTCATCGTGGGTGTGTTAAATTAATAGTTATGGATATGATTGGTAACAGAGGATGCTACCCAGGGTGCATAAGTGGCAATGGTGACATTTACACGGTGATTTTAACGTGACTAACCAGCGATGAATAACTTGACGTGGTGAAATGACATCTATCATGGGGATGTATATCATATATTTTCATATTAAATGTGAAATAAACATGTTTTATATTTCGTAATTGTGTATTATTATATTTTTGGGATAATCATCTCATGCTGTAACTGTCAATTTAAGTAATGGTGATTTTGTGCCATTTCTTTCTACATTTTCAAAGAATGGTTTTATTTTCCTACACATTTTCATGTTTCCTAGGTTTTTATAGACACGTCTGTTTATATTCCTTGCTTATTTCACCCTTTTCCATTTTGTGAAAAATTACTGATTTCAATCTTTATGAATAAACAAGCAAGAGAAAAAAAGTTACAGTTACAGAAATTAGCAATACTTACTGAACGATTCATATCTATAAGGGGCTAAAAATCATGATTTCTTAGGTAGGTGTACTGTGAAAGAGCCAGAGGCGAAAGATGGGAATGATTGACATGTTAAATGGTTTGCATGGGCATACATCTCAATATTCAAATTATATGACACATTAAACAATACATGTATTCATTTCCTTATGAGCAACTTGTCTTGGCAAGAAAGGTATTTGATTTAATAATGTGATAAAAAAGTGGTGTGATAGTCATGTTTTACATTTTTTTAAAAACTATTTGAAATAACACCAAATGTTTTAGAGGTCCGAAAAATGCCCAAGATCCATTTTCAGGATCATGAGTATCTGCCCGAGATCATTATCAAAACAATATTGAAGAAAAAGTTCTAAAGTTTATAATGTAACAATCGCTACAGAAAAATATGTTTTAAATTATGTCACCACCACAAATGGTGACATATTATTATGGTCTCCAACTTTTTTGTGGATGGTGTTTGGTGGTTGGTGTTCGGCATTTAGTATATGTAACAAATGGCAGGTGGTGACATTTTACATGTTACTGTCTTGTTTATGTCATACAATAAAGACAACTTGAGTATTATAAAAGATTTCAAAAGCATTGTCTTGAATTGGTGACTGTTGTGAATGTAGCTAAATATTTGCTAATTGTTTATCATTGAAGTTATGGCATCATGTTAATTAAGAATTGGAAGCCAAATTGTCATTAGTGTATTTTACTTTAATCATATTGAATGATTTATCACCCATTTTAATATATGGCTTCATTTAATGATATAATAAGGTTAGTAAACTTATCTTGTCATTTTCAAGATCATCTTTCAAGACGAAAGTAATAATTTGAAATTCTAGGGATAATTTTGAACAAATATTGAATTGGTAGCAATTCAGATTATTTTGACTCATCAGTGGATTGTCTTGGTACAAATAGCATTCTATCATACACTTTATACAAATAGTGTTTATCATAGAAATCAAGGCACATTTTGGATTATTAAGAATTAAAGAATTTAAAAGTGCCTTGTCCAAGATAAGGTGTGACACTTTAAATCTGACACTATGTATGTAGTTAGTAGGATTAGAGAATGGATGGAAGGACGTGCCTTATCAGGTGTTAACCCTAACATATCTTCAACTCCCTGGCCTTCTACAACGTCACAGCAGCCTAGTGGCCTTCAAGAGAAATGGCCTGCACAACAGACTGGGGTAAGTTCATATCAAATAGGCATTATTTACAGGTACATGTGTTTTAAAAAGAAATTGCACATATCGATGATTGTGTAATTGTGCATCACAAAAAGGCAATATCTACATTGCATTATAATATATGTACATTTAGTAGAAAATATTTAAATTGTATATTTTGAATTGGCAAGTATATAGGGTGTACTATCTAGTATTTACATTGTCCATAATAAATATGCATAATTATTGATATGGTAAATAATGAATATTTACATTGTATATAATAAATAGTCATTATTTATATTGTACATAATAAATAAGCAATATTTACATTGTATATAATAAGGAGTAATGGCAATATTTTGCATTGTATAAAATAAATAGTAATTCTTCATATTATCCATAATAAATAGGCAATATTTACATTATATATGATAAATAGTAATTATTTATATTGTACATAATAGATAGGAAATATCTACATTGTACATGTTGTATACAATAAATAGTAATTATTTTTATTGTACATAATGAATAGGCAATAATTACTTTGTGTATAATAATTAAGATTTATTTAAATTGTATATAATAAATAGGCGATATTTACATTGTATATTAATAAAAATAGTAATTATTTGATACTTAATATAAGTCAGACATTTATATACGAGAAGATGTAAATACTATTCAAGGTTTCAATATTTACAATATGCAATATATGAGCTGGGGCATTTTCACTGGCAATGTTTAGATAGACTTCTGAAACAATTATTGTATAATTTTTTATATTTGTGGGTCCTGTATATTTTAGATCTTTTTGATCTCCCTGATATAATAATATTAGACTGTTTCCGGCAGAATGATATAATAATCTTAGATTATATTTTAGATATCATAGCTAATCTTTTTGATATTGTAACTTATTTAATATATTTAACATTTTATAATCTTCTTGATATCATAACCTATTTAATATATTTAATATTTTATAATCTTCTCGGTCTATTAATCTTTGATTACATTTTATTATAATCTCCTTGATGTTATGACATTTTGAATATTTTTAAGATATAATCTTCCTGAAACAGTAACTCTCTGAATATATTTTATTATATATTGAACTCTGGTGATAATGCAAATTTAAAATTTTTTGTCTGTATACTAAAATTTTTTGCATAATGCAGTATGTAGTAGATCAAAAATAATGTGATTCTACTTGACCTCAAAATTTTGCAGAATTAATTTTTTTCAGTTGATCAAAGAACCGAAAAATGCTATCTCTACCATGAGCCAACCCCTTAAGAAGATATGTAACACTGAGGCATCCCTTCCTCTATTTCTAGAAATAGTTCTTATTATGACATCTCACATTATCTAAGTGACCAGTTTCACCCAATTATTGGAAACCTTAAAGCCTATACATGAACTGATGATGTACCACTTTATGATATTCCAAATTAAATTAACTTTCCAATGGTATGTTCTGGTAACTTATCTTGAATAATCTAATATTACTAAATTCTACTTGAAACATGAATTTTTATTTCGTCTGTTGTTACAAACCTAGAACTTGAAATCCTGAGTGTTTATGAAGTGTGTATGGTCTTTATCATGGATGGAATGAAGCCAAGGTCTACAGATGGTCACAGATAAATTAAGTTAAGGTCAAGCATGTAGAAATAATATCTAGATATTGATTCATGTTTAGCATGACATCATGGGCCATCATGGATTCAGCTAGATGAGTAAACTGAAGTACATTAGAATTTTGATTTATTTGTTGATTTTAAAATTTCCCTTGAGATAGTTGAAAATATTTTATTTGTTTATCACTTGCGGTCCCTATTCAGTTTTTTCCAAGGGGGTTCACTTTTTAAAAATCCAGGGGTGTTCACATTTGACAACCTTAGGTCACAAATCACTTGCTCACTTGAGTGAACTACTACATGATTTTGAAAGAAATTTTAGCCGGGGGGAGGGGGAGGGGGGCTGTGGACCTGCGGATCCTTTCTTATAATATTCCCTCTCCACTATAATATCTCAGCCTGGCCCCCCAGTGCTTTCCCATCTTATCTGACCCCATCTACCCTCTCAGGTTTGTATCTACTATCTAATATTTTTCTGATTATTCTATGACTATTTTATTTGACATATTTAAACCTGAAATGAATTTTACCAAGCTTGCAGTCTTTCCAAATTTTTTCGCACTTGAACGAACTTCAAAGAATAGACCTGGAAGATGCCTCAGTTGGTCCTCATCGGTGAAAACTTTTTGAGATAGCCCCTAATAAGTATTATTGACAGATAGTCTGGAAGAATCCTGTTAGGTTCTCTGAAGTATGACTTTCATAATCAGTGGGTTGAGCTGATCTCTCAGCTTACCCTCAACAAGAACCAAACCCTGCAATTTTATCTATAATTTCAATTAGAAAAGTTCTTATATTGGTCTTATCAATGGGTATTGCTAAATGAATTTAAAGATTAACCCCCAGATCCTGCCTGGTCTGAGATACATTTAGGCTATTTAATTTTGATGAAGAATGTTAGTGGCAGTTCAGTGAGGTGTGTGATGTAGGCTAAACTAGTAAGGAAGATGTCTCAGTGATTCTAGGTTCAGTGAAATATATCCATCCCTCCTAGGACCTTGCCAGACTGAACCGTTAAATATCTAGTACACTGCAGGAGCGCACTACACCAAACTACACCTGCATGCATTTCCATACTCATACCTCATGCTATGCGTACAAATAATCTCAACGATTATTAAATTATCACAGCTTTGATTTGATAAATTCGTCAAACTAATATTAATTTAAGACACAATTGGATAATAAGATTTAGGGTTTTACTGGGCTGTCTTATTGGTGTAAATTTCGCAGGGATATATCTAGGCCCACAGCTGTTTTGATCAGTTGGAAGAAAGAAGCTGACAGAATAGGGCTGAGTGCAACATCATAGCCTTACTTAAAGTACTTTCTGAATCTAAAAAAATCACAAAAAAAATTAATGATTCAATTATGTTGAAATTTTGTTAAGATTGTGATAAACGAAGACAATGCAATGACGGCATAGCAGTAGATTTAGATCCGTGCTATGATAAATTGGGACTCATTTGCTAAGTGCAGTTTCAATCGACTATTGATTCCAAGAGAGTATGGCGTCATTCAGGGACTAGATCTTCATCTAAGGACAATACTCAGATACGAAATCAGTTTTCGGATCTATTCCAAAACTGTAACAACCCAGATGCTAAATCTTGTGATATAACTTATTTGTGATACATTCATGCAAATGTGAACAATCGCTGAATCAGTTGTGACGATTACTAACATTTTGGTGTATTTATATTCACTGTAATAGGTTCTCCAAGTTGATGTCCTAGACAGTACAAGTATGCAGATCTCAATTCAACAACACACTGTGATGATGTTACTCCTGGTGTCCATTCTACACCAGGGAGCAATTGCCAAGCACAAGAGAAAATGTGGCGTATGTGATAAGAAACAATGCACATTATATTCCGGGGGTCCAGACAATTGCCCCGGGGAGCTTATCTGGGATAAATGTCGTTGTTGCAAAAAGTGTCGCATTGTGAAGGACAAGATGACGTCGGAGCAGATACAACAGGAGCAAGACATGATGTTACGTCCAGATATTCTCGAGAACCCACCCAGCATACATAACCATCCAGTCATGCATAAAGCCAATGATACAGTTAGTAAGTACAGAATTTCTTATTTGTTCTTGGTAATGAAACCATGAATAGCAACAAAAAAAGGAGCCACAGCTAAAAATTGACACTGTTATAAGTAATGTTTCATTATAGGTGTTCCCATTATACTGTTCTGTGAAACACCTATTTTCGCATTCAATTTTCCTGAATTTAATTTACATTTAAATGACTTTAAGAAATTCTGAAAACATAAGTTGTGAAAAAAGCTTTAGAGAACACATCTGAAAGACAATGCATCATTAAAATGAATGAATCAATAGCAAATTCAAATAAGATATGAATTGTGTGATTTAACTCAAATATATAAATATAAAAGTGTAAGACTTCATTTGTGAATTGAACAATAGTTCAATACACTGCACAATTATATTAAGTGAACTATCTTAATTGAAAATAAAACTTGTGATATAACAATGTGATATTTATAGCACAGTTATTAGACTGAAAGTTGAATCCAACTGAATAATTATTTGTTGAATTGAACCCAAATTAACCTAAGTGGTTATATTAAGTAATTGATTCATTGAACAAAAGTAGTCTATTCAAGATTGAATATGGTAGAAGTCTTGTGGCTTACTCCAATGACTTAAATGTATGTTTTGAGAAATTATGACAACACAGTATGAGAAAAAGAGTTAATGGTGGCTTTTTGGTTTCTATGGGTTTCTATGGTGATTGCTTATACTGTTTTATTTTCTACAATTTAATCATGTTGAACAAGTAAATTGAATTGAATCATTGAATATTATTTTATTTCTTTAGGATTACATTTTTGACTGAAATGACCAAGAACAAATGGGTAAATGGGTTCGTAAAGTTCATCAAAAGTATGGTTTACGCAATTTTCACCATATCTCTCTGATGGGAGTCACCCTTTAATATCTTGTGGTTATATACCATGGTGGTCCAAATTCTCAAATTTATAAACCTAACTTTTCCATATAAAAAAAGAATTCACTGAGGAAAATGGAAAATACATGGCACAGGTACAATAATCACAATAAGGTTTCTATTGGTTTACTTTACAAATGAAGAAACAAAATTTAAAAAACTGTTGCCTCAATATAATTCAATGTGTAACAGTCATCACATTTCATCGCACATTTAAGTTTATTAAATCAGTCGTTTCTATCGAGCCCATAATTACAAGGACTATGACACTCCAAAAATCACACACATAATTACATCGAAAATGGTATCAATTTTACGGTAATTTACATTTTGGCATATACTTATCCAAATTTAAATCAATAGTATGCCACCTACTAGTAAGTTTTCTATACAAAATTTGGTCTGCCTAGGGTTTTTTAAGTTATCAGATTTGAAGCGTTTCAGTAAGACGAAAACATAACCATTTTAAGTCAGGATCTCTGTCTGTCTGTTATGATGAATGGATCTTTTGATAAATGTTGAAATCTTAGAAAATTAGACAATGTCTAAGGAAATTGATTGGAAGTAGATCACTCATCGCAGAAAAAAACATGTCTGATCTTTGGACTTATTTTTGTAGTATTCATTACAAGTTGCTTGAGGATAGAATGTCATTGTGGTAATGTCCTAAAATGTAAAATCCATATGAAAAGAGTGGAATTGACAAGGAATTAAAAGTGCATAGCAATGAAGGGCAAACACTAAATTGTATAGAAATGCAAACAATTCTTATTTGAGAGTGAATAAATAATATATTTTATATTTTGAAATGGTTGTGCACCTAGTTACCTTTATTTAAAAAACTTCAGGAGAAATCTCAATTGCACTTTGTACCCAAAACTGTCACTGTGGGTTCCATCTGCTGTTGTATCTCCTCTCTGTCAGACATTTTACATCATTTCACAATGATTTTGTAGCATTTTTGTACAATTTAGAGTGATACCTTGTACATGTTTACTTTGTTCCTTACTGATTTTACTCCCTTTCCTTCTATTTTCTACTTTTAAAAACATAACTACAATGACATTTCATGGCCATTTCAAGTTCAAGGTCATTCATGTGTGAGTCTCATTCATCATAAAACTTACTCTTTACTGAAATTTAAATGCTTTGCTTTTTTAATACATGTAGTTACATTTTTTCTCAGACTCTTTCTTAGAATATATGTACATAATATCTTGTATAACTAAAAACTATGAGTTATTGACATTCCTCCAACCCCAGCTTCATCCCACTAATGAATTTTGCTTTTATATCTCTAAAAGTGTGAAATATCCAAAGAGGCAATATGTAAAATGTGTGAAATATGTAAAGAGGCAATATGGTCTAAAAGTGTGAAATATTTAAAGAGGCAATATGGTCTAAAAGTGTGAAATATTTAAAGAGGCAATATGATCAAAAAGTGAGAAATATTTAAGGAGGCAATATGCTCTAAAAATGTGAAATATTTAAAGAGGCTTTTTTACAATTTTCCCGTTAAATTTGATACATGGGGAATTGTATATTTTTAAATGCTATTGCTAATGCTAGTTAGATTAAAAATTGAACATATCATTGGCACACTTGAGCCATAATATTTTTGCAAACTGTATGCTTTTAAAAGTTACATGAAAGTACATTGTCGACATAAATATATTTTCTTAATTGTTTTCTCTTGAATCTTAACTGCCGTTGGCGTCTCGCAACCTTAAAGGTGTCAAATTGATATGTAAGCAGGATTATTTTGCTACTTCTAGACTTCCACACTCTTTTAGCTACTCTCTAACTGACTTGAGAAATGGTTTGACACACACTTGGGTTAAGTGGTAACTATTCAAAGTCTCATCTGCAACTCGCTTGCCTTAATGCGTAATAAGAAACAAATCTTGACTCTTATTATCTCAATTGCGTTTAAATGAATGGGACCAGTGTTTACATCTGACTTGGTAACTCACTTGAATATGAACACAACTAACTGGGGCAAGAGTGACCAACTCAGCAATTGGTTGGTTTACATTATAAAGTTATTTACCTCTATAGCCTGAATATGTTCAATCCCCCCATCCCACCAGTTCATCACACTCAACTTATAATGCAGGTGAGATGTGTTCCCATCAGGCATGAACAAAATATTCCAATCTTGATGAGCACATTCATTTTACCTGTTTAATTCAATGATCCAACTTAGGCAATTTCCCCAAAGGCTGCATGGAAGGACATTTCTGCGTTGCCACCAGGCCTGTAACCAGCTTTTGCCAGGGATTCACTTTCAAAAAATTGCAGGGGGGGGGGTTACAATTGACAATTTTCTGCATGGATTGGAAAGACATTTCTGTGTTTTCCACCAGGACCGTAACCAGCTTTTCCAGTGATTCACTTTTCAAAAAATTGCAGGGGGGGTTACAATTGACAATTTTCTGCATGGATTGGAAAGACATTTCTGTGTTTTCCACCAGGCCCGTAACCAGCTTTTGCCAGTGATTCACTTTTCAAAAAATTGCAGGGGGGGGGGGTTACAGTTGACAATTGTCTGCATGGATTGGAAAGACATTTCTGTGTTTGCCACTCCTGGAGTGGGGAGGAGATGGGGAGGGGAGTGACACACGTCTTAGATTTAGTCATTAACACACTTAAAGATAATTGTTCAACTTATGTTTTAAGCATTTACCTGACAGGGAAAGCCCAAACTCTTCAAGCCCTTAACTAAACTAATGATGTAGCAACTCACAAGATCTTCTTACAAGAAATCAACAGTCTGAACTGATAATAAAATATGTATTTAATGAGAAATGTTGTGTCATAATCAGAATACCCCCCCCCCCCATTAGCTGCCAGGCATGATAAGCAGTTTAAAATTTAAATCATTGGCAGAATACATCTGATTTTAAATTCAAACATGGGTATAGTATCCAACGGTATTGGTATATTAAAATTGACACGATATGAAAAATTGAGCCAGAAGTCAGAAGAAAATGCATCTTTTGATTATGTTTCTTTCTCAAAAAATAATGAAGAAAATTGCATGAATTCAATTCCTTTTGTACTTTTGTATTTTGCTATCAAGAGCATTTATAAACCCTTATATTTGTTCTGTTCTCATATTAATCTGAGCATAACTTATGATTCACTCCTCGTATTTTCCAGAACAAACCAAATGTCAATCAATTAAATGTGGGAGTGGCAAAGTATGTATGCTGAATATCCAAGGGCTTCCAGTATGCAGATGTCTTCCTGTAATATCATGCTCAAAGCGCAGAAAGGAAGTGTGTGGTCATGACGGCAAGACATATCGCACTCGCTGCCATCTTAAGATTGCCGAGTGCAACCTGAGTAAGAAGATAAAGGTAGCGTACAAGGGAGGGTGCATGGAGCCACAATCCCATGCTGCTCGACAGATGGGGGAGCACCCACCCAGTGGTAGCAGGACTACCCACACTAGGCCAATATATGCTAGGCCAGACCGATTAAAACAGAACAATAACAAGAAAAAAATGAAACTGAAACGAAAAAAAGCTAAAATTGAGTCGAGACTTGAAAAAATGCGAAATAGGAACAAAAATGGGAAAGGCATGAAAAATCGAAAGAAGAAGTACGTTACAAAAATGAATAAGTACTGAGAATCCAATTTGTTACTCGCTTCAATCCATGGATCAGCATTTTGGTTAAATCTTCTTAAAATTATGGAACTATTTATAGTTTTATACTGGGCCCCATTTCTAATAAAACATCATGCAATTTCAACTTATGAATTCAACAATATTTTTATGGAAACTGTATCAATTTTAGGTGAACCACTTAATCTTGGAGAAATCTGTATATTGTACACGTTCTCATAATATTTTCCTGAAATAATGAACTCAGAATGCTTTTTCTGTTCAGTATTCAAGCCATATCTAATGGCTGCTCTTGATTGTAGAACTTCATTGAATTCACTAAATATAATTGCATGATATGTTTGAGTAATGGACCCATGTAAAGTATAACATATGCTGAATGGATGGATTTTACAATTTTTAATATTCTCTCTCTAAGTAGAGATATATTATGCCCTTTTTAGTTGTACGTTGGTGTTCAGTTGAACTTGAAAAAGTAAAAGACATGTACCAACTTAAGCCTAATTTAAAAAAAAGTAGCCTGGGACAGTTTTCTACTCTTCTGTTCAACAAGACCTTTTAAGATATAGGCTTGTATACTGGACATTTTAACATGTAGGCATTTATACAAGCATCATATGATCCTTTTAATATGTACGCTTGTATGCTAGCGTCGTGTGGATCTTTTAACATGTAGGCTTGTATACTAGACCTTTAACATGTTGGCTTGTATACTAGACCTTTTAACATGTTGGCTTGTATACTAGAATTGCGTGGACCTTTTAACATGTAAGCTTGTAAATTGAACCTTTTAACATGTAGGTTTATACAAGCTTCGTGTTGACCTTTTCAAATGTTGGTTTATACAAGCTTCATGTGGACCTTTTAACATGTAGGCGTGTATACTAGCTTCTTGTTGATCTTCTTTTAATATGTATACTTGAATACTGGTGTCATGTTCAAATAGCTCAAAGGTGATCTATGCCCACCTTGATACTGGTCATATGTTAAGCTGTTTTGAGCACAATAGAGTTTTGTACAATTCAAATTGAGAAACTTTTTTTTAAAGAAAAATAACTACAATACATGCCTCATTGAATATAACAGCATCTATTGATTTCAGAGATTTTAGGGACTTTAGATGAAACAATATGACCAGTGCTAAAGCTACTTTTGATATTTGTATTTAAGAAAATGTTGCTTCAGTGAATTCTCCTATTTCATTATTTCGTTTGATTTATGTTCTCAGACTGATTCATAGTTTCGTTCCCTTCTTGTCCTCCTCTGTGGCTCCATTGATTTCCCCAAAGTCTCATTTATTATAGTGTATTAGAAAGCGGAGTTCCATTCTAGACTCATTTACCAATGATCTATGCCGAAGACTACTGAGTTCAATTCCATATATCACAAGCCTGGGATCACAAGGGAAAACTAAATGGGCTTGAAAATTAGAGAAATTCATAATTGCTGTATTTCATGTAGAATTTAGGATGAAACTCTCTGTGTCTTATTTGAGGCTCGTTTTAATTTGCGGATTTTTGGCATTTTCATATTGATAGAAATTGCCATTTAGTGGCATAGTATGACAAAATCACCCAATTAATTTACATTAACCACAAATGAGACGTTCATTATTTTATTTGCATCCCAACCAGCCTACATGCAACCCTTTACTTTTTGCACATGATGACTTTTGACATCTGTAATCTTTTATGATTCTGGCCAATTTTTTTTAGTTTATGTTTTCTTTATTTCTTAAATAATATCATGTTTCTCATAAAAAGTGTTATTAATTTATTTATGTTTATTGCTATTTATAGACATCATACCTAATGATAATATGTAAAATAAAGATTGGATTTGTTCAACTTGTAGCAGTATACACTAAAAGTATGATGAAATTTGCAGTAATGAAGAAGTAGAATATACAAGTTATTAACACGATAATGATTATATTGATGTGTAAAGGTATTATATAGCATGAGACCATCGCAAAACGGGTCTGTAGTCAGAATTGTGAGGTAAGTTGCTGAATTGTGAAATACTGGATAAAGAATTCAAGTTTTATTCAATTTGACAATACTTCATGGTGATAGCCATGCCCCTTTGTATTATCTTTCGCAAATGACAGATAAGAAGTCTGGTAAACCAGAATGACGATACTTCAGCAAAAATCAATTGGTAAAAACAATGATAATTTTGAACATTTGAGTTCAATTTTCACAATATCAGGGCCAGCCTCCTCTGACTATAGTCCTGTACATTAAGATGGAATCATAAGTAAATATGAATGTTTCATCGAAACTTTAGTTTCAGCTTAAACATACATATTTTTCATAGCTAGAATCAGCCTAGATGTTATCATAAAAAATGCAGTCATTTATATATCATCAGAAACTGAAGAAAATGTTGTACTTCAATGTATTTTACATGTTCACTTATTTTGCAGTAAGTCAATGGATCTCCCTCTAACTTACCCAACGTACTTGTGAAGGTGATGTTTGTTAGTAAGGGGGGGGGGGGTAAACGAGGAGTTATGTAAGATTTGTGAACATGTACATGTGTTTGTGTATGTAACTTTATATATATAGCCTATTATCACTTATTTTATTATTTTCCACTTATTTAACAGGCGATTCATATGGAATGGAATAATAGTAAACATCCCTTAGTGGGGTACCCTTGGGAAAAAATGACAAGAACAAATTCCCCATTGGGAGCCTCAAATGTGGAACTAGATGAGAGAATTAAACCAATAACTTAGAGATATGAGAGAAACTGTGTCCAATCAACGTGGAAGATATTAAGGAAAAGTAAAGGTGTTTCGTTACAAAACATTTTACCATCTTATAGAATTGAAGAGTAATACAATATCTGACATATTATTAAACTTTTCTAGATTACTCCATGGTGAAGATGATTGATTGAATTAAATTGAAGTTAAAGATTCCAGATGTTTAAGTTGTTGAAGGAGATTATCCAATAAAACTTGCCAAACTCAAACATCTGTAGAACGAAATACATTTCAGTATTTAATCAATGCATTAGATGTTATTAGCCTATAGCTAGTCTGATGTTTAATTGCAATGCCAAAATATTCCAAATGTATTGTACTCATACATTGTAATGTTATATTAATATGTTCAAAATGTACCATACACATCCATTGTAATGTTTTATGCTCAGAATGTATCATATATAGTTGTTATGTTAATATATTCAGAATGTATCTTACAATGTAATGTTGATATGTTCAGAATGTAATGTTAATATGTTTAGAAAGTATCATAAATTGTAATGTAAATATGTTCAATATGTATCATTTATTGTAATTTTAACATGTTCAGAATGTATCATTCATACATTAACATGTTCAGAATGTATCATACATTGTAGTTCAAAATGTATCATACGTTCTAATGTTACAATGTTCAGAATGTATCAAGCATTGTAATGTTAACATGTTTTGTTGCATTCTGTATTTTGCTTGTTTTAAAAAAGTAAGCAATGTTACTTGATATAATCATTTCATAGCTATATGTGCTATATGTGCTATATGTGGTCGAAATGTATTCATAAATAAATAAATAAATAAAGATAGATTTAAAATCTACAAGATGTAAATAATGATTTTTGTTATAATTATTGAGAATATATTCACTCAAGGGTTCACATCATTGAGGTCAAGTTTTTGAGGTCACACACAAAGTCACATTGTCAAAAGGTCAATACTCTGATAAAACAGTGTATGTCAAGGTCATTAGAAAGATTAAATATGAATGTTCTGTGAGTTAAGAGCCAAAATTCAATTTGATTTCTTCCTGGATTAAGTCTGGTTACTTAATTCTTTAACAATACCAGCTCATTTAACATTTCATGTATGACCTCAATCCAATGACCTCAACGATCACATTGACATTGAAGACAGACGTCTATATTTAATAATTGAATTTCTCATAGATTACAAACCAAATCATATCGTACCTTTTAAATCTAAGTCGTAACATTAACCAGGCTTGATATTCAGTTGAACTAAATTTGAAGCTATGTGGCCCTAACACAATTTAAAATTAGTATAATTTACCCAGCAGGACACAAACCTTCGTTTACAGATATCACTGTTTAAAAAGTAAATATCCATTACCGAAAATCGCTCTTGTCATTATACCATTTGATTTCGTAAAGTTTGAGAGTAAAACAACTGATTTCCTGATGTTTCCATACAATTTAGAGTTTGCATTTCACGCCTGTTTTCTTATCTTAATTTCTTGATCATTTTTTTTATTTTCCATTTCAAAATAAGACACTATGACATTGACTTGTGGGATGTGTGGTTTGACGCAGTCTAAATAAATGTCAATCAGGCCAATAACAGGGGATGAGGTCATAGTCCGTGAGAAAAAAGTCACACTGGTCTTATCTTAAATATTCCAAACATAGTGGAAAATGAAGGAATGAGCAAGAACTGCAGAAACCAGTGCAAGGTTGATTTCTAAATTGTATGGATATTCCAGCGATTAAGTTTACGAATAGAAAGTTTTTTGCAAAATTGAGTGAAATAAACATGACAAGAGATGTTTCCCTTCTGGAGGCACCCCCAGGATGCCAGGATTCCACATTTATACCATCTCACACTTTTTGTTTCTCTTACAAATAAAGAAATTTGTGCATCAATAAATTCAATTTCCAGGGTAGACGTCTTCTCAGTCATATCAGTAGCTGAAACAATTTATTCCCTCTTCTTTGTGGTCTGAAGATAAGAAAGTATTCTAATTGACTGATTATCTTCGAAGATTTTTTCAAAATAACAACTCTTAAATTTGTAAGACATCACACAAATTTTGATGAAAACATTGATTACCATGGATAAAAATACCAGGGTATTTGGCAAACATTGCAGTCGAATAAATTATTAAATTATGGGTTGCTCAATCTCATGGTATTGGAAAATTGAAGATGAAAACATCAATGCAGCCCTTGTAGATAATTATGTGACATATCAGTCCAGTTCCAAGTGAAAGCAAGAGAAAAATGCCGTTATTAAAAAAGGTGAATGTTTATCTATTTTTCCCCACTTTCTATCCTATATTATTTCGTCATTAATGTGCATAGGCTCTAAAATTAGACACTTACCACATGAAGGGGGCGAAAAATTTGAGGAATTTGCTAAATCAAAATGGTTTGTCAATAATTTCACAGCAACATTTTTGGATAATGATATACAATTAAATTTACTGAACATTCAATTCGTCAAATTGCACAAGATATGGTCAACACAACCCGAGCATATAATCAAATGTATAACTAATGCATCATATATGTATTATACAATTATATTTTATTAATGCGTAGAATTATTAATAAATAACTACACTGGAAAATGAAACAAATGCCAAAATACACAGACATACCGGAAAATATTTCTTTATGTGGGTGTGAAATTATAGAAATAGCTACAAAGTAGGCAAGATAAATACTGCTACTCTACAGAAAAATGTTTCATTGTTTATTTAAGGAATAAATAATGATAGGCCATTCAATATGGTGAAATTCAGCACGAGTTGGACAGAATGTTGTACAAAGCACGAACCGAAGGTGAGTGCATTTGTACTAACATTCTGTCCAACGAGTGCTGAATTTCACCATATTGAATGGCCTATCATTATTTATTCCGATTCAAACATAAAAATTAGTACAAGGCATTAACATGACAAAATGTCACCACCTAGTTGCTCACAATATTATGAGTTCAAACTTAAGTCAGATTTGAATTTCTGAGAACTTGTAAAGTCAAATTTGAGCTTCTGAAAAGATGTAGATGATTTTGACCTTTTTTGACCTTGAGAAGGTCATTGAAGGTCAAATGTCAAATCTTAATCTGTTTTGAAGTCAGATTTGAATTTCTGAGAACATGTAGATGATTTTGAAAAAAAAAATTAGTCAATTTGAAGCAAGTTGAAAAAAGACCTGTTTGACCTTTTTTGACATTGAGAAGGTCATTGAAGGTCAAATGTCAAATCTAAAGTCAGATTTGAATTTCTGAGAACATGTAGATGATTTTGAAAAAAAATTTAATCAATTTGAAGCAAGTTGAAAAAAGACCTTTTTGACCTTTTTTGACTTTGAGAAGGTCATTGAAGGTCAAATGTCAAATCTTAAGTCAAATCTAAAGTCAGATTTGAATTTCTGAGAACACGTAGATGATTTTGAAAAAATTTTTTAGTCAATTTGAAGCAAGTTGAAAACAGACCTTTTTGACCTTTTTTGACCTTGAGAAGGTCATTGAAGGTCAAATGTCAAATCTTAAGTCAGATTTGAATTTCTGAGAACACGTAGATGATTTTGAAAAAAAAATTTAGTCAATTTGAAGCAAGTTGAAAACAGACCTTTTTGACCTTTTTTGACCTTGAGAAGGTCATTGAAGGTCAAATGTCAAATCTTAGTCAGATTTGAATTTCTGAGAACATGTAGATGATTTTGAAAAAAAATTTTAGTCAATTTGAAGCAAGTTGAAAAAAGACCTTTTTGACCTTTTTTGACTTTGAGAAGGTCAAATGTCAAATCTGAAGTCAAATCTAAAGTCAGATTTGAATTTCTGAGAACACGTAGATGATTTTGAAAATTTTTTTTAGTCAATTTGAAGCAAGTTGAAAACAGACCTTTTTGACCTTTTTTGACCTTGAGAAGGTCATTGAAGGTCAAATGTCAAATCTTAAGTCAGATTTGAATTTCTGAGAACACGTAGATGATTTTGAAAAAAAAATTTAGTCAATTTGAAGCAAGTTGAAAACAGACCTTTTTGACCTTTTTTGACCTTGAGAAGGTCATTGAAGGTCAAATGTCAAATCTAAAGTCAGATTTGAAGGTCAAATGTCAAATCTAAAGTCAGATTTGAATTTCTGAGAACATGTAGATGATTTTGAAAAAAAATTTAGTCAATGTGAAGCAAGTTGAAAAAAGACCTTTTTGACCTTGAGAAGGTCATTGAAGGTCAAATGTCAAATCTGAAGTCAGATTTGAACTTCTGAGAACATGTAGATGATTTAGAAAAAAATTGAAGTCAGTCTAAACAGTATTTGTTAAGTTATAGGAAGTTGTAAGAAATTGTTACAGACGCCGGACGCCAACCGCCGGACGCCGGACGCCAACCACCAACCGCCAACCACCAACCGCCGTCGCAAAAAAACGGAGACCATAACAATATGTCACCACTTTTGGTGGTGACATAAAAAGCCGTGTCTGTGGAACGGGCATGAAGGAAGAATACGCATGCTGCTATCCCCGGACAGAGCCCCAGATGTGCAGCTGAGATGTGACGTCACTCAAAACAATGCAAATTGCAGATTGAATAGAGCATGGTCGTGCATCTATGGAGAATTAGAGAACGTTCTATATTGGCTATGCTGCATTCTGATTGGTTGAGAAATTCGAATAGAGCACGGTCATGTTTGAATAAGTGTTAAATTTTTATTCACTGTTGACATTCAAAGTAATACAACTAGCTACCCTTGAACTGCAACCCTAGATTGGTACATCTAACATATCATGTTCAATTGATACAGCTTTATATGAGAAAAGGCTTCTCAAATTGAGACATTCATGCATTCATTTCATGGTTTTTAAGCAAAACTTTTTGGGCTGTAAAAACGTTTTGCAAATCAACTTAAAGCACAAAGAAATAGTGCCATGTCGATGAAATGTTACTCAAAAACTCAAAAAATGCAATTTATCCAGAATTCAGAGTCGATAATTCGGGGCTTGATTTATGCCTTAAACATCTGAAATGACTACTTCCTATTAAATATATTTTGAGTCACTATAAATACTGACATGGAATTCTTTGAAGAATGGCTTTCCTCAGATTCACTGTGTTCTATTATAGAATCCAGGCCCATAACCTGCTTTTGCAAAGGGGGATTTAGGGGGGGGGGTTCACTTTTCGAAAAAATTACATTTGACAACTTTGGTCCAAAACAACTTAAAAGTCCTCAGAATGGTGATAAACTGGATGATTTTGCATGATCTTTTGGCTATGAGCCTGGAATCTTACAAATGAGGTCCAATCCGGCATTCTCCCTCACAAAGCTCAAGTTGGACTATATTGTTTGCAATGGAGAATTCCATTAATATTCAATTAACCACTACTCCATTATTCAATATCAAATTCAACAGCAAATATTCTGAAAATGTTCACTAAGGGATCAATGCTACTGAACTGACTTTGAAATGAGCCAGTATTAATAAGAGATGAGCTGAAAGCTGGAAGAATGAATCTTTCTAGAGAAGTCCACCAAGCATTCTTCTGTTGAACATTTCCATATATCAGGCCACTGTGTCCTTTTATGGAATTTATTGTGGAATTTATGGAGTCCAATATAATCCCAGATGACAGCTAGCTATGTCCAATGATCTCAGAAAGGTTGTCTGGTCGCTACTTTGAAAATCAACAGTGATTAGGGTTATTCCAAGTCATCTGGCCTTACAGGGTGTTTTAACGGTATAACAGATTTCTTTTCTTTATCTTGACTCAGTGCTTTCCTCATATCTGGAAAACAAGGGAAATATCATCTTAAATGATACAAAAAGAGAAATGAATTTTTACAACAGAAGCTCTAGTCAACTGAAGAAGTCACCAGATGGTGGCAAAACAGAACAACAGAAAAACAGAAAATTAATACAAGTATACATTTTTTGTTCAGATTTCAATCCAAATCCATAAGGTGTCTCATTTATTTTAACTTACATTGATTGTAAGGAAACAAATTGTTTTCACTCTGACTGAAATATTTCTATGCCACCTTTTCCACAAGTTTCAAACAAAACTTTGAAGGAAAAAACTAGGAACTTCCTCTATGGCATGCCTAAGAGACATCTATTAGTAATCTAAAGCAAGAAAACCATATGGCTTACATGAGTTAGAGTTAGGACTCATTACGATGTTAATATGTTTTTGTATATGTAGACTAAGGTGGAACTGGGTAAATTCTATATATTCTCTGATATCTCAGAAATGTGTCCACATTGGGGAGATGTTCAAAATAACTGGGTGTTCACTTATTGTCCTCCCTTGGAACTCACCAAAGGCATCTTCATTTTTTGACAGACGTTGAAATATTGACCCAGCCCCTAATATTGTGCTCCATATGAACTTACCAAATGCATCTTCGTCCACTTCCCCAGAATAATACTCTATCACTCTTCTATAAACTGTGTATCCAAGGCGCTCATACATCGCTATGGCAACTGTGTTAGAAACTCGTACAAAGAGATCCACAAAATAGCATTTTTTCCTACAAGTAAAGGAAATGAACAATTTGAAGACACTCATCCAAATATCTTGAAAGCCCATGGTATTATTGTTGATCAATAAAAATAGGTAAATGATATGATACCATTGTACCCAAGTCCCATTTTATAAGATCAGTAAAATTTCCCATACTTTCCAACAAAAATAGAATTTGTGATATTGCATTATTTAATTCGGAAATTTTTCAAAACCCATATATGTGGTTAGAAAAAATGGCAATTCTCATCAACCAGAACTTTATCTCAGTGCTGGCAGTGTCTCCCAGTCCAGTTGTCATCGCCACCCCATCACCACTATAGGTAGGGGCAAAACAGAAACCTGCTGAAAGGCTGGGAACTTACTTATCAGATGTTTCTTCCAGATTCTTCATTAGACGAGCAGCGAGTCCTAAACGTCTGTACTCGGGAGCAACTGTGAGGGCAGTCACATGACCATGCCAGTTTTCCTTTGTACCCTCTGCCTTTCCCATGACTAAAACAATTAAGAGTGATACGGTCTTGACTCTGTTTTTGAACAATGGGTTTCCCATAATCTGCATTATCATTTGAGACTTAAATCTTTTCATTGGATTTATAGTTTCAACAAGGTATAGAACATGTAGAATACTGCTGAATGTATAATAATGATGTATCCTTTTAAAAGTGTTGTACATTTAAATGTCAGGAAAAACCATGCACAGTACACTATATTTGTGTTCTGTTGTATAAAAAGTGATTCCAATTAATAAATAAATAGATAAAAAAATGTGTAGCCATAATTGTGGTTCACTCTGTACTTACTGTATCCCATGATCTGGCCTGTAGGTGACTCAGCAACTTGGAAGAACTCGGGCCATCTAGCCAGATACTGCATGTAAAATGGAAGGCCATACTAGTTGTGTTAAGGATTGGTATATGACAGTTCCTGTATCATCAGTAATATTTTCCCTGTTTTTCCCCTCTTGAATGTAGAAAAATATATTACTACTGCATAATTAAGATATTAGGAGAAGATAATGTTTTCATGATTTAAAGAATCTATTTTTGTGAAAGGATACTGTCTCTGTCAATCGATCCAAGTTGCTGAAATGTAAATATAAACACATGTGGATTACTGTGTAAATATACTTTCTTTTAATGTCCAGCCAAGTTCACTCAGAGGCAGGATGTCTTCCTCTTGTGTACATATGATAACAGATCCCAGATAACTGTTTGCAATACATTTATCAAGGCCAGGGGTATGGTGGCTGAGTGATTCACATAAAAGGGTGCTGTGTGTCAACAGGCCCGTAGCCAAGGGGGGTTCGCAGGGTTCGGGCGAACTCCCCCCTGGCCAAAAATTCTTTCAAAATCATGCAGTTTTTCACCATTTTAGCCATATTTGGACCAAAATTGTCAAATGTAAACCCCCCCTTGGCAAATCCTGGCTACGGGCCTGGTCAATGTACTTGTTTGTTTATGTAAGATGATATGCATATAAAAGAACATAAGGATGAACATATAAAAGGACATAAGGCCAGATCAATACCTATGTTTAATTAAAAAAGTTACTCACACACTGTTAAACTTGAACATGTCATCACAGGTGAATGGCCTTATGGTTGTCATGGTGACAGTTGTATAATCACTCCTTTCTTTCTATAGAGCTGTGACTTAGTTCATTATCTAAACCGGCTATTTCTAAAATTAAACGACAATAATTGTTATAGTTACAGTAAATACCTATACAGGGTTGTTAAACCGAATGGATTCAAATACACGGCACTAAAAAGGTATGAATCCAATGTGATAAGCACACCTTTTTTTATTTATATCAGTAGCAATAGGAAATAGATGGTTCAAGATGATAAAAAACATGAAGACTAGACAATAACAATCCAAAAATATAGTTAGTCTGACTGAATCTTTTGTCAAGTGAGAAATAGAGGTTCTTGTATGAGTACCTGTGCAAGATCGTCCATTCTTGATGAGCTTTGATAATTCTTCTTTTATCGAGTCGAAGACGAGATAAAGAAACATTATCAAAGCGAGTCAAGAATGGATGATATTGCACAGGTACAAGTACAAGAAAAGTTTTCTCAAGATAGTCTATGATATGTACTCTTCAATGATGTTGAAGTTAGAAATATCAGACAGGGCTGCAAACTAAAATTTCTTTCTATTCTCAATATGTTTTAGTAAGGTCAAGTTCATTAGCTTTGTTCATCAGCTTGAGTGCAGTCTGATTTTATGTCTGACAGTGGAGTGGTGGACCATCATATGGTTTTGTACATGTCATGTAATAATTACACATGTCAGTACATGGAATAGTCTGTACAGTGGGAGACATTAATGAACCTCAACCATCAAAAGTTGTCACAATAAGCTAAATTCTAAGTTTCATGTCTCAAACTCTCCCAAGCGGTAGACAAATAATTCCCGCTCACTTTAGTAGCACAATAAATGAATCCAAAGCTTACCTGCAAATGATGGATAAATTCCTACCTAATCGAACGAATGTTTTCATGGATCACCATGTGATCCAAGGTGGATTGACTCCCAGAATGCAACATCAGTTAACCTTATTTACTCGTGACAAGTTTCAAAATGGCGGAACGGCATTTTGAAAGCTGGCACATGTCATGTTCAACATTTGAAGAGTCAGCATTTACATGTGAATATCGCTTCAAATGTTTAAATTCCTATTTGTCATTGGTTAAGGTAATATGGAAGTTAACAGGAAATGACAAAACAGGAAGTGACAAATTTTTTTGCATTTTTAGACATTTTTTAACAAAGATAACAGAGTTGTGTGTTGACCTCCAGTCGATTCAACTAGTTCCAAATACCATTTACAGGTCCAGGATCACAATGTGCAGGGTCAGAATGACCCTAAACATGATGAAATAACCTTTTTAGCCCTTTGAAAGTGTGACTGAAAAAAAGCTAAAAGTAGGAGCTAGGGAAGGTCACTGAACAGAATCTTTTGAATTTTTCAGAAAATGTGCCTAATATAACGCTCTAACTGATACAATCTTTGAAATTTTAGAAAATTGTCTTAAACAAAAATGGCAGTCATAAAAAGGAAAATAAATCGCTTTTAAAATTAGTTTTTTCATTTTTTTTTCTTTTTCCATGAATGATATCAAATTTTCAAAGATTGTATCATTTAGAGCAGTATATTGGGCACATTTTCTGAAAAATTCAAAAGATTCTGTTCAGTGACCTTTCCTACTCTCCTACTTTTAGCTTTTTTTCAGTCACATTTTCATAGGCACGCCCGGTGATCGTAGAATTGGGACGGAGGGGGAGCAGGCAATTTCTGCTAGAAATTTCAACAAATCTGGAAGATTTATTTTTTAAAGAAGAAGTTTACTATTGAATTGCTAAATAAATAGGCTCACGGTATTGTAAAATATGTTAGGTATTCTAGGATTTTTTTTCAACCGATACTCTTTTAGGGTATAAGATCTATTAAAAAGGCGCAACGCACCAACGTGCAAAAGTCAATGTTGTTGCTATAAATGAAGCAACAATGGTGTACATGACCTGTAATAAATACTTGTAAGTGACATTATCGTCACAAAATTAATGTTATTGCTGACTTTGTAAAATAAGTTTCCATAGGTGAAATAAAAAATAATCTAAAATAATTTTGGGACGGAGGGGGGGGAGCAATATGTATTAAGACATGATACATATTGCTCCCCCCTCCGTCCCATAATTATTTTCGATTATTTTTTATTTTACGTATTGAAACTTATTTTATAAATTCAGCAATGGCATTAATTTAGTTATGATATCGTCACTTACAAGTATTTAATACAGGTCGTGTAGACCATTGTTGCTTGATTTATAGCTAAAACGTTGATTTGTGTCTGTTGGTTGCCTCGCGCCTTTTTTAATAGATCTCATATCTTAGATGCCTATCGTTTCAGAAAAAATCCCAGAAGACCTAACATATTTTACCATACCATGCGTCTATCAATTCAGCAATTCAATAGTAAACTTTTTCTTGAAAAAACAAATCTCTCAGATTTGTTGAATTTTCTTGCAGAAATTGCCACGATCACCGGGCGTGATAGGGCAGAAAACGTTATTTCATCATGTTTAGGGTCATTCTGACCATAAACATTGTGATCCTGGACCTGTAAATGGTATTTGGAACTAGTTGAATTGACTGGAGGTCAAAACAGAACTCAGTTATCTTTGTTCAAAAAATGTCTAAAAATGCCCAAAAAATTGTCACTTCCTGTTTTGTCATTTCCTGTTAAGTTCCATAGCACCTTAATGGTAAATTCTATACGGCATATGGTAAACGGCGAACAGACATAGGCCTACGTATGGACAGAAACAGGAATATTGTTTTCCTGTAAAATTGGTCAGTGTCAAATCAGGCTTTTTTTATTTTGGTCGGTCTTTTACATAGTGGTCGGTCTTTTACATATTTTTTTCAAACCCTGTTTTGAGGCTACCTATGGAAAACACCGAACGGTCGGTGGTCGGTGGGGTCGGTCTTTTCCGTAAACCCCTAAATTCACTGAGGTAAGAATTTATGAAATATGTGGCAGAATGTCTTTTTCATAGTGTTAGTAATTATTTATGTTCACCACTGTCTGTAGCCTAGGCCTAGTGACTATTTAAAGAACATTAAATTAAAAATCATATAAATGCCCTTAGGCTAGTCATAAAAAATTATGAACAGCAAAAAATGTAATTGTTAAAAACTGCACTTAAGGTACAGCTGGAAAGTAACATTTTGGTAAAAAATTGCTATACCTGCACATGTTATTTTCTGGTACTAAATAAAGTATGAAGGCATGTGTCAATTTCCTTGCTTTTTTCAGGAAAGTATCATTACATTGTCTTCTTTTAGAATATCTGGTAGGGGTTCAATGGGAACTCCAGGAAATTCTGATATTCCAGTCAACACAGAAGCTTCCATTGACCTGTTTCCAGATATTCTAAAAGTAAACAGTGTAATGATACTTTCCTGAAAAAAGCAAGGAAATACACACATGACTTCATAGTCTACTTAATTTTGTACCAGAAAATAACATGTATAGCAATTTTTTACCAAAATGTTACTTTCCAGCTGAACCAGTTTTACACGAGATTTGATCGTGACGTGAAAGTATTCAATTTCATCATGAAGAGTTCTATAAGACAAATGACTTTGTTACCTTAAAATATGACTAAACTGCTAAACTGTATCCGAAACGTGAAATTTTTGATTGTTTTCCAAATCAGAACAGCTTGATAAAGCTAAAACCGCTACAGCGAAATTTAACTTTTGACAGGAACATACATTATTGCTCAACAAATAATCGATGTAGCGAAATGATGGTGCCCAATTGATTTTGATAATGATAATTCACAGTATGTTGATGTAACATTACTTATATCATACCTGTATACCAATTATGAAGAACGAAGGTTCCTTTATTATCCAGATCATTGTTTTCCCTGAGTTTTCATAAGTAGGAGAAGTGCTAGATTATCCTTCATGTTTCAGTGTCAAAATAAGGGACTTTGTTCTAGTGCAAAACTTGATGCTACACGTACGATATGATGTAAAGGGCCAATGGATAAAATTTTCATCCTAAATAATATTTTTAATTCATGTGACGCTTAACTGACACAATCAAGAAACTTGGACACAAACCTTTTCTGAGGACAAAAAAGCTTGAAAATATTCCTTGCCTAGGAACACGGTGTAGGAAGCAGTATAAGTTCCAACTTGAAAAAATGAATTAAAAAGGCAACATATTCATTAATTTTTAATGCTCTAATAACAAAAAAGGTTTATATCCAAATCATTCATTGTGTCAGTCATATATCATATGAATCAAAAATGGTTTAGGTTTATTTTGAATAACAATTTTTAGCCATTGAAGCTTTATCTTATGATCAGCCAGTTGGATGGATTTTGGCTCTTAATCTGTTAATGGGCTACTGCTGATCATCTATGTGTATTACACAAACAGGTACCTACTTCATGTACAGATCACTGCTGATATAGCACATATACTTAATCAAATTAGATTTTTGAAAAAAACATTGCAGAAATCTCCAAATGAAATGGGTCACTGCATGTGTGCAAAAATATGCAGGTCACTGCTGATGAACTTCATGTACAAATCAAAGAAAATTGTTGAAACAGGAATTTACCATTGAAAAACAAAGATAAGTTGTGTGTTTTATGTTTTTTATATATTTTATTTTATTGCAGCCTCAGTTCACTACACAATTGTAGCTAGTACAATAAACATTGTATCTTGTACAATGGACATTGTATATTGTACAGTAAACATTATATCTCTTACATAAAATAATTCATGCACATTTATCAATATGCAGCTTACATTAAAAATGCTCATAATTATAACAGCATTTTTAAGTCAGTCTTCTGTACATCCTGAAGGAACATGGCTGAGGAACATTACTGTACAAAAGACTGTCTGACAATACTTTCAAAAAGGAAGAATGAAAGAATGTTAATTTTTAATTTTAACATCCTGTCGTACAAGTAAACGGTAAGTACAAACAAAAGTAAGGAATTCAGAGGTCTTATATAAAATGAGATTTTGAATTTACTCTGTTTATTGTGTTTCACGAAATCATTTAGATTCATTGTAAGAAATGATGAACATAAATCATCCACTTCATATAGTCTATTTAGGCATCTGTGGGTTCCCAGCGCCTTGTTGCATTTTCTGCATCATACTATTTAGCCCAGCAAATCCTCCTAAACACAATACAGTACATATTATGGAACAAATGAATTTGGAAGTTCAATTTGAAATATTTGTGAGAAACAACCTCCAACTGATTCAATATTGCAGACGTACCGTTCTTATAAGCCCCCTTACCCGCCACACATTTTTCAAAGGGAACTTTTGATATATTTTAAGAAATGATATTGCGATAGAGAGAAGAGGGCATATAAGGTACAAGTACACATTGGTCTTCATGATTCTCACATATCTGTTCATAATGTAGCTTACTTGATATTTCTTAATTCGGACAATCTATGCTTGCACAATCCTTTTACCCTCTCTTCCTAAAAGAGTGCGGTTGGGAAACCATAAACTTGATGACAGATTTTTTAATGAAAATACATACTAATTAAATATGTACTTTTACTGTAGTTTTACATCCTTAGAACACAGGCCTTGACAACGAAGAAGGAAGATAGTGGATGATGTCTGGAGCCCTGTGTTTGGAGGATGTAACTTTAAGGCAATTTCCTCCTTTCTTCTTTGCATTCATGAACATGAGAAAGTGGTTGCCCTACACTTTTAACATGTCAATGAGCACAATATTACAGTATATGTATAGATCAACAGAAGTCAGACAATGAAGAACTTTACGATTAAATTAGGAAAATAATATACTGAACTGTGCAGTATAGTAAAATAGCACACTTCACTTTATGATGATGAAAATCACGATGATAGATGAGTCTCAATTTTTTGATTCATGGAATAGGTAGGTAAAGTAATCCTGTTTAAATTGACACACATTTGGATGTCTGTCTAGGTGTAGTTGTGAATGATCTTCTATTGCCAGGTCACAATATTTAGTCCTTACTCAAAGTCGTAACAATGTTGTCTGATACACCAATAATGTAAATGACACCATGGACATTGTCTGATACACCAATATGACAAATGACATCATATACATTGTCTGATACACAAATAAGGTAAAGGACGCCATGTTATGTCCAAAGAATAGAAGACATCCTATTGTATAAAGCTATAAGGAAAGGGTTCATCATTCTCCCATTCCACCGAACATATTTGCCATCTTGCCCCCCGCTCCAGCCTGGAACTGTTTCATCATATTTTGCAAGCCCGACATACCACCTGAAATATCACCAGAGGGCACCACTTACACCAAGCACCATATATGGCAGACATGTAATAAGTTTTATACTATATATAAGAAATATTGAATATACTTATGCAATAAGTATGTAAGCAAATGGCAGGAAATTATACGTCTACCCAAATAATGAAAATTGCAAAAAGCAGATAAAAATAATGAAACAAGGCATTAACATGACAAAATGTCACCACCTAAAACAATTTGGTCAATTTAAAGCAAGTTGGAAAATACCTTTTGACCTTGAGAAGGTCATTGAAGGTCAAAGGTCAAATCTAAAGTCAGATTTGAACTTCTGAGAACTTGTAAAGTCAAATTTGAACTTTTGAAAAGATGTAGATGATTTTGAAAAAAAAATTTGGTCAATTTTAAGCAAGTTGAAAACAGACCTTTTTGACCTTTTTTGACCTTGAGAAGGTCATTAAAGGTCAAATGTCAAATCTAAAGTCAGATTTGAATTTCTGAGAACATGTAGATGATTTTGAAAAAAAAATTAGTCAATTTGAAGCAAGTTGAAAAAGACCTTTTTGACCTTTTTTGACCTTGAGAAGGTCATTGAAGGTCAAATGTCGAATCTAAAGTCATATTTGAATTTCTGAGAACATGTAGATGATTCTGAAAAAGAATTTAGACAATTTGAAGCAAGTTGAAAAAAAGACCTTTTTGACCTTTTTTGACTTTGAGAAGGTCATTGAAGGTCAAATGTCAAATCTAAAGTCAGATTTGAATTTCTGAGAACATGTTGATGATTTTGAAAAAAAAATTTAGTCAATTTGAAGCAAGTTGAAAAAAGACCTTTTTGACCTTTTTTGACTTTGAGAAGGTCAAATGTCGAATCTAAAGTCAGATTTGAATTTCTGAGAACACGTAGATGATTTTGAAAAATTTTTTTAGTCAATTTGAAGCAAGTTGAAAACAGACCTTTTTGACCTTTTTTGACCTTGAGAAGGTCAAATGTCAAATCTTAAATCAGATTTGAATTTCTGAGAACACGTAGATGATTTTGAAAAAAAAATTTAGTCAATTTGAAGCAAGTTGAAAACAGACCTTTTTGACCTTTTTTTTAAGGTCAAATGTCAAATCTAAAGTCAGATTTGAAGGTCAAATGTCAAATCTAAAGTCAAATCTAAAGTCAGATTTGAATTTCTGAGAACATGTAGATGATTTTGAAAAAAAATTTAGTCAATGTGAAGCAAGTTGAAAAAAGACCTTTTTGACCTTGAGAAGGTCATTGAAGGTCAAATGTCAAATCTAAAGTCAGATTTGAACTTCTGAGAACATGTAGATGATTTAGAAAAAAATTGAAGTCAGTCTAAACAGTATTTGTTAAGTTATAGGAAGTTGTAAGAAATTGTTACAGACGCCGGACGCCGGACGCCAACCTCCAACCACCAACCGCCAACCACCAACCGCCGTCGCAAAAAAACGGAGACCATAACAATATGTCACCACTTTTGGTGGTGACATAATAAATTGTAAACTGGATTAGGAAATTCCAAATTCCTTCTCTTTGGTTCGAAAACTAGAAGTGAAAGAAGGAAGTGTTAAAGTTATCTTGTGTATTTACTCAAGATCTGCATGTTTTATTCCTTGTCAATACCACCCTTATCCTATTTTATATTATAAAACACATCCATAGTTTACCCACCCATTTGTTGTAGCACTCTTGGGTCCATCATGCGGGCCATCTGGGTGTTCAACTTAGCCATCTGGGCTGGATTTACATTCTTGGCCATATCTCCACCTAGAACATAATCATAACATTTGATTTAAAATAGCTTTGAATTGTACAGGGCTGTGGTAGAATATTTCATAACACGAAGATATTCTGGAAAATAGGCTATACAAAACTCAATTGAAAAAACTGCATAGAAGCTAGCCTATTATACTAAGATGGAAAAGTAAAGGGGCTAAGGTATTGCAAACACAAGTATTGTATTTGGTTAATTCAGATTGGATATAATAACTCTTTATAGGTTTGTGTGAGACCCATCCACACGGAGAGGTTTGGGAATTTGACACATGGTAATGTCCCAGGGGGTGTACTTCTCCTTGATGTAGGAACTTTTGAAATACATTTTCCCAGTAATTTTTACTTTATTTAACACGCCATCATGCTCCAAGGATAGGGAATTTGACAACTCAATTTTTATTTTGTCAAAATCACCACCACTTCACATGTGGGGGACTCTTACACAAACCTCCGAATGGTACATAATTGCTATGTGTTGCTTCCTTAACATATATGTAAGAGTTTTGTGTATCAACTATTTCTCTAGCAATTGCGATATCAGCTGTAGATAACCCTACACCAGAGAAAGAGGAAATATTGGGAAGCTAATAGCATAAGGCTGATAATTGACAAACATGGCATATCATATTTATACTTCACATGATGCATACACCCAGAAAACATGCAAGCAGCTACCGAACAATGTTTATGTTACATGCGTTTGGCTTCATCAACATACTTGAGTTATGTAATTTTAAAATTCCTTATATTAAACATGCATAGAAAATCTCCAATCACCAAGAGCCATACAGTGAAATATGAGAACTAAACAGAATCAATGTTAGAATTACACAATAATACTTAAACTACGAGACAAGATAAAAATGAACTTGATGATTCTACAATTTGACCTTGCATCCTTAGTTTGATTGCCATGCCGTGCTCTATTCCAGAATGCTGCAATAAGCTGTTTGCTTGATTTATAGAATTTAATGAATAAAAGAAGATGCAAAACCATCAAGTATTTTATAGAAAATAAAATAAAAAGATAGCTAAACAAAGACCTCTAGCAAGCTACCTGCATACAGTACCTTTATTACCTTTAAAAAGGCCTTTGATTCCTCCCATCTTTTTCACCATCTGAGCAAACTTTGAGTATTGGGCCAAGAGCTCCTGAACCTCACGCTGGGACACTCCTGCCCCCCTAGCCACCCTGGCAATCCTCCCTGTCTGTCTAGAGAATAGTTTGGCACCCTCTGAGCTGTCCAACTCTGCAATAACATGTTGAAAACGAGGCATTAACATGCAAAATGTCAACACCTACCATTTGTTACAGATGCTAAATGAAGAACACCAACCACCGAATGCCATCAACACAAAAAGTTGGGAGACTATAACAATATGAATGTCAGAGAGATCTAAAATGGAAAAAGCAAACAACTTGTAAATAACTCTCTTCAATGTTGAGGAATGCCTCAAAATCATCGTTGACAAATATTCACAGATTTGTACTAAATGTTTTAGCATGGTAAAAATTGAGAAATTTCATGACAATATTAATTCTGGGAGAAATATGTTTTAATGTGCTTAAGAGGGAAAAACAAATATCTGCAAATATACACAAAGCAACTAACCTTGGTCATTCATACTGTCCATTATTGTCATTAGTTTTTTTAGTCGTGACATGGACTCCTGTTCATTACCCTTTGTCATAAAGTCACTGCTGAACCCTGGGATCATGCCCTATAATACAGAAATAACAAAAATTATTCTTAAGTAATTTTACTATTGAAATCCCAGTAGGTTGTCAAGTCAATCATATTAGAAAAGTTTATGAAAACATAAAAGTTTCATATACTGGTATTCAATATTTACAATATCATTTTTGCTGAATATGTAGTTAAATTTTCAAAAGTTGAATCAACAGTTTTAACACGCGGTCCTAACTTCGACCGTTAATTTGAATTTTTGACCTACCGGATGTTTGAAAATCAAGGATTACAAGTCTCATACTGCACCGTTTTTCTTCAAACGTGTTCCATTCAAAGCATAACAAAAATCCCTTTCTGTTGGTGCATTATTCTCTAAAACAGGGTCCCTACTTCCAGTGGCATTTTGGTCCCCAGCTGTAAGAAGGCCTTCCAACAGCTGGGGACCAAAACGCTGCAAGAACGAGGGACTCTTTACAATAAAGTAATGCACCGACAGAAAAACAGTGCAGTATGAGACTCGCAATCCTTAATTTTCGAGCATCTGGTAGGTCAAAAATTCAAATTAACGGTCGAAGTTAGGACCGCGTGGTAAAGAAGCATGTTATCATTGCTTTAAAAACAGAGACATGGAATAACACTTTTTGCTTTAAATAATTCCAGTCGTACTAAAGAGATGGAAAGTTCAATCACAATTTATAGAAAAACATTTTCCCTGCGCTCAACCAGAGGGATCAATGTTTATGCATGAACTTACCATAATTTGACTGAAAGGCCCCATTTTCATGATATTTTGAAACTGTTCGTACATGTCTCTCAGTGTAAACTGACCTGAAAGAAAATAATACAGAAATATTAATATTAAGTGGTTACTAGTATAGGAAAATTATTTCTGAAAAATGAAAAAAGAAGCATGACAAATTGTGATAGCTCATATTTTAAATTGAATGTAAATTCAATGTTATTGCAGTATACAAATAAATGGTGTCTTACCATGTCTCAGTTTCTTCATGAGCTCCTCGTTGTCATCGAGTTTGAGTTCATTTACTTTGTCTATGAGGCCTTCTATATCTCCCATACCTAAAAAGAAGTATTCCTGGTATAACACACATGTTCCAATGAATATGTCATGAGGCTCTCTAGTCTCTATATCTCATTACATAATTAAAAATTTACAGACAAAATTTATTTAGAGATTGATGTATTTCTGCCTTGTTAGATTCAATCTTCTCTTTGCCTTGGAATATTAGACACACAGTGTACAATATTGTACCTAAAAATGACATCCCCAAAATTGAAAACAAGTTAAGAATTTCATACAAAGAAATATTCTCTAAAATTTAAAATTAATTGTACAATTTTAGGAACAGCAAAAGTCAGGTTTGGTTAAGTAGCTGCTCTGTTCATATGTTCTCATCCAACTTTGTTATAATAAGAATTACGAGCTACAAGACTTACCTAAAAGTTTACTGACAAAAGGCTGTACTTTAAATGGTTCAAAGTCATCTATGTGTTCCCCAGTTCCAATAAATATCACTGGACTTCGAGTTGCTGCTACACTGTAACATAAGAAAATAGATGTTATTTTTGTGAATACTTTTGGGAAGGGGACTGTATGAATCTAATGAATGACTAAAGCATAGTGTTCCTATGCCACTTTGAATGTGTGTCGATAAAATTTTTGCTCCCGATTTCAGTCATAAATTAAGGAAATGTAAATTATTAGGAAAAATCCGACAGGAGTCCTGTATAGATTGGACATTACTTTGTCAAGAAATCAAAATCTTATAAACCATATAAGGCAACTTAATGAATACTTACGCACTGAGAGCACCACCTCCCTTCGCGTGACCATCTAATTTTGTAATAATAACAGATGCAACATCTACTTTTTCTTTGAAAGCTTTTGCTTGGTTCTCACAGGCCTGTCCTATAGATGCATCCATGACGAACACTGTGTTGTCTGGGCTCTAAACATAAAAAGTTGTGTTTGTTGTGATCTTAGCTCAGAATTTATATAAATACTCAATATATGTTTGATATGATGAAACAGTTAAAAAAATTAAATACAATAAATATAATTTTCATTTTACAAAATCATTACAATTACAGTGACGAATGGAAAAACAAATATAACTTATGAGTGTAAACTATACGTTTGGTTAACTACTGTATAGATTTTGTGGCCTTGAAAATGTAAAGACAAGGCATTAACATGCAAATGCCACCACCTGCCATTTGTTACAGAGGCCAACAGCCGAACGCCCCAACACCAACCACCAACACCGAGCACTATCCACAAAAAAACTGGAGATTATAACAATATGTTACCACTTGTGGTGGTGCCATAAAAACCAACCATGTGAGTATTATATCCCAATCTGAGCAAATAATATGAAATGCCAGATGTTATTAGGCTAACTTACGGTGACATTTGAAACTTGCAACATCTCTTCAAACAGGGAGTCTTCTTGCTTATGTCTGCCACTGGTATCAACAATGATGATCTCAAATCCCTCATCCTTGAACTTCTCTACTCCCTCTTGGGCTATCACCACAGGATCTGGCTCTGTGTAACTGAAAACATATCATTGCTATGATACAATATGACTGTGCTGTTAATGGGTTCTATAATAAACTAGTGAACTTCAATGTAAGATGAGATACAAAGCATTTTTATTCCAACTATAAAGATCACAACATGACAGACATCTTAGATTTAGCAACCCCCTTGATTGTGTAGAACACATCACATGGTACATATAAAGTAGGTCAGCGAGCACGTGGCATAATAAACAATAACAGATAGATATTGATGAGTGAATTATATGCTAACACTACAATGACATTGCTGGGTGATAAACATAATATCGTACAATATGACATCGCTGAGTGATTGTAAGTGATGAACATACCAAGTGACACAACTGCATGATAAATACAATATCATACAATATGACTTTTGGTGGTAAACATGATATCACAGAGCATGAAGACATCACTGGATGATAAGCAAAACAATGATACACAAGACACTGACATGCAAAGTGACACCAAATGGCATTTGATATAGATCCTGAACACTAAATGCCATCCAAAAAATGACATTAATTGTGAAGATGATAATAAAAATATGATCATGATGACCTCACTCACTGATTAATATAACAGGAAATGATATTACTGGGCGATTACAAAATATAAGATGGTTCAAAAGATTCAATACTTATTTCTGACAACTGAGTAACATGATGTGAAAAAATGTAAATTGATACCTTCCATAAAAAGGAATTCTAGCTTTTGTTGCATTCTGTTTCAGCTGGTCAAAGGCACCTGCTCTGAATGTATCTGCGCAGATCAAGCAGGTCTTCCAGCCTTTCTTCATGTAATAATATGCTAACTGGAGATACATGAAAATAGAATTTTTAGTAATTTCTTTAAACAAATAGTGTGCAACATGGATTTAACAAAATTTAGAGTAAACATGAATATATTAATATATTAAATTGTTTAGCCAAGACTTGATATTTATTAGCTAAGCATATCAGATTCACTAACATACTGTATGAAAAGCAAATATTAAAACCTTTTTTCATCATCAGGCATTAACAAAAAGTGTATACTTGATAAATCACAAAAGAAAACATTGGAACATAGCTGAACTGTTATAAAGACAAATGCAGATAGATAGGACATACCTTTGTACAAGTGGTTGTTTTTCCACTCCCCTGAAGACCAACGAACATAATGACATTATTCTTCCCTTTGGTTGGTGTCCATGCTTTGATTCCTGGATCTATAAGCTACAAAAGCAGATATAACATTAATATATTTATCAATTTACACAAAATATCAATTTAATCCTACATCAACTCTGTTCGGTCTGTATGATATACAGGTGGTATACAAGTTGACAATATATTTGCTCAGCTGAGTAAAATGCTTTTGTTTGGATCTTGAAATCGTTGGACTTTTCATATTTCTAAACCTAATATATGTCAACAATACAGATAACTCAAAGAAAATTGGAAAAATACAAAATTGATCACACATGTTTATGTGCCAGCTATATAAGGTATCAAAAATCAATTAGAAAAAGGTGTAGTATTTTAAAATGTTGGTTCACAGCAAAGTTCTAAGAGTTTAATATTAAATGTAATAAAATTTTTGGTCATTTTCACAAATAGGAACTGAATATATTCCAGACAACAAGTTGCCACCTTACTTTAACAAGTTCCTTGAATACTGCTGATTGTATCATCCGCCTTTTGTTGAGACCAGCAGCCATTTCATCAAAGTCAATAACAGACCTAAAATAGCCAAAAGTAGAGGTGTCAAGTATTAACCGGTTAACCAGTTAACCGCCGATAATGCCTTGACCGGTCTGTGTTTTTATGGGTGGTTAGTTGACCGTGTATAATTCTGTTATTTCCCGCGCTTATTTTGCATGCTAATCCGTTTGGTTTTATGGTGTCAGTTTCACGTAAGATACTCATACATGTCATGAGTCCTATTACTCCTTACAAACATCCAATCAGCAACTTTAATCCCTGCCACATTGCTTTCCCGCGCTTACTTTGCATTTTAATCTGTTTGTTTTTCAAGCGTCAGTTTCATGTGAGCTACTCATACATGTCATAAGTCCCACAACTCCTTACAAACATCCAATCAGCAACTTTAATCCCTGCCACATTGCTTTCCCGCGCTTACTTTGCATTTTAATCTGTTTGTTTTTCAAGCGTCAGTTTCATGTGAGCTACTCATACATGTGATAGGTCCGATAATTCCTTACAAACATCCAATCAGCAACTTTAATCCCTGCCACATTGCTTTCCCGCGCTTACTTACATAGAATAGAGTAAAGCTTGACGAACGTAAAAAATAAACGCCGATATCATTTTTCCAATTTTTTTCAACTTTCAAGATCGAAAATGAAGATTTCATTTGAAATTATCAGTTCAAATTTCCCGCCGGTTAACCGACTTTAACCGGTAAAAACCCCCGGTTAACCGGTTAATGCTCAAGCGGTTAATTGACACCACTAGCCAAAAGAGATAGTTGATATTACGAACTTATGATCATGTACTTATTGTTAAAAAAGAGTATGCATTTCTTTATCATTGAGTAAATATGTTTATAATAGGTTTTGTCATTCGAAAAAATATCTGCTTTTCATGGTTAGGCTATTTTATTCAACAAAATTCACACATTACTAAACAAATCTATCATAGATCCTCCAATGAGAACAGTTATCAATGTATTGATAAATGGTTCATCAATATTTTTTGATGACACAAAACAGAATGTTTCTATGATCATACTCCCACCATGAAGGCAATACAAGTACAGTAGTTTAAAGGTATTTACCTGACATTTTCACGTAATTGTTTGACTAGTTTAATATTCACATCTGCTTCTAGAAGGGCTTTACATATCTCCTTCAGCATAGAGTTGAGCACCTGTAGAGACAGAAATAATAAATTTTATCATACATTCAGTCTTAAAAACAACATAGCTAAGGGTGTCCAGATGCTTCAACCAATATAGAGTCCAGCCCTTCCAGGTGACATCGCCATCATTAAATTAAGTGTGTTTTAAATGTGAAAAAATTATATTCATTATCATGTTTATGATTTTTGATTTCTTTTCTGATGAGCACACGCATTAGATCAATAAGTCATATAGAATCAAGAAAATCAATTAAATACAAATTACAAAAATACCGAACAGAACCATATAATAATCTTTGAACTAGTCTGTAGAGTCGCAAATGCTAAACGACTCACTTTCAAGAACAAATAAAGCTGTGGATGCATTTTGATATGGAATACTAGATACCAACCAAACAAAATCTCATACCTCTTCATTGATGATAGTGGCATTGCTCAATGACCGCAATGCGGTTGTAATCTTCCGTCCTAAATCTGCTAACACCATTTTGATACTTGAATGATTAACTTGTATTTATGTTCATTACACCATAAACAGTTCTTTTAGTCTCTATTGATACCCTCCAGAATAGATTAATTGCTGTGACCTAGTCCTGAAGGAACTGGTTTTGTTCCGCCATCTGAAATGTGAAAATAGTTATCAAACAAAATTAAGATGATGTAACTTCAGTAGCAGTAGGCTAGTTTTGACACAAGCTTGTTACTCAATTCTTCTAACTATTTCTATTTCTATTTATTAAGATACAACAGGCAATTGTTTGATTTCAGCAAAAACAAAAATATTTTGATTTCCATCACGCTGAAAAATATGAAGAAACAAACTTCCCCCTAGATTAGAAATCATAATTAAATAACCAAAAACTATATGCCAAAATGCCCTAAGGCGAAGGGGTGTAACGTCAACACCATTTTGGGGTAACTTCGACATGTGGGGTAACTTCGACACCTTGTTGTTTATTTGCTCTTATTTCCGATCTAGGGGGAAGCCATGTTTTTTTTCTCACGATCTCGCGAGATTTTAATTTTTCCAGAAATTAAACATGGCGGAAAACGGAAATTCTACTTCTAATACGTAAGTGTCGAAGTTACCCCGTCTATTATGTCAACATTACCCCACACGTCCACATTACACCCCTTTGCCCTAAATGAAATGGCGTCAAAATGTGACGAAGATAATGATAATATGTAAAGATATAATAAAGAAATCCTATATAAATCTTGATAAGAATATATTCTAGCCCAATGGAGTGTTCGAACAACAAGGTGTGGTCATGTAATCGTGATATTTTCCGAAAAACAGGGGAAAACAAGTGAAAATGAAATTGAAAAAAAATCCAGAAAAATATGATGAAATATGATGTCACAAATCAACACATTTGGATGAGAAATGAGGAATAAACATGAATTGAAAATATGGAACATCTTACTTACCAGTGATATTAGACGCCTTTTATGCTCGAAAGCTACCACAAGTTCGGTAAAACCACAAAAATTAAATAATCTGGAAAAGATGTGGCAAGAATTTTTGATCCCGTAATATCTCGCGAGATTTTGAATCGAAATATCTAGCGGATAACTTTTCAAATTTATCGACAAATATTAAGCATCAATGAAGTCCTTTGAAGAAGGGTGGGAAAAAGTGCATTCAGTAGAATCTACGTTTCATATGATAAAATCATCATTAATAAATATGTAAACAATTGATGAGAACCCGCATGATTATTTACAGGTAAAGGGGACATTATCCGCAAAATAGTTTGTTGTGGACGAGTCTATTCTAAACTTGAACTCGTCCAAAAAGTTGGTCGAGATTCCTGAAAAAGTGCAGTGTGTTTACAACTTTTCACTACTGCCGATAACTTACTACAAACACATCACACACCGGACGAGATAGAGACATTACTAAAATGAACATGCAACACCAACACAATCACTTCACTAGAACATTATGAATATAGAAAGACACGTTCGCAATCAAGAATCCGGCAAAAGTTGACCCTGAAAAATCAGATCAAAAAACAAGAAATACTCTGAAAATAGATTCCACAAGTCCCAGAACTTAGACATTATACTGTTATATACGTGATTCTGGACTCTGTCAAAGCTACATGGCTACAAGCATCTAGGTCCAGCAGAACATATCAAATGGACATGTTGAAGTACCTTACCCACAAACTTCGGTCGCAATCTCTCAATGAAGTACAGCCATTTCAAGCTTCGGTAAGTCATAACTGTTCATATCGTGCAGTAGCCTAACATTAAATAATCTAAGTTTCTTTGTACATTTAAAAACATGTGCTATAATCATATCATTGCCGATGCCCTCTTATCTTTTTTTGGTGAGAAAAAGATGATATGATAGTCAGTGTTGTACGAATTGTTACACATTATTTCAGGGACCATCTTTTTTATGTCACCGCCACAAGTGGTGACCTATTGATACTTTATCCAACTATTAATGGACAATGTTCAGCGCCCGGTGTTCTGCGTTTAGTGTTCAACATCTCTAACAAATGGCAGGTGGTGACATTTTGCATGTTAATGCCTTGTCTTATCATATTTTCACAACTGTTACTTTTGAATGATCGAAAAATCTTGGATTTACAAGTTATAAGGCAGATATTTGGGGCAGACTTACAATGTCTTCACTTCACAATTCATGCTCTTGCAGACATTTTTCACAGTGGCTTTTCTCAATGTTAAGTCCTTGTACTCTCTATTTCACCTTTCATACATAACAATTGTGCTTTATTTTATGTTTTAGGTTGATGAAGATAGAGATTCAGGAACTGAGTCAGATGAAGAAAATGCTGAACTGGCTGAATTAGAGAGATGTAAGTACATGTGTATTTGCATAACTTAAATGAAAGAACATGCATGATTGCACAAGTTAGTCATAAGACACAAGTACAACTAATTTATATAGTAGTAGTTGGTATTTTTAGAAGTTTTTTAGGATTATGCCAATTGTTGGGATTTAGGGATTAATCTGAATCTTATTTTAATTTTCAATCAACTTTTTGTCAAACAAATTGTCCGATCCCGTAATCTGCAAAAAAACATTTCAATCAATTTTTTTATGATTATTTTGTGTATTTTTAGTATCTGACCTCCAAGATGATCGTGAAAGAAAGATTGTATTCCCAAAGCCAAACAGGACCTCCTTGGCCTCTCCAGATCTACCGAACACTCTACAAGTAGGCTTCACATCATTACATCATAATGGAGGCGACCAACTCTCCGTTGATGACTCTAGTTATCTGTCAGAGAACCTTAGTGATCCAATAGCAGATCTTGGCAGCTCGGACTTAGAGAGTGAGAGAGACAGTACAGATTTTGAACAATACGAGCGACCTAGCTCTGAAGAAGAATTAGCAGTTATTAATGGCAGGGTTATTCATCCAGAAAAACGAAAATGGTCGCAGATGATGCGCTCAAGTTATAGTGAGAATTCCGCATCGTCAGATGAAGAGGTTCGGGATTTGTTATCAAGGCCCCAGCCGGTACTATTTAGTTCCACTCCTCCGCAAAATGGAGTAAAAACTTGTGAATTCAAACATTATAAAACTAGGGGCTCTCAATCATCACCGAAAGTTTACATTTCTCCAGTACGGGTATGTACCGTGTCACCACGGAAACGGCACAAGGGGACCTCCCCAGGGGAGTGGCATAAAGATGGTAAATACAGTGGACATAGGCCAAGTCTTGACTTTGAGAAAATGCAGCAGGTACGATTTATTTTTAAACTCGGGACTTAACTAGAGTTAAAAATATAAGATAGAGAGATATTAATTTATTTTTTAAACATTTTCATGGATATATTGAATGGAAGTATACAGTGTACATAATTGAATATAATCCTTTTTGGCAACTTTGATGGATTACTTGAGGCATCTGCTGCTAGTTTCCTTTTCACTGAATAGTAATGGGCATTCAGTCTTTTGATGTAACAATTGGAGGAACATCAAAAACACTTGGCTGGACAATAGACACAACCCTGTGGCAAGGCCACTTACTAAACATTCATGTAGTTTTTGATAAAAGCAGATAATGAGGATACTGTACTATCAATCCCGCTTGAGGTTAGCAGTGTGCTAGTGCCAGGCAACTTTGCCAATGAATTATGGCTGACTGCCCACATTGGCAACCTTAATAACACTGGCATGTATTCAAATGCACCAGACTACAAATAAAATGGCTTCCCCCTGGTCATAGGGTCCATATGTTTATACACATCATCTAGTACTTTATACATATATGTTTATAACAAATCATCTAGTACTACACATACATATATGTGTACATTTGCTTACTACCTCAATGATTGTTCGAATAAGTACCATTGAATACACTATAATTATTATATTTAATGTCCTTGAACATGACATAAAGCTGGGCCTTGCTTAGTTCGTGTCCATCGAAACCTGTCAGTCGATTAATAGATAATGCAGTGAACGTCAACAATCGTAAATAAAAAAATTATAATAACTACTTTTATTTTTTGGTTATTAATTTTATGGTTGGGTTTATAGCGAGGAGAGATTGATGTTCATAATGTACCGTAATAGTAAATTGTGTCATGTCACAGCAACCATATAATTCGAATGAATCGATATTTGCAATCCTGTGTTATATGGCTATTGGCTGATATGAAATTGAAGTCACTGTAGCTGTTAATTCTATTTAACTTGGCTTGTACTTAATTTGGCATTCTTTCAAGTTCATTGAAACTATCTTCGTTATATCCGCATCCACTAAGCCTGTTTTTATCATATTGCTTTTGTGTATATATACTGTGCATTTTCTAAGGTAATGATCTGATCCTAAAATCTGTAAATTTTGGAGGTTTCAATGAAAGGAGGGGGGGATCAGTGTCCTAGAAGGAGTCACCATAAATTAGTTCCTCAGCGATTTGATGACGATCTGTTCTAAACAAAGTGAACCCTTATGTTTCTATAGACATTTGTTCTTCATTGAAAATCCTGATTACAGCTAGTTCCAACCTCTTGTCTTGGCATCTGGTGTAATATCAGTTATTACAGGCTAGGAGCTTCAAGTCAAGTAGATTGAAAATGGAAGAATGATTGTTTTACGCTTCATTTCACTCATTATTGTATTTCTGGAATCCAATAAATAGAACTTTGCATTAATTTGAAGAGAGAATTACATTATTCTCAAAGTCCCTAGTTTATATTATGTCATATTCTGCCATTTAAGATAAAGAAATAGCATTCAAATTATCAAGTGCTATATGATATCATACATGATTAACAGTTATAAACATGGACAGTCATGAACAAACATCATAACCAACCTCTTCTGCAATATGCATGTACCTTTAAATGGCACTAGCTCCGCAGGGTAGAATCAAGTTCCTTTCTGTGAATAACCTTCTTAAAATCAGTCAATTCAGTTTCTATTATACTTGGCATGCATCCAAACTCAGCAATTAGTAAGTGTATAGTGTGCCAATTCTACAAATAATGTTCTTCGTGTTCTGTATTCAGTCTCACATTGTACACTCGCCTCATATACGTTCAGCCTCATATTATTCAGCCTCAAATTATACACTCGACCTCATGTTCATATTGAATTAACACCTCCATAGATTGTCATATTATACCCTAAATTAGATCATGTTTGGAAATAGTATACACAATAGATTATACCCATTGGAAAATATAAATGTAATATGCTGTAATGGAATTCTCCATATTTAATTAGCTCATTAATAGATGAGCCAGTATTTCATAGGTTAATAAAGCGAAACATATATTATCAATAAGTCAACTATCTCATGTCTCTAATGCCATTATTCTTCCTGAATGCCTGAAAACCTAATATCTGATATCAGTTTATTACTTTTCTAATGTCTTCTCACTTCTCCATTTAACAATTGGTTGTTTAACAAGTTAAAATGCAATTTCAAGTTATTAACAAGAAATGCTTCCATGATTCCCAAATCAATTTGAACAGTTTATTACCATATATCATTTATGGATCACAATATTATTTTCCATTTTTCTTGGAACTCATCATAAACATTCGAATCATTACATTTTCTTTGTGATTAATATCTTTTGAACACAGAGATTATCTTGAATATGATTAGTAAGTATTCATCAAAAATATGTTTTTATGTTTTTTATGCTAATTATATTTTATATTGGCATTAGTAATGATAATCAAGTGAGTGTATATTTGAATGAGTGAGTGCATATTTGAATGAATGAGTGCATATTAGAATGAATGAGTATTGCCCCGTGAGTGGAGCAAACAGGGACTTTCTAAAACATTGAAGCTAGTTTACATGAGAATTTGAAAATATCTTACACATTCCTAGGAACTTATTTGCTCATGCTTCTTCCACAAAATGAGAAAAAATCATGAAGAGAGTAAAGTTTGGGAGAACTTGTTTAAATGAAAATCTTGCAACTATATCAAAAAATGACCCATTAGGAATGAGAAATATGTGGTAACATTTTGACTAGGTATATTGATGATACGCTACTGTTATGTCAACATAACTATTGTTATGTCACCACAATTGTTATTATGTCACAACAACTATTGTTATGTCACAACAAATTAGTCGACTTGTAACATTTTCAACCATTTGCAATAACTTAACAGGTGATGACATTTGTCATGTTAATATCTTTATATTCCTATGCCTTAAATAGAACTACACACTTTTAAATTATGGAAAAGAATGATGAATATCTTTAAAGCACTTATTATAACGATTTTCTTTATTTCAGAAATCAAAATCCGTAATGACAAAACAATGTAACCAGAGAACAAGGAATCTGAATCTTCGGGTAAGTTTCAACATGTTAATTTATTTTGTCTGTATTAGAGTTGCATTCTCTGGAACCCTTTTCAAGAGCTAAAGTAACATTCATCTACACTCTACAATATCAGAAATTGTTTATTTATATATAGCATATATCCAATCAGAATATACATAACAATACATATTGTTAGTACCTCAGTGTAAATACTCGCATCTGATTGGTCAATTAGCGGTCAACATTTTTGCCTGTACCTCACTTGTGCATCATGGGATATCATATTATTGACCGCGTATGTTACTGTACTACACTTGTGAATTATGGGAAATATGACGTCACAATGTTTACAGAAAAAACATGGTAGTCGGACATTTTGTACACGTTGATGAAAGTGATATTTTGACTTTTCTACACGACGAGTATATAGCAACAATACAAATAGAAACGCAAAATTAACATTAATTTTCTGGTGAGTACGCAGTTATGTGCCGAAAACAGAGAGTTTAGCTTCCACTGTCTTCAGATTTTCTTAAAAATTATTGCTGGCGTGGTTCATAGAAAATATTGTGAAATGAAGCCATGATTGATGACTGTCGTATATGAGTATTATTAGTTTCTTCTGACTAACAAAACAATTGTAGACCTCTTCATTCGGTTAACCGTCAAAATCATATACCTCGACTGTAAACCTTGAAACACTGTTGACCTCGACCTTCGGTCTCTGTCAACAGTAGCTTCTCGGTTTACAGTCTCGGTATACAATTTTGCCGGTTGACCTCTGGAGAGGTCAACAATTGTATACATTAAAACCTGTCTTTGTGGAACACCTTTGATACCTCTTAAAAAGTACTTCACATGGAGGGTGTTCTACTTATATATATTCATTTAACAGTAGGTCAATTGGTATTGGCACTCTGAAAAATGTTCCACTAACAGAGGTATTCCACTTCAATAGGTGTTCCACTTAACATGTTTCACTGTATTTGCTTATCTGAAACAACATTCATGTGTCATCCATACTTTCTTTTATAAAAGGGCATGAAAGCTACTTTTGAGATCAATTGTATATTTGTGAAAACATTTTTGAGATCGATTTCATATTTATGGAGTTGTAGGTTTCAGGGTAAGACTTGTTAGTCTTTTTACCCAGTATTAAGTTACTAATAACCAGTCTTCAATAATTCTGATGTTATTGGATGATCTCATCTTCTACAGCTTCAGCTAAAAGTATAGAAAATGGCATTTTACTATGACATCATATTCTCGGCATAGAGAGATACATATAATGGCAGATACGAATTATGTTATTACCTTTAGAAACTGTATTTGGAATCACATTCTATTGAATGCAAGTAAGAATATTATTCAAACCTTTTTGGGGTAACATTTTTTAATTCAGTATAATACCCATGCACACTCTTTTGCCAAATGCCTTTAGTGCCAGAAAATAAAGTAAATAATATAACACATATATTGTCCATCATAGGACATTGGAGAAAGGCAGTTTTGATATACTTGGAAGGTACCCCCATCTCTACATGAAAAAATGCCCCCCCCCTTCACGATTTGCCATCTTGCTTCATCAAAATCTGGACCTGTCCTTACCTTAAGGCAAATTATTTTGTATTGGCTAAATAACCCCCCCCCCCCAGCTGATTCAATCTCTTGAATATAATTCCGTTGGAAGTAGCCTGAGACTTGCTCAGGGACCTAATTCAGATAAATTTGCTCAAATCTGATTGGCAGGTGGTCCAGTCCGCGTGATCCATGAATGGTTTTTGCTAATGCGATGCGACATATTACTTGGATCTCGAGTTTCTCATATGAGCCCATATGATAGAACAAAGTGACTGAACGTGGAAACTGATGATGCGATTTGCTTGAAAGCAGGAAATAACTCCCGTAACCCATTCCCTGTAAAATTCCTAATAAGTAGGATAATTATTAACAATACGGGAAGGTGTGACCATATAGTGCTAATTAATATAAGATTACACATCTAACTCCATGCAATATCATATTATAATATAGTTTCTCCATTGCTGTCCTGTATGTCAGTGACTCCCTAGTTCATCAATATGCAATCACTTTTCCTCTTGCGGGACGGAACTGTTGGCAATCTTCCAAAAATTACACATTCAGATGTAGCGTATACGATATTAGATCATCAGTGAGAATTCTTCGATCTATATCACATTTACTGTGCGGTAATCAGAAATCTTGCTTTTTTGGAGTCATTGCTCAGAGTGTGACAGCTAGAAAAATTACAATTGACATTCATGGAGTTTTATTGATTCTGTTCTTTACTGGGTTTCTTTGATTCAGTTAAAGCTCTTCAAACTGCTACATTGGTTTTTATCTTGGTCGTTATGGTAACATGTATCATGAAATCACAAAAAGCAACATTCGAAAACACCCCAAATAACCAGATCACTAATCTGCTGTTTACTGTAACTTTGTAACAACAGAAACTGCCAAAGTATTAACATGTAGATTTTATTACTTGGTGTTCAGGGGTTGGAATTTAAACATTTGTAAAAGTGACAATTTAGGCTCTTAACCTAAATAAAGGTAGTACTTAAACCTGCTATCTTGATTTTGAACAAAACAAAGTCTGTTTCTTCGATTTTCAGTGGTTTTATGTTCTTGGAGAGGCCAAATTTAACCTGTGAAATGTTATATGGCAATATTGAGTGCACCACTGGCTTCTAATTTTACTCTTGAAAGCCCATGAGTATTTGAACTGCATCTGTATGCCTTTGACATTATTTGATTCAGTAATTTCTGTAAACTTTGCTTTAATGGCTAAATGCTATTTGTGTCATACTACACTTTTCATTTTCTTTACTCTATTTTGCGTTTTAAAACATACCCCCCCCCCCAGCAGTGAAATGAATGTGAAGTCTGTTGTGATTTGTCATGTAGAGGATGAGAGATAAGAGTATAAAGTTTCACCATGTAAACCTCTCTCCAAGTCCTTGGAATGTGTAGTTTATTGCCTTTGTTCTAGAGACAGGCTGTCTGCTGTTTATTTACAAACAATTAGACAGAAAAGACCTGTCACATCCTTTATATGTGGATGCTGGTCATCTTTTGTATCTTCAACCAAATGTCAAAATTTGTAAATTAAATTAAAATGAGAAATTTTTAAGTCGGTTTAATTCATTGATATGATCAGGGCTTGGTTGCTGACTTGACGTCAAAAGTTAAATATTGTGTTGTTGATTTATTTTTTATGAATTTTAAAAGCTGACGAAATGTATAGAACTTAACTGTCATTTTGACCTCATAATATCCTTGAATGACAGTTATGTGCACGTTACATCTTGACAGTTCGCCCGAACAGTTTTGGCAAAAGGGCACTCTAACAGTTTTTTTGTTATTATACAAAATGCAATTTTCTGAATAATAGTTTCATATTTCATTATTTTATGTCGGATCTAAGACATGAATTGTATTATGCTTCAAATACAAGGACCATAGAACTCTTATCGATTTTGCAGTATACTAATATTTGGCATTCTTCCAAGTCTATTTGGTCGCAATCCAAATGTGTAAATATATCCCGTGTGGGCCTATATGGATTGAACTCAAGATATTAGCCAGTGGTTTTACATTTAGCAATCAGAAACTATAGCACCTGTTTGCATCAGCAACAAAACCATAGAGATTGTCCAAACTCTATTAAATCTTTATAATCAACATACATTTATATTATAAGCTCCAGAATATCTTACCTATTTGCCAATGTTTATTCACCTGCTGTAAAAATATTTTTTCATTTAATTATGCTTTACTATATTAGCTTTCGCCTTGTATGAACTTTCTTTTGATGACGACTTTCATGATAAATGCTTTTATTAATTTTGATCTTATTTTGGAATTTATCTCATAACAATACGTAATACATAGTAAAGGGTCATCCAGTTGAACACTCGAGTCATTGTCCCGAATATTACTCAAACCATGTGGATTTTTTTCAGTTATGTATTTCAAAACATATGTTTGATGTTTGTTCTAATACACTGGTTTGAAAACAATTATGTTCTCAATAAAGGATATATGGGTTAACCTGACATGGGCCTGGATATTAATAGCAATCTACATTTCTATATTTCACGTTTATGAAAATAACTTCCTCAAAATATCTAATTTTGGAGTGAACTAATCCTTGCCTGTAGCTAGAGCATTGTAGTATTTAGCCAATTACTGTAAAACCTGCATATTTGCCCCAATCTCTCTATCTGAGCAACTTTACATTTATTTTATTACTTTTTCACCCTCATAAATGTTTCTGTTTCTACATCCCATTACCCCCATGTTAAGATATATTGTGAACACCAACTATTTCAAAACCTTTAGAGCAGTCCTAGATGTATGTAAAAACAGGTTTTACTGTACTGTTTTCGAAGCCTTGGTTCAAGTGATTTTTTCTAAATTAAAGGTAGTTGGAAAATTGATTGTGAGTGAAGTCATAGTCTAATTATAGAATAGAAACTCCTTGTATGTCAGTGACAATTTTATTACACTCCCATAAACTAAAAATATCTAAAGTAATTAAAGTTGACAAGTTAAGTCTTAAAGGCCATAACCTCGTGCCTCCCATTTATTGATTCTTAAAGACTGAAACCACTTCCTTCTAATAATCAAAAATATCTCTGAAATTTTTAATTTCCCCAAAGTTCAATGAAGATCATTCAGTCTGAAATCAAAGTACTAAGCAGTCTGCACTTAAAAATCAGTTTTGAATTGAGTAAAATAATATATACTGTTATTAATGGGTTTTGAGTATAAATTACATATATGGTTTTTATAACACATGTTCTTTAAGTATTTTGTAAATAGAATAATTCTGCTTGCAACGCGCGTGGGATGAAAATTAATACAATGTAAAAAGTATATAAATTGATAACAGACTAGGTGTTAATATACACGTACATGCAGTCTAGATAATATTTTGTACATGTTTTAAAAAAGTCTCTCAACTCTCTAATTCCAATATGCAACCTCTAGAATTGAAGTTAGTTTCTTATTTTCTTATATTTCTAGACAATTTAGAGCGTAGCCAACATACTGGTTCACCTTATTACTTGCTGATTTCTCTCTTTATGGCTCTGTTTTTGATTTTAAAATATGTTTATCATTGTATTTTATTCACGGGTGAGTCTTGCCAGAACAAAGTATAGACAGGTGTTTATACAGTACATAGATACTCTACGTGTAGTAATATGGCATGACATGAATTATTGTGCAAACCACAATATTTGTAAGCATGTGTTTTGGCAAATACACAGAAATATATTCATCTCAAACTGATGGCATCAAGTTCTGTATTATCCCCCCTCCCTCCTACCCTCAAAGGTACTCTCCCCCTGGTGCCCATTACCCTTCCATACCCTTTCTAGCTCAAATAGATGTGGTGAAATAAAGAGTAGGGGATGAATAAAACGTTATATACCATTTAATTATTCCTAAGTAAAATAAATGATTTTGTGGGAGGACATAATACATGGTAGTCTGCTAATATATACCGTATTCTCTGTTATTACCGCCCACCATCTAATAAGCGCCCAACCTGGTTTATGTGGATTCATGCGTTCATCGGGACTGATGGGAGCTGAGTGAACGAAGATGTGAAATGCTTCAGTTCAGGAAATGCCCCTTGTAGATAATTATGAGTATTTTTAGAATAGATTTAAAACTTAAGCTGTAAAAGTAAGCGGCTCAAAGATGTGACAAAAGAAAACAAAAAACAGAATAATACAGATAATTTTAGATTGTAATTTGTAACATATGCTTTGACATTTTGTTTATTTTGTGTTACTCAATGTCATTGGTGATAAAATAAGACAAAATACATCGTGATATGGATTTTAGATTTTAATTTGTAATGTCAACTTTATCAATGTCATAAAAATAAAAGTAATATTCAAAAACAATTCATAATCCATAACATGTCACCTTGTATTGACATGTTTTTAAAACTTCTTAACTAAATAAGGTTACGCATCAAAAGTTTAATATCTTATATAAAATTAATGTAATTTAATTTCCCTTCTTGCCCCTCTTTAAATGAAAATTGAGAAATGTTGAAAATATTTTTACCTCAAGAATAAGGTGATTATCTTTCATAGCATTCTATCATATTTGTGCAACCAATAGTGTTTTAGAATAAACAGTCACATATTGTTGCTTTGAGAAACAAAGAATGAAAAGAATTATTTTACATGATATATGTTGTGGTTTTGAGTAAAAGCGAGGCATGTCAACTTTTTTGTATGATTATTTCTAATAGAAATTGTTGTTTGCTGCATTTATTCAAATCATGAAAATGCTTTTATCTTGTTACAGTTTAATTAGTAAATGTATGTGGTAAAATTTAGTTTTGTCATATTGTTGAAGTTTAAAAAAATGAAGAATTTGAATTCTATGTTTACATGTATTTTTGAAATGCTGATTATATGCATCGTATGTTATGCTATCATGTTATTTAATGAACCATCTTGAGCCTGAGTACATATGTTGAAAAATATAGTGTAGTAAAATTATTTAACTTAATTCCTGGAAAATTCCACTTTTTTATATTGCTAAACATAATGTTGCGATTACTGCCAGTTTTCACGTCTTCCACCCTGATAGGCTGTAGGATTGCATGTATTCTCCACTCAGCAATCACAAAGCCGTATCATTATTGATTACAGACAATGATATACCATTTCATAAAGCCTGGTCTTAACTTCTCCTATTTCATGATTTGCCTTATTAATTATTTATCTAGGAAATTGATATATTTTGATTTGAACAAATTTACTGGTTTTATGGCTGTTCTCTGATCTTCTCTGTGAGTTGTTGCTCTTATATACTTGAGTATTCTCGTCATTTTCATTGTAGATGTTCATTCATTTATAATTGACTAACCAACCATTAAATGTATCCAGGGGTTTATTAATATTGGGTATACATTATAAAGTAATAATTGTTATCATTCTTTAGTAACACAAAAATAATACTTTCCTATAATTTAATCATGGTAAATATAAATGTACATGTCAGTAGTGTAAAGAGGGGTGGAAGATGGAAAGAATGCGGACAGGAATCCCGTAGACCACTGAACCAGAGACCACATACCCCTCAGAGACCACATATCCCACAATTTTTGTGGTCCAACCCACATTCAACATTATAGTGGAACCTTACATAAATATGACCGATCATTTCATCATTCTGATAACGTATCAGTCAATGCCTCGTGACACATGTCTCTCTGGACCATATTTCAAGATTATGAAATGCATGTTACCTAATTAAAAGTAATAATAATGTTATTATGACACCATCATATAAATACCTATTTATGAAATAATGTTATCGCTTAGTACTTAAGAACAGTAACTTGAGAAATTTCTTTGAATTTTGTAGATTTATTATTGAATTCCTTTCAGTATTAAAAATGAAGATATCAGAAATAAGATAGTTCTTAAATAACCATAGCACGTATGTTTAGAGTCTCTGCGAAGTATATCTATTCAGAATTATGTTTACCTTCCACTTTGAACAAAATAAAACATTAAACCAGTATGATATGAAGTTTGTATACTCCCAGTTCACCTTGATTAAACTGGTATCAGAATATTTGGAGTAATGTGTATTTATGATATTTTCGAAATGAAACAAATCAATATTTCAGACTATAACTAGTGTGTTAATAAAGAGAGAGTTCTAAAGTTCTGTTTCATCTTCGTTAGCATGACGTGCCCTCATGTGACTTATCAAACCAATACGTGACGTACAGTTCTTTTGGCACACGTTACATTGATAGGGGAGCTGTAGTGTGGCCCAGTTAATATCACTCAGATTACTGAACGTAGTTGCTATAGATTCGGGAGACGTTGGTGACTCCATTAAATCCTGATGACGCCATCTCCAATTAATCCTTTTTCTCAGCCAAACCCTCACTGAAATTTCCATAAAAACATATTTGGATTACATTTAAATCGAAATACCCTAAGTAGTAGTTATGATTAATACACTATACTAGTTGAAGCTAATGATGTATGAATTGTAAACTGTTTATATAGCTAAAATCAATTGGGTAATATCAAACAATACTTAATTGGGGTTTAATTTCAATGAATTATTTTCTCAGTTATCATTAATTGCCGAGATCAAACATATCATCCTACCTATTAGAACAAATGCTATGATGATACAAAGTATTATTCCGAATGCTACGCCAATGTATACGATTTCCATGTTTCCGTTATTTGATGTTACATCGGCTATATCGTTCTTCGTAGGAGATATATACGATGCCACACTTGTCATCTCGGTATGATGATGCTGAATACAATTTCCACCGACGATTTCATGCGGGAAATCTTTACACCTCCACGATTCCTCACAAGATAAGACGTAGCCATATTTATATTTCTCACAAACACACTTTAGGGGACATTTTACAAACTCCATTTTCTCGAATAGTTGCATACAATGTACTACATTCAACTGTTGTGAACAAACCTAATTGACCAGACCAAATTTGGGAGTTATTCAAACAATGTATTCGCAAATGGTCAAGTCAAGTTACACGTTTTTTAGTGAACCTGGGTGTGAGCGTGTAATATTTCAATCCCCGGGATAACTGTCCCGCTCTTAATTCTCTTTTCCAATTACAAATAGTTTACTATTATAGTCAACCGACCGAGTAAACAGCATACGCGGGAACACGAATACGTTCAAAGACAAAATCATTTTTTAAAAAACGCGTATCTTAACCGACCCCTCTCTCATTCTATCATTCTTTGAATTACTAGTCTTAAGATGTTTATATTAGATTGACATTACATTCAGTAAGTGCACATTTGCAATATTGCATATTATATCTTGGAGATAGTTTGTTTTGAATCATCTCTGGGTGTCCATGGTGTAACTGATAAAAACAATCTTCCTAGTTTATCCGCATTTGATTCATCTCGATATGATCACGTTGAAATTGATAAAACATGCGATTCTTTGATCCACATCCCACATACTTGAATGACTAACCATTATAATCTTTCGTTACACAAGAATTGTAAATACCATTGAAGATAAGATGTAGCTTATGCAACGCGTGTTTTACTATAAATACCACGTGTCCCACATGCATTGACACTACTTGCAGAATGGATCCCATGAAGCACTCATGCGAGATTTGCGCAAAACCATTCAGTACGTTGAATGGTTTGACAAAGCATTTAAATCGCGTTCATGTTCCCTCGCAACATGAATGTCCAGGCTGCAAAAAACTATTTAAGAGAATTGATACTTTGAGACGACACATGTGGAAGTGCCAAGTCTATCAACATGTAAGTAAAAATTTTATTCTACCGCATTTGCGAATCATGATCATTGTTATTCAGTTTACTGTATTTCATTTTAAACTAAACATTTTTTCTCATTAAGTGTGTAAATGAAAAAATCTTGTGTAGTGAAAAGTATATTTGAGAATTTCAGATCGAATGCAATTTACAGGAATGGATTACTTTGTATCATTTAAAATATAAAATAGAAGAACATGGAGTACTTTAATAGGCTTTAGTAAGCTGTGGATTTGTTCGTGACATATTTCAAATGCTATAGAGAAGTAATGATAATTTATGATTTCACAATTCAGATTTTTTTGATTCGTTAATATGCACTCAATAAATTAATCTGCGAAAGTACCATCTTAATTGATACACCTTGCATGCATGGTGTATTTTCTATTCACGTGAACCCCCATTTTGTAACCGTAATGTTTATTTGAGATATTATTGCTTTATGTAGGATCAACGTCAAGCTTGTCTTGGTGAATCAGCAGGATCAAGCAGTACCCCTGATGTGGTGATAGAACCACCAAAAGAAAAACCAGTAAAAAATCCACCCAAAAGAAAAACGTCCGTGAGTAGAACGTTTCCTTATGGAATTCATAATCATTAAAGTGTGTTGCTGATTCAAAATTAATGCTAACATGTATAGATAACATATTCCTTTAACAGAGTCCGTGATCGTTACGTTTTTTGTTTATCTATGTAACATTTAATAGAATAATCCTTTAATTGTTAATCCAATATTCGATCACAATTCCAATATTGTTTAGGATATATTCAATAATTGGCATTCTTGAAATAATTGGAATTTAAGCGTATAATAGTTATAGTTACTCATTGCATTTCAGAAAAAACAGCCAGTCGATATCATAGCGCCTAAACCCCCCTCCCCTATAACACTTGAGTTAGTGGATGCCGTTCCCAATAATATAGATGATTCCCCAGTTATAGAGCTCGAGGACCACGAACCCGTCATACGCCCATGGCGTACTTACAATTGCCCAGTAAGTGTTACATTATTGACTCTGCAAAACGTAAATTATAAATCCACTAGATAACCGTAAATATATTGTGACAATACATTGTGAACCAAGATAACAGAGATGAATATAAAAATGCATATCATTTTTCAGGAATGTCCAGTTGTTTTTACATCTCGCTCGGCCCTCTGGAACCACGAGGTAGCCGAGCATACCTCCTTACCAGACGATGCCCCACCAACGTCACCGTTGTATAGGGAAGACGACCTGGATGGGAAACAAGTCTCCTCGTCAACTTCCGGTCAACAACAAAATGGAGATGATTTTTTCTCCCTGATATCATCAACTGATACAGAGAGAAACGAACTTCTCAAACAGCTGCTGTTGACCACTCAACAACAATCCGAGCACTTAAAAGTGCTCATAGAGAATCAAGTAAGTTTGTCAACCTATTTTCTTTACTTTCTATTAACATATCCTATCATGTCCAGCCCTTTGAAATCATTCTTACATACACTAACATTAACAAGTAACAAATAGTAACCGATAGTTTGATTTTATGTTTATCTAGATGCAACTAACCAAGCTGTTGTCATCTCAAAAAACGAACCAAGCAGAGAGAAAAAGGAAATCAGAAGAACCCCTCCCAGCTCTGAGTCCCCCTCCCCCAAAAAAGAAAATGCAGTTTACTGTAAGTTCAATACATAGATCAGGTTCTACGCATGCCCATTATCAAAAAGACATTTAGATTTTTTTTTAAATACATTACAGGTTGCATAGTGATAGCATATTATTAATATCATTATACCATTCCTATATCATTGATATAATTAAGGTTCTAAACAAAACATTACTAATTTTTTGTTTTAAATATAGATGGAGGAGTTGAATGAAATCAGGGACGCAACCCTCGCTTGGCAAAATGATGATGATTATGATGATGATACCCTTAATATAAAGAGCTTACCAAGTGCGTAATGCTTATAGGTATTTAGAGATTTTTAATTATATCAATTAGCATGAGTAAAATATATGTAGTTAATCCTGTCTTAATGAACACCTTTCTCGAGTGATCTCCCATTTTCAACACATACTCCACTCATGAAATATCCTTTCTGTAGTAAACACCTGTCTATAGTGTACACAGTTTTATGTCTACTGTATGTACACTGATTGTATTGTGTAGTTTACATATACTGTACGGGATTCTTTTAAATATTTTATCATTTACTTTGCAGAAAAATATAAATGCAGAAACAAGAGATGTTCATCCAGTTTCGAAAACAGGAGAGAGCTGCACCGTCATCGCATGGAACATCATTTTCAAGTCGGCGGGTCCGTCAAATCAACACCATGGACCGATGAGAATGATGCACCATGGATCATGGACGATGGCACCCAGGATGAACATTTAAAGAAAGAATATCTGGTAAATAAAAAACTTATTTTAGCTAATGACAAGGTGAACGATATGGTTTCCATTTACAATTTCCCTACACCCCCGAATCTCTCTAGCAACGATCTGGTTGATTTTTTTGATTTTGTCTACCAGCAACAATCCACATCCTTTAAATTCAATATGACGGTTTCAATGATTCTCCAAAATATTGAGACGGGGCGCTATAGATACTTTGCTGCAGGACCCAATAATTTCCAATTTGAAATTCCGCTACTTGTCTCAAATCTTACAGAACTGGAAACGGCCAGAGGAGAAATAAAAAAATTATCACTCGAAAATTTTACACAGCCTTTAAAGGAATCTACAAAGTGGAAAGCTGCTCTCATCACTAACATTCATTATCTAGTGTATCAAACTGATTACATCATATCAAACAGTCGGGTTAATCTACCCGATTATATTCAAAATAACAAGTCTATTATCAAATTGACAAAAAAGCCTAATACAAACACGCATTATTCAGACAATCTATGTGTGTTCAGGGCTTTAACTCTTGCCAAGGGTACACCATTGCTTCCAGTAAAAGCTTTTGAGCATCAAGTTCGAATTATGTATCATCAATGGAGACAGTACGTAATTGACAATGATTATGTCCAGCACATTCAAGTACCTGAAAATTATACATACTATGAAGGTTTTAAGTTGAAGGATATTCCATTTTTCGAAGAATGCTTCCAAACATCCGTCTTCATTTATGAACTTCAATCTATCGCTACAGCTCAAAGTTTGTACCATAGTAGCGATCAGTTCCCTACAATAATGCATTGCAATCTTTTCGAAGATCATTTGAGTTACATACGAGATATCAACAAATTTGCTAAAAAATTTCAATGTGGAACGTGTGATAAGTTATTCTCTCGTTTAGATAGTAGAAACAAGCATCAACGTGTCTGTAAAAATCAATCAAATTATAAATATCCAGGGGGGTATTGGACGCTTAATAAATCTATATTTCAAACCTTGGACGAGATAGGCGTGCACGTAGATCAAAATGAAAGATTCTCGGAAAGTTTTGTTTGCTTTGATTTTGAGAGTTACTTGAAACCCCTCGAGGAAAACAGCACTGAGACTACATCAACCACATTAACTCATCAGCATATTCCCGTATCGGTCAGTTTGTGTTCAAATATCCCGGGACATACAGAACCCCAATGCATTGTTAATGGTAACAATCCATACGATCTTGTTGAAACGATGCTCGAAAAGCTAGCAGCTATTCAGAGCACATTTTTTGAAAGTCAACTAGATAAATACTCCACTTACATACAATCGTTAGATTTGTTAATAGAGCAATATACACCACCTGCAGAAAACTCGGATACAAGTGATCCAGAGGATCTAAGCGATCCTTATGGTACACTTCAATTTCAATGCAAATTAAATCAAACCAATAGCTGGTATAGTTTTCAAAAAAGACTACATCTCATCTCGGAAAGCTCAGCTCCGAGTAGCTCTGATAATGACGACTCACTGTCTAGTGACATTTCAGATACAGAATCAGAACACAGTGTTCGAGATAACGACCCCAAACTTCCCAATGTACATAATGTGAATAGTCTTTCGCATTCGAGTCGCAAACAAATTGCCAAAAAACTGAAACACATAAAAACTCAGTTTTATAATTATCTCAAAGAATTAATCATTATAGGATTTAATTCTAGTCGTTACGACCTTCCATTGCTTAAACAATACCTTCCCAAAGCCTTGAATCTCGATAACAATCTCCAGTTTTTAGTTAAAAAGAACAATGCTTATCAATGCATCTCGACTAAAAATGGTTTCAAGTTTCTGGATATCAGTTCATATTTACCACCAGGTACGTCCTATAAACAGTTTCTGAAAACATTTAAAATCCCAGTCAACAAGGGATTCTGGATGTATGAATGGTTTGAAAATCCCGCTCAACTTTTACTCGATACAATGCCCGAAAAACATCATTTTTATTCAACTTTGAAACAATGCAATACATTAGAAGAGGATCATTTAGAATGGATAAAAAATGGTAAACGGGGAAATGAACCGCCGAGTTTAGAACAAAACTATAATTTCATGTTAGAGGTTTGGGAAAGTTTACCGAAAGAATCTCGCAACATTCAAAGTCTCTTGGAATGGTATAACAATTTAGATGTTCAACCTTTTTGTTCAGCTGTAGAAAAAATGGTGAGAATGTATCGTGATCAACACATTGATATGCTTCGCGATGTCATTTCCTTACCTGGCATTGCAAAACGCATATTGTTCAGATATGGCGAGCAAGCAGGGGCACATTTCCCTCTCTTCAATTCAAAATTCTCGGATACCTATAGAACTATTAAAAATAATATCATAGGTGGACCGAGTATTATTTTTAATAGAGCTCATAAAAAGGGAGAAACCTTTATAAGGAATAATTCAGAATTCCCGTGTGAACGGATCGTTGGCTTAGATGCTAACGCTTTATATTTGCATAGTCTTACTCGTGAAATGCCAGTCAATCGTTTCAATGTCAGAAAGGCAGAAAACAATTTCCAAGTTTCAAAAAATGAACGTTTTGAAATGATGTACACATGGATTGAATGGGAAAATCTACTACCTGAAAATGATTACTTATATCGAATGAATAATGGCGGGAAGGAAGTCTACGTTGGTACGTATCCATGCGATGCGTTTTCAAGCGCCAATAAAACTGTTTTGCAGTTCGATGGTTGCTACTTCCACGGTCACGATTGTTGGTTGACCAAAAACGCGCAGTCTACAGACGAAGGTCGGAAACAATTTCAATTGAGACAAGTGAACACTGAAAAACGTAATAGTTTCATCAAGAGTCAAGGCTACAAGTTGATTATAAAACACGAATGCGAATTCAGGGCAGATTTAGCTTCAAAAAACAAATCAGCTAGACGCCGTCTTCCTTCCGGTGAAAATATTACTCTATTTGATTTTGAAAAATCGAAACGTCTACCATTTCACAAACGTTATCCCAGAGAAATTCATGATATTCAAAACATTACAGATGCTGTTCTGGATGATACCCTTTTTGGAATGGTAGAAGTTGATATCAAAGTTCCCCAAACTTGGCCGAATGAACACTTAAAAACAAAAGCCCACCGTCAACTCGGTAGAGATGTTACACCTTGGGATTATTTTAAAGAATTCTCACCTATTTTTTGTACCTCTGAGGTTAAATTCGAGGATGTAAGCAAACATATGCAGGATTATATCAAAGATCAAAACCTTTCACAGAAACCCAAACCTATGTTAGTAGGTGCTATGTCGGCCAAAAAAATACTAATCACCACCAGTCTCTATCGATGGTACGTAGAGCACGGGTTGCAAACAGAAAAAATTCACCAAGTGATTGAATTTGATCGTATGTCATGCTTCAAGGATTTCGTTAAGTACGTTTCCGATATGCGAAGACAAGGGGATGTTAACCCTGATTTTGAATTACTTAGTCTTATCGCAAAACTTATCGGAAATAGTGCTTACGGGAGCCTTCTCACGTGTCAAGAAAGGTTTAAAGATCATTTTTTTAGGAAAAATAAATTTGAAATTAGACGCCTCATTAACACTCCACAGTTTAGAAATTTGACTTCTATTCAAGATCCCTTCAATCCCGAGGATGATCCAATTTTTGAACTAGAAACTGCTAAAAAACAAATGAAGTTGAACCTTCCCGTCTACTTAGGCTATACTATTTTAAATCACGCGAAAGAGCATATGCTGAGATTTTTTTATGACTTTATTTACGAGTATCTCGATCATAACAAGTTCCAATGCATGGAAACTGATACGGACTCGTTGTATCTCGCTTTATCTGAACATGACTTGGTTGACGCCATGAAACCTTCACACAAGCAAAAATATCTTAACATGTTAACCAATCAATGTTCCGACGACATTACCCCAGAATGGTTCCCGCGTACATGTTGTCAAAAACACATAATGTTCGACAAGCGACAGAGTGGTCTTATGAAACACGAACAGACTGGTTCATGCATGATATGTCTTTGCTCAAAAACCTACATAGTCACCGATTCAGAGTCACCCGATAATCCTGATAAAGTATCAACGAAAGGTCTCAATAAGCATTCACTAATAAATCCGCTTCAAAGTTTCGAAAAAGCCCTCAAGTCTCAGATCAATGAACCTACTTTGAACCGTGGATTTCAAGCTAAAAACAATTCCATATACACATACAACATGAATAGGAAAGGCTTCTCCTATCTCTACATGAAACGCAAGGTCAGTGATGATGGTCGCAGCACTGAACCACTCGATATTACTGTCACACCCATAGAAAAATATTAATGGAAACCATGTTTAATCAGCTTTTTCATTGAGTTAAAAACTGTTTTTTATTTTCCTGGATACTATAAGTTCTATATTTTATATAGTGTATACTTTAACAACAACAACAACAACAAAACAATATTGTATATGTTTCAACAAAACTATGTACATAATACAAGCTATATTGATTGTTTGATATTTTATCATTACAATTAGCATGTACATATAGTGATTTTTATAGAACAGTGTTCAAGCAATAACAGTTTTGCATGTTTCACCAGATTGATGTATATATAACATACAGTCACAATATCAATTGAAAAATAAATATATAACTTTTTTCATGACAATACAAGGTGTGAACCATATACACTTTGCAAATGTACGTTCGATTGATTGTGTAATTTTCTATTTGTGTACAATATAAACATATGTATATAATATGCTATAGAAATACATTTGTATAGTCTCTACATTGTCTTTGCGCAATTAGCTAGTTCTTCTTAATAAAATGAATTAATGATCTAAACTAATTTGATTGATTGTTTGTTTGTTTGTTTGATTGATTGAAAAATTAGTCCCTACTACGAGATGTCCATGTTAACCATTTAGATGTTTGTTTTGCTCTATGCTTCTTTGCTTTCACTTTAACACGTTTGTTAGCGTTTGTTGATTTCAAATTATATATTTTTGAAGAGAACAAATTTTTAGGCACATTCATATCAAGAAGCATTCTATAAAAATACTTCCATCCAACAGGTTGCTTAGTTGTCCAGGGAACAACGATATAGTATAACAATTCGCTTATGTGAGAATCAGTATATCGTTGACCATCAATAGTAACTATCCCTTTCTCGTCCCAACTGATGCGATCTGATCCGCTATCTGTGATGAAATTCAATAACAAAGTGGCTTTACTTCTCCATTTTGGTGATATCACTTTCAAAAATGTAGCATTATCGATTGCTGTCTCCGAGTTAACTTTTTGAGGAACATTTGTTAATTCATTGATACCATCATCATCATTCGAGTGTGGGAGCACTTGTTTTTCCTCAACTGTAGACTGGTCTATATCATTTCCAGAATTATGCATTGATGCATTTTTAGTTTCTAATAAATGTTGATATTTTTCATACGGAATCAACACTGATTTTTTCATGATGATTTCTCTCGAAGGTATGTCTTCAGTTTTTGTTTAACGCTTTTTAATACGTCACCAACAACTTTGCTGTGTCTGACTAGTGTAGCTCTTTGTTTCAATATGTGTTTCGATGCCAACAATCTAATAAAGTTCTTGTATCGTCCAAGGGTTTTCTTTGAGCGGTTGCTAATTGGTAATGAGCCGTGTAAAATATTCAATGTTATTTCACTCAAAGCTTTAAGCTGATTGTCAGTTATGGTTGAAAGCAGAACTCGACGTTGTGACTTATGTGTTGATTCCAGAAAAATCAAAAATATAATGTTTTCCCTAACCGATTTGCTCATGTCAGTTGATTAAGTTATCGCGTAGATCCAGGTGTCTTCATCGGGAAAAATATTGGTTCTGAAAGCATAATAAACATCTCACACTTTTATACACGTAATTGTCTATAATGCATTGGGTTGAATATTCCACACACAATTGTAACAAGTTACAAGTACATCTTTATTGTGAATTCAGAAACGTTCCCGTTCTGACAAGACAGAAGATGATCAGTTTTATATCATGATAGAATGATGAACTCAAACTATCTTGCGTGTCACTAGATTACTTTCTCCAAGAGGTCCACATACATGGTAATTTAGTTAACCACGTTCTGTGATAATAAAGTAGATCTATAATAATCACCCACCTTAATCTAAGATTATCATCTGCTTGTGGGTGCATGTCGATTAAAATGTACCCATATTGCCTGGTCATCACTGCATCTCTGTAGGCTTGCATGAATTTTTTACTATTTCCATCGAATAACTGCCTTCCTAAACAAGCTATTTGATCGGTCCCACGCATATTTCTAAATAGGATAATGTATTGAGAATTCAAACTAAATTGCCTCCAGACTCCCGTTCTCATGAATATATTTTGAGTGATAACGATCAAAGAAATATGACCGTGGTGACATCCCACAGTTGCCATTTGCTCCAGATCACGACTCGACGAGGTTTGAAAAGCTAAGTCATCTAATACATAACACGTGTGGGAGTCCTTGTGTTTCATCATTTCCTCCCAGACGGGTAACCCTTGGTGAAATTCAATATCAACGTTATTTTTTGTTTTCTCTATTTCCGTGTAAATGTCTTGCCATATTGCGTAGCAGAAAATCACTTTTCTCGGAGGGTTAGGAGTAAACATATCATTTATATTTCTTATAAGTTTCATCACGAAATACGACTTGCCGGAGTTGGAAGGTCCACTGATTATAATAGTTGAACAAGATTTGAATTTGATTTCATCCATTGTGCGTAATATTATTGTTTTTTTGCTACTGAAAATCTTTCACACTTGTCTCCTTCAACCAACTATCGAATTTACTACTGTAATTAAGCCAGCGAACGAGCACTTGTTTCTGCCCTTTAAATCGTCTTCTGCCAACGATTTTTTCAATTCTAAAAAGTTGATTTCTCCGGATACTCGTAGAAAGCAGTTGTGATTCGTAGAAAGCCCCTTTAATACTTTCTCCATTTAGATCCTCAAGAAGATACGTTGGCGGACTTGTGTGATTTATAGATTTTATTATAAATATCTCTTGACTCCAGGACATTAGGTAACCAGGTGTATAATCTGAGCTCTTATCCAACGAGATCCGTACTGTTTGATTTTTCTCGAATTTCGGTTTAAATACAGAAGGGTGTTTTATATAGGTTTCATAATATAGTTTATCCCACACTTTATCTTGATTAGCGATGCTAACCTCTGATGGGCTCATTCCTATGGATTCCATAAATGATGCATTAATAGAGTTGACAATATCTGAAAGAGTGGATAAATATTCGAATGTGTTATTGGCGTACATGTATCGTACCAAACGTTCCTTCAAACGCCTAATCCCATTTTCAGCCATTCCAGCTTTCATAGTTCCAAAGGCTAAGATGTGATCAATTTTCTCTCGATTCATGTAATCTTTCACATATCTGTTTATGAATTCCCCGCCCTGAAACAAGAAATAAGATTTTATAATTTTTTCCTCCTATGGTTTCATCATTATTAATATCTACAAGACAAGATTTAGTTTTTTAGTTATCAGAGGTGCTGTACCAAATTACAGGTGTCAGTTGAACGCCTAATTTGGTACAGCCCCCGTGGTTATACGAGTTATTAATTAAAAGCTAAAGCATACTGGACAGATCAGCGACATGTCATACCTGATCGGTTCTTATTTGCAGTGGAGTAGGCATTGTATCTTTAAGTCCTTCAAGTGCAGATACAACTTCTTGTCCCTTTTTCGATTTTAATGGACTCACCCACATATAACGGGATAGGGCGTCGACGATCACTAACAAATAGCTTATCTTTGAATTATACTTTGTGTAAACTTTCATATCTGCTAGATCCATATCATACATTTGATTCATGGAAGAGACTATAATTTTCCGTCGTTTCTTGATTTTCTTTGGTTTTTTAAACAACGCATACGACTCTTGATCATTTATCCAGTTTTTAACTTGAGATTTACTGATGCCCAATGCTCTAACCTGTCTCCAGAGTTGCATTGGACTCGAAAACGATCCTGGCTTATCTGGGCTATAATAAGCTGACTTTAGAGCATTTTTCTTTACTCGAGTCAGTTTCTGAACTGGTCTTCCAACAACCTCCATTATGTGTAATGCGAATCAATACAAAAGTAAAGAATGATTATTTTATACTGTTACAATATGTATTTATTTATTTTCTGATTGAATTACATGCTTCTTCATTGTGGAAAGGAGCTAACAATATGCTTATACTTTAGTGCTAAAAATACCTTAGCAAATTCATCATTATAACTCAGATTATGTTTTGAAAATGAATTAACTATACATTGCATAGTGGTGTTTCTGCATCGTTTATATAAATAGTATATACAATGATGTCCACAAGTGTTATCTAATCCCTGAATCCGAGTGTTATTATACAAAAAACGTGTGCTGTTGTTCACAAGCACATCCTGAAATAGAGTACTATAATAGTCCGGGGCTTGTCCCATAGAATCATAAAATTCAGATGTGTCCTCAAAGAATGCAAACGCACACCAATGTTCTCCCCTCAGTGAACTGTCTTGCGTGTTGACAATAAAAAAGGCTGGTTTTCTTATCACATTTGTGGGTAGCTGGTTCAAGGCGTACACACCGTGTGAGTGTTGCCGTAGACACGCATCAGAGTCCATAATCCGTTCAAGTTGATATGTATTCATCATTACGTGAGTGTAACACCACGAAATCGATCGATTTCCAAAACTCGAGGAAATGTTCCCAAGACCACTACACAGATTGGTTCTTGGAGGGCAGATTCAAATCGTCCTTCTAGTTTTAACTGTCCAGTTTTAAGAAGTGGAAATACTGATTTATGATCATCTACAGCATTCAATTGAAAACGGAAAATCGTAGTCCCTTTTTTAAAGTCTTCTTTACTGATATCATTATCGATATCGTGACTGGGTAAAGATGCATCAAAAAGTCTCAGATAAGCAGTCAAATACTGTTCGCTCTCAGTTAGATCTTCGGAAAATTTCAAAGTGAGCGGTTTCGAAGGAACATCTTGTGAATCAATCTGAGTTGTTAAACTAGATAGGTTGAAGTGATTTAGGTAGAGGGGGTTGGTATCATATGATCCCGCATAGGCCCGAGCTGACACAAAGATCGCAGTCAGACAGGATGGTATTCGTCCTTGAAATATGTTATCCCAGGAAAAGTTAAAGTTACCCGTAGCTAAACTTTTCACCTTGACTTCTACATCCTGATAAGGATATCTGGCTGGTGATCTAAGCAAAATGTCATTATGAGCTTTTATAATAGCGGGATTAACTTCTACCATGCATGTCTCTAAGTATGCATCAGTAATGATTAACCGCCACTTCTGATTGTCTTTGGAAACTAGGCAAAATTCACTACTATTAGGCCACACCTTGATTTTAATTTCTACACCGTTCAGTAGCAAACGATCGGATTGTAGAAAACTTTCGTATATTGGACCGACCAGTTCCACGTCACGACTATTTCTATAATCCATATAACGAACTGTTAATCCAGGATTTCCACCAGTCCAGACATCATTTGCAGACGGATCAATTTCATCTTTTATATAACCTTGACTCTGTAACCAAGATTGTTTATCTCCCAGGGAAAAGTTTTGCAGAACATGTAGATAGGCTTTGTATGCAAAATCTGGTGTAGCCGTTGTAATGGAGTTTTGTTGTATTTGAATGTCTACTCGATTCCATAATGTTTGTAAAAGTAAATTTATTGGCCCACATTTCTGAGTCCCTAGTAAGTCATTCGGATCCCAATTCATAATAGCTCCATTTTCCTGAACGATCTTTACTTTGACGTGCAGACGAGAGCGCTTTAAACTCACATAGTCCATACCATTATTAGGGATATTAAACTCTATGCATGCACCAGGAGTTATGCTTGACGTCGGTCGATGTTCCACCCATTTCAATTTCGAAATACTACTATCAGTTAATGGAGTGTTGAAAACCATAAGTTCTGATGAGGACGATTCATCACTTCCTATTAGCTTTTCTGCCATGTTTCTTTTTCTTTGTTAATATATCACTTATCACGGGTGCTTTACGCTTTAAAGAAATATGTTTGGTTTTTGAATCGCGTTTTACTGCTGGCTTCTTACGGAGTTGTTTCACCGAGCGTCTATGCTGTCTGCTGTCAATTGTTGCTTTGGGAGTACCTGGGGGTAGCAGTGTCCTTTTAATAGCATCTTTCAATCTTTTCTCCCTTTTTAAATCGGCGCTAGCTCTCTCGACAACAGCTTGAGTTGGGGATACGAGATTAATTGTGGAGCCTCCTTCTTGGTTATTTTTGATTGAATATTGATTATCATTTATTGATATATACTTTTGAGTTTTTTTGGATCCCATAGGTAAACTGCGATTTACTGAGGATGCAAAAAACTGTTCCCATTTACTCTGATCCGGTGTGTATGTGGAAAATCTCATGATTGAGGCTAGAAATTGTGTATTTTTCTAAAGTGTAGTACGCAGTAGAATGTATCGCTGTTAAATGAAACATCTTCTGTTCCTTTGGCTGCTTTTATAGTAATGGATATGTTTTGGAATCCCGATGGTATAACGGGTTTATAGAGAACAGGGTTATAAGACTGATAATTCCCAGTGTAGAATATATCATCCTGGGTAGCGTATACTTGTCTCAAGAGCGGTGCATTCTCTCCACCAACCACAGATCCGTAACACAAGTCACAAAGCACATTCCATACAGTCCTCTTGTATATAGTAGGATGTCTCAATTCCACCAAACCAACTTCCCAGTGCTCGTTGGGGTGAAATGAAATATATTCCGGTAATTTAACTGTGAACTTGGTGTTTGTGTTAGCGGGATATACATCTAAAGAATCTTTGTTATTCAAATATACATAGAATTGTGAAGTCATGTTTCAGTTTCAACAGATCTGATAGTTATGGCATGTGGTTTTCTCATTCAAAGAATATATATGCGATGAGATATGTATGTTTTATAGAATGTTACACCAGAGTTACTGGGAGAGGGGGGGGGGGGGGGGGGTACAAGAAACTATATTGTAAAATATCTGGAACCAACCTCACATATTAATACAACTTTGATCCATAAAACAATAACTACGTAGTTCTTTTACAAGCTTTATTTACTTAGGTTTTAAAAATATCTACACTGTGTGTATTATATTCATTAATTTGCTGAAAGTTATGAACAGCAGTATTTAGAGTTCAGACAATATTTTCATCGAAAGTCTATAAATTCACGTTTTTTTTCTGGAAATAGTCTATAGCAGCATTTAAACTATTGTTAACTGATTCACGAGTATCATCATTCCCTCCAACGGGTGTGTAATGAAGGCATGCTTCAACCTCCTCAGATAAATCTAGTTTTCGAAATCCATTAATGTTTATTTGCACCCAAGATTTGTTGATGTCCTCGTGAAGCCCCAAGTGGTTTTGTAGCTTTTTGTAGACTTCGAACACATCATTGTTTGATAACATTTCCAAAGCAGTTCCGTGATCAAAATCAACCTCCTCTAGGCATCCGCCTGGTCCCATGTGCTGAAAACATACAATAAATTTAAATTAGAGATAAATATGAGACCATATCATTTACTAAAATTATAATAGTGTAAAAGTTAGAATCAATATTCAATACAATCCTGATATTGTGTTATGTGAAACTTAAAATGACTTAACATGTATTTACCTGAACTTGACTCGGATGATCAATTATACAGCCCTCACATTCTGGTTTGTCGTTCGCTAGTTGATTTATGCGATCGCAGAGTAGACGTACGAAACAGCGTCGTAATATAGTTTCATTGGAAGGCATTTGTACACACTGCTTTTGTATCTGGGTAGTAGGACCTTTCACATTATTCGTCTGCATATCGCGTATTGCATGGGATCTTAGGAAATGCCAAACCCCGAGTAACTGTCCATCCATTCTGGTACAGATGTATCTGTATCGAGGAGATAATCGTGCCGCTTGGTTTTGCTTTCGTGCAACTTCATCAGAGAAATATTTTCTCTTTTGCGGGAGTAAATCGGTAATCGCCGTGGCATGAGATTTCAATACACCCCAGGCTTCTGCCGTGATTGTAATCGACTTTCTTGCATCAAGTTCTCCGTCGTCTGTAGTAACTATGAAACGCACAAACTGGGAATCATTTGAAGAGGACAGGCCTAGCAACTTTCCGTTGGTGATCACAAACTCCCTAGAATAGTCTTTATTTAATAAGCATTCATCAACGTTTCCTGCAAGATCCTGAATTGTACGCCATTGCGCTGGTGAACAATAAAGTAGTGCCCAGAAGCTTTCTGTTTTCTCTTTGTTCCATCTTTTCTCGCATAGAATACCACAGATTCCATATTTGGTTTTTGAAACATCAAATGTTAAACGACCTTCATCCAATGTGAAACTTTGTAGAGTCTCGAGCACTCCAGGGATTGACATCTTGTAACAGTGGTAATGTGAGCTGACACCGAAATGATTTGGTGGTTCTATATATACTATACAAAACTATTGACTTTTTGATAAGATGATTATGAAATGACTTATTATGTAAGGTTCCACTAAATGTATGGGAGGTGGGTTGGAGCACAAAAATTGTGGGTTATGTGGTCTCTGGTTTAGTAATATACGGTCTGTGAGGTCCAGAGAGACATGTGTCACGAGGCATTGACTGATACGTTATCAGAATGATGAAATGATCGATCATATTTATGTAAGGTTCCACTATAATGTTGAATGTGGGTTGGACCACAAAAGTTGTGGGATATGTGGTCTCTGAGGGGTATGTGGTCTCTGGTTCAGTGGTCTACGGGATTCTTGTCCGCATTATTTCCATCTTCCACCCCTCTTTACACTACTCATGTCTTTTGTTTTATTGCTTTTTAACGTGTCTGTAATTAGTTTATTTTCCCTTTTATTTTGGTATGCTATACTCCCATTATATATGCCCTGTAGAATGCTTCTAAACACCGAACTTTTCTGGCTGGGTCTAAAGATCATAGTCCTGTTTTATAATTATTATATCATGCCAGAGTTTATGTAACATTTGATTTACTCATCCAGGCCCCAGACTCTTTCATAATAGTTTCAATGCAAATTAACACTTTTGTCTGATTACTGAAATTGACAGTCTTCAGCTCCTTTTTAGATTTGTTTTTGTGAGGTTCAATATTATTTTGGAGAATTAGATTCTTTTTTGTCCGAATAAGTGAATGCCCTATTTTGTGTAGATCATTTGGGATGTTTTCCTGTTACTCCCATTGATTTGATATTACAATCACGAATCCTATTGTCATTTGATTTATTCTAAATTGATTTCTTAATGATGCTAAATGAATAGGCTTGATTCCCCTGCTTGCTATAATGGTCAGTCTTTGTCTATCTTTCATTGAAACATTCATTGCATGCAATCTAATCTAGTTTTCCGAGAAGTCAGAGGGCACGGATATAATTACAATTTGTGATTCCTTGGCCATTAAATATTTAGAATTATTAGATTAATTATTTTATCATCGGCATGGTTACTCAAACATTGGTAATTGAATTGAAAGAATATGTTATTCAAATAGCCATTTTTAAAACGGAAACAATCATAGTTTGGTTTATGAGATAGCTTAACATTTTGTCGATGACATTTGTTGGAGCTTACCATATCATTCTTAAAGGGTTCCGATAAGCATCCCATATAAAACCAATATGGCGGCTCCAGGCGAATCGACTGGATCAGTCCATTTTTAAGAAATAAGGGGAGTTCTGTAAAATCCAGTTTATTGAAATTGTCTTTGAGATAAAGTAATCCGTTTATAATGATTTTGAAAACATTATCCATAGAGTGATTGCGTTCAAAGAATATGTTGATTTGTCAAAATAAAAATCACCGTTTTATAAATATGTGACGATCTATAATATACTTATGCTATATAACAGTTAGAGGTGTTGACAAAACGACCTCGAGCCTGTGAACCCTTGAGTATTATTCCGGGATCGGACCTTTTATACTAAACGGTGAGCAACACCAGAAACGAGCGTTCGATTTGCTAAACGATATGCGTCACCCTTTAAAAGCTTTAAAGAATCACCAACAAAAAGAAAGAAATTTGTATTTTCTCACATCACTCAAATTGAATTTACCAAGCCTTAAACTTTCTTAATGTTTTCCAACATTTGAATGAACTTCCTAATGTTCTACCATTTATTTACAATTTAGAATATTGACCACATTTCTCTATTTTTTATTCCTCATTGAGTTTACCATTTCCACTCCCTATTTTCAATTTAGAAACATGACTTCAATTATATTTCCAAATGGGCACTCATTATGATTGATAAGGGACCACTAATCTTGGGAATTGAAGAGATAGTAAACATGTGCTTGGTCATTGTTCATTGTGCATGGGATGATCCATCTTTAAGTTGGGCTAAGTTGTAATTAAAATTAAAGATTGCTGTATAATGGGTATAATTAAGGTGGGTCATTTCTGTGTAATGGTCAGTACTGTATGTGTCCCTTGGAGCAGAAGCAATTTCCATATTTTTATTAATTTATCTGTTGACAATATGTTCTGTTGCAATTTGCCAATCGGCATGATACTGTCTCATCAAAGTGTTATTTACATTCTTAAAAATGTGTATCAAGTAACTGATATAAAATGTCAATAAAAGATATAATAACTTACTTTACTTTATTTATTTTTTTATAATAATTTGACCATTTCACAATCGATAACTTTTATTATTTGCATTTATTTTGCATTATACTCTTACTTCTGAGGAAATAAGCAATTGCATAAATGTTGATTAATGATTAACAAACAAATAATCTAAATATTGTTTATTTTGAAATAAGCATTCATGTTATGTAGAAAAACAGTTTCTTTTTATTTACTTAATCAATATGAGTATATGCGAAATGCCAGAAATATTTGCAAGGTTTTACAGAAAATAATGTTCAAAGGTTGATAAGTACTTATTTTATTAGATCATCTCATGTATTAAATGGGAATACCATTGATGAGTCTAGACAGATCCAACATGTCTGAACACAATCAAATGCTAATTTTAGACATGTTTACCAAACCATAGGAGGGCTTATATACTATAATCAGTACAATTTCATATAGGAAATCATCTGCCCAATATGTGGACAATGTATTTTTAACATGACTATGTGGTTTGAAAGTGATCTTACTCTTAATTTAGAAATAACCTGCTTGTTTAGACTTATAATAGTACCAGACCACAGATGATTATAGCCTATTTCCCCAGAGCACATAATATTTATCTTTCAATTCATGCCCAAACATGTTGGCATCTGAACACGCCCGAGCTTGTCTAGTCTATTTTTGTATGTTGCATCTATCTTACTGCCTTCATGTTATTGATTAAGATGCACTTTTAAATGATCAATATTGACCATATCAAAATATTTTCCCTTGTTTCGCTAAATATGGATAGTATAATAATGATTATAGATATCATATCAAGAGAGAAATGGACGTGCAAGGAATCCCTTTAAGATAGAGGCAAATGAGTCAATAAGTGTCTGCATTCATGGTTCGGTAGTTGAATTGGCACAACCAAATGGATCAAGCAATTGTTTCTTTTTCAAAGAGCAAAATGAAGTGCTCGTTCTTGAGATGCAAAGTAATATCCTAAATGCAAAAGGTATTTACCATTGAAGTATTTAGATCATGTTTATCTTTCTATGGTTCTATGGGGATGAGTTAAATGCCTAATTTCTAATTTAGATAACTATGTTTGCCGTATTTTCTCCATTTATTAATCTGAATCTACTTGATTGGCCGTAAATCAATTGAAATAACATAGCTACCTAGAATCGCTAATTGCAGATTCCGTCATTAAATATCTGCTTATAGTTCCAAGTGTCACTTTATCTTTTTGAATTGTTCAAGATATCTAAAAAAAATAGTAAAAACAAATAGTGCAACATAAAATTTCAAATTAAAGATGGAATCAATTTTTTGTTATTTATCTTGGGAGTGTTTAATATAGCTACTGTATGTGGAATATTATTGTAATCTGATTTAGAAGACGTTTTATAGAAGTCTCTGAACATGCTTTGTCCACTTCATTTGACAAATATCGAATCTTTCTGGTGTATAAACAATATACCATAGAATATTGACTTGAAACCATTCTCATCAGTTCTATCCTATTATTATATTGTATTTTAAACAGTGCGTGTTTTAAGCATAGGTTGCGTGATATTTTTATGAAAGCTCATCTAGGAACTAGAATAACAAAGTAACATTACATCTATTTTCATAAGACAAAACTCATGTTAATTTGTATTTAATTTGAGCTAAGTGGCATTGAAATGTTATTGTATAATTTTTGGCCAGGCTTCTGTCCAAGGTTACAAGAATTATATATAAGAAAAGCGATGATTTAAACTGTGAACTATAAGAGATGAAATTGTTTATAAAAAAGATTCTTATATGTAGTGAACATACAAAATTAATCCAAAATCCCAAAAATAGTTTATTCATATTTTATGAAGATTTTGATGTAATTATTGTGACCCAAAGTAAATGTTAATATAGGGTAACGAGGTTGGAGTGGTTGATAGTGTCAGGGTTATATTGCAGATCACATGAAATATGACTAAAAAATGATTTTGCTCACGAACACAGATATGGTACAATTGAACAAATAGGTTAATTGATGTATGCAGACGTACACTTTTCGGACAGATTGTGATAGCAGGCATTTTCCCCATTTGTCTCTGCCCTTGAGTACTCCCCCCCCCCCATCACCTCCCCTTACAACATATATTCACACCTACATGGACATATATAGACTGGGGCTCTTCCTCAAGTTCAGGTGGGTCCCATTTTTTATTTTTGGCATGATTGTATATGACCCTCATTTGAGTCTCATTTGCAAACAATTTTGAGAGAATGGTGAATATATCCCAAAATGGCTCCAGAATTTTTGCATCCCCCTCCCTGTTAAATTGAAAAACTGATCTTGCCTTCAGAATTTTTGCATCCCCCTCCCTGTTAAATTTAAAAACTGATCTCGTCTTCAGAATTTTTGCATCCCCCTCCCTGTTAAATTTAAAAACTATCTTGCCTTTACAATATAAAAATCGGTGATGAGGAAAGAGAAACTTTGGACTATTTAGTCTAGCTTTCATAATATTTGGCCATTGAGGGTTGCTTTTATTTGGACTTAGTTTTCACTTTGAACCCTGTAACCTAAGAATGGATTTAGGATATTGGAATCAAGACACTTTGATACTGAAGGTAACACTAGAAATTCTATCTACTAATCAATCATATACCAATTTAAAGCACTGTGATGATTGCAATAACAGAAGAAGGTAAACAACATAAATAGCTCAATTTCAATAATGAAAAATATCAGATATTTTAGTCACAATTTGAAGGTATTTAGTGAAATAAACTATGAGAATGATGTTTTTTCTATGGGACACATAGGGTAACATGAATAAATACAAGATGGATCTGCCAGCCCATACGTTAGTTGAATAGTTTGGCTCATAGTAATGCCTGTATAAATAGCAGAATCAATATCATAATTGTATGATAACACCGCCAATAACAGGATTTCTGCTAATGTATATTCATTCACATGTCTGCCAAAAGAAATATTTAGTTTGAAATAGAGAGGATGTTCCAGGATTTTCTCATCTATTTACCTTCCGATCAGGGAACCATTAGTACATAATGCAAAATACTCTAGAGTTGTTTTTAATAGCGTTTGAACCATTTCTGTCTTGCATGTCTCTCATTATAATCTCTTAAACAAAGCAACTTGCGCTCTTTGGCCATGCTCATACGAGAAAAGACTTTATTAGATTTTTAATTGCAAGCCTATCGAGAATTTTTTTGAATTATTAATTGGGAAGTTTAGAAAAGGAACAATACAAGCGGCAAAGTATAATTATCGAATATCAATACCAGAGACATGTGCAAAAAATTCTAAAGAGACATGTGTAAGTGGTTGCCTATGTTTAAACTTTCAATATTGTTCAATTTCATTTCATGTCTTCTCAATACCAATTTTCTGAATAATCTCATTTCAGTGCATTTAATTCAGATCAATTCAGAATGTACAAATAAATATTGACTTTTAAGCTCTGTTCTCTCTCTTTTCCAAAATTTTTATATTTTACAGCATGACCGAAATGACGTTTTTCTCATTGGTATATGTCCGTGGCTACCATTTGTTGAATGAATATTTATGAAGCTAATCACGATCTCAGTCTTGATTCAATAAATACTGTTTGAGATAATTATAATCATTGTTTCAAATGGACATTACGAGTGATTTGATGTGAACTTTGCGAGTGGATGATTATTTTCGCAACATGCTACCAACAATTTTAATCTTTCAACGGAAAATTCAAATCAAGCGATTGACTCTTTGGAGAACGCTGACTAACTAAGGGAGGAATAACAAGCAATATTTATATTATCACCTCGCATGAGATACCATTTCTGCTCATTTACTGTCCTGTTATTTAATTACCACTTTTAGAGTATTGTTAATTTAGAATAACAGCTAATAGGCAATATACAGAGAAATAGATAACCAATGAAACTAGCAATTTGACAAGAAGATGGGGTTTCAATCTTCGACTCTTTAGCTAATGAATGCTATTGTTATTGGGTCAAAGGGACACCCAGTTTTAATTACTAATTAAAAGGCCAAATTGCATTTCCTGTTTTGTATAGTACCATTTCCAATACAATTAAAGTGGTAATATGATATTTGTTTAAGCATTTGCAGTACATTTACAGTGACAATTATAATCTGGATATGACTCTGATGATCAAATTCTTCATCATCTTATCATGGAATTTGCATGTTAATATAATAGCTACATTTTTTCAATTTATCTCCATTTACTGTGATTACTTTTATATATTTTAATATTTAATTCTGAGAAAACTCTTTATTTTTCATTATTTGTTTTCCTTTTTCGTCATTATTTTTCATTATTATTTTTTATCATTTATTTTCACTTTTCCAAGAATTCTTTCATTATTTTTATCATCACTGATTAGTAACAAAAGTAATGGTATAGCATGATTGTAAATGGAATTAATAACTCAAGCCTCAAGCTCTTTGGTTTAACATTTCACTTCATGATAGTCTTGCCTCCTTTTCTTCAATTTCTAATAGCTCCCAGCAGGTGGCAGCACTTCTGCTTAAGAAATGTAATTAGGGAAAGGATGGAGTGAGAGATGAGGGTCGAGAGTCGGTTTCGGAATGAACAGTTCATGATTTGGTCTATGCCCTCCACTCTGGACTGTGAGGGAGGGACCACTGAACTGTAAAATTGTCTTAACTTTTCAGAGGTTACTGTAAAACTAACCTCTTGCTCTGGGCTCAGGGTTGACTTGGTCAGTTTATTTTTACCAATGTTTAACTCTGAACATAGGTAAATCTGATTTTCCAACTCTTCTTTATAATTTAGAGTCTTGTTGACTAGATTCCTATTTACCTTACCTAAGTTAACCCTACATTGATCTATTTATTGTTTTTGTATTCTGGTCACTCTGTTTAAATAATGGATAGTGATGAAGGGGCGACAAAAAGTAGGATTTAACACGCGACTGATATACTAACGGGAGTTAGAGGCGATAATTCACTTGACCAGTTGCCCTGTTGAACTGGTAAAAACTATTTCATGATGATCAATTTTCTTGTTTGTGAAATGTTAAATTAAAGAGCTTAATACTGGGGAAACGGTGATGATTTAAGTAAATGCATCCTTCAAGATTGGGCTTTATTGCTACCTGCAACTAACGAAAGAATTGAACTACCCTTGGATCAAAGAAAAATTAAATGGACAATGTATCATTGACAGATCAAAATATTAAAATGGTAGAAAATTAAAGTAAAGTAAAACATTAAAATACCTCTAATGTGAACACCTAACTTAATATGAACACTTTTTAGTCTCATTTTTAATCTGCCGCATACATCCATGTTGAATAATGCAAACGCCTGATATGCAAATCTGAACATTTTTGGCCAGTCTCATTCAAAAGTAGATCAACACAGGTTTTACTATATTCTTTGAAATCTTAGGGGAGAAATAGCAAGGAACGTACATAAGGAGACGGACATATTAATCATATGCTGACCTAATCCACCTCAGTTATTTCATACTTGTTTACCAAGAAAACTGAAGCACTAAAAGTGTCTGTGGTTAAAGCTATCAATTTGCAGAAATTGATGTAACAGTTGACTGGAAAACCGATAATTTTTTACTCAAGTGACAACCAATATTTTTATGAATTATTTTGCACATAATGGGTTTTCTGTCTTGTTGTTGAACTGTACTTGTTGAGGATGTGATAATGATGTGATCTCATTCAATAAGTTTATCTTTGTGACAAAAATGTGTTGTTTTTTTAGTTCAAATGAGGTCATTTTGAAAAATATCAATATTTAATTTAAGTAGCTCCTGAGGGAGAATGAAGGAGCAATAGACGTAGCAATAACATGTAGATGGTGCATAATTGAAAAAATAAAAATAAAATCAATTGTATAATTTCATTTTTTCTGAATTCTACTATTTTAATTAAATAGACAGTAGACACTTGTTTCAACAACAATGCTGAAACTGTTTCACTTGGAAAAACTTCTTGGAATTTTATCATATGTGTTCTATCTAAATATATCTTTTGTAAAGCTCCAGTTTAAAAAGGTCATAAGAATAAAGAGGTAATTGTCTTATGGTGATAATAGTTTCTTTGATTACTTTAATCATAAAATGCCCCATAGAAAAATCCAATATTACAGATTCAGATCAAAGTCTTTGCTAGATGGGATGCATTAGTCAGTTTTCTCTTCTTTTGTTATTCTTTTGCATCTCTATGCCAGAATTCAATATCCGTCAATTATAATTTCATAAGGCTCTTTGTAGTACATTAGAGACAGAAAGATCCGTCACCTTGCAGGAAAAAATGTAGGTTACTCAATATTGTAGGATAAGAACGTCAGATCAGATGATTAATTGGGTGTTCTTGTAAAAGTACTATGTTGATGTTGATCTGCGGGTAGGGGGAATAGGAAATCAGGCCAGATCATGTGTGAAGTATTTTTATTTTGCAAACTTCCATTTATTTCACAGCATGGTTTATAACATGAGTAAAAGGGTTAGATCAGGCTTGTTGTTTCACCCCAGGGGAAAATAATATAATGGTCCTGTTTTGAAGTTGAAAATTGGTAGAAAAGAAGGAAAATAGTGAGGAATGAAATACATAAACATGTAGTCGTTTTTCTGAATTGTATAGAATCCCAGTTAACCTGTTGCCCCTATCTTTTTTTGAGGGATTAAGAGGAAATGCATGACCAACGAGAAATCCTATACTCTGGTAATCATCATCGATTATTAATTTGTCATGCACGCATTCGATACAGCAAATAACATAGAAAAATTCCCGCTGATAATTTGACGATTTTCATCATACAGGAAGTCAACTTTTAAATCATTTATGTTGAGAGATTTGTATTATATTACACAGGTTTGCTTTGTATTGTAAAATGATCAGCAGCTTTTTGTTTTGCAAAAAACGATTTTATTGAAATAATATCCTCTACTTAGTACTATAATTTCAAAAGCAGATTGTAATTACTTGCTCGTTTCATATACGGGAACATTCAAAAGAACATACTTTTGACTTTTTTAATGAAGGAATCATTTCATTAATTACATGTGGAGAGTTTTACCCAGGACCAAAAGATCACAGGGATTTATTTAAATTAGACGATAGCTTGCAAAAGAATAGAATTAGTAGTGGATGAAGCAAATATAAACAATCGTTTTTTCAAATTCTGTCAGATTGCTGTAGAATTAGATTCTTTAATCAATTTCAGAGAGAAATGAGTAAATGGCACTAAAAGTGGTCTATTTTATCGATGTGACTGTTTTACATGCACATTTAATACATTCTCCATTGTCTGAACTGCCTATTATTTATTCAGAATAAAGATATAAATCACGATTTCTTCAAGGATGCTTTTGAAAGATTAAGTTGATTTTGCATACAGCACATAAACAGCTTTTCAATTATTTTATTGATTATTATATCCTTTATACATTGAAACACCTGTAGGCCTTGCCTTGGTTAATTTATCTAAACATCTTTTTCATAATTGATACCTTAAAAGATATTTGCAATATGAAAAAGCTTGCATGATAGAGTCCTAAAGATAGATCAGAAGTTAAGAATAAATCATAACATTTCAATAAAAATTTCGTTTTTTGCTCACATAGATATTTATTATTAGGTCTAATGATAAATTTCTTAATACCCTCGCTTTATGAATTTATATCCAGTTTTTCTAGGGTGGGGATTAAGGTAAACATATTTTGAAATGACTCCTCCCCCAAAGTGTTTTTTAGTATTATTGAGTAGGATTTGCCATGATGCAGTGAAGATGTACGTGACCTAATGACATAGAGTGACACATAGCCAACATTTCTTGTGTATTAACACCACCTTAGCTATGACTAAAATTTCATTATGGTTGTAGAAATGAGCTCATAAAGAACATAATTAACTGGAATAATTATGACAGCCATTAGCTAATACTCTAAATTGTCCAAACTTTTCAAAAAAATCTAAAAAATTTATTGAACCTTGAAGAGAAATGAGTGGAATGAGCATGATCTGTTGAATGTTAAAGCATGGGTCATGTCATTTCCGAGGATTGGATTTATCCTATGGGCTTTCAAGAATTAATGAAACTGTCCAACTAATTTATTAGTTAAGATTTACAACAAGATTTTTTAATGGTATTTCTTTTTCCCAGGTGAGTTTATACTTTCTTTATAGCATTCAGATTAACCCAAATGTACAATAAAGTGGTCCACAGCCTTAGGCAATGAGACAAGTTAGGTGATCTAAAGAGTGTCAGACAATCTTCTTCTGGGAAAGGGTAACTGATTGACTCATGAAATGTCTTGTTGGTCTTACTTGCCTTTTTACACATATTCTGCGAATCTATCTGAATTTTAAGGCATTTTTTGATAATGTTCACTCAATGTCTATTGACTTTATTCAACGGAGATTTCACTTTATCCATTTTTTATTTTTCAAAACATGCCTTATATGACATCTCAAAACATCAGAGCCCTCTTTCAGTTTTTTCATGCGAGTTGCCATAACAGAAAGATGTGACAAGCACCAGAATGACGACAAGGCATTCCTCATACAAATCTCTATTTGTCTTCCAGCAAAAATTAAGAAAATATTATGTTGTGCTTTTTTACATCAATGTGCAATATATAATTACTTATCAATCGATATATGAACCAATAAAAACAACGAAATGTTATATTTAACATCGTTTATTATGATATTTTATCTATTATCTTGGATCCAGGAGCACTATTCAATGATACGATGTGGTCAGTGGTATTGAATCAGAGTATGAGGTAATTGACTTTTAGATCTTGTGTTTTGTTCTTTGATTGGTTAGGTCTTTATGAGTTAATTGTTCATTTCTCAGTGCTCACTTGCCTAATGCTTGGTATTCCTTCACTTTATACCTTGTGTATCAGGATGGGAACCTCTTCAAACATTTTGTGCGTTTTCAGGATTATTTTTACTTTATATTTTTTTCATATTGAAATGTATTATTGATTTTCAGTACAATAGAGTAAACAGCATAATCTGGCAGCTCATGTTCTTAACTATCATGCTAAACATATCATGAACTAGCAAAGGCCTTAGGAGCTTGGTCAAAATGTTAAATAACTTGATTTTTTCATTTGGCTTATCCCCTTGATTTAACATCAAAACCTTATTACCTTTGATTTTTGAAACAATACTGATCTGTTGATATTGTATAGACAACAATCAATGGCTTCATTTAAAGAGATGGATCTTGTTCCTTCCTCTAAACTAAGTTAATTATACTATTTTAAATTATTGATCTGGCCCCTTAGTCAATAAAATAAGGGCTTGTTTATTAGGGAACATCTTAATGAAACCATTGGGATGAAATAAATGACTTGAGAGATATTAGAGATTCCATCATTTGTTTTTTTTCCATTTCGATCCATATGTTATTATTAAAAAAATTATAACCTGAGTTGACTGTTAACAATTTTTTTGATTGCTAGATGAGAAATTTATGCAAACTTATTTTTGTATTGGCTTCATGAAGTGCATGGAACTTCTTATTTGGCACAGTTGTGAAGAGATCTGATTTGCCAATATATTGCATGCATTGTTTAAGATGTCTATCATTAGTATACAAACATCTTCAACTTCCAAGGTGTTATAACACAAAAGTTGCAGCAACTGAAACGTTGTGAATCAAGATGGTATACATGTACATAGACAGTATCAGGGTTCTCACCAGGAAATTTTTAGACCCCGGATTTTTAGCAGTATTGTGACTACATGTACTTTTTTGCGGTATCACGACTACTTCTCCCCCATGTGAGATCAGAGATATCCTATTAGTATACTTTTCAACATGCTTCTTAAGATTATCTTGCTATTATAATCCCAATTTTTATTTCTAAAAGGTTTCTGACTTCCTATTCCTTGTTTGTATCCAGTTTTAAAATTAGACTCCGGAAAAAACACTTTAGACTCCAGAAAAGCTATTAGACTCTGGAGCAAGAGAGTTTTAAGACATCTCTGGAGTCTAAAAGCCTAGTGAGAACCCAGAGTATATGTTTTTGCATTCTTTCTGGATCCATACATTAAACTATTCCATATTTACCCGAATGCCTTTTCATACTCTATTAGTCAATGACAAATACATAACATGTGAGAGTGCACCCCCCCCCCCACATCACATCTATTTTATATACTACATAGTACTGTTTAATGTTGTATTTATGGAAAATAAAGTTTAATACAAACATATTTCATATATGTTTTGACAGAAATATATTTGTTTATTGTAGAATTAGCCAACTTTAAGGTCAAGAGAAAATAAAAACTCTTGTCAGATAATATATGCAAAAAAACAACATTATAATGCTTTTACAAAGAATTAAATTGCTGTGTTTTTCAAGAAACTGAAGAAATTTGCAATTCATAAAATAATGAAACAATAGAAGCTGTGAATACTGTTAGAATGTAGGAACAACAAACTATACAGTAACACAAGAGTATCACACTTCTTTATTTGAATTATGAAGAAACATAGTAGAGAAAGCCTGACCAGTTGACCGCAGATAAAGAATAAACATAAGAATCGATGTTCTGCCAGTAAAAACAACAAATGAGATTAAGACCGAGTGATTTTCAGCATTTGGTAGATTATTTTATTGAATACTTTCTTGATAAAATCTAATTTCGATGCTACTAATTTCTAAATTGTATGAAATACATGTATCATTCATATGTTGTCTTATAATTTGACATGAACTTGTGCGTGTATATATATACTACGTGATTGTTATATATACAGAATATCATAATGTCTTCTAGATTCAGCTTTTGCCAGTTTTTAAAAAATCACAGGGGAGAAAATTGCAGGGGAGTTCAAATTTGACACTTTTGGCCCAAAGTTACTTGAAAGGTGCTCAAAATGAAAAACTGCATGATTTTGAACGAATTTTTTTTGTGTGTGGTTCGCTCGATTCCCCTGCATTTCCCTCCCTGGCTACATGTGTGGGATTATATTGTTCCCTTAGGCTCTCCTCTTTTACTATACGTGTACTTACAGATTCCAAAGGGATGAATATAGGGCAATAGAGACATTCATGATTGATATATCTGGAATATGCGTTGGAGTTTAAATGATCTTTAATGCAACTAAAGTCACTATTATTATAGGTCATACCTCTTGAGAACAATACAAATTCCCATATGTCATGTTAGAGTCCCGGATAAAGGACAAAAGTGCTTTTTTAATACAGAGTTGACGTCACCCTGGCTTTATTTAGTCAGGTTTGACAAAACACTATGTTAATATAGCATTCTTGAGAGAGAATGGCTTATTAGTTTATTTGTTTCAAAATCTAATCATGAACTATGGTGTTGTCATGTTCTATCTTACGTCACTCTCGGGAAATCTTCGAATTGGTACAATTCTTGGAAAACGTTACAGTGTATTTTTTTATTTTGGTTAACTGGGTATAAATTCATGCATATCTCTGAAGAATTTTATTGAGATAACTGATTGTCTGTTACTCTTGTATAAATGAGAGTATTGACACTTTTTTTTATTTGCTAATTTTCCATACTATTATTTCTTTTATTTGATAACCTGACCACAGTGTCGTTTTATTCATGACTTTACAATCTTAAATGTCAAAATCTAATCTATTGTGGCTTACGATGTGGACAGCATTTTGTGACTCATTGAACACGATTGAACTCGATTAGACACACTCTTGTCAATCTGAAGTGTCGTTTTCTTTGTCGCCAGCAATATCAAGTTTTTATCTAAATTAGTATGCTGAGTATCATATAAGGGAATATTTGCTGTGAGAAGGGGTCTGAATTAGAGGAATTCCGGTTATTAGGTTATTCATAAAAGGAAAAGATTTTGGCTGAAGTAGGGTCAGCGTATGGGCATATGAGGAAAGCTTTAGTGTCGATAAGTTTTCCTCAATTCCTGAAATCAGGAATTTAATTTAATATATTTGTGGTGTTGATATTTTCATTCGCACTTTCATTTGTCATTAAAATACCTGATGGAAATTTCCTTCATAGTGTGATATTATAAATACTGAAACAATAAGGATTTCCCCCTCCCACTTCAGACAGAGCTACATCACTCATGTACAAATCTGATATGAACTGATATGAGGAAAGTTATATTTGAAGGGTACCTCCATATAGTATTTACATGTGCTTGTTTCTCATAAATAAAAAATAAAACACCTGCTTTAACATGGACTGGTTTTATCCCATTGCTTTTGGGAGACTTCGATATTGTTTAGTGGGATCAAAATGTATGAAAATTATTCCTGAAGGCTGGCCATGTTTTAAAAAAGTATATTTCCTGAAAATGGCTATTTTTGTTTTTTTTATGTCTGAAAATAAAAAATAAGAGGACCAAAAATTGCTCACCTGTAGCAGGGCCTGACTATTAATAATAACCAACGCAAGAATTAAACTTCATCTGTATACTCTTTAGATAAGAGATTTTTTGGCAAACCTAGATTCAATCCGAATCACAGAAAAAAACTAAAACAAACTTCATTAGTATATTTATAATATTAAATTCATTTCACATTCAAATTCCCATAAGTGAACATAAACTTTACAGTTGAGATTGTTAACCTCAAAACTATATATAGACCTCTCAGATAGTCAGAGAATTCAGGGTACGAGGGGGGGGGGTGTTTTTGCAACACTGAATAAAAAATTGCATTACCATAAACCATCTTGTGAAGTAAAATACATTAGGTAGATAATGTCCATTAATCATATATATTACTTAGATAAATTAATAATGAATACTGTTTTTGCTTTTTTCCATATTTGATGCTGATTGTGTGCTGATATGCTATTCCTGCAACCTTAATTCCATTCTGGGCATCCAGGTATGTGAAATATACTTTATGGTTTTATCATCCTAATAAAATGAAGCCACCTAACTATATATGTTAGCAATTAGCAGTTACTGTACATATTTGAGTTTCTTATTTCTATGATTTATCATATCATGTTTTCGCAATTAAGATATTTCAGACTTTTTATGATGCATGTCTATGTAAAATATTTTCCTTGTTGCCATGTAGCATCATCGTGATACATTGTGTACCAACACAAGGGACAGTTTAATGCTATCATAAAAAATAGATACTTTAATATATCTGGGATATCTCTTATATAGACCAAAATGTAATAGTTGTTAAAGAATATGTATGTACATGTACACAATGTGTAGCCAGCTTTCAGTGCAATCGCCAAAAAATTTCGGTTTTCAGTCATGGGGGGAGGTGCGATCGTAACATAAGCAAGGCCAAAACATGAGTTTTATATGAGGGGCTCCAGATATCATGTGATCTTTGGTACCAAACATCTTCTACTTCCAACCTGCTTGGAACAACTGAAATGTTGTAAATCCAGATAGGTAGAAATATCACTTTCTCATTCTTTATCTTGGTCTATATGTCTCGATTAGAAGCAAGTCATACTACAAAATTATGAGATATTCGAGCCACTGCACATCAAGGAAATTTATGGAATGACAAGTTTAGTTAAATCTGATTTATTTTTGCATTAGTGTTGTTTATTCATGGCGTTGAAAATGGCTTTTGTAGTTATAATTATGAGGTTGTGCAAAAATAATTTTCACCAGCGATTAAGGAATTCCTGCCATTGATGTCCATTAGTCATATTAAGAATGCAACAATATCACCATTATTCATATTAAGAATGCAACAATGTCACCATTAGTCATATTAAGAATGCAACAATATCACCATTATTCATATTAAGAATGCAACATTATCACCATTAGTCATATTAAGAATGCAACAATTTCACCATTAGTCATATTAAGAATATAACAATATCACCATTAGTCATATTAAGAGTGCAACAATATCACCATGAGTCATATTAAGAGTGCAACAATATCACCATTAGTCATATTAAGAGTGCAACAATATCACCATTAGTCATAATAAGAATGTAACAATATCACCATTAGTCATATTATGAATGTAACAATATCACCATTAGTCATATCACGAATGCAACAATATCACCATAAGTCGCATTACAATGTGACAAAACATAATGTTCTTTGCATAAGAAGTTTATACAGCCAGTTTCAAAATATAAATGAAAAGTGTGTAATATCACCATTAGTCATATAAAGAATGTAACAATATCACCATCAGTCATATTAAGAATGTAACAATATCACCATTAGTCATATTAAGAATGCAACAATATCACCATTAGTCGCATTACAATGTGACAAAACATAATGTTCTTTGCATAAGAAGTTTATACAGCCAGTTTCAAAATGTAAATGAAAAGTGTGTATATATATAGTAATAATAAATCATTTCATTAATCATTTCATTTAATTAGCTAAGAATAATGAAATAGATTATGATGTCCATGTACTTAAACTTCTGATTTCATTTGTGATTAATCTTTAGTCATTAGATATAGTTTTACATAGTGGTTGTTGGTCAAAACCTCATCTAGAACCATTATCCTTGTATTCAATTAATATAATGAACTGAAAGTGTTGAAGCCAAAGTGGTGTTATCCCAGTCAAAATATTAACTCTTTATAATTAGTTTCCATCAATTAGAATAAATTTTGTGGTTTCTTGTATTCTTATTCAAATTAGAGTTTGGCCTGTCCTGACCTTGACCTGAATTTGAAATGTCAGTTTGCTTTGTTCCTTGGAATTTCATTCCTTTTCTCCTGGCACAGTACCATTTTGAACACAGGTGTAAACTTTATATGGTATCATTACTGATTGAAATTGCTCGTCAGTAGTGAGAGAGAGATTTGTATTGTAATTAATGAGTTTATTAATGATTATCATGTGGCGAAGTGCTAGAGTTTTGTTCATCTAACATGCTGTGTGTTATTTATATGATTTTATGGGATTTTGCATGTTTTCCAATTATCAATTAAAAGTACCCGCATGAGCTTGAAGCCGGGATGAAAATGCAACTTATTAATAATGATTTTATCACCTGTAAGTGTCAGTCCAGATACCCCGTGAAAAGTAGACTAATCAGCAAAAAGTAGATTAATCGATGCCCTTTCTAACATTGCACTAATGCAGATTTATTACACAGATGTATTGAGTAAGTGTGTGATGAAACGGGATGTTATGAGGGAGATATCCATGTTGCTAGGTTGCATTGAAAAATGAGTTGTCAGCCTCATAACGTAGATATGGATGTTTGCAGAAACATACAAAAATCCCATCTTCAGTATCTTAAGTTGTTGATTCCTGGTTATTAAACTGAATCCGGGGTTGGTAAATATACAGGTATGCCTAGTTCAAAGATGCAGGTATGTCTGGTTTTGATGAAATGGAAAATCAAAAGGATGCAATATGTTTGTACGCTACGCTGAAATATTATTTTGCTCATCTCGTCTTGCGCGATTTCTGTTGTTTCTCGAGTTTCAATGAAGTTTAAAAGATTAATTGAAACCAATCTCTAAAATGATCCATCATACTCAGAAAGTAGTAGCCTTACTATTAGCCTAGGGTATCTTGATTTTGGAGTCTTTGGTTATTGTACCCTTTGCATTTACAAGAGAGCTTCGTCTTCACTCTTTCAGTTTTCTATAAATCTCTGAACTCACCAAGTGATCAGAGTTCGTCCTCGGAATAAGGATGACTTTATGGTCATTTTCTCTCATGTAATTGCATAATTATTGTGTACACATTTATCATGTGTTCCTTCTAGCTCTCTGATTGGTTGAGAAAAGGTCAGCGTTATAGGTTTGAAATGATTTATGACCCGAGCTGTCATGGGCATCGGTCGTGGGGGCGGGGCTGCTAAACTGTAATATAGTCTATACGAGGCAGAGGGTAGTTTATAACTAGACTCTGCGCTGCGCAGCGTATGGTTATGGAGGAATGTTCATTTCATCATTATTAAATCGTAGACTATACATATGTCTAATTATGTGCTGTACTGTTGTACCTTCCTTATATCCCTGATAATGTTATCAGCTCAAATGTGATTAACTCACTCACCTCCCTCGTCTAAAATTTCTTTTTGGTCATGTCTGTTTAGCCTAGTTTCTTCCAAATAAACAACTAAGTTCCTGGTGTCTTACATTGTCTAAGTGTTGTTTGCTTTATTCTTGCTATTTTCACACTTTCCTCTCTAAATTTCATTTTATTTCAAGAAATGTTCTTCATTAATGCTAGAACATGGAGCTGCCCTAATCTTGCGTGAAATTGCCTCAATTTAATGAGAATCGGTAACATTGCATAAGGATGAAGCATTAATACTGGATAACTTTACTAATTGCTCAGATAGGTATTTATTATGATGTAATGACTAATGGGAAGGAGTTCACCCATCAAAGAAATATTCTGGTATCAATGGTTGGATTGAAAATAGAGTATAAAAGAGGGGATTTAGAGTTGATGAAAGTAAAATAGCATGTAGCAACATTCTCAACTATATAGGAATGCAAGGAAATTGGATGCTTTATTCAAATTTTAGAGAGAAATGGAGTAGAATAAGAATGAGTTTGCGGATGATTTTAGACTCTGGTAGCCAATATTGCTGTTTATGCTCCACTCGTTTCTTGATAGAATCAAAGTACCAAAGTTTAACTGGAGAAGAATTTGTTTGGTTTTTGGGATTAGTGCCTGGAGTTATCAGGAAATGTGCACTCGCTTGAAGTATCAGAGTACGAGGGGATGATTGATTTGGTACTAATGTTAGGGCAGATGAAGAAAGATATGACTTTAATTTCACTGTTCAATAAAAACATCAGAGATCGTTACAAATAGTTGTTAATGTTTTGTTAAGGAGTGTAGACCAGTGGTTATGCTGATTAAAGTTGGTGGTTGTTCTGATAAAGGCCAGTGATTGTGCTGTTAGAAGCCAGTGATTGTGCTGTTAAAAGCCAGTGATTGTGCTGTTAAAAGCCAGTGATTGTGCTGTTAGAAGCCAGTGATTGTGCTGTTAGAAGCCAGTGATTGTGCTGTTAGAAGCCAGTGATTGTGCTGTTAAAAGCCAGTGATTGTGCTGTTAGAAGCCAGTGATTGTGCTGTTAGAAGCCAGTGATTGTGCTGTTAAAAGCCAGTGGTTTTGATAAAGGCCAGTGATTGTGCTGATAAAGGCCAGTGGTTGTTTTGATAAAGGCCAGCATCTGTACTGATAAAAGCCAGTGGTTGTTCTGATAAAAGCCAGTGGTTGTGCTGTTAAAAGCCAGTGGTTGTTCTGATAAAAGCCAGTGGTTGTTCTGATAAAAGCCAGTGGTTGTGCTGTTAAAAGCCATTGGTTCTGATAAAGGCCAGTAATTCTGACAAAGGCCAGTGGTTGTTTTGATAAAGGCCAGCATTTGTGCTGATAAAAGCCAGTGGTTGTTCTGATAAAGGCCAGCGTTTGTGCTGATAAAACCTGTGGTTGTTCTGATAAAGGCCAGTGATTGTGCTGTTAAAAGCCTGTGATTGTGCTGTTAAAAGCCAGTGGTTCTGATAAAGGCCAGTGATTCTGACAAAGGCCAGTGGTTGTTTTGATAAAGGCCAGCATTTGTGCTGATAAAAGCCAGTGGTTGTTCTGATAAAGGCCAGCGTTTGTGCTGATAAAACCTGTGGTTGTTCTGATAAAGGCCAGTGATTGTGCTGTTAAAAGCCTGTGATTGTTTTGATAAAGGCCAGCATCTGTACTGATAAAAGCCAGTGGTTGTTCTGATAAAAGCCAGTGGTTGTGCTGTTAAAAGCCATTGGTTCTGATAAAGGCCAGTGATTCTGACAAAGGCCAGTGGTTGTTTTGATAAAGGCCAGCATTTGTGCTGATAAAGCCTGTGGGCTCTGTGGTTGTTCTGATAAAAGCCAGTGGTTGTGCTGTTAAAAGCCATTGGTTCTGATAAAGGCCAGTGATTCTGACAAAGGCCAGTGGTTGTTTTGATAAAGGCCAGTGATTGTGCTGATAAAGGCCAGTGGTTGTTCTAATAAAAGCCAGCGTTTGTGCTGATAAAAGCCAGTGGTTGTTCCATCTATCACATTGAGATGTAGGCCCATATCAAACATGTACTTCCTTCAAATCTACTTAGATTGAAAAGAAGTATTCATGAAATTTTAATAGGGAGTTGATGTCTACTAATGGCTCTAGCAAAATTGATGTGTGGAAGTTTCCTTCATAAGCAGGGTACATTTGTAAAAGAATCACATAAAATGAAGCCAATCTGAAGCACAGCATGGTTGTCTGGTCTTCATACTGCAATGTTCCTATGTTTGAACTTATCACTTATCATGTTTATTTCTCTCAATTTCTCTCTAAAATTTGAATGAACAATCTTATTTTCTGACATTTCTATATACTTTAGAGTTCTAGCTACACACGTGTTTATTTCTTCTCTCAGCAATTTCACTGTTTTACATTTTATTTTGCATTTTTAAACGTAACTCTCTCGGCATTATGTTCAAAGTATGCTGCCACTAGGGAGCAGTTGAATTAGATAGATGAGGGGGATAGCTGTCGGAACAGGCCTGATTTACTCCCATCCAGTGGATCATTTAATTAGCTATGTTTTTCTCTAAAGTACCAAAACTTTAGCTCAGATTATTAGTTTAAAAAGATCTTTTTCAAATTGATGGATGGACATCAGCCTTGTGTTACCATTATTCACAACACATGTGGTCCGGTTTGAAATAATGATAATGCCATTAACTAATGGTATACTGCCTTGATGGAAATGGCTAAATATCATTCAATAGTACTATATTCTCACCTCCGTACACAAACAAACAATCCATGTGTATCATTTTATTGTACCCATCATGAGAAAGTGTGGCTTTCTATTTGTTCCTTTGTAGTTAGGAAAGAGAAAGATGTGATGAATATCAGAAAGATGTGATGAATATCAGAAAGATGTGATGAATATCAGAAAGGTGTGATGAATATCAGAATGTATTATAATGGGGCACTTCCATTTTTATTTTAACATAGTGATATTACAGTATCTCATCTTACCCTATTGCAAACATAGTTACATAAGTAGTTAGGGGAGAATATGGAGAAGAACACATAGCTGGGTCTCCCATATTTGAGAGGGAGATCTGGAGAAGATGGGTATAAACATGCAAGAAGATGGGGGAAGCGCCAACAAGGAGAAGATGGGCAGGAACATGTAAGGAGAAGATGTGCCATCGGAACCTTGTTATTCGAGAAAGCTCTTCTAAAGAAACAAAATCAATTTTTTAAAAAGGGCATATAAGATCAAATGTCAGGACTTTAATTAGAGGACCAGTTCCTCTTCATTTTTGAACTTACAGATCTCTACCAAAACAACTGGAGATAATGGTGTATGATGTCAGTAGGGAAACCGCTGAAGAAAGCTAATGTTATGGCCTATTACATATACAAAAGCTGAGCCAAGCTCAATGGTACTGTGTAAACTTCCATTAAACTATGACCTGAAAGGAATTAAGCAGTTGATGGTGGCGCCATGAGATACAAAATGAGGCCAGAAGGATCGTAGCCAATCATGATAATGGTCAGTTGATTCTCTTGACGATCTCATTTATTCTAATCATTTGACGTTTCCCGATTTGTTGCCACCAATGGAAATACATTAATCTTCCATGGACTAGTCAATAGGGAATCACTAATTACTCTCAATTTTAAAAAATCCCAGTTTAATCGTAATATGATCTAATACAGTTCATTATGGAGGAAACAGCCAAGTATCATGTCTAGAAATCTGAATTTATGTGTTCTGTTCTTGATCTCCTTGAAGTGTTCTATTAACCCCAGGCCACAAGCTAAATTGCACGTAAGAGTCAGTAAGGGTCATTTATGTTTTATCATAATTTCAAACATTTCAAGTTTTTAGGTTTCGAACTTTCCCATGATATCAGTTTGAGCTTGATAAAGAATTCCTCAAACTAGAATGTAATTTAGAAGTGGACTGAAATTGAAATCACCCCTTCAGTTCATAATTTCCCTATATATAAAATATTATGGAACTCGGATTTTAAAATAAAAAAAGCTCATAAAGAATAAAATAAGCAAGAAATAAAGAGAACAGGATCGATGTGAATACTCTAAATTCTATAGGAATTCAAGAAAATCAGACACTTCATGTAAACATTACAGAAAAAATGCATGAAAAAACATGGACAGAGAGTAAATTCAATAAGAAGTTGTTATATGGAAATTGGAATGAATGGACAGATGCAGTATGAAGTGTAAATAGTGTTCAAATGTGAAAGTGTCAAATATAATGAAGATGAATCTGGTACTTGATTGGTCCAGTGATTACACTCGTAAAATCTCACAAAAACAAATTAGAATTTTGACAGTCACTTATAAAATCCAATAATTGCTAGCTACCTTAAATTCACACTTTTAATATGAAACAAAGGTTTGATAGATGACTGCTCGTAATCGGATTACTTTTTTAGACCATTAAATCAAAAGATGCAGTTCGGCAAGGGAATGGACCAAATGAATTGTCACTAATGCCATTATCTCCTTACAAAATATCACTTTAATTGGGAAACATTTACTGTAAAAATTGCTGATTTTTCCTCTCATTATCATGTGAGTGTCGACCATATTGTGCCCATTAGCAAATATAATTGTAGTGTCACGTTGAAAAATGAGGAATAGAATAGAAAAGAATAAAATCAACGAGTAACCAATTCAGCGGGCATTTGGCCAATACTCCAAGGGGTTTGAAAATGCACTAAAGTCAAACACTTTATTCAAACTTTAGAGAGAAATTACACGTTAAAGGCATGACCGAGAGACATTTCCAATCTCACAGCACACTCCAGTGTTTAAACGTAATTGCAGTACTCCTCTTGGTGATGCATTATAATTGGTGGCACTCTTGTCCCGCACATTTCCTTTTAGATTAATCAATCTAGACGTTTACTCGAGATGAGAGTGTATATCTTGTATGGTGGAGACATAATTACATCTCCGGGGCTAATATTTTGAATTCTATTCAGTTTTTGAACATCAAAACAACAGTTCTGGATTTCCTCAGCATTATCAGTACATTTCTCTAGAGTTTTCCTTGGATGATATGAACGCTGTATATAAGCTGTTTTGCAATTTTGAAACAAAAACATTTCACCATTTCGATGTTAAAGTAACTAGTAAGAGAAACAACTGGTGTTTTGTGGCATCTCTTTCTAAAATATGATTTCATGTCACCACCACATGTGGTGACATATTGTTATACTCTCCAACTTGTGGATGGTGTTTGGTGGTTGGGATTTGGTGCTTGGTGTTCGGTGGTCTGTTTCTGAAACAGATGGCAGTTGGTGATATTTTCCATGTTAATGCCTTGTATGATATTACTTTACCATTGTAAAAAACAGCACTGATTTAATATCATATTTCCAGGCCATATCCTGGGGCCATATCTAATTTCATTGCTCATCATAGCCGTAGTGTTTTGACATGCTTTAGTGACTTCAATTTACTGTGTCAATTTATAAAGCTTTGAGATTCAATAAGATATAATTCTTGAGCCGAGGGAATATATGGACTGTGTAAAAATAATGAAGACATATTCCAGCATATCCATTTTGCATTTGTTCATGCCAAGATTAATACACCTTTGTGGACAAAGTAATCTCTTTATGTAGAAATGGACATTTGTCACGGGGTATTAACCGCTGAAATCTGTCTGACAAACACGCACCAGTGGACCCGCTGAATGCCTATAGATTATCATTGTATTGTTTGCTCATAATGCCATCTGTATTATTCAGTTCTTTTCTACAAGAACTGAACTCATTGCAATAGGGTTTCTTAGTATTTGTAGTTGGAAGTGCTGATATTAATACATCAAGAGAGAATATTTGAGTAGGCTTATACTATTATTTTCATTTTTTATTGGTTTAACTTTTGTACATTATAGAATTTATACACTTTAGAATGAAACCAAGCTATAGAAAACAAATAAGAATCCAAATAAATTAACTATCAGAACAAAAATAAATTAGATTAAGGCTAATAGTAAAAAGCGGGTGAACAATATTTTTCTTGGCTAAATATGTTTGAAGAAATGTTGAAAATATTTTTTAAAAATATCAATCTTCCAGCAACAAAAACAAGCCATCCGATTCAATAAAAATACAATATTTAAACAAAGCTTAATGTAAACACGTGTTTGATATGAATTGTAATTTGGCAGCAGTTTATAAAAAAAATCGTTGAACTCATATTTGGCTTTGAATCAAAAACGTGACTATGTGTTGTAAGCGTGCATGGATGTCACATTGCATTTGATGATGTCTCATCTCTCAAGCTTTGATGCTGTCTCCTGGCAGGATAAAACAGACATAGGGCTTCCTGACTCACCATCACATTACATTTCTGTCTCGTCTCAACTAGCCTTTTGGTGAAACCCTATAACGTTAAGGTGTTTTAGACGTCATTGTCGTCATGGTTTTATTCAGAAGGAATGTCATGCGGGACAAGACGTGTCTTGAAATGATGGTTTCTTACTTAGGTATTCCAACATTGTCATATAATGAGTTGCGCATTGAATAAATATGATGTATTGTATAGATATGCATTGTATAAATCACCCATATGTTTCCATAACTAATTGTGCTACTATATTGGAAAAACAGAAATTGATCAATTGCATAATTACTATTCAGGAATGTTATCTCTATTGAGTATTCTCATTATATAGTACCAGGTGATCAACTAATAGGAATATTTGCAATAAAGCTGTAACTCCGGTTTTGTTAAGTATATCACGGATCACAGGCATGCTACATGTACGTTCATCTGTTCTCATCTTCTGATCGTGTTTCTGCATATATAGACCCTAATTTAGCTAGTGTCAAGGTCAAACATTGAGAGGTGAATCATTGAATTTGGATCAGCCCTTGCATCGACTTGTCAGAGGTATATGTTATACATGTCGAATATATATTTATTTTCACCTGATCACACCAGTTGATGTACTACCCCCCTCCCCTATATCAAGAACTAGATGCCCCCCTTCATCCTCGAACATCTATTGACATGGAATTCCCCCTCTCTTTCCCGATCAGGCTGATTGCAGGAACTTTTATTTAATGGGTTGGTTGACCTTTTTCGCCATGCATGCAATTTTTGGACTACGCCTAGTTCTTATTCATCGGAATCGTGTCCTCCTTATCAATTCATTTCTAGAAAACAGATATATGTGATTAGTATCAGTTGTATTATCTTTTTGCAATACCTGTACCCTTTGCATTCATTCGTCTTCACTCTTTCAGTTTACCAGAAATCTCTGATCTCACCGAGCCAATCAGAATTCGTCATCGAAATATGGATGACTTTCTATATGGTCATTTTCTCTGACACCACCGCATAGTTAATGAACATGTATTTAGCATGTGTTCCTTCCACTTCGCTGATTGGTTGAGAAAGGGTCAGGCACCAATCTGGGATGGCGCTGCTAAACTGTAATATAGTCTATACTAGACAGAGGGTAGTAACTAGACTCTGCATGCAGGGTACAATACCTGGGATATTGGTATGTGTGATATCACACTACTTTGAATGATATCATTTTTATCTGATATTGATTCCAGATAGTTGAAAAATGATGTAAAATATCAGAATGCTATTGAATACAGTGTGTCCCAAAAAAAAGGAAACCAGCAATAGATTGCTTATTTCTCAAATATGAATAATAATAGGAAAATATCACAGCTACCATCTGATAGGTTATGATGTCCTCTTTCTTATGATACCAAAGTTGTCTATTTTCCTTCACGGATGACTGAGTTATGAGGGATTTAAGTGACCATGTCAGAAATGAGTTTGTACCACTTTCAGGCAAGTCAATTTCACCATCATAACAAAATAAAAGTGATAAGTAACAACAAACATCAGGTTATCACTCTTTTACTCATTTATTCCAATTAAAATTACACATATCATATTTAACACCCCTTTTAAATCCCAATGTCCATTCAAAGTTGTTTTAACCCCAGTGTCCTTCAACATGACCCCCATTCCTTTCAATGCAAATGTCTGCCCTTGATCTCATCGCACGTACTGCATCCCTGATGATAACACTGGGGTTAAAACAACTTTGAATGGACATTGGGATTTAAAAGGGGTGTTAAATATGATATGTGTAATTTTAATTGGAATAAATGAGTAAAAGAGTGATATCCTGATGTTTGTTGTTACTTATCATTTTGTTATGATGGTGAAATTGACTTGGCTGAAAGTGGTACAAATTCATTTCTGACATGGTCACTTAAATCCCTTATAACTCAGTCATCCGTGAAGGAAAATAGACAACTTTGGTATCATAAGAAAGAGGACATCATAATCTATCAGATGGTAGCTGTGAAATTTTCCTATCATTATTCATATTTGAGTAATAAGCAATCTATTGCTGGTTTCCTTTTTTTTGGGACACCCTGTATATCTTATGACTTTTTTGAAAATTACTTTTCTGAATATTTTTTTTCCTTAATTATATTCGAAGAAAATGTGCTACCTTACAAATGGGTGTGATATATTTGATATCAGATGCATATGTGTGGAATAATGAATTTTACCAAAATATTAGGTTATTGAATATATAGATTATCTTACAATGATGTTATTCCGCTAATATTAACATAATCATGGGATATAACTCTATCGCTAATCAATTTTTAGCGTGCTATCTTGGTCTCGGAGATTGGTCAGCTTATTATAGTGTGTCATGTAAGGCTTAATCTACCTGCCCAATGAGCTGGACATGAAAGCCTGGAATTGCTAAGTGCGAAAAGTTCATGGAAATCTGATGAATGAGACTGTCAAATCAGAGCACAAATAAATATGGAAGCTCACGTCATAATGTAATTTTCTCACCCGAGTGTTGATCATTCTTGTTTTCAATGAATTTTGTTAAATGAAGGTGTCAGGTTAGATGTACCCTTTGCATTCGTTTGACTTCACTTCTTAAAAGAGAGCTCCGTCTGTAGTTTAACTAGACTCTGCACGCAGGGTAGGTTAGATGAAAGCTTATTTCGTAATTTCATTTGTATTTTTTATAGTTGGTAATACATCTTCTTTCGCTAAAAGAAAAGAGTTGGTTTGAGAGAGCTGTGATGATGACAGTGACTCATGCAGAAATCCCTTGTTATATTCATCAATTTTATGTTATACTAGAGATGTACCAAGGCCAAGTCATCGTGATATCTCAAACAGTAAATTGCATAATGAAACTCTCATTTGCAATGATTTATTTTGACATGATGGTATGAATATTTTTTGAAATGCCGCCCCTTTGTTCCAAGTCATCGTTGTTAATAATTATAATAGAAGGCTAGAAGTAAGTTATGACCTGACGCATGTGGGTTTACAAATGACACTCTGCATTATGGTTCATAAATCGGTAGCTGAGGTGAAAATATCATTAGAGTCTAAATTAACATCTCAAAACATTTTTTCTTTGTCTCTGTAATGAACTTAATGCTTATAAATGCATTCTTGCAAAGATATATGGAAAGAGTTAATATCTGGAAATGTAATAAGTGAGATTTCATTTTTATCAATATTTCTGTCTTGTAATTTTTAGAATGTTTCGTACTTTAAGTACTTTGTGGCATTCTGAGTTGTTAATTATCCCCGTCAGAAGAGGGAAATGGCAAATTAGGAACAATTGCTAGATACTTTTAGCTACAATTTCCACTAATCTTATCCAATGAAATCATATCAATACAACTCTACTTAAATACATTCTTGAGGGACTATTTTGAAAAAGCAGGAAATTACTTTTCTACAAATCACTTAATTTAAATGCTAGTTTTGTGATGTTGTTAGATTCTGACTTACATAAGACATTTGAGAAAAAAATAGTTTAGAAATTATAACCTGTGGTAGCTGCCAAGAAATATTGATATTCTGTTGAAATAGGAATTAGTCTGAGTGGTAGAATTATGAGAGGATGTCATCTTTTAACATTTATGCCCCGTACGTAAAGTACATCATCAACTTATTCCTTTATTAATAAATTATTTTCATTGAAAACTGTACAAGTTTTCGAATTTTTATAAACTTTTAAGTTTTAATTTCACACATGCTCAAATTATATTACATATTTCAGCTCTCAAATTTTCATTTTTATACATGTCTCTATGATCATTAATGTAACTTATGGGAACTTCAAAGCACAGTTGCATGTAAGATATTGCATGTAACTGTAGCCTCTAATTTTTAGGTAATAGAGTATTAATAGGGGATAGCGTGTACTATTGTGAAAGTATTGAGTAAATTATACTAATTTTTCATTCGAAACCTTTGATCAGTGAGCAAGAGACAAGATATAGATCAAATATACAAGATTTAGATCAAATATAAATCAGATATCGATGAAAGAAGATATCTTGTTAGGATATGTTAGGCAAGAATCCTGGACATCTCTCTTAATAATGAGACGAACAATGAATTCAATAATTTATATTATCATGTATGCCTAAATCAGATACACTTTTATTATTACCATCTATTGTAATCACTCCAAAGAGTGCATATGAGCGAACATGTTACTTACCCCCCTATCACACCAAACTAGTTCTTACGCGTTCTTGCCAGTCCTACGAAAACGTCGTAAAACGGGCTCAATCTGGCTGTGGTCGGGAAATATCTCTAAAATAATTAGCTTCTTCGTTCTTAAACAGTCTTCAATACGTCCATCTCGTTCGCAGTTCGTTCAGGTCGCACCACGTCGGTGCGCAACGTCGTAGAACGCGTCCCTTAGTCTAGAAGGTCATCATGACCTGATAACAGAACGGTATGATCGCAATCGAATTTTGAATCCATTCAAAATTCTAAAATCTCATTCCCGTCTGAAAACGTTCATAAAGTTCGTAAATAGACCTTAGAAAGTTGCAGCTACGTTCATTCCGTTCGCACACAGTTTAAAACCAGTTTTGAAGAACGCAGAGGCAACTTGTTTGGTGTGATAGCTATATTTTTGCTAACTCGTTCATAAGCAGTGTTAAATACGTTCTTAATCAGTTTAAACCCGTTTGCATTTAGTTCTACCTCGTTCTCAACACGTCCTCAGACAGTTCAACTCGTTGTTAAAACGTCCCTAGTAGGATTGAAGTACGACGGTCCCGTTCGTAGTACGTCCAGCTCGTCGTTAGTACGTTGTCACTCGTTCTAATTTTAGAACGTGACGACCACGAGAACATTTTGAGCATTGTCTAAGTTCTAGAGGACCCACCCATTCGAGTACGTTCGATGAAGTTTGTAAATAGATCCCAAACGGTTCTTAGTAGGTCCAGTCCGTTCGTACACAGTTGAAGCCCATTTTTCGAGAACGTAGTGAGAACTAGTTTGGTGTGATAGTAGGGTTAAAAGCATATAATCGTTCTTAAGAAAAATGAAAAATAGAGATCTTCCTTCTTAGAATTTCACCTATGTGTTGAACTTGGTGTTTTTTACCTCAGTCAAAGGTTGTCATTAATTGTTATATGATGGTGGGTGGGCTAGGTGTTAATGCATTAACACATGTATTATGTTCCTCAATGCACCTTTCCTTCAATGTACCTTTCTTATTGCTCTTTCGAAATAATATCTGTTATTCCCCCCATCCCCTTGTATCAGATAGCTAATCAAAAACATGGAACCAACAAAATGAATAGAAATACTGGGCCATTTCTGGATCAAATAAGTAATAATTGGAGAGAGTAATAATATATCAGATCCCTTTGGGTTATGTTTTATAATTCTCCATAATTATTACGTAATAGACTATGAGGTGAGTAACTGTATTATTAACAACTTGTTCAATGACGTCTTTTTTAATTATGAATGTAAAAAAGAATTTTACAAAAAGTTGTTAATGATTCCAGTTGGTATTACATTAATTAGTGTAGGCAAAGTGGGGGACGTGATAATGAATTTACACCAGTGATTCTCTTCAAGAGGCAAGGTGTTTATCAGCCATATTACCCATCCTTGGTCCAAGGGTATTTCACATTATTCATTGGGCTGGGACAGTGATGCCATGATGTTCTAATGCATTTATAGCCTAAAATATATTGTTCTTTGGGTACTCAAAGATTGAATTCATCTCAATTATGAACAATATTTGAACAAAGGATCCTATATTGAGGGATCTATGCTCCTGTAATAGAACTGTAGCAATAGGCCTCTGTCATATAGGGATAGGCTAAGTATTAAGAATGAGAAGTCCAGATTCTAACCTAAAGTCATCCTCTCTACATACAGGGATTAAATCAAAATAAGGTTTTACCATCACAAAACAACCATGGCCATTGCCAGGGAATCTCAATGGGGTGTGGCAAACCCCCTTAAAGGAACAGTACTTTCTTCCTTATATATGGACATTTCTTTGAAATTGTTTGTATGCTTTGTGCCTTTTGTTAAAACCTCATGTTGTTTCTCTGTTTGGGTCATATGGATAACATGGATAATACAGTCAGTTCCTGGGAGGGTTCTCATTATGTCCCTGGAGACAAATGTCATGAAAGACATGTTTAGAAAATGCAAAATAAACTAGTAAACAGGAAAATAAACAAAGAATAAGAAACCTCAACATGTAGTCAACACTTTAATTTGTATGGTAATGCAAGAAAATCTGGCTGTTTATTCAATTTTTTCTGAGAAATAGCGTGAAATTAGCATGAGCAGACGTCTTTGAAAGTGTGAGGAAGTTGATTCAAGTGGGGTTTGCTGTTGTTTGATGTCTAAAGCCAGACTCCAGAGTGTGCCTAGTGATCTGTCTTCATTAAAACTTATTAAATGTATCTACAGCATTCCCTGCCTTCCTTATATAGTAGCAATTAAGGGCAATTATTACACTTTAATGCACAACAAATGCTTGGTGTCTCCTGGGGAAATCTAAACCACCATGCACCTTTAACTGTTTCTGTGAACTCTGAATTCATTGATTGCGTTTGCAGTTGTTGAAGGATTTCAATGTGATCTGTCTGTATATCTATGGACCATATCTACTTACATTTGTGTACTTCTTGTTTAACCATATAGGAAAACCCTTCTAAATGATTTATTAGTCATCATATAACATTGATAGAAAACATCAATTTAGACCATGTATTTAAAATGCAAGAATAAACCATATTATTATAACTTTATTGTGAAATGAAGGTGGAGTATAAAAACACATGCAAGTGCAAATTTTACTCATATTAATAAAACTCTGAAAATAAAGGATGGCGTATCAAGTACGTAGAAATATTAATAATTGCTTCTCATAGAACTGACTCAAAGACTACTTGAAAAAGGGATTCATCTTATTCAATGTCCATTGTGAAAAAGAAACTGTAATATTTCTAGCATTAAACTCAAGATTAAATTATATACAGAATAAAATTCAGACTGCCGTATTCAAATGCACCAGGCATCCTGTTCAGCTATTGTTACAGGCGATTGTTACAGGCTATTGTTACAAGCTGCATTATTAGTAAAGAACTTTAATTCTATCAATTTTAGAACAATAACCTGAATGTGTCACTTTACTTCAATACAACCTGCACAATACCTTTGAATTTACATTTAATGCTATTTTATTGAGTTTTTTGGAAACACATTAATAGTGTAAATATTGTCATTTTAATCAGCTGCATGTACCAAGTGAGAATATCGAACATTTGTGTTTTGCTGTCATTCAGAAAATGTCTCAATGGTCACGTGTTAAGATGTAAAGTAAAGAGAGGAATGATCATGCTGTCGAGAATGACTGACTTAAAATGCCAGAAAATTGAAATTTAAGACAAGGAAATCTTGATTAGGGAGTAATCTAGGTACAGGGAGTAGGCTTAACCCAACATTGTTTAAAAACATGATATTTTTATCAATGTAATTAGATTGCTGCTGAGAAATGGTATCTTCATTTCACCAGGCTTTATCTTTGCAGAAATCAATTTTCCCCTGTGATCGCAGTTTGATTACTGCTTATATACGCATATATTTTTGTAGGTTAATGAAATAGATAGATTTCATGTCATGTAATTTGTGTTTTCAAATTTACCTTCTCTTTTATCTTATTGATCGGAAGTAATGCAGAACTGATTTCATAGCTATTTCATCTGATTTCATACAGGCCCGTGGCCAGGATTTGCCAAGGGGAGGTTCACTTTTAGAAAATTTCCAGGGGAGTTCACTCGTGACAATTTTGGTCCAAAAATGGCCAAAATCACTTAAAAAGTGCTCAGAATGGTGAAAAACTGCATGATTCTGAACAATTTTTTGGCCAGGTGGGTTCACTCAAACCCATCGACCCCCCCCCCCCCTCCCTGGCTACCTGCCTGTCATTTTTATTGCCAAATTATTTTATTTAGTCAAAAATGACAGCCTGTCACAATATGGGCAAATCATTTTAAATGAGGTTAAGAATTTTCGCCAATTGGGTGCAGAAATGTTCATGCATCTACCTTGACATGTTCCAGATATTCCAATGCTCTAAATCAAAGATAAGACATTTTCTACATTTCCTCATATAAGCATGCAACCACTGAGAAGATAAACTAGATCATTGCTTTATATTAATTTCAGACATTAACTTGACAAGGTCCACATTCAGCCACTAGGAACCAATAAGTCTTCCAAAAATCCTGATAAAATTTCGTTAAACATGACATTTTGCCCCAGAGAGGTAGCTGGTTGTTTTGCAACAGATGTAGATTTTAATGAAATAGTTGTTAAAGATATGGTGCTTCTGCGAGGCAGTTTCTCAGGGAGATTCACTTCCTAAGTGATCATCCAAAGGTGTACGCTGATGACCTAAGGGGCAGGGGTCCAAAGTGATGAGCGCAAGGTGTTTTTGATGACCTATATGGCAAAGGTCATATATGCATACATGTTATCACTTCCCCAGTGCTAAGCTGAGCTAAAACCACATCATATACATCTCCATATACAAGCTTAATTCCTGCACTTTAATGATGGTACTTTGTCATAATTGTTTTAACATCATAGATAATAAAGAGCATATGAATTTGATAAACCATCCCCAGATCAGAGATAGCTGAAGCTATATTAATAACCATTTTACAATCATTTTACAGGACATAGTTCTAATAGATAGAAGATTATCATTGCATATAAATGCTTCATTGCCACAGTTATTATAATAGTGTTTTACATAATGGATCGAACCATCCAGACTTCATAGTGTTATTATCCCTTTAACTATAGCTGCGATCCTGGCCTGTAGTGGGGGGGGCTTCATGCAGTTTTTCACCATTTTAAGCACTTTTCATGTGAGTTTGTACCCTGTGCGCAGAGTCTAGTTATAAACTAAGATGAAGCTCTCTTTTGAGAAGCGAAGTTGAACGAATGCAAAGGGTCATGATTTTGTGTCAAAATTATCAAATTTAAACCTCCAAGAGGTTATTATTTGAAAACTGAATTCCCCATGGCAAAAGCTGGCTAAGGGCCTGGTAACCTGTGTATGTCACATTGTTTTAATGAGGTGAAAATATGAGAACAAAACAGGCCCTGGAAAACAGGATATGACATCATTTATTAAAGCGCAGATCCATCCATCTGGAACTCATTACATTTGCAATTTTTTTTTCATCATGTCATGTCATTTATTTTTTATTTTGTTTTTCAAATCCAGATGAGAAACAATGATTCTCCGTAAGAGTTGACTCATCGATGTCATCAATGTCATCAATGCCATCCTTTCATTAAACAACCCTGGTAATCTGTGGACAAAAGAGATCTGACAAAAGCCTGTGCATTAAAATCATTATTGACCTTGAATTTATGAAGAAATTGTTGCTTCCCATAGTTCTTTCAATTAACCTATCGTGATGAATTGTTTTACTAGTCTCACCAATATATTAATGCTTACGTTATTATTACGTCACTGTTACTAAATGAGGGATGAAACTTGTATAATATCAGAAGCCTTAATGAAAGGCTTCTGCTAGTCATCAATGTCAAGGATGTAAGAAAAAACCTTTCCTTTGTTTATTAAAGAAACCTTGAAGCTTCATTTAAGAAGTGAGATTTACTTAAAGTAGTTGACCGACTTATATCATTGATAATTATTGTTGATTGAATCCTATTGAATGACCATTCCGATATGGCTAGATTTCTATTCAAACATCCTGAGATAATATGTGCTATTACACTGGAGTACCATTGTTCAAGATCAATTATTGAATGTGTTATGTGTCTCTGAAGAGGAAATTTGCTTGCGTCTTTAGTGCTGGTCATGTTCAAAATGATGGATGCACAGAAAGTACACAGAGGCACAGACAGAGGTTGCAAATTCAACCCTTTGAAGATCAAATGGTATTTGGAAGGCCATGGTCATATCTGTAACATATAGCCATGGTCATATCTGTAACATATAGCCATGGTCATATCTGTAGCATATAGCCATGGTCATATCTGTAACATATAGCCATGGTCATATCTGTAACATATAGCCATGGTCATATCTGTAACAAAATAGCCATGATCATATCTGTAACAAATGGACATTGTTATATTTTTATTAATCTGTAGCTTAGCTTAGTTTTCTTTGATAATCAACATGATGGTTAACTTGTAGAATATATCATTTTTTGGAAAATGGGAAATAAGATGTCATTAAAAGGAATTTGCAAAAAATAAATAGTCTGAGTTTGTAGTTAACTAAATCCCCACAAACCATATATAAATGTAGAATGTAGAAATTAGATTCCACCCTTAGGAAACAATGGTAGGGATGAGTAATGTGCAATACGTATTTGTGGAACAGTGTAGCAACCAATACACTTGGGCAGTATATTGGCCCAATGCATTAGCGATCACTCAAATACCAGCAGGATCATCATCAAATGTGAAAAATATTCCGTATGGTTCATTACTTTCCTTTAATGTTATTTTGTGTTTACTTGCAAGTGAAATAATATCAAATGCATCCCTGAGGCAAATTAGGGTTCACCCCCCTCTTGAGTGTTCATATCTCTTGAGATTTGAATTGATGAGAAAATTTGAAATTGCCATCAAAAACGTTAGAAATTAGCAATTTTATTGAATTTTCTCACATTGTTTTGTCCAAGCATCTGGTCTCCTTTTATACTGTATATAATTATTATAATATGAGGAAAATGGGTTTGGATGAACCGACTATTCGGAATGAAGGACATTCAAAGAGTTATCAACTATCTCGAGCTTATCATGAACAACTGCAATTATCTCAAAACAATGACTCCGATCAACAATAGAATACAAGTTTCAATCACTGAACATTGTATAATGGTAGGGATGAGTAATGTGCAATACGTATTTGTGGAACAGTGTAGCAACCAATACACTTGGGCAGTATATTGGCCCAATGCATTAGCGATCACTCAAATACCAGCAGGATCATCATCAAATGTGAAAAATATTCCGTATGGTTCATTACTTTCCTTTAATGTTATTTTGTGTTTACTTGCAAGTGAAATAATATCAAATGCATCCCTGAGGCAAATTAGGGTTCACCCCCCTCTTGAGTGTTCATATCTCTTGAGATTTGAATTGATGAGAAAATTTGAAATTGCCATCAAAAACGTTAGAAATTAGCAATTTTATTGAATTTTCTCACATTGTTTTGTCCAAGCATCTGGTCTCCTTTTATACTGTATATAATTATTATAATATGAGGAAAATGGGTTTGGATGAAACAACTATTCGGAATGGAGGACATTCAAAGAGTTATCAACTATCTCGAGCTTATCATGAACAACTGCAATTATCTCAAAACAATGACTCCGATCAACAATAGAATACAAGTTTCAATCACTGAACATTGTATAGTCGATCTGCAATATCTATTATTCTCGTGATATATCAAACATAAACATAAATAATTGACTCTGTAATCATGCACAGAAGGACAATAGTTCATATAGACTATCATTAAAAATGATAAATTCCTCCTATAATTTGTATTATCTTGATAAATTGCACGATGGAACTTTATGAAATTCTCACTTTTGAAAAATGTTTATTGGAAAATTCTGTCAACATTCTAATATAATTGACTTGTAGCGTTATATTAATCTTCATTATTCTTTTTCTTAATCTGCTCTGTCCATTAACCAAGTTGCACTGTCATTATAATACATTACTGGAGTATATAATACATTACTGTAGTGTATAATGTATTACTGTACTTAACACGTACAGTAAAACCTGTTAATGACAATGTTTATGGTGTTAGCACACAGAGCTTCTGATAAATAGAACTCTAAAATCAGGATCCAGGAATATTCACATTTCAATTTACAGTGAAACCTGTAAAGTGAAACACCTTTAGAAGTGGAACACCTCTGCTAGTGGAACACTTTTCAGAGTCCCAAGACCAACTGACTTAATATTGAATGAACCTCTACAAGTGGAACACCTCCCAAGTGGACATGCACTGAGAGGTACCACAGGTTCACATAAACACGTAATGTCTGTATAAATATCTTATGTTTAAATATCACTGTAGCTCGTTGTTTATGAATACGTGTTTCTCTGTTCATCTGACGCATAAAAAAATCTAATCAATTTTTAGCGAAAATAATCTTTACAATGGAAATTCCAGATAGCAATATCTAAATAGAAGAACATTTCCTGTTCAAAGTTCCTTTTGAATCTTAACATCGGAAATTCATCAAGCCCCGAGAAATTTGACGTCAAATGGATCGACTACCGGAATTTTAGATATTTCCAATTAAGATTTGCTGTTACTAAATTATGAAAAATAGTCAGGAATAAATCTTGATATCTGCCAATGAGATGGTAGCCAGTTTTGTGCGAAATATTGGATCAGGGCCAGAAGGGGGGGGGGGGTCGATTTACTGTGTGCAAAGTTCAAGTTGTTGGACATATGGCTCAAATGGCCCAAGTCTCAATTGACCGAATTATGTTTGTCAGATGTGACAAATTGTATGCGCCACATATTGCACAACTGAAAGTTGTTATTTGAGAATAAATAAAAGTACGGCTGCAGACTGTTAATAAATAATTACAGCAAATAACTATAATTTCAGAATGTTATTTGAAGCATTTTGCACGTTGTTTGATTATGCCACAACCTGTTGTTTCAGATTACCAATAATTTATGTGAAATTCTAGGAAAAATGCAGGTGTTCACTACATGTCTGTCCAATAAATTATTTATGGTTGTACTTTCGTAAAAATGAAAATGCAAGGATGGTTAAGTGATTAAATGTTTCATGTCAGGCCAGATATTTTTTATGAAGATTACCAAATAATAACTGTGGAATGAATAAGATCACTGGGTTCACTGTCTGTCAAAGTTACAAATATGAGTTCAAAATTGTTCACAATTTGCCAATTCTTAATTTAGTTATATAGTTATATATTTTAATATATCATATCTCATATATATCATAATATCAAATGACCTTTGGTATACAGGGTTTTTGGCATCATATAACAAGTAGTTAGCACACTGCAATTCACTATTTGGGGACATAGCTTACATTTATACCCTTTTATTTCACAATTAAGCATTCCATACTTGGTTAGTGAGAAGATTGTCAAAATATGAAATATATATTGCAATGATTAGGGAAAATGTAAATGCAATGTAAATGAAACCATTGCTGATAATGTATATAAGCACTAAGCCCCCCCCCCTCTATGAGTTGATCATTAAACACATTCAAAGGTAGATGGAGAATAGAGCCTCAGGGATGTCTTAAATAATTGAACTTTCTTGGACATGTTGTAGAGATCACTTGACACCTCCCTCTTCACCAGAAGCCTATCCACATGTTTGTGTTTTACATTGGCACTAATTACTGCTATACTACCCACATAAATCATGTATCAGTTCCTTCCTGATACCTCACTCTTACGCACAAATCACATAAAGAAACATTTTAAGAAGAAAAAATTCATTTTTATTTTAATATTGCTAAAATGTACGTACAATATGTATGAAATAGTGCATTTATCAGTTTATTTACTTGTTTAGATTGGAAGAGATAAAAACATGTCTGCCTGTCTTGTAGAAGATGTGAGATAGTTGTGAGGTCTTGGTCCAGATACATCCATCATTACAGAGCTAGGTGATAACATGATGGACATATCCTAGTGGTCGACAGATACCTGCTTTGAAATTTCCGTCTGCTCTGTCCGTCTGCTTCATATTTAATTCATTTTCTCTTCAGAATTTGAATGAAGTGTCTGATTTTTTTACATTTCTGTACAGTTTGGAGCATATTCTTTATGCTCACGTGTTTATTTCTTCACTTATTCTTTTCGATTTGGCCATATTTTCTGTTTGAAACATCATTCTATTTTACTCGTGAGTTATCATCAGCATGCAAATTCTCATCTGTTTCTATCATTCATTTTTCTTTGTAGTGTCAATACTTCCAAGATATATGTTTCATATGCCACTTAGGGTCTGGGAAAATTAGCCATTGATCCTGCATCGTGTCTGCCAACCCCCCCCCCCCCCCCTCCTGGCCCTTCCACCCCCATGTCTATGAGTCAGAATATTTTGTCTGGCAAATAACTCTACATAATATACCTGATAAGAATAAAGGTAATTCAGGATACATGAATTATTAAAATCTATAATGATTCTTAACTGTAATAGTATGTAATGGTAGCCAAGTATATAGATGTCCCCTTTTAAATATTACATTGGTTGTTGGTTGAAATGAAAAATATAGTTGAGTTGAGAGAATCATGTTGTGCAGCTTTAATTGCATAATTTATTTTTGAATCGATAGGCCTATTTCATAAATTCAAACATACAGAGAGAAAGCAGTCTCATAATTTATATGTATTAAAAATGTTATTATTCAGATAAAGAGTTATGATATGAATATTACCTATAATATTCAGTTTGAAATGGATTCAGTAAAATTGGCAATGAATCAGGTTTAGTAATAAAAGATATAGGACACCTTTCAAGGTCAGATAGAATCCAGGTAGCTTGGCCATCGGTGATTCCAGTTTTTAGATCATTTATCTATTCAGTTATCAACATATATTATTGATCATTCCTATTAACAGGAACATTTATTTTATTTTACCGATGTTGCATTTCACTGAACTGTTGAATTATTAATTCTAATTTATTAGTTTCATAAGGGTTTGTAAGGGTTTGGTCTAATGTTACATTTAATTATAAGTTTTGTATTTCAGTTAAATCATTTTGAAATTAATAAAATTTATTAAATGTCAGGTTATTCATTTTTATGCACAATGAACTTATTCAATAATGAACCATCATTTTAACTTAACTGAAATTCTATATCTAGCAAAAAATCAGGTTTTAGTAGCTGTTTTTGTAATTTAGCCTGAGGGGCTCCTAAAGGTATACAAATACATGTACAAAAAAGTAAAAAAGACTCATGCATCCTAATACTTAATGTATCAAAGGTCAAGCTTATTACATTCTATTTTTCTCTAAACTTGAAATGAAGAGTTCCCTTTTTGGCAGTTCTGTATTATTCAAAATCTGGTTAACACATCAACTTAGGTAAATTCTCATGAATTCTACATTTTTCAGTGTATTTTGCTATTAGTCCTTGACTACAATGGTATTATACACATGGGCTAGTAATGTGGACCAACTGTGGCAAGTGTCAGTGGTTAGAGAACATAAACATGATATGTTGACTGCTGGCTGGCAACACATTACCTGCAAGTGCTAGCATACCCTTTGCTAGAACTCAGCTTCAAATGTCCTCTTGAGATTAGAGATTATTTTTTGACCTAATATATTTCAAATAGAATATGTAAACATATAACATTTTCTGTTCTCAAAATAGTTAGACTCATATTTTTATTTTAAAATTCTTGTCAAAGTATAAAGTTGAGTTCATTCAAATCTTATCAACATTGTCAAAACTGTAAAATCATCATAATAGTCAGAGGGAAGGATAGCAAATGCAGATTCAGGATAAATGCTTTAATAACAATGTTTTAGAAAATGAAATAAGAGTGAAGAAAGATGAATTTAATATTGAGGCATAAAGAGGTTAATCTTAATTTTGTAAAGATACAACACATTCAAGTAGTCCATCTTAGTTAAGTTAGAGGAAGAATCCTCAGAGGAATCATGAGCAGGGTAAAATGTTTAACACAGATCCAAACACATTGTGACCAGCTCAGGCCACCAGCAAAACTTACTGACAAAATTATAGCCTCTTCACTTTTTACCATTTTTTCATTAAAAAAAGTGTCTAGAATTGTACTTAAGTTCAAGCATATAAGAGTTATCAAGTAATTTAATGCTTTTCTATTTAGTTAAAGTCAGGAAACTGTGATTTATATCTTGGATGTTTTACAGCAACCCACCATCAACTCCCATCATCCGCATGACTTACAGATGTTCACCTGTGAATAACTTGCTTTTTTAGACTTTTATAGCTGAATCTAATTACATGATGGATGCACTGGCTCACACAACCACATGGTTTTCTAACTTAATTTTTCAAATCATGCTTGGAATGAAGATTGATCTTTGTGGAGATTCCTTTGTCTTATTAGTGTCACATATACTGCAAAGTACAAACTCACAACCACTGCACTAAGCAGAAGCATGTATCATATCTATTACAATATTATGTGGTAATGCAAGGCCGCACAACACATGGCACTCAGTTTTTTACACATTGTAAATTCTGTTGTAAAGTTTTGTCCAAGTTGTTATAAGACAATAAAGAATGCATGACAGGTGTTACCATGGTGAGGATATTCTTACATATAGTTACGTATAATTCATTGTCATCTGAAAGTGTTATTTAATCTTGCAATTTTGTGTTTCCACTCTCAAAATATCTCTTCTTTGGATTCAGTCAGGCCATTTTGTGTACTTTCTAATTCTTCTCCTCTTAGCTTGTGTGTTTCTTAAGACAATTTATGTCCAGGATCTTAATTTATTTCTGAGGAGGTATCTCAATTGTTTCCTTTAACAACAGAGCTCATAAGTCATTTACGGAAAACCATTACTCATTTTTGGCAAACTTATTAGTCAAGCTGCAAATTATTTTGCAATTTATTCTCCAAATGCTATATATATTTGTAATTATTTAACCATTAAATCTATTAATGTCTCTTTGGAGAATTTAAAGAGTGAAACCAGAGGAGTTTACGGAACAATTTCCATGATCCGTTCACGCGTTTCAAGAAAGATTATAAAGCCTGGTACCTCTGTGCATTAGAATCGTGAGTTGTCTCAACTTAATTGATGTTGAAGTTTATTCTTACACCAGAAGATATTCTTTCAAACGTTGAATTTCTCATTTTTTTCATTTTTTTACAATGTCAGATGTACTTGATCATATTGGGTACCATAATCTATAAAGTACATAACTGTGAAAACATAAGTTTGATTTTTTAGTTTTGTTTTCTTTTGTTTAATTTTATACAATTCCTCCCTTTGCGTTTTTATGTTTAACAGCTAAATAGAACATCAAATTCATACTATAAATTATTCTATTAACTTTATTGCAATGAAATGACACAATAAAACCACATTATTTTTGTCCTTGCAAAGAGCCTAAATATTGACTTGCTCATAAAAAACATAGGAACTGAATCAATCGCAATGAATTTAAACAACCACTCTACTACATCCTGATTTTGGAACGTGTGGATTGAAATTCTCAACAAGCAATTTGTGGGTCTCCATCACAATGAAATGCAGGAAGGCTGTTAGAACTGTTTGTCAGACCATCCAGTTGCGTTTTAGAGTCTATTCATTATACCCTGGAATTAAGTACCACGAGGGTCATCTTTTAAAATGCAAAATAAAGAGAAAAAATGAGAAATTCCCAAGGAATGAAGCATTGAAATATTTTGCCAACATTCTTAATTAAAAATAAATGCCAGAAATTTAGGCATTTCATTCAAATTTTCGAGAGAAATTGCGTGAAATGAGCATGATGAGTGAGATTATCTTCATTGCCCTGATGTATCCCAGGTGTATCCAGAATCTTGTGTGTCTTATTTAGTAATTAACTGCAGCAACTCATGGCACGCTCTGTCTTATTTTACGGGTCCACCCTTCCCAGAAGACATCAGAAAATCAGAATGTATAACAATACAACACAATTGGCCTTTGTATGAAAGGCCTAAATATAGGTAGCCTGATTCTCTGAGAGATGCCTTTAGGGAAGTGTTGGGTTTATACTTTACAGATTGGAACAAGATTTCTAAATTTTTGCTCCTTTTATAGAACATGTTTGATTCTGGGTAATCTTGTCCCTGTGGGGCAATAGGTGGAGCTGAACCTAGAAAGCCTTTCGGCAGCAGACGTCAACTCGTCCCTGGAAGAGTCTTTGTTTCTTATAACTTCCTGCAAAAAATTCATTTGTTTTTAATGCTATTGATTATTATTCTGTTTTTCACTTTAAGCTTGAGGGCTTTCTTAATCAATGACTGGGTTATTTTATTTATACTAAATCATATGAGTCCTGAGCCAATAGTTCAATCTTACCCATATCTTATCCCTCCCAGCTACATATTTGACCTTAGCTTATATTGTGGTAAGCCACGCCTTAATTATTACCCTGCATTCATTCTTCCCTTCTTAAAAGAGAGCTTCGTAGTTCATAACTAGGCTCTTTCGTGCAGGGTATTCATTCATCTTAGATGCAACAAAGAGAAATGTTATGAGTATCAGGATGTGAGTTTCGGAGTTTCTGAAAGTGAGGAAAATTGTAAAAATGTAAGTTTCATGTGGTGCCCTTTTTGATATTGTTGTCTCACCTGAAAAAATAGATCTCCACCTTCCCCATACTCCCCTTTGAGAATCCCATGGTGTAAATTCTGGGTGGTCATGTTTTGAATTGTGAAATACAATGAAAATGAGTAAAATTAGCATGAGATAATACAAGCAGATATGCAGATGGGACTCCACATTGAATAGGAATGCCGGTGTCCAAACAATTCTCTCTAGTTCTTGAGAGAAAAGGAGCGGAATATGCAAGTTCTGAATGGTATTTTAGCATGGGGATTTTGTTTTGACAATGGACCATATGTATAATCTATTTCACCATGGTGCATCACTTGAGGCTTCCTTGTTTTTAGAAGTTGATATTTGGAGAAGAGTGATAAAAAGTGATGCTACTTGATCATCTGGCCAAAAACTCTCTTTCTCACGGTTCTAACTAAACTGAGCCAGTTGTGCAACTGATAAAGCTCTTTCTAAGCAATGAGATCATAGAGCACAGCAGGTGTCATCCCACAGGTTGTCTCACCCTTATCATCCAATCAGAAGTGAATGTTACCAGATTTCCTTGCAAAGGATTCTGGGATTGAATGGCATGCGATTGGAAGGGAGTAGGGCCTGGCAGACGTGTGCAATAACCAAGGCGCACATGTAGATTGTCTAAGCTGATTTACTTTAGTTTAGATGAGCTACCTGGCTGTTTGAAATAACACTTCAAACTTACCATGGGCAAAATGTCAGTATTTCATACAGGTTACCTGGCCTTGTTAAACATAACCTAGCCCCGCATGTGTGTAACTGAGAATCTTGGTTAAAACACTTTGCAGCCGGCTTTGATTTTTTAATCAGTTGATTGAGATTGTGTTTCTTCAGGCAGCAGGTTGTGGTAATTGAAGCTGACTAGCAGGGGTGTATTTAAGCCTCCCTGGACCATTGTAGCAACAAGATACATCTGGACATTCAGTTATCCACATAACCTTATTATACCTGGATATTCAACCACTGGACATTCAACAATGAACCTAACCTAATTATACCTGGACTTTCAATATTGGACCTAACCCCTGATTATCCCCAAATATTTAAATATACACCTAAAGGAACCTAAATTATACCTGGACCTAACCTAATTAAACCCATCTTGGATTTCCAAAGTATGATGTTTTCATATGATTTAAAATCAAACAGGGAAGCGAGTATGAATTATACCTGAATATTCAATGGATGACCTAACCTAACAACACCTGAACTTTTAGCTACATACCTGAACTTTTAGCTACATACCTATATTAACATAATTTTACCTGGACATACATTCAACTGTATATATAACCTCATTTACTTGAATATTCAACTATATATCTACCTAATTATACCTAGACATTTAACTATATACCTAACCTAATAATACCTGAATATTTAACCTATAGTTACCTAATTATACCCGGGCATTCAACTATATATCTCGCATATGGTATGTATATCCAAACATTTAACTATATATCTATAGTAACCTAATTATTCCAAATTAACCATACCTGTTCTACTATACACAAATCCTAATTATACCTTGACCTTCAACCATACAAACTAACCTAAGTTACACCTGGAACTTAAAATATTCTAGCATGATGTTAACTGTAATCACACATACGATACTCCAACCAATAATGCACATCTTAATTAAACAAATCAAATTCAGATTTCAATCAAAAACACAATTAACTTTGCAATCAGACCATATCCTACGACCTAATAAACACAAGTTTCAATTTCAATCAGTTGATCAATAAATAACACAATTAATGGTGTAATTATGGATTATATTTGGACTTGTGGCAGTTTGTTGTGATTTAATCAATTCATTTTCTAAAAATAGTGATATGTGGTAGAGTACTTGATTTTTTACGTTTGTGGGGTCTCGTTGTAATAGGAAAATTCCAAGTACATGAACATTTTCAACAGATTGTATCCGAGTTTGCAATTGTGAGTGGGTTTGTCAATCTGTTTTCTATAACCTGGTCAGACACTTTCATACCCAATTTAAGTTGACCATGTTGCGTTCAATTTTCATTACCATATGTTTGATTGTTTTTACAGTTTGATAAACATTTGTTTGATTTTTTTTATAGTATGTCTGATCTTGATGTTTTTGCTCAATCTGCCGCCTGGAGTGAACCATGAATTGACATGCTGGGTATTATGTTCGCTCCCCTCAGGTCATACACCTTGTAATTGTTCAATGGTTCCATTAATGGGCTGCTTTAATATTACCCATAACTTATTTAAAAAATGATAATTCTGCACTGTACATTTAAATCATTGGTCAGCAGATGTTCTTGCTAATTAAACTTGTAACAAAATACAAATTCCGTGGAGATATCTATTATATGTTTTAGCACTGGGGGTCCTGATTGACATAAATCGCAGTTGAAGTTCTGAAATCTGTGGCAGGTGTAACACTATGGGGTGTCTTCACCACTAAGCCTCTGAGTTAAGAAAATATAACCCTGGGCACATTTGATAATGTACTCCCTCTGACTAGCACAGATGACCTTGCAGTTTGGCATTTAACCAATCAGAGAACATCACAGAGTCACTCTAATATGCATATATACAGAACCATATGTTAGACACAACAGACGCTGATTGGCCCAATGAATTCATTGGTTTATCAGTAGCATAGAGAGTTAGAGGTGAAATCAGAGTTTTTCATAAAGGGTAGCAAAATATGCCATTTGTATGAAATATGCTGGTTCCTACTTATCACTGCCTGCTAAGTTATGTTTATGTAAAGGTATTGCTGATAAAATAACCCTAACTCATCTTAAAATACATAGCAAACTACTCAGGTAGTAGATTACCTGCTAGACCGTGGGAACATAATGCAGCTCAGGTAGATCATGGAGCACTTTTACCTGGACCACTTTTACCTGGACTTCCTTTACCTGGACTTCCTTTACCTGGACCATTTTTACCTGGACCCTTTTCACCAGGGCATATTTTTGTGAGACATTCTGTACTGGGACCTTCTTTACCATGACTTATTTGGCTGGGATTCATTAAATTTGAATTTCCTGCAATAAGAACTCCTTTCTCTGGGATTTATTTTTCTTGGACATGCTGTAACTAAGTATTCTTATGACTCTATATTTTGGGACTTTCTCTATAAGTCCCTTTTGAAGGAATATCCTTTCATCAAAACAACTTGCAGTCCCATGTTGACCATCTCTTATATTACAGTAATTTCAGTAGTCCCTTTCGTAATACCAGAAAGCACATAGGACAGTATTAAAAAACACAAGCGACCATGTAAACCAATCAAACAAACCCCAAAGGATTATGGGAATGTAAAAATGTCGGAAAGAATACCCCATTGGACGGAAAGATCAGAGTTGATATAATTATTCTTTAAAGTCAGCTATTACCAGCGAAAGAGATCTTAGTGTGGAAACGACTACTGGGAATTTAAAGTAACAGATTGAAGAATTGCATGACATATTTTTTCTGGACAGGGTGATAGCATGATTCAAGAGGTCATTCTCCTTCTTGAAAATCCATACTATTGATTCTTCACTAAAAAACAGTAAATTAGTGCAGTTTTTAGGTGGTGATGAAATTCATAGTAAGTCATTGAGTACAGTTAAATTCATCACTTAGTGAGATTGGATTTGTAATTGGCTTTTAATAGGTTTACCCATCTGAAGTTGTATAAACTGTTGGCAAGTAGCGCTTGTAGTATATAATAAAAACCGCACTCTTGGTTTAATTAACGAATGCAAAATCTGTGAAAAACCTTGCATGTTTATATTTTAAAGTGCAAAATTCGATAGAATTGAAAAATCAGTTAGAATATGTCTGTTGTCTCGATTTTGAATTCTGAAGAAGATTATCAGTTTCACTTAGATAAAGGTATCACAAGATGGGAATTTTATATATAAGTAGATGAGTAAAAATTACTGCTAATCCACTATTTATCCAGGCATGTACATTTGGGAATATATCTATCATTATGTATAATGTAAAATGGGAGTTTCTAGTAAATAATGTATTTTGCAACTATTCATACATATACTGATGTATAGAGGAGAATATACCCAATCCAGGCACATATGTTCCTATTGGAGCTATTTTTGTGTAGATATATCCATTCTATACCTCACCTTCTAAACCCTGGAAAACATTGAATGGCTTGGCATTAGGGCTGGCACGGAACGGAACGGAATCGGAACAGAACGGATTTCGGAACTTGGCTTCGGAATTCGGAACTTTCGGAATTTCAGACCTTATTTAAAATAGTTCCTACTTCTCCCCTTAAGTTCTCATTTTTGTCACCATGGGAACAGCAGTGTACAACTACATATATATAAGTTGTATTATGTTCATTAAATACAAACACTATCTAACTGCCAGAACAAGTAGCATAAATGTTCAAAACTAATGGCAAAATGTTAATGTCCTTGCCTTCTTGGCACTTTAGCTCACCTTGGCACCCAACTGTTACTGTCTTTCTTTCAATAGTAATCTTTTCTTATAGGTACAGAATATATATATAAAACAATCATACTTTATTTATTTCTATCATTTATTACATTTAACAACTTTACCAAGTGAAAATGTTTAATAATTATACATATTTATTGATTTCGTTTCATAATACTAGTTCGCTATAGCGAGTTAGCGTGTCGGTATAACGATGAGTGAATGTTAAGTTCCGAAATTTATCGGAATATGAGAAGGTAGGTCCGAAATTCTGTTTCCGAAGGCAAAATCGGACGGTTCGGACAATAATTCCGTTCCGTGCCAGCCCTACTTGGCATAAAAATGAACATTGCTATAAATAATAAATACCAATAACTGAAATACCATGTGACATCATGAATAGTGTGATTGACAACCTTGAAAGACAGGTTGACTTCATGATGGGTCCAAGAAACTGGCCATATATGCGTTGTTGGTGAAAGACGTTGTGAGTTCGATTCCCACCAAGGCAAAAATAATTTTTGACGTCATGAAAAATTGTAAATGAATGATAAAAACATATTTTCAAATTTTGCATGGGGCCTTTAACAAGAGACAAAACTTCATCAATGTATTTCATCCAGGCCTTCTCTTAATAATTCCAATATCCTGGACCTTATATGGGACAATCTCTTATCTATTCATTTTACAGCTGATATTATTTGCATTTAATAATATAATCACACTGAATTACAAAATGAAAAAATTAATGATCTAACAGCTCTAGTTGAAGGATATTCCAAGGTAATGGTGACCCTGAGCTGTGTAGCTGACATCACAAACTGCTATTACTAATATTTGCAGTGCCTGATTCTACGCAAGATATATTATATTTATGGTTTATACGTAATAATCATTTGATAGATGAAATAATAAATACAATGAGATATTTTAGAATGCAATTCATTGTTTACTTTAACCAATTTTATAACCTTGGTTTTTTCTATCATTGTTCTAGACTTTTCTTGTTAATTATTTACACAATTATTGGTTTTGCAAAATGAATCAGAAGTTATGATCACCAAAAAGGCATCCATCAGTTGTAAGTTACAATGCATCTGATCATTTTATTATTTCATAAGCCCTCTCTTTTCAACTCGAGATTAGGGTATTTTCAGAGGAAACCATTATGAGTATTTAATTTGTGATGAAATCCGGGTACATCAACATCCAGGGTCTTCAAATTGTAATACAAGATGTACGCTCAGATCATCGCATATGTTTTCTGCTAGCTGTTTTGGCAGATGTCTGAGTCTCATTACTTCATCTAAACTTTCAAACTTTTTGCCATAGCTTCAAAATAAGTTTTACTTAATTACTGATTAGGAAACTGTTCAGATCGTAATTATTCTTAAGTTTAGAATCTTTCCGGATGTTATTAGTTTTCGAAATCAACCAGTTTTAAGAAATGCCAATAGCTCAGTCAAACTAAAACTACAAATGATTAGGACATGATGCATAGGTGGTGCCTGGCATGAAATATTACTGTAACAGGCAAAATGGTTGTTTTCAAAGTGTCAGAAGAACCATGTATTGCTTTCATTATTCTGAACATATTTTGACCATTTTGCTCCAGATTTGTGCTTTTCCAATTTTGCCTAAAAGTTGTGTTTGTTAACATTTTCTTTACTCGTATCTCTACAAAATCCATGCTGTGTATTTGCCATTTCTGCCTATTACCAGAAATTTTATTGACAATACTAGGTATCAGGTAAAGGGGCCATGTTGAGACAATAGATTGTCTTACACTGCAACAATACAGGAAACTGCCATTCATGCTTGCTTACATAGCCAACCTAAAAAATCAGGAATATCCAGGATAAAACCTCAGGAAATCTCTTTGTTTTACTTATTCATCAAGTCATGTGATATGCCATGCTTAATCTTATTTTTCTCAATCCTGTTATTGTAGAAAACCTCAATTGTAATTGCAAGCCTGCAAACAAATAAAGAACAATTTGTCAGTGCCTGGGTTAAGCACCCTTACATGAAATTTCACAGGGCATGTTTTAAAAAACAAATTTTAGTGAAATGTAAATGATGAAACAATGATTAAACTAATTAAATGTGTAGTCAACACTCTAAATTGTATAGAAATGCAAGAAAATTAAGTTCTTTATTCAAATTTTAGAGAAAAAAATCGAGAATTAATCTAAAATTGCATGAGCAGCCGGATAATTTGGGAGTGTTTTAGCTCTCCAAGATCGTGACATAAATGGATGGCTTCCTGGTCTGTTCGCTTGATTTTTCCTAATCACTCTTAGTCTTTAAGTAAATTAATGAGGTAATTATTGAATAAATACAAAATCAAGTGCTGAGTTATCCTGATTTACTTCAATTAGTAATGTCCAGAATGGTCAGACTTTGCATTATCAAGTGATATACTTGGTATTAGGCTCATTGATTTGATCATTATTATTTCTTAGTGATGATGTGTATATAAGCAATTTGCAATATTTATATTAACCATTTAGTGATGTCTTTTTATTCATTTCCAGTGTCTATCAAGGTATTTATGATGAATATTTTTTTTTTATAAAAACATACATATATTAACCAGATTCCTTGGAAGGGAATTTATTTATAAAAACTGTTTAAAAGGAGGAAAAATGTATAATAAGTAAATTAATGAGGTAATTATTGAATAAATACAAAATCAAGTGCTGAGTTATCCTGATTTACTTCAATTAGTAATGTCCAGAATGGTCAGACTTTGCATTATCAAGTGATATACTTGGTATTAGGCTCATTGATTTGATCATTATTATTTCTTAGTGATGATGTGTATATAAGCAATTTGCAATATTTATATTAACCATTTAGTGATGTCTTTTTATTCATTTCCAGTGTCTATCAAGGTATTTATGATGAATATTTTTTTTTATAAAAACATACATATATTAACCAGATTCCTTGGAAGGGAATTTATTTATAAAAACTGTTTAAAAGGAGGAAAAATGTATAATAGTAAATGACAATGACTTTGCACAGGTGAACTAAATGTGGATGTGGCAGTTTGTGCACTTAACTCATTATAATCAAAATTGCTGGTACCCTTTAAAAAAATTACTGGCTCTGTTCAATTCTCTTAATATGATTGAGAAATATCTGTACTGCGTTTAACCAATCAGAGACTATCTTTACTCTAGGCTGGCTCCCTTTATATGGAATAAACATATTAGTATGGATCTGAGGTTGTCACTGATTGGTTGAAAGACAACTATAGTGATCATTCTTAGAAGTTTAGTAGTTAGAGGATGGTGTTATAGAGGATGATCTCAGGGTACTTTCCTATGTTATTAAGGCACTACTTTTTTTTTATTTACAAAGGAACTTGAGGAAATGAAGGCTTTATGGCAAGTAAATATCCTTGACTGAGCCACATCTTATTTTTGGATTCTTATTGTCTTAGCTATCTCTCAAAAAAGTAGTTTTCAGATTAGATTTATGATTAAGATAAGTGAATTTAAAGAAATCAGTTCAAAGAGAATTTGCTAACGGTCAGTACAATTTGATAATTGGTTTTGTTATTTTCATCCCAAGTATATTTATCTTGCTGGTATTTGAGTTAATTTCTGGAAATGTAAAAGAAATCAAATCCCAAAGTGGTGAAATGATACCATATATCCTCTAAATCTCAAATTGTCTTTATCTGGCATCTTGGAGAAGTCAATAAATTAAACATTGAAACCCTTTTGGGATTTTAGAGAAAATTGTGCGGATCAAGTGGTCAATAATATCTAGGGCACAATGCAATGTAAGGGCCTTGGGGCTATAAAAGTGGCCGGAAACATGTATATTATGGATTGATTAAGTTTTTACCTGATATAAAACAGACTGGTGTGATTACTTCTGCGGGCAATTATAACCGACTTATGATAATTACCATAAATCCGTTTGAGGAATTAATTGTTTCACAATCAATACAGGCAACCAGTATGTGATATTACGAGTTCAAATTGTTTCTTTTCTATTTCATGTTACCATGCTCACTGTATCTGGTACATTGTTCTTTATTATCCCATCGAACGAAGTTCGGAGGGATATAGGGAACGCCTCCGTCCGTCCGTCCGTCCGGGCAATAACTCAAATACCGTTGGCCCGATTTTGTTCATATTTTGTACACATATGCCCTATGGGGGTAGAAGTTCTGCTCGAAAGCCGATTTTCAAAATGGCCGCTCATTTCAAAATGGCGGCCATTTTAGTGCCGATTTTACAGTAATTTAGGTGCAATATGTAAAACTGTAATAGCAATATGTTTTAAATGTAAAAAAATTACAAAGGACATTAATATTGCTACAAATGTAGATATTAAAGAAGCACATGGCAGCCATCTTGAAAAATGGCGGCCTTTACGTCATTTTACGATTTTTGCTGTAACTCAAAAAATAGTGGAGCGATTTTGTTCATATTTGGTATGTGAATACTATAAGCATTGCACACTGTCTAAAGACATTTTTGGTAGGAGGCGGCCATTTTGAAAAATGGCCGCCATTTTAACATATTTTACTATAACTCGAAAAGTAGTGGAGCGATTTTGTTCATATTTGGTATGTGAATACTATAAGCATGGCACACTGTCCTACGACATTTTTGGTAGAAGGCGGCCATTTTGAATTGTCCCCATTTTAACATATTCTACTATAACTCGAAAAGTAGTGGAGCGATTTTGTTCATATTTGGTATGTGAATACTATAAGCATTGCACACTGTCCTATGACACTTTTGGTAGAAGGCGGCCATTTTGAAAAAAAATTGAAAAATGGTCCCCATTTTAACATATTTTACTATAACTCGAAAAGTAGTGGAGCGATTTTGTTCATGTTTGGTATGTGAATACTATAAGCATGGCACACTGTCCTATGACATTTTTGGTAGAAGGCAGCCATTTTGAAAAAAAGATTTGAAAAATGGCCCCCATTTTAACGTGTTTTACTATAACTCGAAAAGTAGTTGAGCGATTTTGTTCATATTTGGTATGTGAATACTATAAGCATGGCACACTGTCTATTTCTAATGACACTTTTGGTAGAAGGTAGCCATTTTGAAAAATGGCCGCCATTTTAACGTATTTTACTATAACTCGAAAAGTAGTGGAGCAATTTTGTTCATATTTGATATGTGAATACTTTAAGCATGGCACATTGTCTAATAAAACTTTGGGGAGTAGTCGGCCATTTTGAAAAATGGCCACCATTTTTATGTGTGTTATTTTACAAGTATGTGTGCGATTTTTCAAAAATTTTAGAGGTGGCTACTTAAAAGCATATTATTTCTCCTGATGACAACTTGGCTAGTGAGCAACCATTTTGAAAATGGTGGCCTTTCTGGTGTGTTGTTTTATGATATTTGCTATTCGTTTGTAAAAATGCCAGCCATTTCTGTTCGATGGGATTCGCTACGCTTTGGCGTTGCCGTTGTTCTGGTTCATCACTCCTTTCTGACTCTCATTGCAGAGTAAAAGTCCTCGCACAACATGACTATCTCTTGGATACCAATGTAAGAAAAAGTCTTGGTTATTTTTGCGTATGTGCTCTCTATGACAGACCCGTAGCCAGAATTTGCTAAGGGGGTTCACTTTTTAAAAAATTCAGGGCGGAGGGTTCACCTTGGACAACTCTGGCCCAAAAATGGCCAAAATTACTTGAAAGATGCTCAGAATGGTGAAACAAACTGCATGGTTTTGAAAGAATATTTAGTCAGGGGAGGGTTTGCTTCTGGCTATGGGCCTGTATGATAATAGTTTAGAAGACATACTCATTATAAAATAACTTAAAGGCAGAATCTGATCTATAGGGGGTGACAAAATTACAAGCAACTTGTATAATTGACCTACCAATCTATTCCTTACAATATCAAATACAACATCTCCCAAAAGATTCACAATATGTTATAAATTGGTGAAGTTATTAATGATTCAAAATGCAAAAATGAGTGAAATATGTTTAAATTCTCTCAAATAATAAGAATGGCAACCATTCTTATAGATAAATAATACATTATAGTAAAAATCTTTAGTTTTCCTGGAATAAAGTATGCACTTTTGTAATTTTTAGAAAATAGACATGACAAGGAATGACATGAGGCAAAAATATTCTAAAATTGAAACAATTTTTTGTTTAGCCTGCTCGCTATATCTGATTCTCTCTTTAAACCTGAGGCCCGGGTATACAATCATTAATAAAAAATCAGTATTAACTTATTCTTATTCAATGTAAGTATTCTAAAGAGGTATACACCAAGCATTACCAACTCAGTACACTAGGGGACTTTTTAAACATTTTTAACGTATTCCTGGGCCTCAGCTTTAAACTGTGTCTCCATTCCTCATACCTGTATTGGTAAAGATGGAGTCACCAGACAGTGATGTATTAATTGGGAAGAAAGTCAGGATGACAAAAATGAATACCTTGAGTTAACTCATCCTCAAGCAATATTTTGTGAATTATTTTTTCATGGTTTTCATTTTGTTTACTTTCAGACATTGACAGGCGGAAGGCAGAGAATCCTGTACAATCCGGAGGTGTTTGCGTTCAGATCTATAAGTGCATCATTTAACCAATTAACACCAGTAGAGGAGCCTTCCTGCGCTTATTAGAGGATTCGCTTTCTACAGATCTCAACACATGTATTTTAGACTTTAGAGAGTTATCGCAACACCAATATAGTTTTAAAATAACTTTGGCATTTAGCCATTTTGATTGGTTGAAAGGATATCATGTGATCAAGTAAGAGAAGAGCGTTGTTTGAATGATCTGTGAATGGTTTTATAAAGACTTTCATGGAGTGACTGTCAGGAATGTACTTTTGAAAATTCTAAAGTGAGTGATCTGTCGATGGTAACAATAAGTGGCAGTATAATTGCAGTACATTTGACGCAGATCACCTCAAGAATGTAGCGCTAGGAATTATGGGAGGAAATGACACAATTTGATCTCATTTGTAGCCTGGGACAACATATTATAAGTTATGCTCACTATATAACCATGGGCAACATATATAATCATGGGCAACATAAAATTCACACTTCATGATATACTGCAGTGCCGATTAGTTACACGTTACATTGCTAAATAGGATTTTGTAGCACCTGGGTTAATATCCCATCATGCAGTATTTGTAGCATACAATTACATTCATACAACATTGGCACTCTGTAAATAATTTTAGTTACGTAACTTGAAACATATTCCAATTTTAACTTTACCATTTGAAATGAAAAAATATTGTTTTATTCAAATCATGGGTACACTATCTGTATCGTGTACATTACCAGTGTAAGTGGTTACACTGGTAATATGTTGTTAATACATCAGCAGTAGATGTGTACATGTACATCGGCAGTATATTGTACATGTACATCGGCAGTAGATTGTACATGTACATCGGCCGTAGATTGTACATGTACATCGGCCGTAGATTGTATATGTGCATCGGCAGTAGATTGTACATGTACATCAGCAGTTGATTGTACATGTACATTGGCAGCAGATTGTACATGTACATTGGCAGTAGATTGTAGATGTACATCGGCAGTAGATTGTACATGTACATCGGCAGTTTATGTGTTCATGTACATCGGCAGTAGATTGTACATGTACATTGGCTGTAGATTGTACATGTACATCGGCAGTATACAGTACATAAACACTTTATGTGTTGAAACAACATTTTAAAATATTTTGCCAAATGAATATAGATTTATTTCTTAACAGTCATATTAGTGACTGTTATCAGTTGCAGCGCACAAATGTATATTTTACAACAATTTATAGAATTTTTACTTTGATTATGTCTTGAGCTAATATTTTTTGTATCTAAACACCTAAGGATAGCTAAATAAGGATAACAGCTCAAAACATTTTCAAAACTAAAAAATGTAGAATGGAAAATATAGGTTTTGTTGTATAAAGAACAATAGTATATGGATTTGTACTTTGAATTATCAAATCATCAGGGGTTTAATAAGAACTATTAACTTGTCCCCTGGTTTTAGAAATGACCAGTTCCACTCCCCAGCTATTGTATATAAAATCAGGGAATTTAAAAACTACCCTTTTCCTCTCAAAGCTATTGTATGAAATAAGGGGTTTGGAAATAGCCAGTCCCTTGCCCAGATATGGTTGTTAGAAAAAAATTCTTTCCCCCCAAGGAGGATGGGTTCCCAGGGTTCCAACTTGATATTCTGCCATATATGGAGATGGCGTGATTATAAAATTTGATTCAAATAGCCGCCATTTTGGTCAAAAATTCCAAAAAGTGATTGAGATATTGGTTAGAATCTTTTGGAATATGAATTCATAGTCAGTTATTCACTATTGACTAAATAATGACATTCTGACATTTTCTTTGTTGGAAAAATCAAATGCGTCCCTAGGAGGCAATCCTTGTCTTTCCCCCTGCTATTGTAATAAATCGGGGGCTTTGGCCTATTATTGTATAAAATCAGGGGCTATAAAAATGAAGATTTTTCCCCTATTGTTGTTGTATAAAATCAGAGGCTTTGGAACTGACAAGTTCCTTCCCTCTGCTTGCTCTTGTATGAAATAAGGGGTTTAGAAAATTCAGTTCCTTGCCCCTGATATTTGTAGTTCTACAAAATATCACAGAAGTCAAGTTTTTTCTCTTGAAAAAACAGTTTTGCCAAAAAGAATACCGCAGCTTCTATAAAACTTGTTTTTTGGGGAACTTGATCAAATTGTGACAGTTTCAGAACTAGAGTAGCGGGGCGCGGGCATATGACCTCTTTGATATTTTGTCAAAAAGCATTTTAGTTTTACGGTGCTGGTATATATATAGATAACGTAGATATTTTTAAGATCTGAATGTTAGATGATTTATTTGTAATTTTCCAGTAGAATTGAAAAAATGATTTTTAAATCAAATATATATATTTTTATTATAATGATGTTGACAAGTCAAGGCAATATTTCATATTGCACTGTGTGAATTATAGATGTTTGTAATTGTAAATTGTTTTTGTGTAGTATTTTTAATTTTCATATAATTTTAATTAAATAACTACACGTATCTATTATTATGTATAGTTCCAATTTCTTAGTGTTTTTAATCAGAATATGACTTGAGAATGAAGTTTGGCATCTTGAGAGGATTGGCCTCATTTTGAGGATATTGAAAGAGAGGCTGAATGATGTTGGATGAAAAGATACCGGTTAATGGTCCATTATAAAATTAGGATGTATCAAAGACCATATAAATAATCACAAAAGATCTCTCACATTCTTTGCATTTTGTTAAGTGATAACATAACACATGGGGTATAAAATAAAATACACATATTTAGGAACATGTACAGTACGAGTAGTGATGATTTTCATTGTTTTTATATATTCATATAGAGGATAGATGTTATGTATATGTCATCTTTTTTAAATACACTAATCAACATGTACATTTAGCTAGGGGTCCCCAGGATACATATTATTATTGAATATTGGTATAAGCAACAATATTTGCTTCACAATTTTAAAGATTTCAAAAAGACGAGAGAAAACAAAAGTGTGAACAAATCAAAATTAACTAAACTCTGCATCACCTAACTTTTGAATTTTATCTCTATTTTTACTTCTTTACCAATATTTATGGTATGAAGTGATATGAGCACATTATAAATGCAGTACCCCCAATTTATACCACATTGAATCTATTTTTTGCATTAAGTTCCTGTGTCCCTCTCACCTATATTTGCCATGATGCATGATGGGAAATTCAGAGGACATAGCAGGCCCGTAGCCAGGATTTGCCAAGGGGGGTTCAGTTTTCAAAAATTTCCAGGGGGGTTCACATTTGACAATTTTGGCCCAATTATGGCCAAAATCACTTAAGAAGTGCTCAAAATGGTGAAAAACTGCATAATTTTGAAAGAATTTTTGGCCAGGGGGGGGCGAACCTTGAACCCCCCCTGACTACGGGCCTGGCATAGAGACTTGATACAACACTCACAATTAAGCACCTCAATGCATGCGTTTATTTATTTAAAAATCAAAACAATTTACGATAATGCTTGAACAAACATAGGTGGGCTATATTTACCCATTGACAGCATGTCATATATATAAATTTTATAAAGATCTTAATTATAAGAATATTTATTGTAAAAATTGCAAAATTAACTATAAAATTGCATTGTACGAATGAAGTAAACAGACTAGAAAATAATCCAAATTGCAGAAAAATGTCGGAATATTTGAATTTCCAATGATTTTTGAGGAAAATATTCAGAAATGTTAGATAAACTTGCTCTTAGCCTTTACTAGCACATGTAATATTTTCATTATTATTGGCAAGCGTTAAGTATAATGTGTGCAAAATTCTTTAATGCATACACGTGACGAATTTTTGTAAAAACATACAATGCACGTGTATAATGATGAATTTTTCTGAAAATTTTGCAGTACTTTTCTGGCAAACCATTGAGTTAATGGTAGGATTTCTACTTGAACGTTAAGAGAAATGAGAATATTGGTATGATATACGTCCCATCTGATATTTTTATCTATTATATAATAATGATTAATGCATGTTTATACCAGTTTATATGATATGCTGGTTTTGCTATTGTACTGCACATATTAATTTGTCAGAAAAAATTGTTCGTTTGGTAACTTGACTCTATTGTATTGACGCTAATTCCAGCACTTTGTAATAGAATAGCATTTTGTCATCTACATCTGTCTGTATCCCGAGTAGAGATTGATATGTGATGGATTAATGTTAGCTGGAATTTGAGCCTAATTTTTATTGAGATATTTAACTCATGTTAGATTCAACTTAGTAAATTGTTATGGTAACCATTTGGCTATAATCATTATTTGGTGTCTGTTTAAACAAAATCATCAATTCAGGGCCTTCAATCCCATAATGCTTTACTTCTCTATCAATTTTCATGGGATTGAAATCCTCTATTTGTAATCTACTAGAATATTCAGGGATAACTTTTCAACTCATTTTGTAACTTTAGCGAGCTTGGCACATTGAAACTGTATAAAGCATTGTCGCAAATTATGTAAATTAGCCTGTAAGTGCTCTATATGCTGTATATGGCTACAAAGTAAAAAGAGCTAACTCGGCATTTTTTCAATTTTAGAAGGTCCAGATTTTTAGCGATGTATTACAAGATTTAATTGGAAACCTTTGATTAAATGTTCAGTTAGCTCTGTTTTACATATAATGTATTACTCCATGTGTTGTATTTGAGTGGTATATTTTACATGAAAGCCAATGGGAGAGACAGGGATGGGCCGTGAGTAAACCCGAGGGTGACGGGTCAATGGAGTAATACCATACCATACACTGGCAATGCAGTACAAGTTTCTACCTCACATATTAACAGCTAGCTACTATATAATATTGCATTTCCATCATTTTCATGTTTTGAATAAAGCCTTTAGTCTTTTATGCAGGCCCCTTTCCGTAGAGAGACAATGAGGTGTTTTGAGAGTAGGGGGGGTCACAAAGGGGATTTATATGTCTATAATGGTATATTCTTTTTTTAGTGAAGTACATATATAGTGGATGTATTTCAGCATCATCTCATTTTGGAAGGTGGATATTTAAAACGTCAAAACATGAAAGTTATGGATAAGCAAACAATTGAGGCTACAGAAATTTAATCTTTGGTTGACAACCAGACATTTATAAGTTAACCTTCTGTGGCCTAAATTGATAAACATGAAACTAAATCAAAATTTAAATGAGATTCATGAAACTTATAACAGTATGTATATTCATGTGTGTAAACTCTCAGAGAGTCTATAGAGGACATTTTATCATGAATACTGGGAGTGAAACTGTGAAAGCTTAGATAAAGGAATAAGCCCTGGGGAAGAAGCAAGGAATAAGTAATGAGGCATGAAATTTTAAAATTGAAAAATAATTCCCCGATTCTTCATTCTTGATTTAGAGAAAATGCATTGAAATAGAAATTTCAGAATTTAAAAAAATGACCTATTGTGTTATGATTATGTAACATCATAAAGCATTCTCAAAATGTTGTTCATTATCTCTGTCATTGCTTTTTGAGAAGCCAACAGAGACAGATGTTCCGTGACTTTATTAGGAGAATGCTAAAGCTCTAATAGTACATAATCGTTAGAGAATCAAGAGTAAATTGAAGCAGTACTGAAAAGACTCTTGACAGCATTACGTTTCTGTGTTAATTGATTGAAAATAGATTTATTGGTACAAAAAGGTATTATGGTTATTGATACTGACTTTTATAAGATGATTTGATTTCATGGAGACTGGATGATGTACAAGGTTGCATGATATATGAGAAATGGATGTACCATTGAATATCTTATAATAAATAAAGAAAAAAATCTATCTAAAATGAAATTTATATTTTGTTTGTTATTTTGTGATGGGAGATGGCTTTTTAAGATATTTCATGAAGATTTGAAGTAAAAAAAATCATAATAAACAACGCTTGCAGGCAGCAGTTTTTCTCGATACAAAACTGTAAAATTCACTGATTATGAAGAATATCCCATAATGTTTCCTTCAGAGTTCCTCTTATCCATGTGAGAGCTTTCATCAAAAGCTATTAGGGGTGAATCCAATAATAGAATAAACCCCATTTAATATTGAAACAAAAAATAGATTTAGTTTTGGCCTGTTAGACATACTTTTGATTTTAGTAGGATATATACTATTAGGACACATTTGTTTCCAAAAAGATTCTGTTGGAAAGAAACATTTCCCCCTCTCCCAAGAACAAATGGTCCCCCACTTGGTTGTACTGGAAAGGTCTCCCTTAATTATGGGTTCTCAATGAACAATACAACATATCTGAATTGTTGCAATTGACATTTAGTTCATATTAAGTGGCAATTTGAATTGACATTTGTTTAATTTTAGAATGTTTTCCTATACAGAACTATAAATTTGAATAGAGACTTGGTAATCCTTATGTAATGGTTGGCATTTGAAAATATATCTAATTGACATCCACATTTGAATGATTTGATTTATGATATGAAAGTGAATAGCTTCATCCAGGGCAGAGACTATAGTTTAATTAAATCTGTAAACTGTTATTCAAAAGGGCTATGGTTGTAACACTTGTTGGATTTACACTTGCACGCTAAGACGTCTTAGCTAAAACGTTTTAGCGTTAAAACGTTTTACAAATGTAATGTAAATCCAGATTTACTCAAGAGCTCTCTGCTAAGAGTGCTTAGCTAAAATGTTTTAGGACCCTAGTCATAGCCAAGACGTCTTAGCGTTAAAACGTTTTACAAGCAAGTGTAAATCGGTTTTAGCTAAGAGCTCTTAGCCCGTTTTTTTTGCGTTGGGCCAAACGAAACATTTGAAACTTTCCATTTACATATGTCGCATGGTCCTTTATTTTGTCTTATCCCTTGTTCCCAATATCATTCCAAAATCATTGAGAAGAACTTTTTTGCCAGGCGATTTATCATAATCCTAATTTATGCATAAAATCTTCCTGCTCTCTTTCATGCTTTTAACAATGCTTTCTTTAGGACATATTTTTCTGAAACCGATGCATTCTTTAGTACAAAGTCGGGTACAATATATAGAAGCGGGAAAGGAATAGCTATATTGACTGAACCGTCCTTCAACCAGTAATGAACTGCTTTTTTCATTTTACATGTATACCTACATATCTCTAGGACATTTTAGGAAAACAGGTGTAAACTCCTCTTATTTCCTAAGACGTCTTGAAAATGGTAATGTAAACTCAACTTAATTTTTTTTAAATGTTTTAGCCAAAACGTCTTGGAATGCTGCGCATAGTGTAAATTGGGCTACTGATCCTAGATAACCTAAAAATACTTTTATAAGGCAATAATCTGTAAAAACATATTTTGATGGTCTATAAATTACAAATTATTATAAAAGATATATTTTGATCCCTGAAGAATGGCTTGGTAAATGAAGGTAATTTTAAGTAGATTGAAAATATTGCAGTGTCTTTTTGTGTTTTATATATTGAAAAATCCAACATGGCTACTTAGATACCAAAATTTTGAGATATCTTCAAAATATAGCTCTATTGTACTTTTTGAGAAGAATGTAAATACCAAAAGCAACAAATGCTTAATAGTAGGCCTATTGTATGGTCTTTGATCTTAGCTTTGCTGATATTACATTTTATAGGGGACATAAAGATATATTTTACTAAATTTCAAAACCATAAGTTTACAATTTTACAATGATTACAATATACCTTCATCCAGTCTAGTTGACAATATCAAGCCAAGAAAATATGGTAAATATATGATTTTCACATAAAGTTCACCTACTGTATGTGACTGAACATAATAATATGTGATTGAATTTTAAAAAACAGATTCTATATAATATAAATTCCAATTGTTGCTCATAATTCCCAATGTATATTTTAGCGAATGCATTAGAAATGCTCAAATATATTATTTTATGGATCCCTTGGTGGGTGGCTTTCAACTTACCATTCACAAGAGCATAGTCATTCAAGATATAGCGCTCAGATACATTTTATCAAGTCTCGTATAAGGACATCTCACTCCCTCCGTGATTCAAATATTGTTCAGAAATTGATTTCAAGTAATTTCGTACCAAAGCACCCCGGATTCATTTCCCTTAATAAAATTACCCAATTTTTATTTGGTTGATCCCAACTGTTCATCACTGTAGAGGATTTGAAAATAGCCGAAGGAAAATTGAAGTGTCATTCTAGTACATTGAGTCAAACATTAATTTTTATTCAATATTTAATTCTCAAACAAAATAAAATGTTCTTGAAGCTTTAAAGCACATGTAAAATCTGATTCATTGAACCTGGATTCTTAGTTATCAGTCTGGCATACCAGTAAAGTCAACATTTACTACAAATGTCATTAATTTTCAAGAACATTCATATGCACTCTTCAAATCAAGGCATCGTTCTTGAGTTTTGGCTCAAAAATGATGTTGACCAAAATCAAGTGGTGACCATATTGATTCTCTTTTAATATATTTGTTGAAACTCAAAACCTGTTTTTGGAATTAATTGCTGATTTATGCCCAAAATCTTTTTCAAGAATTTTGTTACATTTTTATAGCAGACTCAGTATAAGAATGTCGCTGAATAATTCATGAATTAAGCTAAAAACATGATACTTTATATTTCAGTGACAAAAGTGTGGGCCATTTTGAAAATGAGAAATGCTTAACTTGCCATTATTATTGACAGAGAGAGATTCGGACAGACGAATGGATGGATTGGATTAATACAATAGCCCAGCAAGTGAGTTAAAATCATTTGCTCTAAAATATTCAATCATTCATGATCAGATCCAATAAGCCGTTTTAAGTTCATTGTCCCATGTTGTGGTTGTTATGGTTACCCTGGGGAGGGGTACTGCTCAGCTTAAGAATCCGGGACCTCAAATCAAAATCGCCTAATAACACAAAATGAATCTAATGGAAATTTTGTCAATGAAAATAATGGGAATTGAAGTTACTCTCAAGTTTCGCTCCCAGGGGTCTGTGTAATTGAGGCAGGAATAGGCATTTTTCTTGCTGGGTGTGAGTGACCCCGGATTTCTTGCTAAGAATGGTGTTAATGATAAAAAATGATTGTGACTCACGAGATTTAAGCACTTAGTTGCACTTAGTTTGTGCAAACTCTGATAGCATTTTATTTCTAGATTCTGCCATTTGCAAAACATTGTTGTAGGCACGTTTTAAAATGCAAAAACAAAGTGGAAAAACAATCAATTAACAAGAAATAAAGTAAATAGGGATGCAATCATCACTCTAAATAATACAGAAACTGCAGATGGATCAAATGCTTCATTGAAAATTTAGAGAGGAATTGTATGATATAACAAGGCATTAACATGCAAAATGTCACCACCTGTCATTTGTTACAGATACCAACCAACATATACCAACCAACAAACACCATCCACAAAAAGTTGGAGATTATAACAATTTGTCACCACTTGTGGTGGTGACATGAAAATGGCAAAAGGTAACTTGGTTGTTGGTAGTTCTTCTACATAGTAATTCAATCATAGGCTGAGGGAATTGATTGGTTCTCAGTAATAGAGCCAGATTTTTTTTATATAGAAACATATTAACAAATCCTCAAAAATTCTAGAATATCTATTTTATTTTCATTTCATTAAATAAATACATTTTTATTCTCTGTGCATTAACATATTTGCAATTGCTTACAAATGTGTATTCAGTTGCAAGGAGTCAAGCAAACAAATATTGTGCATTAAATTCACTTAAAAAAAATCATCATTAATTTGAAAAATTTTCAAGGAATGTTCTATTCGAAAAGACCAGATAATAATGCAAAAGAATAATGTGACAGTTGTCGTGCCTGGTTACACTATATTGTTTCCTTTTGGTTTTACATTTCAAAAAGATAATTACCCACCGGTAATTATTCTTTTTACAAAACAAGCCACTGAAAGTCATAAAGGAAAACTCTGCAAATTCCATTTACATAAAAGCTTTTTACCATTCACAGATAATAAAATATCTGATTAATACAAAACATATTTTCTCTGGTTCTATTTCTCAACCATGGCAATAGTTTCATCTTTATGTGTATGACAAAAAAAGTGAACAACTCAAATGAGAACACTTTTTATTCAGTCCCATTTATGCCATTAAAACATTATCAGGATGGGAATCTGAACAAAGTATTGGTATCGATATGGTGAATTGTGAATTGAATTCAACAATGTTTTTCTCTTAAACCAATTATTAAAAACATTCTGTAAAATAAAAAACACGGTCGTTTATGTAATGTTGACTGATTGACAACAATTTAATGCGAAAATTATTTATATATATTTTATATAACTATTTTTGTTAACATTTGTTGTTTTTTAGTTTTTGTTCTTTATTACCAATTCTTGAGAATTAAATAAAATATCTTTCCGAACCTTGTTGGAACAAAATATCATATACAACATTTCTTTTAGACCTCTTATTATTATAGTTATATAAAGGAAAGGAGCATGTAGGTTATCGCAAACAATTTCAAACGATTCTAACTTGAATTATGAATATTTTCTGATCATCAACATGGGTGTATCTTATAGATCCATTCATTATCTTCAAGAAAAGAATATATAATGATAATTTAGTTAATCAGACCTAAGTGATATTGAAGGGGCAATGGACCAATCAACATACTTTTTCAAAAATGTCGACCTAATTTTCACCAAATATGCAACATTTTATTACAATGTTGAATGCATAATTAGAATGTGGTTTGAGATATGTTTGATTTCCTAAAAGGAAAAGTTGATTGCTCCAGGGACTTTAAAGATACTGAACTGGGATGCCCAAAATGAACTGAAACCAATGGATAGCATGAGATTTTTCATTGGAGAAATAACATGGGGAACACTTATCTTAAAGCAATAAAGTTTTTCTTTCAAGAAATATTTGATACATTAAAATAAAGAATAGTAATGCATTAAACAATGTAAAAATGCTTGCATTTTTGGTGAAAATGAGGTCAACATCTTTGAAAAGTGTGTTGATGGGTTGATTGCTAGATAAATATCTCCGAGTTTGTTTGACTTTATTATTACTGTATATAATTTTCTTTGAGATAATGAATTGATCTAAAAGATAAACCCGTCTTCATTGTCAGAAAATAGTCATAATCCAAGATATAACCTTCTGAAAATGTTGGAGATAACCTATGTGCTCCTTTTGGTTGATTTTAAAAAAAGTATTCAAAAAATTAAAACAAAACCCCCAAAATAGGTAAAAATTAAGATAAATCTTTTATCTCATTAACAAGATACTTTGTGTTTATGTCATTTTGTTCCAATGAGACAAAATGACATAAACACAAAGTATCTCGTTGATGAAATAAAAGATTTATTTTAATTTTTTATCTATTTTTAATTTTGAGGTCAGATAGATGTTTCATTTCATTTTGAACATATGATACCAAGAACAAAAGTGTTTGCTAAAACAATATAGAGAGCAATATATGTTTATTTTTCAAATTAAATTGTTACAATTTAAAAGACCATTAAATTGACGATGTGTAAAATTTTCAGAATCTTTTAATGATGGGTTTAAGAGAAATGTGTGTTAAAAAAAATTCACCATATCGATACCAATCCTTTTTTCTGATTCTCTGTACTTGCATTCAACTATTGTACCTGTTATTTCAATTTACCTTACTCCGACCACAATTGATCATTTTTTCAAAAGATTCAGATCTACATCTCTATAGTTCCTCTCTAGATACAATACTAGTGAGGCTTTTCTACAAACATTTATAAACACATACAGTGATGTAAGAAACAACATTGGTCAGTGAATAATATGATGTCTCATCATAGGAAAAACACAGAAGTTCAAACTACACATGAGGAAATCAAAAATTCGATGTAAATCATGGAGGATCACAAATATATATCTGTATTTTTACACAAGTTATAATAACTCATATAAGTTAAAATACTCAGTTATAATACAACTGAGTAGCTTGAGTTATTTACTCGATATAAAAATAGACGTGGGAATATCTTGTTTCTGGCAATACAATGGGGTTACATCATGGTCATGTGTAGCTGTAGATGGTAACATTTATAGTTACTGGAGCAAGTGAGTCACATTGCAGCCATCAAGGGAATAAAGACTATAATAATGCAAAGATACACTCTGATCCATCATATACTATGCATGCAGAAAGAGTAGAAGCTATGGCTACTAGAATGCCATCGCCCATCCTTGGTGGGTATTTCACTTCTTTCCATGAATTGAAAGAGTGATGAATCTACTAATGAAGGATGGCCATAACCCATTTGTACATATTATCATGGGCTTTCAAAAGGATAAATTTGGATGGAAAATGATAAATCTTGAAACCCCATGATATTATGTTTGTACTCATTTGTACCATACCTAAAGTGTCATTTATTAGACTGTTATCCATTAAGAAGCCAGAAAACTTCAGAAAAAACATTGATGTTTCTATCATAAAAAATGTTAATAAAATTAAAAAAATGACATATTTTTGCAACAAGGGCAATGGGCTATTGTAAAATACAATAAAATACAAAAACTACTCTTTGGAAAAAAGTTTTGCTCCACATCTAGAATTGAAGGTTTCATCTCCATTTACTGCTAACCTAGCCTATGGATTTCAGGGTGACTCACTCTGTATATCAGTCAAACAACAAAAAAGCAAAACAGTTGCTTGATTCAGCATAAAACACAATGATTCTTCAAAAATGTTCAAATCAAATAATGGATGTTTAAACAACTAAAATTCAAACTTTAACAAAATGCCAACAATTTTATGTAAAAACTACATTTTATGTTGCCCTTTTAATCTAACACTGACATCATGTACATGTATGTATATTTACTACATGTATAATTATATAAATAATAATAGCACACAGGTAACATTTGGACGGATCAAAGAAACAATAAATATCACCATCATTAAAGCAGGCAAAGTGCTTGGGAAAAATTTTAAAATATGAAGCAAATGAATTAATACTGTTCAAAATAAATATAATAGAGGTTGAAATAACCGAAATGCATACTTCAACAAAGTACTAACAATTTTGTGTAAAAATACAAGTCAAACTACATTTTCTGTTACCATAGAATCAAACAAAACTACTTGCATCAAGAAGTTGATTCATTAAGAGCTATCAAATAACTTTGTAAATTGAATCATAAAATAAAAATAAATTTGGACGGAAAATGATAAATCATATTTTGATATTTGGACGGAATTTTCAAGCTTATAACTTGATCCTAAGCAAATGAATATGAGTGTTACATTTTAATGTTTATTAGAGACTGTATTATAGGGTCTATACAGGGTGTCAAATAAGTCTGTTCTCCCTCCTTAACTTTTTTATCTTTAAATTTATCATACTTTCCCATATATCATTCTGAAGCTCATGGAAAATGCCTGAGGCCCAGGTATACAGTAAAATAAAGTTTCTTGTGTTTTACAACTATCTTGTTTTGTCACATCTTATTCACTCATTTGCATGAGTAAATAGCTAAGATAGTACATATACACTGGCATTACCAACATTAGTACACTGGGGGATTATTAAACACTTTATAACGTATGCCAAGGCCTCAGGAAAATGCTGATCACCCTCAAAAAATCAATCATAAACTCCCCCTAATAAAATTGCTACAATGTTTCTTGTAAGGTTGTAGTTGACCTTTGATTACGCCAAAACAAGTAAAATTTCCAGGTAATAGTGAATGAAAAGTGAAAAGTTGATACTGCAGTGACAATGCCAACATTGGGTGATTTCGATGTTTCTCAATATCGTTATATGGACATCACTAAAAATACTCTAAAAAATTTGGAATTTAACCAATCACTCTGAGATGTGGTGTGTGATCAGCAAATTAAATTCCCTTTAAGATGATATATACCAACCCTATGTTATCTCTAAGTAAAAAAGTTAAGGGGGAGAACTTATTTGACGCCCTGTATATGAACAATGTAATATAAGGTGAAGGCCCCCTGCCTGACCTTTACTACCATTGCCATCAATCTTTGCAGGCCCTTATTATCATTGTCAGTAAGACCTTTACCACTTCAGTCTTGCTAAAACATTTTATGGGGAGCAAACTGCCCCACCAATTTACAATACAGCAGCAAATACAATTATTGACCTGTCTAGAGGTTGATCGTAAAAATAATATCCCAAAACCGTAAGGTTTTTGGTGGAGAAATATAATTCTGATTTTCTACCAAATAAAGAGGTCTACAATTTGTTTTGTTAGTCTGAAGAAAAATAAGTGAGGTCTACTTATTGATCAGGATATGACATCATCCCAAAACTCTTTTAACTGACAATGAATTGCGCAGTCAACTGCTAAAATTGTTGACCACTCCTCCAATAATCAGAATCAAGTATTTCAACGGAGGTATTAATATTGCATGTAAAATACAGTATACAATTCAAAAGATGTATTGGATTGCATAATGTTTATACATACAAGAAATCAAGCTACAGTCAGTGCCCTTGACCTCAAGCCTCACATTTTCCAATCCTCTCTATTTTTCCCTTCATACACAAAACACTTCATCCACAAAACTCATTATTCTTATGACACTTCATTGTTCTATTAGCGTCTTTTGCTAGTTTTAAAAGCAGGAGGTCGAGTCTTCAGGTCTTTGCAGCGAGGAATGTGGCGCTCAGCCGCAGTAGGATTGAACCTGCGGGAACAGTGGGGACATTGTTCATAATCATCATTAGTGGTCACAGGAGCAGGGCCAACACTGCGAATATCACCTCCCTTGGCTTCAACCTCAGTGACCTTCTTGGCATAACGGATGGTATTGACAAACTCCTCATGTTTCTGCTTCCAGTTATTCTTCTTCATCTGAAATTACATATAAAGCTATGTAATTACATTATATAATACAACTGACTTATAATGTATGTAATTAAATTATATTCGATCGATAATGATGCATTGGCACATTCCTTGAGTCAAAGTGGTATGTCTCTAGGGATGTTAGGAATGGACAATAACATTGGACTGATGGGTGGGCTTGGCAGTTGGTGCTCTTGCGTCATCAGCAGTCAGTATGTGCATCAGACAGTGTTTCGATATAATGGAATACAACTGAGTTATTATAATTTAGTTTATTCATTTATTTCTAGAAACAACAGAAAATGACAATGACAAAATGACAATATCCCACATGCTACTACCAGCTTTTCCATGACATTTATACCAGTTAGTACTCAAAAGTTGAAACACTGTAAAAAGATCATAGCTTTGTAGTTGATTCTTAGATCAACATGCTTTACAGAATTCTCATAAATGGTAGAAACAAATGCAGAGAATCAGAAAATGTTTCAGCAATTTGATAGGTACCAATTAGCAGTTATACATATCTCCTAATGTAAATTGCATGTATATGATGATGAAGTGAGAATATAGTGGTCAGTAAAGTGTCCATAACTGACCATTAAATAGATTGTATGTACCTTTAAGAATGAGCGAACTGGGACCACTTATGCAAATGTTAATGACCAGCGGAAGTAATGAATGATTCCTCAAATATAAATCATTCTAACAGATGAGACCAGGGCTAGAGTATAATGACATACCCCTCAATCGTGGATTCTTAACATCAATTAATTTGTAAAAAGTGCATTTCGACCCCGGCATTTCAACCAGTAAAGTTTAGCATATAAATGATTGCAAATGCTGTCCACTAAATCATAGTATTATTTTTGAATGCCCATGATGAATATTTATTTAACTTTGGATGACATATTTTTGTTTGTTTTGATATCAATATTAAAGAGCTTTTTTATCTTAAATAATATATTCATTGTATGTCAAATGGCTGAAACTGTATTCAGTCCATCTTTGTCGTTTTACATTTTGAACTTTAGGGATACTGGCAGAAATATATTCTAATGGTCACAGATGCAACATATGAACAACAATGCGGAGTTTGCACTCTTAATACCCTGGATAATGTGGATGTACTTATCTATTAATCAAAGAACTAGAGATTCAACATATGCACTTGGTGCACTTATACATCCTTGAATCCTACCTTATATTCCTCATAAATCTACCCACGTGCATATTCTGGATTTTAATTTTGAAATGCATAATTGCCAAGGATTTTTGAACAATATAGATGCATGTAGACTAGAACACTTCACACCATCTGCCAGCCGTTTTCCATTATCATTCAAATATCATTGCTATTTTAAATTCTATGGGATGTATCTAAGAACTAATATGTGAAGGTCGGGTATGGGATAGATAAGGTTATCATTTCATATTTTAATAAAAAAAAGTGAATATATTTTTTGAAGGTCGGGTAAACCTATGGGACTGATAAAGTTATCATTTCATATTTTAATGACAAAACCCCATAAAAATAGACATAAAAAACATAAAATAGATTCATAATACCAAGGACATCTATCTGATAGACATCCTTGATAATACTAATTTACTAGCAAATGCCAAATGCCATCCGCTGGATGCCGCCACAAAAAAGCTGGAGACCATAACAATATGTCACCACTAGACATGACATGAAAACCAGTAAAATCCCTGGCATTACAATTGGTAAAGATGCTTTTGGTGCAAGATGTATAAGCTTAATTTCTCAGGAAATGTTTCAAGAATGTTTTTCAGAGGGCGCTTATCAAGGTGGTCATTTTTTGAATACTTCAAAAAACTACAAAAAATGCCAGGAAATAAACAGTTCATTTGAAAACAGTAGGAAGATTGATATAACCAAAGTGGTAGTGTATTCTGCTTCATCACAGGTCAGTGCAACATAAAGAAATACAAAGAGAAAACATCATAATGAAGAAAATTTTTTGCAAGGCACTGTAATATAGAATGTAATGTTCCTATATATAAGCTGCCACCAGGTGAGTATGGCAGTCTGATGATAAAATGTTCAATATCTAATTAAAATCTTAATTGGTCTGTCAAGTAAGGCCTTTTGGTCAGTAGAGAGTGACCAGCTTCAAACTTCAAAGAGTTTCAACCTTCAACGTTATCATCACATCTGTAAAATGTGTCTGTCTCATGTCATGAAATGGCTCTGATGTCATCAAATAGGTATAACACTTTAGTCCAACTAAACTAGACTAAGTTTTCACTTTTTTGAACTATACACTGTACTTTGAATTAATATTCCACCATCAAGTTTCTCCTCTTCCATATTGTTATATTTTCCCATAGAGTGTTATGTACCATTCAAATGTTTGCATGAGACCCCCACATGGGGAAGGTTGGAAATTTGACATGAAGTAAAGTTGGATTTCGACATGGTATATTGTACCAGTGTTGTATTTTGTAAAGGAATCAGTATTTTCAACCGACTATTTGACCAGCTATTATTGCTCCCAGGGTGGGGAAATTGACAGTCAAATATATTTTTTTCTTAAAACCCCCACCCCTTCCCATGTTTGAGCATATTTGTCTTTCATCAGCTCTCCAAAGCTCCCCCTCCCATCTATTCTACCTCAATAAACCTGTGTGAATACAGTTTGACTAAAGGCCCACTAAACATGTGATATCAGGAGACAATCTTGCCAAATGATGTGTCTGATTCTGGACAATAACATCAAACAATAATCTGAATGTTTTACAAATGGGAAACACATTGAGCTGATAGGGGTATGTCAGATAAATAGTACAATACAATATATTAGCTCATCCAGGGGTGACATCACTGGGTCAAGATGACATTGGATGATGTCATGTAGAATGTCACTTTAATCATGGATTAACAGACAGAAAACCATCAAATGGGATTAGTATGATATAAAAATTCCCGGCAAGTAGAGCAATACCAGGAAATCAAACACTATATAAGATACTATCACAACTAAACAGGGGTCTATTTTGGTGTGACCGTAACTTTCGATTTGTAGAAAACAATTGTTTACTGATAGATAAACAATAACTCGCGACAAAAACCCAGCATATGGTGCGAATAGGACATTGATGGTATCAGTATGAAAGTAGCATGATCATCATTGACAGATGATCATCACTGACAGATGATCATCACTGATGTATGATCATTATTGATATATATATAGACAAGCATAGGCTTAAAACATTTAATTCTACACTGAGTGTGAGAGAGCTCTCTTAATTCGATAGTCATAAATATTATTGTTATTGAACGATCATGTATCAAGGCACCCACATCTGAAACATATTTTGATGAAAGTACAAAATGAAAAATGAGTAAAAATAAAAATTGATTACATAAAACAGATGAATAATACATGTTAGCCATAATGAAGGTATCATGATGGCTTAAATGAATAAATTTCAAAAGTACATTCATTTGAAAAGCTTTTGTTTGCCAAACATAAGGGTTCCAATTGGATGCTGCAAAAATAATATTTTCATTTTGCTCCTAAGGAAGGCAATGTGGGTGCAGCAGACTTATAAATAATTTGTCAGGTTTGACATTTATCAAAAAACTCTCAAAGTGCATTAAGACATTGCCAAGCAATAACAATTTATTTTTGCAATTTCTACATTTGAAAAATCATATCATTCACCTATTATTTATATGATCTACACTAAATGAAATATTATCATTTTTTGCTACTAATGTACTGCTCTTACCTTAGTTTTAAGCAATAAATCTGTAACACTTGACAAACATCAATAATAAACATTTGCATAATGGCAAGTTTTCATTAGCAAATAGGTTAATAATTGAATGTTTTGACACTTGGTATAAAGTATGGCAACTTGTAGAAACTAAAACAATTCATACGTATTATGTTTCAAAATATGAACCATTTCTTGTCACCATCGGGCAAATAAGTAAATATTTATGGTAATGGTGTTACATGTTCCATTGAAATGAAATATGACAACCATAATTACCAATTTGTCAGAAGGTAGTACCAGACTCACCACTAGGTGGCTAAATTGGGTCAGATAATATGTCAGGCATGAGTTTGATAGTTGTATCATTTAAACTGTGCTCAGTAGAAGAAATGACTTAAACAAAATATACAATCTGGTCAAAAAGATATTACACCAATATCACGATAATATTACACTAATTGTGAACTATTCAACTTTCTATGTAAAATAATTTATAATTGATGCATCTGATTTCTTGAGGCAAATAAAGTGTTAAGCATATTCTCCAATATACTATGGAGCAAATAGGTTGCCAATCCCGATTTGGGTTTTAGAAGATGAAAAGCACCATTGCCTAATAATATGTTGCCAAAAACAAAATTGTACGAAGCAAAGAACCCATAAAATGAAAAAATATATAATTCGAACATAAATATCAATGCAATAGATGAGGTTTCATATTTAATCTCACAAAAAGCCAGGTTTAATTAGAGTAAGAAGGCTATAGAAAAATATTAAGGAGCTTAACCAGCGAGACAAAATGTTTGATCTATGTATGAGACCATCCTCAAAATAGCATCAAAGGGGTAATTGCTAAAAATTAATTGCGATAGGGGTTGGGGATTGCGGTTCTGTGCACGCCAGTAGGACGATATATCAGAATTAATGTTTCTTAAGATACTAATATATACGACTTTTATCACCCTCTGGATGTAATATTTACGGTTTACTACAAAATAAACATTTAAAATACATTGTGGTATTTTATCATATCGTATTAACTGCATGATTAGAAGTTATGAGAAATGCAAGGAATTTATACAGGGTGAACACTGTGTTTGATTTATGGAGAAATAATCCATGCCTATAATCTTTATCAGTAAGCTATACATTTTCTCCCTAAAATTTGAATGGAGTATGTGAAGCAGTATTTATCAAGATAATGTCATGTATGATACCAATGAAAGAAGAAATAACAGGTGTGCCAAAAACAACATTTGTCATCTGGACCAAAGTTGCAAAATTTTTTGAACACTGCATGTGCAAATGTTAATTCAATAATAAAAAATAATTATGAGTCTCCAATGCCCGGATACTACAAGATATGGCATGTTTAATAATCTGACCACTGGGCAATATTCTCGACTTATTCTGGTCACAGCCAGTATTGAAAATTCATAATTATTAATCACCATACATCAGAACAATGGCCGAAACATTGCTATAAAATAGAATTTGCAAGTCCAGAATGGGCCATTAGACGATATAAAAAACATACAAGAATTTTTAATTCTGACACATGGTGGTTTTCAATTTGGATAATGGCACTCCTGGAAAGTGGCATAAATCACTCATAAAAATAAAATGGTGGTCACATTTGAAATGTAAAATACAGTGGGAAAGAGTGAAATCAGCGAGGAATAAAGTATACAGGCATGTAGTTAACACTCTAAATTATACAGAAATGCAAGAGAGTTAGACACTTCATTCAGAATTACAGAGAAAATGAATGAATCAAGCATGAATAAAGCCATACTGAATAAATATATAAATAACAATCAGGAAATTAGTCTAACTACAAGCCCTTGTGAGCCCCCCCCCCTAAGTACACATCTCCATGAAGTAGATAGGGGGGGGGGGAGTCCACAGTCTTGAAGTAAGACTATCAGGAATGTATCATAACTGAGCCTCATATACTCATAAAAACGAGATCTATTACATATTTATTATTAGGCAATCAATCAAAGAGAATAAAATAATCAATTGATATCTATCTATCTATTACAGTAAATTGTTGTCCAACTTCTGGTTCAACTTTTAGATTATTTCATTTTTTCTCAAGATCTGGAAGGTGAATTTTCATTAATTATACCACAAATACTTTTGTATTCCCATAGAATTATCACATTTTTACAGAAAATCTACAATGTGCAATTTATTTTAATTGAAAAAAAATGTTCCCACTGAAAGCAATGGCATATTATAGCTAAGTTCACAGCAATGGCGCTTTGATGGGGCTTTAAAGTGCCATGCAAAGCGGCTATGCACACCGCTTTAAAGCGCTATCAAAGTGCCGTTGGTGTGAACTTAGCTTAAACAATTTTTTAGAAATAACCAAATGGTCTAATTTTTTAAGTACATAAGTATGTATCTTTCACCTCGATTTTTTTAGAAAAAATATGCGTTTTACAAAAGAGGCCAATCGACACTAAATTACTACCTAAAACCTAATTTTCTCACACAATTATTTACATATGTGCATTTAATTAAAAAATATTTCATGTTTAATGATGTTGATTTAGCCAAGGTTTCAATCTAATCTCAATTGAAATAAGTGAAATGTGATTTATACTTAAACCCATTTGCAGATTCAATTAGATTTAAAACCTAGTTTTCTGACACAATTATTTACACATGTGCATTAAATTAGATAATAATTCATCTTTTATGACATTAATTTACCCAACGTTTCAATCTAATCTGAGATCAAAATAAGTAAAACATGATTTATATTTAAACTCATTTACAGACTCAATATTACTTTGGATTTTAATTAAAATGGTTTTATTAACAATTATCTCTTTTTGTTTAGAATCAAGGCAATAAGTCAAAATGTAATGTAATCCAAGATTACCCGAGATAAATGTTTCTGTCTGGGGACTTGAATATTCCAATACCTTTCCGATAAAATTTGAGAAAATGTATTTTCCTTGCATTTCTATACAATAAGATACTTGACAACAGTTATTTTAAAGTTATCAATTAATTGCTGATTCCTCTATTCTCCACACAATTTCTCATTTAAAACCACAATTCCATGCTATTTTTCTTACATATAGACATAATTGATTTTACAGCCTATGGATACAAATAATCTTCCAGATACTCCAGGAACATTTGATATGTGAGATATGCAATATCTAAAATTATGAGTGCATACTCAAGACCAGGCGAGGCTAATAGGTGAGAAAAAGGAAAAACGGATTTTGCTGAGACCAGAGACAACTGCCATTTGTTACAGATGTTGAACGCTGCCTGCTGAATGCCAAATGCTGACCACCAAACATCATGCACAAAAAAATAAAAGTAGCAAAATTATCTTTTATAATATTACAATGGTTACATTGGTGAATGACATATAGGAAACAGGTCAATGATCTGGAGATTCATTGGGTGTTGCATTATGAAGTCACACTTGACGTATATTTGCTTCATTAGACATAAGAAATGAGAAGTCATCACATTTCAAGATGTCACACACAAAGTATCTGTATTCATACAATAAAAGAGCTGTCTGAGAATTAAGTCAGCCTTATATGCCCTTATTGGCAATTGGCACCCTACATTGTATTATTATTGCTTATCGAAAAATAATAAACGATAAATGATAAATTTTTTTTAAATGAATTCAAAGTAGTAATAATATGGAAAAATTTCGACACCTGTTTAAATCAAAAAATTGTAACAAATTGTTACAGAAACAAAATGCTAAATGTAACACACTGACATTGAAGTTACATGCCAGTCACAAAAATAATGGTGGCTTAGAATACAACGATGTCAACACTTCTTGTTGGAGACATAAAAGAACATGCCTCAAAGTCTAATAAACTTACCTTCGGTTCTGGTTTTCTCGCAGCCTCACTAAAATGTTGATTAGCTTCTGTACCTTCTAGTCTCATCTTTTTTCCATCAAACACTTTCCGCTTCTGTGCTTGTTTAGCTGCGGTCTTACATACTTTAACATGTTTCGCTAGTCTCTCATCCATGAAATTTCGTCCACAGTTGGGGCATGGAACTAAATTGAGTGCAACAGGTTCCTCGTCCGTGGCGGTGGCGTATATATCACTTGGGTCATTATGTTTAGGTTGAGGGGGTGGTGTCGGTTCTACCCTATGTGTCTTGTTTCCTTCATCATAATAATCAGTCTCCTGGGTGCGTGTCTGTCTCTTACGATGTGGCTTGGCCTTGGTGGGGAAAACATCTTTTGGTGTTTTAGTGCGTGAACTGCGACGTGGACTGTCTTCATATCGTGGGCTCGAGTCTGCATGATGGTTAGGTTGTCCAGGGGTTTCGGCAAATCTCTGTTGTTCCTGGGATAAAGTACTGAGATAATCAATTTAAAACATTTGCTATCATTATACTATCATTATACTAATTTGAGCCTCTCATTAGTTTCATATTTGGAAGACATCGTGGAACATGTTTAGGACAATACATGGGTTGTATATTTAAGCAGAAGAACATGTATTGAATACATTCACATACCTGTTCTTTTCTTCTGTGGAGCTTCCTTCGTTTTTCCTCCTCCAATTGTTGCTCCTCTAATCTCCATCTCTCCTCCTCTTCTAATCTTCTAGCCTCCTCTTCTTCCTCACATCTTGCTTCTTCTTCTTCTTGGGCTTTTCTTGCTTCTTCTTCTGCCAGTTGTCTCTCATGGTCACGTGACGCAGCCTCACGACGTCTTCGCTCAGCTTCTCTCTTGGCCTGAAAGAAATCATTGGATATTTCTATCTATAACTTTAACATGTTTTATTTTTTCTGTTTATTCTTATTTCATATTATTTCTTAAAGCTTACCCAACAAGAAATTTTGAATTTTTTCTTTTTAGTTTTCTCATGTATTTTCTTATATGCCATCTGTACATGTAATAAATTTGATTTTAGTGAGAAAATTTCAGTTTTAAATATTGAATATCTTTCTAAGATACCTTTTTTTCATGTGGACATGGCAATACTATGGGAAAGTTAACTATTAGGCTACATGAGCTGGAATGGGTTTATATTTTCCACTGAAACAAGTTTATAATTATCAAGCATTATCAAAGTACATGTCCTTCCATATAGTTTGTTGATATGATTTCCCAGGGATGTGTTATTAAAATACACTGTACTTTTTATTATATCATATCATATATCATTTTCATTATCATATGATTTGTTCATATGATTTCCCAGGAATGCATTATTGAAATATTTGTTATTATATCATATCATATATCATTTTCATTATTATATTGAATACATGACAACAGGTAAAATTAGAGATATGCTGAAACCAACTCTAAATACCATCTAAAAATTAATAGTACCTCATTATAATTACCCTTCCATTAATAACATGCGGGTTTCATATCTCACATAAAATTCATAGCTCATACATCTCTTTTATTTCGATGGTTTTTATCAATTTTATGAAGAGGGTGATTATACAGTAGATAGAGAGATTATTGATAATAATGATCCAGGCACAGGCACACAGACTTATATATAGCCCTGAATCCCATAACTGTTATGTTATTTCATGGGATCTGTTGAAAGCCCATGGTTATATCAAACAAAATATAAGTTTGCATTCCACTATACTCATATTAATACAGGGTGGTCAAAAAAATGGAAACCCTACATTTTCCTCATATTTTTGTCATTTTAGGTAATTACTCCCTGATATTTTACACATATGTACAACATTCAATTTCCCACCAGCTAACCATATTTCATGACTATCAGATTGATAGTTACAATGGTAGAGCACTTTGAACAAGATGTCCCAGTGTGGCCACCATCGTGCTATTGGCAAATCTGAACAGGTTGTCAATGATCTGACTACATTTTTCAGCAGGTATGGCCTGAATGACATGGATGATCTCCTTTTTGAGGTCTGCAGTTGTCCTGAGGTTATTCTCGTACACTCTGTTTTGGTGTATCACCACAGGTTAAAGTAGGGTAGGGACATTTTGGATAATGGGTGCAGGTTTGCCGAAAGTGCAATATTGGCCACTAGAGCATGTTGTTTAAAGTGCTGTAACATTGTGACTATCAATTTGATGGTCATTAAATATTGTAGGCCAGTAGAAAATTAAATGATGTAACAGTGTGCCAAATAACAGGGAGTAATTGTGCAAAATGACAAAGATATGAGGTAAATGGCAACAGGGTTTCCGTTTTTTTGACCACCCTGTACTATATTACCTGGATATAATCCTCTCAAAAAGCATTGTTTTGGCATAGTTCAAACCCTAGCCTTACTAGCTGATTGTCGGAATGTGAGCATTCGAAAATATATATAGAATCTGCTAAGGGAATCCGCATGCTCAGTTTGTATATAACTGTTGCAGACACACAGTATGCTTAATTTGAGGAGTTTGATGGTTAGAAATAGTTAAATTTAAAACACAAAATTTGCTTTATGAAACAAAAATATTACTTCAATGTTATCTAAACCATATGATTGGGGTTTAAACTATACCTCAACAAACCAAAAATGATCAGGAATTTATTGGGATATGTTATTTTTGTCCATAGATAAATACATATTCTTAAACATGTTCTTCAGGTTGGATTATAAAATAGTGCTTCGGTTCAGTTTTTATACAGTTGAAAAAGGATCCAATATTTTTGTGAATAAATACATAGTGAGACAGACATATTCCTGGCATTGAGAAGATACTTATCATTTACCCTGATTCAAAGTTGCATTCCATGCCTGTTTATTTTATTTCTTACTCTTTACTGTTGATTTTGTAAAACACAATTACAACCAGGATCAAGAAATCACTTTTGACCAAATCTTGTTAAGTGGGTTACAGTCATTATGTAATTTAGCCGAAGAATATATCAGGATAGGTCCGATGATGTAGAAGAACAGTAGACTAGAGTGTTTGCCTACTTTATTTGTCAGATATATATTTTGTTTTATGCATAATGGTGTATGTAAAGTCTACTTCATAACTCTAAATCTGAAAAGATATAAAATCAAGGCAATCAGATTGAGGTTCATTTATTACCAAATAGATTATTGCACGGAATACAAATCCAGCAAAAATAATATAAAATAGACCAATAATTCAGACCATCCCCATAATCTAGTGGTACATCACTGTTATTTACTTGCACTTCTGATGTATCGCCTGTAACACCTTAATGAATATCTATGAATTTTCATTTATTTTCTCAAAATTATCGCCTTGGGAGCCATTGCCTTAATCCTTTCATTAAGCCAAATACTGAGAAATCAAATAGTAAAGCCAAGCATATGACATTTATGGTTTTCTCTAAGCTTCAATGCGCCTGTCATTAAAATGAAAAATGGTGATTGGTTCAAAAATTTAATCAAAACTCGTCTCTGATATTGAATATAAAGAAATATAAATTATCAAGAATATGATGTATTTTCATGTCATCTTTGGCTTTCTTTAAACAAACGAATGCAAGGAAATGACAGTGGAATAAGGAAGTGACCAAGGAAAACAAATAAAATTTCAGCTCTGATTAAAATCGTCTAAAAGTTAAAAAATATATATTCAAAAATAATATTCAACAATATCAAGGCAGTCCATTTCTCATAATCCTTTAAAATAGAACAATTGTCCTGCAATCATCCCCCCATACTCAGCGATCTTGTCCTGCAATTATTTTACCCCCCACCCAGTGATTTTGTCCTGCAATTACTACACCCCACCATGTGATTTTGTCCTGCAATTACTACACCCCCACCAAGTGATCGTATCCTGCAATTACTACACCCCCACCAAGTGATTTTGTCCTGCAATTACTACACCCCCACCAAGTGATTTTGTCCTGCAATTACTACACCCCCACCAAGTGATCGCGTCCTGCAATTACACCACCCACAAAGTGATCATGTCCTGCAATAACACCCTCCCCCACCAAGTGCAATTACACCCCCACCTATTGATCTAACACCCTTTCCCTGCAGCTTCATACCCTTAGAAAGAGATCAAGCCAATCTACACTCTTAAAATCTGAAAAAAATCTGCAGTTAGACAATACAAAACAACAAAAGTACCAAACATCTAATATTCAAATTCCCATGAAACCTTCATTTGAGACCATTGCGATTTTATCAGTATTGAGATAGTAAAATCATAAGAAATTATCAGGAGTCAATGTGGCTAGCTGCTAAATACCCAGGCCTCAGGGTGCCTAGTTATCTGTAAATTTTAAAAGTGCAGATTGTGATTGTTCAGTGGATGAATTGATATTATACAGAGCTTAGTAAATTATACAGTAAAACTGTGTGGAAATCATTCCCCAGTGATGCATAAAAGAGAAATTAAATCTCATTCAATTATACTTTATTGGCACTATGTGATACCAAAGCAACACTAGTTAAAGGCAGTCATAAAAATGAACTAAAAAGATTCACAATGGAATAAGGACAAAAATGGTCTATCGGATATTCCTCCTCTTATCAAAAACTTTAAAATGGGAACATAAATAGAACAATAGATATCATTTTCATGGATATTAGTCACTGGATTTTATTACAAGTAGTTTGGTAGATGAAGTGAAAACCTAATTGCTTACTATGATGACATAGAGAGATGTCAATATAAGGCAAAATGACATGAAATGGTGTAAATGACCAATAGACCCTAAAATCACTAACCATATGCTGTACCCTGACCCTTGAAATCATACCCCATAGCTCCCTAAAATGACTCATTGACACTTGAACTCTGGTTCTGTATGTTAGATGATGTGTATGGAAATGTGTTTTAGAAAGCATGGGCAACATTGAAACACATAAAATAAGCCAAACCTCTATAAATAATCAAAAATATATAAAGCAAAATATACTGAATCAAATTAGTGTCAGTCCTACGATTAAGTTTTTTTTAAACTTTTTTATTCAGTTGACCAAAATAGCAGTAAGTCTATCATGTGTAATCAGATCTGTCACAATAATTAATTCATAGGATATCATTATTATCCACTTAGCAAGAAACTGTACCTCAATATCAAAAAGAATTTGTTAACACAAGTAAAATACGGTAATTGTGTACTGTCCATATTAGCCTAGAAAAGCTCAGCTACAAATAGACTACAAAATCATCAATCTGGTATCAGTCTAATTTGATTTCACAATCTTACAATGATTGATGCATGATTTCACATTTATCTGGTTTCTATGACAATGCATATATCATCGTCACTGTCAACTGGCATATTGTCCTGAAAAATTGCCATTTTTATTTGGGTTAATTACACGATTAATTCAGCATCAAACATTTGACCTTTTCTAGATTATTAAAGATAGAAATTTTGCCTGAACTATTAAATTAATTAATTTCCAAATTACGCTAAACAAATATTCCTAATGTAGCACATTCTTATAATAGATAGTCTAAATATAGCCTCTTTTAAATATAAAAAATACATAAATTACGAAATATTTCATCCACATTTCAAGATTAAAATAATTGAGTTCAGCATTTATGCAGAACGAGACAAAAAGCAGGTCCCAGATAATATCTAGTGATATTTATTATGATTACCACACTTCATTTTATGAGATGGTTCATCTAGGGATAGTCATTAAATGGTATTAGTGTAAACTAAAACAGATACTATAACAAATTAATGGAGTTTTTGTCCATCTGGCAATAATTATAAAAGCCCTATAAAGACTATGAATCAAATTGATAAGAGTGGGTATTTTCTATGTAATCACCGCAGACAAGACTATTGTCAACATCCAATATTAATACATCAAATAAAATATTTTGCCTGGATATAATACATGTAATAAATCAGTCCAGTGATGGGATAAATTTTGCAAAACACGACACTATTAATGTATGGAATTAAATGTATTGTCTCATAGTACCAAATCTACTGATTTATGGTACCAAACTTATTGATTTATGGTACCAAACTTAATGATTAGTGGTACCAAACTTATTGATTTATAGTACCAAACTTACTGATTTATAGTACCAAATTTATTGATTCATGGTACCTATTTATTATACTAAAACAAACGACCATGCATATTTTAACAAGCTATACTAACAAATGCACATGCATATATCTATTCTTAAAAAGGAAAATTTGGAGAAGGCATCTTTAGCCAATAAAAGCCATAAACTGCTTCTAAATCAATCCTGCTAAACGCTTTCTCTGACATCTGTCCTCAAAGATTTTTTGATAGATGATATTTCCAAATCTTTGTTTCCTGAGATCTAGAAGGGGAAGTAAAAGATGATATTTCCATTGACATTTAACTTCTTTAACATTTCCTTACATTTCACCATGTACTAGGACCATGGAATAGGACCATGTACTAGGACCATATAATAGGCCCATGTAATAGGACCATGTACAAGGACCATGCAATAGGACCATGTAATAGGACCATGTACTAGGACCATACAATAGGCCCATGTAATCTGACCATACAATAAGACCATTTACTAGGACCATACAATAGGACCATGTACTAGGACCATACAATAGGACCATGTACAAGGACCATACAATAGGACCATGTAATAGGACCATGTACTAGGACCATACAATAGGCCCATGTAATCTGACCATACAATAAGACCATGTACTAGGACCATACAATAGGACCATGTACTAGGACCATACAGTAGGACCATGTACTAGGACTATGTACTAGGACCATATAATAGGACCATGTACTAGGACCATACAATAGGACCATGTAATAGGACCATATAATAAGACCATGTAATAGGACCATACAATAGGACCTATAATAGGACCACAATAAGACCATGTAATAGGACCATACAATGAGACAGGACCATGTAATAGGACCATGCAATAAGACCATGTAATAGGATCTTTGGAGTCTATAGAATTCCCCAGCCTGCTACATTAATGCACGTGCATAGAAAAATCTATATGTTCATTCATTTTTTTCCATCTCTTTCTTTTGTTTGAACAAAGTTTCCAATTTCTCATTTTTACAAGATTTCGAGTCTAGTAAATGACATGCCTGTAACTATATTCCTAGATGCAACTCTTTATCAAAAAGGTCACCAAGATACTGCACTAAAAATTGGCACTGAATTAATAAAAAAAGCATGCAATATCAGTGCATTTCCACCATTATTAAATATTTCCTCTAAAGCATTATCAGCCACCAAACAGTCATTCATATCATAAACTAATTGCTGAACATACATAGCATATCATTATCATGAAATAAAACAACAGCGTGGCAAATATATTATCTTTCATAAGGCCATTGTGTTACATCCTTCCCGTCCTATAATTTTATTTTTTTGAAAAAATCAATGGCCATTTTTTTTTTACAAAAAGAGCCAATTCTCTTGAAAATGAAAATGAGCCCTAATTTTGATAATGTGACCCAAAAGGCCAACTTAACAACATTGGGGCCAAAAATCTGTATAGAGCCACACTTTCAAAATTGGGACTTTTATTCATTTATTTTCAAAAAGTTTTCCTGCACTGACAGTAAGGTGTAAACTGGAGAAATTATTCAAATTTTAACTTTTATGAATTTGCCATACTATTTGATAAATCAATTCATAAATTTTTAACAATTAACATTTACAACTAAAGCAATGCTTCTGAACCACTATATACCAGGGAATACTTACAAACTTTGTATGAGCTCCAACATTAAATGCCTGCAAAATCATACCCTTTTGTGAAATATTTTGATATATTTACTGTTTTGCTGCATTTCTGACACTCTTTTAAAGGGAACGCGAAGTTTTGTCCCTTAAACTTGATAATAAGTTAGAATAAAGATATATCTTTCAATCCAACTTAGTTTTATTGTTCTATCATTATCCTTTTAATTGTTATTGAGCCCCGGGTTTTGCATATGAACTGGACCACGGAGCTGCCATTTCAACCGTAAAGTGGTTCTTTACGACATTGTTATGACGTCATTGATGCCAGATTGATGCCTTGGCATTCCAAAAGTTTTGTGGCGCCATTTTTGAATCAAAAAATGAATGCCGAGTTATTGCCATTCCAAAACCAAAGAAATCATTTCAAAGTAACTAAAAGAATACGTATATACCACCCATAATAAAGAACGATTTCAATAGAATATTAACGCCGGCATTTTCGGAATTGCTTTTTACCTATCTAGACATGGAATGCGGGTTAGATTTATTCTTTATTTACACTTGAAACAATCTGGGATTCGTTTTTATTAGGTCTAGCGCTAAATGCGAACAGAGAATGCTAATTCTATCAGGCGAAGGCAAACTATTTGAATAAAACATAATAAAATTAATTCAACCAACCCATCTTGAATTTCCAAGAATGCAATGGTTTAAATTTGCTAGTCTCATTACAAAAGTACGTGTTCGTACTTTAATATTCATTGCATTTATGTTTATCTTTAACACAGGTATTCAAAGAAATTAAAATTTTAAAATTAAATTTTAAAACCGTATTCAATTACTATCATTGATTCTTAGCCTCACGTCACATTTTTACGGGTACCGTACGGTCTATCATTTCTGTGGTAAGCAGGATTTCTACGGTTGCTTAAGTATTTCTGCAGTCAGATAATTTAGCAGTCACATTTGCTAAGATAGCCGTACGGCGTATCTTGATTATGAGGAAAAACTACGATACCCGTACAGCTGATAAATGATGACGCACGATCAGCGTAGGGCGGCCCTACGACGTGCATAGTTTTTCTTGAAGGCATCCACAAGGGGTTCTATGGTTCGGAAAGGTCAATTGTAACCTATGAAATCCAAGCGCAGCCGCAAGTCGACCGTGAACCCGACGTACGGCCGTCGTGAGACCTACGGTTTGGCTGCTGCTTGCTGATATCTATAGTGACCACAGGAAAGAAAAAGTTATAACTCCGACTCTACGCCTGATAAAAACTGGATATGTCGTGTACGTAGACCGCAAGGTGACCTTAAGTCGACTGTAGTTTTCCTATGTTTGCAGCAGAATTTACTGACTTCAGGGAAATACGATCGACGTGTGGTCGCATTGAACAAATGTGACTGAAGCTTTTAAAGTTCCACTTATTTTCCGATATAGAAAAACAAAAGGTTGTATGCCATTAAATGGAAAATCATTATTTCGAAAATACTGTAGAACTGTACTTACCACGGATGTTATATAATTAAATTCGAGCTCGAAATCAGGAATTGTTTTTAGCAAAATATAAATATATAATAAAATAAATATTAAACTATTGGCGTACTATCAATACGGCAATTGCCTTATCGTCGTTGAAATGAAATATCATACTACAATCGACCCCATCGTCTCCCCGCATCACTGAATGTTATGCGCCTTCTCTTGTCATGATCCAAGGTGAAATACCATTGGATTTTGAAAAGCTTTTTTTGTCATATCGAATGTCGCTACGGTGATATGATGATTGAAATTGGTCGTTTAACAACTGAGAAAAATTAAACATTACGTATTATTCTTTGAAAATATGACCGTGGCATGTCCTTGTAAAGCTATTGCCAATCTTAGTATTTAGGAGATTGACATTTACATACGTATCATTTAGACGACATCGATTTTTCGTTTTTTTGTTTGCGTTTTTCATCATAATTTAAATGGCTAAACACTTTAGGGAGTTACTGTTTCATTGGATTACTACTTTTTGTTTTATTTCTTTCATTCTCCAATATGCACCTATTCATATTTGAATAGAATACTACAGATTGAAAAAATCTATCACTTATGATTAGGTAAGAAAGCAATTGCGGCAGTATGCCTATTTGCCGACGTAAACCTTAAGGTTAATAATGATGTGCCGTAAATGCTCATCAGCGCATTAATGAACATTAGCATAGATTTTGATATTTTAAATGGTATGTCGTGTATTTACATAAATATGGTAAATGCAACTATTTGTTGGATGCGTTCAGCCGATGATATAACTTACTTATTTTCACCACAAATACGCCAACACATTAGCCACATTAATCTTAGTTAAAATAAATCCCCATTGATGCACAGTAATGCATTTATATAATTATGTGTAAATGCCATTTTGTATATTTTAATGCATTTACCTCATTTATTGGTTAAATATACAAGAAAGCATTTACAGGATTTGAACAGATTTATCCTTTTTGACCCAATGTTATCATTATATAAAATAATTCTAGTGGATATTTTTCAAGTGGAATATAATGCGATGACTTCCGAGTCGCGCAGCCGATATCTCATAAGTTTAGTGATTTTTCTACCTAGCCTATACTATATCACATTGGAGAAAATAAATACAAACATTTGAAAAAATACATTGCAACAATTCAATTTCTATGAAGAATATATTGAAACAACTTTTCCAAATATATGATATGATATGGACATGAACATGCGGCAACAATGTTAAGCGGACAGAAATAGTTATAAAATATCAGTGAAATGTGTTCTATTTCTGCGATCCGAGTATGACGTGATTATATAGCGACATTTTCCAGGCATCAATTTTAAGGCATCAATGACGTCATTGATACATAACAATGGCGGCATCCGCAGCGATCCAGATATGGGTACTTTGAACTTGAATTATATGTTAGTTCAAACACGATATGTCCCATGAGTGAGCTGAAGTGATAGATGATGGTTATAAGTAGCCAGCGTGTAAATTAGAACATGAAACTTCGCATTCCCTTTAAGTGGTTCAATCTCTATGATATTAAAATATACAAATATCAAACAACTCCTCAAATATCAGTTTGAAAGTATAATTTCCAGATTGCGATTTTTGTCAAAAAATGGGAAATACCTTCAGGGGCCGATCTGAAAACAAACAAGGGCAGGCCCACATTTAAGTATAAAACCAAAAATTAGGCCCAAATTTTGAAATTTCATTTTCTTGATAATTTGGCCTGTTATAAAAAATAAGGCCAAAAGGCTGGCTTGGTAAACCCAAAAAGGCCCACTAAAATTATTTTGCGCCTAAATTTTTTTCTGCCCCCCCTCACCAGACCCGCCAATGATTCTCGGGCCAGAGAAGTCAAAAATTAGAGTAAGCTGGCATTGAGAATTATGATGGAGGCTATAGAAACTATACATGCGCTTAATGTGTCCTTCTGGGGCATTGGCAGACCATTCAAAGTTGCCTATTTCATGCCATATAACCTTTATGGGCATTTAATAAGAATGCACCAAGCATTGGTGTGAGATGATGAATTTTAATTGTTCAAGTCAGAATGCATGAATGCTCATTTGGATAATCTTTATGCTCGAGTTGCTCTTTGAAGTGGTAATAAATAATCTCACTCAGTTTATGGGTCAGTTACACTATTAAACAGTTATTGAAATTCATTGTTTGCTGAATTTGCGTGCAGATTTTACAACACTCCGAACTCATCAATAAAGTGTTCATAATAAATAAAAGAGGGCAGCATTGACTGGAGTAGAATTATAGTTTTTTGTGCTACAGTCAAACAGTTCCATCATGATTTGAGTTTCAGTACAGAGTTAAGATAAAATCCCTTAAAAGAGATAATACGGATCTAAAACCCATAATTTGCCAGAGTAATGACTCTTGTTGTTATTCCAAATAAACAAATGACAAATGGAAATATACTTCCCATTTGAAAATGATAAATGAACAGCCTACTGTACCTCAAGTGCTAAATTTTGATGAAACATAAAGTGAAACAGTCATGTTCTAGCCATAATTTTTCTAAAAAGAAAGATGACATTCCTAGCATGGTAAATATAAATGCACGTTAATTCATTCCCATAATTTCATCCCACCCTATTACAGATATGGTAACAACCTATTAAATTGCCATGGTTACTTATAATATTGCCATGATAACGTACCTCTTCTTCTTCATTGGTACTTTCCAATTTTATCTGCTCTAGTTCACGCTGCCTTTTAGATATTTCTGCCAAGATCTTTTCTTCTTGTTCTTTTAACTTCCTTGCTAGCTCTTCTTGTTCTTTCCTAGCTTTTTCTTGGCGCTTCTTCTTGGCCAACTCCTCTCTAGTTTGTCTGTCTAGCTCTTCCTGTTGCTCCTGGAGGCGTTTCAATCTCTCTGCTTGTTCCTTGTTCCTGAGGGCCACACTGCTGGTCCCTTCACTGCGTCCACTCAGTTCTGCACTAGCTGCGTCATCAATACGTCCACTGGCCACTTCCAGCACTTCATCTCCTTCAGCATCATCACCCTGAAATGGTTCAATAGGATTATCATTATATGTAATAAGTACACTACTAGCGTAGCTATATATCTCATTAGACAACCAACACAGTACTCTTTACTCTAACACTTCCCTTATGAGATGATTTCATGTTCCATTTCTTACAAATCAGGGAAGTTAGATCAACGAGAACAGTTGACAAAGTGAAATTGTCAAATGAGCTTCAGCCATAATGAACTGTCTGTAATGAACCAATAACAATGAAAAACAAGGCATTACATGAAGTGTATTTGTCTTTAATTTGGCAACCATTTTAAATTGGCAAATTTCGACGAATTAAGAAAATCGCCAAATTAAATAGTCTCCAAAATCACCAGGTATTTGACATATTTTTCTTTCAGTACATTTCCAATTGTAAGAAAGGTATTACAAGATTTATATAAATTTATATAAACAGCAAGAAACATTGAAGAACTGACAATGAATTTTGTTAGACATGAGGATGTTGGGGACATGTGAAAAACCACCAAATCAAATAGATGCCAATTGGCCCGAAATAACAAAATTGCCAAATTAAGTAGCGGCAAATTCAAGACAAATACAGTATATGCAAAATGTCACCACCTGCCATTTCTTACAGACACCAAACTCCAAACGCTCAACTCTGAACACCAACTGTCACAAAAAAGTTTGAGATCATATAAACAATATATTTCATATACAGGGGTCTCACTATAATTTCTCACATCAGGCTAAATAAATGAAAACAACAGTCAAAATTAATGGAAATCATAAGAATGATGAAAAGTAAATGAAAAGTCCCTCAAAACAACAGGCAATTTTGTGAAAACAATTGGTGAAAATTGCCTGTTGCCTGCTGTTAATGAAACCCCTGGTATAAACAAGCCATTTTTTATATTCCTGTGGAGACCTCTGGTGATTAATGATGATTGTACTTAATAAACAGCAAATACTTGCAACTGCACTGGGACCACTCTCATAATTACTCTTGGGTCAGTTTCATGAGAAAGTTGGTAAATTAAATGCATCATGAATAATTCAAACAATAGAATTTATTGGTGTTTCCCAGCATATCAATTCTCATTAGAAACTTGTCAATTTTCCCCAAACTTAGAGGAATCAGATTTCCTTCTTTGGGAGGTAAGCCTGCATGTTCGGAATTTTGCTGCATTCCTCAATTGAGTCACATGTAATTTTTCAAATAGGAATCACTCCTTCCTCACATTGTCTACATCTTTCAGTTTTGCACAAAGAGTGCACTAATGAACCCAGATGTAGACAATGTGGAGGAGTGATTGACAATTCGAACATGACTGTATTCACGCCTTCTGTAAACTGTGAACAAAGTCAATATTTCTCCAGGGGTATATTCGCGAACAATACCCCTGGTAATATGAGTAATGTGTGACGCCATAACAGCGGCCCGTAGTAATGGCGGACCATAAATGAATATTCGAAACATTTTGGTGAGTTTTCATGTTCGAATCGTAATATAGACCTCAGAGCAGGTGTCGAATACACCCCTTAGGGTTAGGCACAAAAGCTTTCGAACGCCTCACTCCCTTTGGTCATTCGGGTTACCGAAAATGTTTGTGCCTAGCCCTGCGGGGTGTATTCAACAATATTACCCCTGTTCTTCGGTTTATATTTCTTAATAAAACTTTCTCCGTCTTTCTTTCTATCTATCTTGTACATTGATAATTCATATTATATAAACAGGCAGTTTTCTTCCTGCTTTAATTTTAATCATGATATGCATCTATGAAGCTATCAGATAAAAATACTGCACAATTCCCAAAATATATCTTTGTATTAATAGGAATACTTATACAAGTGAAATCTTTGTTTAGTATCAGCGATTTCAAAATTTTCCAAATTTTCTGAAAATTGGCCGATTTTTAATTTGGTGTCAAATTAAAATTGTAGTCAAATTAAGTGTATTTATAGTACTGTATGTGTTGAAATAATGCATGTAGAACAATGTAATACCTAATATTGCTCTGGTAAGTCATATAATAAAGATCACTCTCATCAAAAGCATCACTACCTGATTCTCTCAAATAGCTACCTGAAAAATTCACTAAGTAGTGAAACAAATACCTGATAAAAAATGTTAAGCGCGAGATATTTCTGATAAGATTGTAAAGAGTTGGCTGGAACTAAAATAGATTTTGGAGTAAAATAATACCTGTGTGAAATCTAATGTAAATGGAGGTCTCTCTTTCATTTTGCTCTCTTTATGCTTTTTGAGACGTTCAGCCTTTTCCTGGTCCTGTTCTTGTTGCCATTTTTGGTAGTCAGTTAGTGTCCCTGTGTCATCGTCACTTGAATCAGGAAATACTTCTTCGCATTTAACTCTTGATTTCACTTTAGATTTTGGCTCATGACTAGATAATGCACTATCACTATGGTATGAGTCTTTTCCTATTTTAATCAAAGCTTTTTTGTGATTCCGATCTAGAGATTCAGTCCTCTGTTTTCTAGCTAATTTTGGTTTACCTACAAATGGTGATTTTGAAACAGAGTCTGTGCTCCCTGCATCACTGCTGGCACTGTTGTGTCGGTCTAATGGGGCAAGGGGGTTGGAACGATCCCGACCTGCACTGTCTCTTTTAACCATGCCTTGACTATGGGCAGATCCTGGAGATATTGGTGGCTTGTTCCTTATTAGATTATGTGCTTGTTTTACACTTTTATAATGCTGTTGTCTACTCTGGTTATTCGTTTGATTTGGAGAGTTTTCAATCTCGCGTCTCTGGTTAAAAAATTCTCTTATAGAACCTTTTTTATTCCTGCTATCTGGGCTGCTTCTCACTTTTGTGATTGCACGATTTTGTTGATCATCATATCGCTCAGCAATTTTCTGTTGACGATTGCGAGCATCTTGCTCTTTTCTTCGTGCAACATCATCAGCCATTTTCTTCTGATATTCACTCTTCATGGCAAGTAGCCTTGAAGGCTGGCCAGGAGAACGTCCTTGACCAGCAATAGGTATAAGGGACTGGCTCATCTTATTGGCTGTGCGCCTAAAATCATAAAGATATAAACATGTAATGTTTACAAAATAAGAGTAAAGGAAAAAATGATTTTGTTGCATGCATCTTAGTCAAAGTTTAACCGTACAAAAAATGACAAGTTTGAAGTTGCATTCATATCAATCATTCACTAGGTGCATTCATGCGCCGTGGATCCACGTCTATCATTCACTTGATTTCAATGATTCCAGATTCAGATAAGAACTCAGAAAATAGACCTCGATGTTGTCTTATTACCTCAGTCCTTTTCCAGTGGGTTATCTTCAACTATCACTGTAATCCGAGACAAACCATCTTTAATAAAATAACATCTATGGTGATTTATCGATAGAAATCATGTACAAATTTTAGAATTTTAAAATATTTCAAAAACATTTTTAGATTTGGCAGTCGCCGCATAAGAAAATAATCACACGCAAAAGCTTATCATATATGTTTTGAACAGCGATCAACTGTACTTAAATCTATATTGGGAAGATGTTTATATTGTAATTGATGAATTTAATTACACCAAAGAAAATTTTATTGTGCGAATAAAATAATATTTTGATTACAAATGAAGCGGAGTAATATATCGTTATAGCGATGTAAACAGTCTCGCAATGTCCCGCGTCAAAAAGCGAGATTTCAAAGAAAGATTGCGGACGCAGCAATTTTCGGTCAATTCAGTTGTTATATGGATCATTTACACGGTAAACAAGGTTTTTACTTATCGTGAATATCTTTAATTACCCCTTTTATGAAGCAAGTTGGTATATGTTGAAATGATCAAGCGTAAAGGCTGATTTAAGGAAACTTAATCTATTATCGCCCGGAAAATAACATTTTGGCATTCTCAAAATTCATTTCGTTCGTTGCGTAGGGGAAGTGGTCCTAATTATCGCACGGTCCTAATTATCGCACGATTGTCCTAAATAGCTAAAATATGCACCCACCATCTTTTAAACCAGTGTTACGAAAAACAGTTCAACACCATTACTCCCAATCTTCATGATTTATTCATGGGGGGGGTGTATAGGGGGTCTTGGAAGTCCATATACAATATTTTTCAGCCCTCTTATACCATATACAATATTTTTTCACCATATACAATATTTTTTGCCTCTCTTATACCATATACGATATTTTAGGTGAAATACAATATACGATAATTTTGAAACTGCTGTTGATTAATGTTTGGATATTTATAAGGAAATGATATTAGGAGGGAATCCATGTACTACCAAATATATTATTATGAGGCAAATAGACTGCACAGTGCACATAATTAGACCACAATAATTCCATTTTATACATTATCAACAATATTCATTTTGGACACAACCCCATGGTCAAAAATTCTGTAACTCCATATTATTGTCAAGTAGACAAATTGTACAACTTAATGTACTTCTTTCTTATGACTTATGTCAATTGCATCCTTCATAGTGAGTCAGGGAAATGATTCTTCTTTCCTTGGGAACACAATTGATTCAAAAATGAGAATGTGGAACCATGGGCTTTCAATTAGAAAGTTGAAAGCCCATGGTGGAATGAAAGACTGTATGATTCATCATGACATTGTATTCTTTAAAAAATAAAGTTTATTGCGGCAAAATATGTACAAATAAATCTGTCAGGTAGATAGTGAAAATACAAAATGTACAATAATTTGGCAAAGCAGCCACTAACCTGTAAAAATGTTTTAAATGTTTGAAAATACAAAACAATATTACTGACTCCTTAAATAATTCATTTCCACATAGAAGTTTTGTTTGCCAGTTTCAGTTGTCTATAAAGTGTATTCTTTGTGGACAATGTTGGATCAAGTTATTAATAATTGAAAGTAGCATGACTTCAATGAGGATTGCCAAAAACATACTGGCTTACCTTAACAATAATAAATAATAGTTAGCCTACATATAATATCAATTGATTTCATAATTATGTTCAGGGTGTTTCATGATGAATGTCCTCCCATCCAAAGTCAATCCTAGGTTATATACCTTTACAATCTTTATATCATAAAAAACCTTATACAGTATGGATTTATGGGTCACATACAAATGTATCGTCATGATCGATAAATGGGAACATAATTTGTGAAGTTATGTTTGGAAGTAACTGTTGCATTTAGCAAGGTACAGTGTTGGTGTTTGAGAAAAGGTTGCATTTAGATTATGTATTTAGAAATGGGTACCTTTTTGTAGAGATGTTTAGCAACACTGATCAACTGAATCAGCTTTCACATGCTATATGATAGGTTATAAATTATAACAAGGCATTAACATGACAAAATGTCACCACCTAAAACAATTTGGTCAATTTAAAGCAAGTTGGAAAATACCTTTTGACCTTAAGAAGGTTTGATTTGAACTTCTTAGAACATGTAGATGATTTTAAAAAAAGATTCGTCAATTTGAAGCAAGTTGAAAAAATACCTCTTTGACTTTTTTTGACATTGAGAAGGTCATTGAAGGTCAAATGTCAAATGTAAAGTCAGATTTGAACTTCTGAGAACAGGTATTTATAAAGTTTAAAATCAAGTGAACATGTATGATGTAACTCAGGAATGATGATCATTAATTTACATAATCATTAAGATATGAGGGTACCCTTGTCTGCCTTCTATTTCCTCGAGATACCCCTGTCACCCTTTTTTGCACTAAAGGTTCATCAATTTCATCATTTTCATCATCTGATGGTGTTTGGAATAAATTCTCATATTCCTCAATAGTAAGGTTCAAAACACCCTCTTCATTAAACTTCATGTCTGAAAGAACTTCAACAACTTCCGTCAAATGGATGATGGTGTTTTCAGCTTGATTTTTTTTTTAACATCTTTCATATTTATTGTAAGCACAAGTCATTTAGATACAATTACAAGGGGCAAAGCGCTGTAAGCATTAGATGTCCCCTTTTATAAATAAACAATAAAGTACAATATTCATTTTAACCTGGATGTCACCTGTAAATGGTAGAATGCCTTGCAGTGAAACAAAAGATAGGAGGGCTGCTGATATCCTGGGGGAGGGGTAGTATGTTGAAAAATGGAAACAGGTCATAGGCAGGAAAATATTTAGATTCTGGTTGTGTTTTCAATGAGATAATTCGCAACCAGTGAAAATAGATTATCCATTTCTAATTGGGTTAATGATGGATCCCCAAAAAGAAAAAAGTGAATTTTGTCTTGCTGAGTTCTGAAATTAGTTAATAAGTCCCCATATATCCCTAAAGTATCTGTTATTAGTTTATTTCTTTGTTGTTCTTTCAGAGGGCATTTGAAAAAGAAGTGGGGAAAAGTTTCAGGGGAACCACATAAACAATTTGATGACTCAACTGAGCTCCAATTGTGGGCTTTGAGCTGGGCTTTTAAAATTAAATCTACCCTGGCTCTATTCAGATAAAGTTCTTGTTGACGAGTTAATTTTAAACAAATTGTTGAAACAACACCAGGAAACAAATTTAATTTAAGTGTTCTTTTAAAAGATGCAATTGGTGGCAAGAGCTTTTGTTCCAAGGGAACAGATCCTGGATCATTCCATAGGTTCATCATTTTGTATATTGGAGACTTATGTGGATAGTGAATAGGGATAGTGAAATCTCGAGATTTCCTTAACAATCTTGCTTGAGGGTTTATGAATGCTTGATGAAATGATGTAACATCTCTTTCTGTATTTTCAAGCCATTTGGCCTGAATCAGTCTGTCATCGTCTGTTTAACAGACTGTTACCTCAATCGATACAACACATAGACGGACCTCTCTTTGTGTTTTTACACATAATGTTGTGTTTTTTGTGAATCTAGCTATAAGTTGTGGTGTGTTTAAAACTTTTGACCTTTGAAGATATCATCCATTTCCATATTGACATATTCATGATCCTCCTTTACTGTTGGTGTAGAATAAGCGTACAGCGGAAGTGTACCAACTTTGTCTTTTGTAGTTTGACTTCGTATGGCCAGCTGCCGAACACCTTGAAGGTATGATTTTCTATAGTCTTGCAGGAGTTGTACTTCTCCAGGATCCAGAGGATTATGCTCCTGCTTGGGAATTTGGGGCATTTTATCAAGAGTCATGTGTATATTAGACGCCATTCGCTCGTAGTATTTTTCATTTGTATGATAAATAAATGGCAGATTGCCTGCTCTCATGATTAAATTATCCACGGCGTGTGGGAACAGTCTACTAAAGTCAAGCATTTCTGTTGTGGTGCTAATGGCTATTCATATTAGGCATGTTTAATTGTTTTAGATAAAATATTTAGGTAACTGGTGACATATTAAGACTTCAGATTCCTTTAGATACCATATACCATATACCATATTTTTTTCTTCTCTTATACCATATACGATAAATTTTGGCCCCTCTTATACAATATACAATAAATTTTCACGCTCTTATACAATATACGATATCTCTATACACCCCCCCCATTCATATATTTAGAAATATCTCTTCATTTTTTAAGAATTGTTTACTTCCGCCATTGTCATAAATGCTTTTGCGCAAGAAGTGAAATTCGTCTGACAAATTTTGACCCCCTCCAAATAAAGACAGAAAAGTAGGTGTATAGATCTAATGTATATTTTGTTGATATTTTACACTAAAACTGATAGAAAAATGATTACAGCATATGTATGTTTCTGTTATAAACAGAGAAATGTATACAGTATCGTGAAATGACATCTGAAACATAACTGTGCGATAATTAGGATGACTGTGCGATAATTAGGACCACCGCACATGCGAGTCTAAGGGGTCTTAAATTGTTAGCGTTCGGAGATTGAGAAATGTCAAACACTACTTAGATTTTAGAGGAAAGGTTGATCTTTCGTCTCATATTCTCAAAGTAAGTTGAAGTTATCATATTTGAAATCGTCAGTAGTTTCCCTGAGTACCCGTGCGATGATAGGACGACTTCCCCTGCTTTCACTACCTCTCAAACTCTGATAGAACATAAAATATAACGTTTACAAATGATTTTACCATCGAAATTGGTAATCAATGTTGTAATTGATGTGATTTTAGGTAAAACGATCTCTGCGGACCACCAAATTGTAAAATGTCAAGATCGATAATCACTGGGTTCAACATTATGACCACGGACATCTAATACGTTCTTCGAACGAGATAGATATCAATAACAGGACTGGCAACAAGATCCAAGTATTTTTCAAGACCGCCGACTCTCGTTGGGCTATTTATCCCTATTGACTCAGTCTGAGGCTTTGTAATCGACGTAGATAGAAAATATTGCTTCCTAAATTGTTCTGAAATGCGATTATAATACTAAATGTACTTTGAACAGGTCGACTGACTAAAAAGTCGGCCATTTGGCACAAGTCTCGTTCTCAAACAAAACGTGACAATCTTAAAATTCCCGGGAAGTTTACCCTTCTGAAAAATTCGACCTACTTTTATTCCTCGGTTGCTATGCAGCTCGTTGAGAATTTCTTTCGAGAAGTGACATCATTGCAAAACCCCCCCGCTTTCGTTATCTTCATCGTCTAGTTTACGAATACCACATGTCGATGTGATGTTTTAATTGATAAAACCGAATTCCTTACACATTTCGTTATCTTATTGTGAAATAGCAAACTATGAGATATGTTTTCTCGCTAGGAATTAACATAATATTATTTGAAGCGATTTTAGAAAATTTTGAAACCGCCATTTTGGTAATATTGATGACGTGATCACCATCGGTCAAGGTGAGGTCAAGGGTCATCCATCTTGCCATTTGCCCAGCGGAATCTTACCAGTCGACAAAAAACGATGAAATCACGTTAAAAATAAAATATATACTTTAAAATTGAGGCTGATTGAATATGAAAAGACTTCATTGAATACAGCTGTGCAATTTACAGTCACCAAGATGAGCTAATTTCGGAGAGATTTGGGAATTAAGAAAGGTAACTTCATTTTTTTCATTCAGGTTTCCCAACTTATTGAATTTGGAATCCCAATCTCCTTTCGCCAGAACATTCTCTACGACTGAGATTATGACACGTTTTCAAGATGGCGGTGTCAAAATTTTCTGAAAATGCTTCAAATAATATTATGTTAATTTCTGGCGAGTTCACCAATATCATAACTTAATTTTATCAATTAAAACATCAGATCGACATGTGGTATTCGTTTATTAGACGTTGAAAATTACGAATATGGGGATGACATCACTTCAAAATGAACTGCATAGCAACGGTGTAATAAACATTTTCTGATTGGAAGTCCTTGCAAATTCCTAAGTATTCACTTATTTTTAACAGTTTGTTACGAATTACTTAACATTTTTCTTATAAATGAATACTCACTACATTAGAAATAAACATTTTATAAAATATAACGAATAAAATCAGTAGCAAACGCAAAGAAATATATATTTTTTGAAGGAGGTCAAAATATTTAGAAGGGTAAATTTCGCGGGAATTTAAAGAACTGCATGAGGTAAGGCAAATGAGGTACGGATTGCACTGGACGAAAGGCTCGGAGATTGACATTTTGGTAAAAAATTGCTGGAGTACCTGTTATTTTCTAGTACAAAATAAAGTATGAAGGCATGTGTCAATTTCCTTGCTTTTTTCAGGAAAGTATCATTACATTGTTTTTTTTTAGAATATCTGGTAGGAGTTCAATGCCGGGGAACTCCAAGAAATCCTGATGTTTCACACTTTCTATTTTTTCCAAATTTTCTTTCAAAGTTTCCATGATGACGTCACATGTTAATTTAGAATCAACAGAGATGTGTGACGTTATGGTTATTTGTTTGTTTATACAACTGACGACATCTTTGGTTTATAGTTGCATAGGTCCATAGAACAAAGGGTACTGCCCACTTCATGAGGGGCCTTTGTAAAAAAAGATTGGAATTTTACAAAAAATGATGCAAGCTTCAAATAAAAGCATCTTAAACTTAAAGCTCTTTTCTTCTATCTAATGATTGTATTTTTTATAGGTTATGGGGTTATGGGTTTCCACCCCCCTGGCTATGCCTATGATTATAGTATACTTATGTGGCTATTGATAGAAATATGAAATGTACAAAGTACCCTGAAATGACAATCGAATGGCAACTGTGTGATAATTTGGAAGCTAAGACTCATGCAATAATTCAAGGGACGACCACACATGTGAGTCTAAAGTCAGACTGCACTTTTCCATTTTGATGACTGTGTGCTTTTTTCAGATGAACATAACTAATTCCAAACAAAGCCTAAATCTTTAATTTTTCCCTAAAAGGGAGTTAATTATCCAAACGAACAAAGTTCGGAGGGATATAGGGAACGCCTCCGTCCGTCCGTACATACGTCTGTCCATCCGTCTGTCTGTCCGTCCGTCCGGGCAATAACTCAAATACCGTTGGCCCGATTTTGTTCATATTTTGTACACATATACCCTATGGGGGTAGAAGTTCTGCTTGAAAGCCAATTTTCAAAATGGCCACTCATTTCAAAATGGCGGCTATTTTAGTGCCGATTTTACAGTTATTTAGGTCACTATGTAAAACTGTAATAGCAATATGTTTTAAATGAAAAAAAATTATATAGGACATTAATAAAGCTAGAAATGTAGATATTAAAGAAGCACATGGCAGCCATCTTGAAAAATGGCGGCCTTTACTCATTTTTACGATTTTAACTGACTCGAAAAGTAGTGAAGCGATTTTGTTCATATTTGGTATGTGAATACTATAAGCATGGCACACTGTCTAGTGACACTTTTGGTAGAAGGCTGCCGTTTTGAAAAATGGCCACCATTTTGTCGTATTTTACTATAACTCGAAAAGTAGTGGAGCGATTTTGTTCATATTTGGTATGTGAATACTATAAACATACTGAATACTATACTGAATACTATATACATTTTTGCTATATACTTTGTAAATATGACATGCAGCCATGGCTGTTCGATGGGATTAGCTATGCTTTGGCATTGCTGTTGTCTAGTTTTTCTTTAGAATGTACAGTATTACCACTGAACAAAAACACATCCTCAGATACATTTGTAATGTGAACCATATTTGCGATAAATTATGCCATTTTATTCCTCTGAAATATACAATGATTCTTTTTCTAGGTCTTTAGCACAGATGATGATTAGACAGTTGTCTCCAGGATTGAAGGAGAGGCTACGGTCTGGAATTGCTATCACTAGCCTAACACAATGTGTCGAAGAACTAGTTCTCAATTCCATTGATGCAGGTGAGCATAATACTCGGATATTCTATTGTTGAAGCTTTTAATGGGGGGACTATAATTTTGGTTGCAACTTTTATATTGCAACTTCTCCTTCCTAGATCTTATGTGTATTTTGATTTAAGGGAGAAAAACTCATATATATATGCGGTAAAGACACAAAATGGAGGCAACTCCAATTATCAGAGGCACTTCGTCCTCTGTTTCCTCGAAACATAGGTAAGTTTTTGAAAACTCCTGCTTCACACTCGGTGATCAACCCCTTAAGGTATGTAAAGCTATAAGAATTTCTGTTCAGGCATTGACCAGAGTAAAGAAATAGTCAACGCAGATATGATTTCCCGATCCTATTTCTCTTGACCTATCTTCTTATTCCAATTAAGGAGGTATTTCGCCACTCATGAGCAAATTTAACATTGGCATTCAATAGCCTGATACTTATAGAATGTACAATACAAATTAAGATTGAAACTTTTGTTTATTTTCATCGCAATCTGCTTACAAAATTGAACTAGCCGGAAACGCGGCGCAGTCATCTTCAGCAATTATGGCAACGCGTCGACAGCATAGATTAAATTGTATGGCAACGCGGTGCAGGCATCAACTTCCTCTGTATTGTAAAGTACAAAGAAGTTTTGCATTATGCTTTTCTGTCGAAGATTTTGATTTAATAAGGCATGTGACTTTTTTCAGAAAAAGACCAAGCAATACCAATCTATCCCTATACAGAACGAAGAGACGAAGAATAGGGAGCAATTCTACAATAAACATAAATGTCGAGGGGAATAAACGGAAATTCATATCACCAGATAGGGGGAGGAGGCCAACAACCCCATTTCTCGAGGTCCGCTGGGCACCAAAAAAAAGCGCATCAACGTCCCGTCGGATAATGTAATTATCGTACACGATTGAACATCAGCTGCATTGCTGTCACTGCGTTTCCAGTTTTGTCAAATATGTATGATGTCTGAACCCGCGTTGCCGAAGTGTCTGAACTGCGTTTCCAAAATATACCTGGTTTTCCACCCAGAATCGGTTAACAGAAGGCAAAGAGTGATGAAACTTTGAAGAAATAGAGATTACCGTGGTATATACGTGATTTAATAGATATGTGTCAAGTGACAAAGTCAAAAACATAGAATTTAAGCTAGAAAAATGCCACAATTGTCAAATTTCAGTAAGTGATTGACTTTGATTGACTTGGAATGTATTTCCCTGATTGACTAAATTTCAAGAAGCTTCACATATACATACTCTGTGAAGTTCTCCACTGAATGGTATATGCTATTATAACTGTAGCAGATACAAACTAGTGTATGAAGCTTATGAATAAACTTACCGCCCTTTCGACCTTCCACTGAGTGGCCATTTTGTGTCTTTGCCGCGTTGCAGCCTCGTTTTGAACAGATATGCTTGACTGCGCCGCGTTACCTCTGACCACGGTGATAATTATCCCAGCAAACTAAGTTCAGGGGGATATAGGGAACACGTCCATCCATCTGTCTGTCCATCCAGTTGATAACTCAAATAAAGTTGGCCTGATTTTGTACACTTATACCCTATTGGGGTAGAGGTTTTGCCCGTAAGCTGATTTTAAAAATGGCCACTCGTTTAAAAATTGCCATCATTTAAGTGCCAATTTTGCAGTAATTTCGGTACAATATATACATCTGTAATAGTAATATATCTTAAATGTAAAAAAGTTATATAGGACATTAATAAAGCTAGAAATGTAGATGTTTAAGAAACACATGGCAGCCATCTTGAAAAATGGCAGCCTCAAAAAGTAATAGAGCGATTTTGTTCATATTTGATATGTGAATACTCATAAGCATGGCACACTGTCCAGGAGGATTGGCTCCCTGAACTCAAACTCAATATTCAACCTTAATCTTGATCAATGACAACATTAAAAATGTCGTTATTTTCTGACATTATAATCATGGGCATTCAATAGAAGCCCATGTTATAAATAACTATAAATTCATAATCAGCGATCCAAAAGATTTGATCTGTGACTATGTGATGAAGGTCATAACACAATATATGGCAAGAATATCGATATTGCATTCTGGGAGCCAATCCTCCTTACCACACTGTCTTATGGTACGTGCCTACTAGGTGGCCATTTTGAAAAATGACCTCCATTTACATTTACGTTTGTGAAATTTTGTTGAAATTTTATATATGTGCCTACTATTACACTTTCTTATATGACAATTTGGCTTGTGAGCAACCATTTTGAAAATGGTGGCCAGCTATTTTTATGTGTGTTATTTTATGATTTTTCTGAAAAAGAAGTAGAAGGATTTTGTAAAAATGGCAGCCATGGTTGTTCGATGTGATTTGCTAAGCTTTGGCATTGCTATTATCTAGTTGTCATAGGCATAGGCAGGGGGGTGCGATGGGTGTGAACACAAGAAAGAGCTTGCTTTGAAATGTGTTTTATTTGAAGATTCTAGCTCAATTTTGAAGGAAGTTGCATCAGATCTAGAAAAACTAAAACAAATTTTTTTGGCACATTCATGCCATGATCGCACCTCCCTGACTGAAAGCTGGCTTTGCCCCTGATCATGTATGCTAACCAAAAATGTTGCCCTTGTACTTCAGGGTGTCATAATGTTGCAGTGAGGGTAGATATGGAAAATTGGCGGGTTCAGGTGGTGGATAATGGTTCAGGAATACAACAATCCCAGTTGAACAGCATAGCAAACAGGTATTATATCTTTTACATTGTATATTTGTTGATTTGTATTTATTTATTTGAGTTACAATTATTTTACACAGACACTATATATGGCCTTAAAACTTAAAGATGATGAGCAAGTCTTGCAACTTGTTATATTAGATTATAATGCATTAATGTAATTTAGATTATAATGTATTAATATATAATTTAAATTGTACATTCATGCAAAGGCGACACAAATAAACCATTCATAAGTTTCAAAATATGAGATTCAAAACTTTTTTTTAATTTAACGAGGCGTATAGCCTTTTTATTTTTTTCTTGAAGCCACTCAGTAAAATTACGATTTCTCTGCACTCTGATGTCCAATCAACATCATTCGAGGATCTATGTGTTCCTGGCATGTTTGGGCATCCCTTGATGACAACGTCTACCCAAAGTTTGCACGCGAAATCGACGTAATATATGACTGAAATCGGGAAGACAAAATTTGACATTCACAAACAAAATTGCTTGTGAAAACTATTTACAAAAGTGTTCCAGAGACCCTAATCGTGTTCACCTCATTGTACCGATGCGCATTATACCGAAACCCATTATACCGACGCCCATTAAACCGAAGCCCATTATACCAACGTGCATTATACCGAAAACCAATATACCGACGCGCATTGTACTAAAACCAATAAACATGATATACCGATGCGTGTTGTACCAAAATCTGTGCGCATGTTGTACAATGGTCCATATTTCCCTGGTAATGTCCCGTTGGACTTCTACATTAATGAATATGTTAAAGCAATATTATGCACCGTGAGAAGTTCAACATAAAAATGAGACTCGGCTGGAAGCCAAAGTTATCAGCAATCTTAGGGATTGACAACAGTGGTTTTATCAAGTCTTTGAATCTCTGGTCAAAATGCACCAAGAATGTTTAGATAAAGGTGGAAGATACATAATACTGGATAACAGTAGTAATGTCAAATGATTAAATAATGTTACAATACTAATCCTTTTGCTGTTGTGGTACATAATTTGATGCATAATAGCAACAGACGATGGAGCGCCAAGATGATATGAACAGGAGAAAAGAATAATTACAAAACATAATTGTGACGCTGCTCCACATACCCGCGACTCCTGTTACCATTACAACCATAACTTTTTTATTTTGAAACAGTTTGTCATGACACTTGCAGGATAAATTGTTGCAATGTCATTCTACAATCTGTAGTAATTTCATCTCACAACAGGTAAATCTATTGAAATTAGAGCGTTTGTATCTTTACTTTCCGGACACCCTGTATAGTAAGATGTGACAATGGACTATGGTGGATGTATTGCATTGGAACATAAGAAAATAACAACGGTAAATGGACACTTTACCATTGTCTTTACATATACCGTTGTCAAATATTACCATTGTCACCTCGATTTTACATCACATTTGACCCACACCTACCATTGTCATTTATTCTGTATCTGCTGTCCTGTGTCATATTCTGATTGGTAAAATTGAAGCTTTTATTTCGATGGTAGAACATTTTTAACTATATGATCAGTAGAAAAACACCGAGTGATTGCAGTACCAAAGGAATTTAATCTAGTCGCTCTGTTAAACATAGAGTTCATGAAAATATAACTGAAGCGACCGCCATTTGTCGCCATACAATGGTATCTGACTTTATGCTTGTCAGGCTATTCTGGTGTGAGAATACTAATCTAGTATAAGTTTCAAGGAAAGGAAACTCAAAACTGCAAATACCCTAAAATCACAGCCCAAGTCAAACCTTCAGGTACAAGTTCTAAGCAAAAATATGTCACTTATTTAGTATTTAAGTTTAGTTTGGATCAAAACTTGTTTCATATCATAAACAAATGATGTACGTACTGTTGATAGTTTGCGAAGATATTTCGTGATTTATTATTAAAGTTCTGTGCATAACATTTGATTAGATTTTGATATGAATGAGATTAAAGAACACTAAACAAGCTTTCCAATGGTATGTGCTCGCTATTTCAAAACATATGTAATATTGTCAGTGCGCAAAAAATATTTTGTCATCTAAGTTGAGTGTTGTATATTTGGCTAGGTATTTCAAAACGTATGTAATGTTGTCACTTCATGAAAATATTTCATCATCTATTACACAATGCATAACATTTAATTTCAATTCAATTTACTGTATTTTCTTTTACATTTTTGTCCTGTTTTTCTGCCCTTGAGAAGGGCTCATTGAATTAAGGCTAGACAACACGGAATAAATGTTAGAATTGTGGTAGCAACTTTTTTTTTTTTTAATTGGCTTCCATTTTCGAAGATTGCTCTAAATCAGACATCCTATGGCATGTTCTCTTATCTTGTTTGTAAAGATTTTCGTCAATTGTAATTAATGAATATCATGTACCAAAACTTAAAAACTGTCCATAATATTTTACACCAAATAAACTTTAAATATGTGTTTGATCGCTAATTTGTCTATCAATTAAGTTGGGCTTGCATTGTCTCTTAAAGGTGACACGCAGATAGATACACCTTTTGGTACAATGCGTGTTGGTATAATGGGTTTCGGTATAATGTGCGTCGGTATAATGGGTTTCGGTATAATGCGCCAAATGTGTAAGGAACACGGAGATACTCGAATGATGTTGATTGGACATCAGGGTGCAGAGAAATTGAAATTTTACTGAGTGGCTTCACAAAAAATAAGCAAAATTTTAAGCCACCTTAAGAAGTTGTTTTTAAGGTTTATTTTTGTTTGAAAAATTGTTGTTATTTTGGTATAGGGTTCAAAAGTTAGGTCCATCCAAGTTCAAAGGTGATGGTGCAGTCTCCTAGAGTATTTTGAATACTTGTAACATACCATCCACACCATTATAGTAATTTTTTGTCACTTTCTCTTTGATCAAACGCCAAATATTTTCTTCCTCATAGGACTTGATGAAGTTACTGAGGCCAAGATAGTTTGGGTGTTTTAGAATGCTTTTTCGGTGAATATTTTGTCTAATCAAAATGCAGTTTACAACTTGACAATGACATGTTTCGGAGACAGAACTGTGATGAATTTTGATGAACAGTTATTTTTCAATTTAAATTCACAATTGTAGTGGGACCCCTATATTGGTATACTAATGTATTCAAAATATACCTGACTTAACTATCCTAGTCAGTTCCAAATAGCTATCAGTTTGGAGATGTTCTGGAAAGAATGCTCCGCTCATAACAACTGCATCATATGTGTTGCTCTCTATGGGTAGGACTGTGCCATCTCCAACTTTTGAACATATAAGCTCTCTGTATATATTTTTTTCCTTTGCCTTATCTAGCATTTGCTGACAACAATCCAAAGCATCAATGTTGAAGCAACCATTCAGTTGTAACTGAAAAAATATCAATAGCATTTTGTACTTTGGTTCATTTACAGTCCTTTCATTAGACATAGCTATGATTGAAAAGCAATAGCCCCTCAACAATGTTTTTTATGATGAAAACTTAGTTTTTCATTTTCAATTGAAATGATATTACTGTTGGTAGTATATTCACAAGATATATCTTTCAAATGTAATTTGTATTTTTAGCCTGAGCCCTATGGGCCATGAATGAGAGGGGGGGGGGTCAGGAAAATGGGAATTTTCATTAATTTTAAGGTCATTGTGCACTTTGATGAAATTTCATGACCATGTGCTATTTTCAGATAAACATAACTCATTCCACACATCATTTAATCTTTCATACTTGCACAAAAGATGCATTAGTGTACCTAGACTATTATTTGAGGGTTGATAATTCTTCAGAATGTTTGAATAACCAGAATATTCAGTGGTTTACTTTTCAAAATTGCAAAAAATCCAAAGTGTACTCTGGCCTTAAGATCTTTCTGAAGTATAGCTAAAATTATACTCAAATGATTTGAGTCTCAGAAAATTTAAAATGTCTGCCTTATGTGGGATATCATTATAATTTCATTATCCCTTCAAATCCTTTCAAAAACAGTACCCAGTTTTAGGGATTTTTCAAAAAGTAGACCCAGTTCTAGGGATTTTTTCATCAAAATGGGACCCATATCTAGGGTTTTTTCTTCAAAATGGCGAAAAGGTGACCCACTTTAGCGGCTCCATATAGCCAATATATGGAAGTACCCCCCCCAGGTCACCTCAAATAAGTCAAATAAAATTGTATGCACTGTTTCTTCTATGCTAGTATTGAACTTTTTCCCATCATTTATTGAACCTGTGTGTTATTTTAAATCAATCATATTTCACTTGGTATATTTACCTCTCTTCCAAGAATCCCAGTGCCAGCTGCCACATCCAATATCTTCCAGTCACACTTCATTCCAACTTCAAATAACTCTTTAAGTAGATCTTTTGGACCATTATAATTCAAGCTCTCTGTCATCTAAAAAATATGTCTGCTATCGTATTAAAAATGTTAACATGTAACATGTGACTATTGAAAATGATTACTCAAAGCAGGTAGAGGACAGGGAGGGCATGTTGTCCATGTAGGTAATTGTTGGACATATGACTGCATACACTAGCTGAGTGTCTGACAATGACCTACATGGACGACATTGCCTCCCTGTACTCTAATTGATTCACTCTGATTTACTTCACTGAAGTACACTGGTGATCCACTAAATAACGCTGGTTACCGAAACGAACTGTTTCGGTAACAAAATGTCGGAACTTCGAAGGTACGATTTTTCTTTTTTCCTTATTTCATTCGTTGTGGGGAGAATTTTCATGACATTTTTATCACAAACGTGTGTCAGTATCATACAGGGTGTCCGGAAAGTAAAGATACAAAAACTTATTTTAAGAAATTTGGGGGTTTTGAAATAAAATTGCTACAGATTGTAGAGGAACAATATTACAATATATCTACCAACTTTCAGCACATATAGTCTAAATGTGTTCACGTTACGGTTGTTATGGTTACGGATGTGAGAGGTATGCGGAGCAGTTCCAGAACAACGCTAAAAAGTGAAAAATTTCTAAAAGACAACCATTTGAAACAGTGTTTTTGTTGTATTTTCTATCTATGTTTTGTTTTGCTCAACATTGTATTACCATTGCTGCCATAGTGTTTTCTTTTATTTAATGATGTCATTGCTACATATCAGAACTATGTTATGTCACTAACCAATATAATAAAAGAAAAAAATTATACAAGTGCCTAGAAGAATGGTCCCTGGCCATTAGTAGGAAAGTTAATATTGCATCTCCACAATGTTCCAATTCACAAAGCAAAAAAACAAATCTTACAATGGAGTGTCAACATACAAATGAGACTCAGCTGGAAGCCAATGTTATCAGCAATCTGAGATATGGACAGCAGCGGTTTTGTCAGGTCTTTGAATCGCCGGTCAAGATGCACAAAGAATGTATAGATAATAGGGAAAATACTGAATATTCAATGATAGTTGTAATATGAAATGATCACATAATGTTACATTACTAATCACTATGCTGTTGTGGTACATTATTTGATATGATATAGGAATAGATGGTGGAGCGCCAAGATCAAATGAGCAGGAAAGAGATTTGTAGAACACAGTTGTGACGTTGCTCCACTTACCCTCGACTCCCGTCACCATAACAACTATAACTTTTTCATTTTGAAACTGAAAGTCATGCCAGTTGCAGGATATATTTTTATAATGTCATTCTACATTCTGGAGCAATTTCAGAGCAATCTCATAACAGGTAAATCTCTTGAAATTAGAGCATTTGTATCTTTACTTTCTGGACACCCTGTATGTTTAAGAAAATGTGCATGTTAGCGAACAAATAGTTCAAGAGACAACAGAATCATCGATTTAATACCTCACTTAAGTACGTATTTAGAATTGGTAAGAAATGCAGATCTTAACCGTTTTTCGAAGTTCTGTTTACGTAACTTAAGTGAGGTATTAAATCGATGATTCTGTGGTCTTCTGAACTATTTGTACGCAAACATGTACATTTCCTTAAACATATCATACTGACACATGCTTGTCATAAAAACGGCATGGAAATTTTGCCTACAACGCATGGAATAAGGAAAAAAATCGTACCTTTGAGGTTCCGACATTTTGTTACCGAAACAGTTTGTTTTGGTAACCAGTGTAATCGAGTGGATCACCAGTGAAGTAATTGTAAGTAAATATTTAGTAATTTGAAACAATTCATCATTTAATTTAGTTTTAAGTATATGTACTTCATATCATTGCCTACATGAAGTAAATCGCAGTTATATATTAAATTCTTATAATTTCCTTCACTTGCATAGAAAATGCAATAATTGTAAAACTTGTGTGAATTCATGTTGAAATGTGTACAAGCAAATCCAATCCTACTTCTCAAGAGTGATAAGAGGAGACAATGCTTACTGAGATTCTTACAACTATGGCCTCTTAAAATAGTTTAATTACATAGATTAAAGGCCCCATGTGAAGTTTGAAAATATGTTTTTATCATTCGATTACTCTTTTTTATTTATGACTTTAAAAGTCGTTTTACAGATTTTTGAAAAGTTGGCAGCTTTTCATTTCTCAAATATTCAAATTTTCTTGTCATATTTAATTTGCCACTTTATTGCTTTACCATGTCTAACCAGGTAAAAGGGAAGAATATATTATGTTTTACTGAATTTCATTGTAAAATTTAGTTTAATGATAACTAACATTTTAAAATGCATTTTTCTCTGAACCATTTTCTTGCATTGATGAGATCATTTCTTACTTATTTATGAATCAGTTATTTAAAAATTTTCGGCAAAATAAATGTTTGGGTATGAATGCTATGCATTGGTGTGAATCATTAATAGATACGTGTGACCACTAAAAGTTAGTTTTAGATAAATTCAAGATTTTTTGAACAAAATGTCCTTCAAAAACTACTTTTTGAAATTAAAAAAAAAGTTTCACACTTTGATAACATTAGGTCAGACTACAATTTAAACTTGATATGGGGACTTTAAGCATTACATTTTAAGTATTTAGTTTAATATTACTTATTTTTAGGAAATCATTTATTTCAAATAACACATTTTGTTCTCAGAAGTACTTCATCTCAAGGTTTGATTTTGGGAACATAATATTTATTTCAATTATGGTACCTGCTCTCTTGCATTGTTCCCCTCCGTGGGTTCTATCCAAGTCAGTTTATCAAGACAGCATTATTAAACATTAAATCAAATATGTAGGCTTAAAATTTAAAGAAGAACCAAAAAGTCTGTATTACCTTGTCATAGGTCTCTGCTGTATTCTTGTAATGATTGTGCACTTCATCATATTCAGCAAATGTTGAAAGCTTATTAAAGGCATTCTTTGCGTTATCTTCATAAATCTTGTCTTCAGTTTCCATGTTCTGCATACTTTCATTCATAGTCTACTCAATCCAATGATTATAGCTACTTGGGATTCAAATGAAAAATCTTTCGATCCCACCCTGTGATGGAGCAGAATGTAAATTTTGTTATTTCATTTTGATTCTTTTCATATGTTGATTTATTATCCCATCGAACGAAGTTCAGAGGGATATAGGGAACGCCTCCGTCCATCCGTGGTGATAACTCAAATACTGTTCACCCGAACAGTATTCTTATATTTTGTATACATGTGCCCTATGGGAGTACAAGTTCTGCTCGAAAGCCAATTTTCAAAATGGCCACTATTTAGAAAATTGGCAGCCATTTTAGTGCTGATTTTACAGTAATTTAGGTACTGTTTATTATAAAACTGTAATAGCACTATGTTTTAGATGTAAAAAAGTTATATTGGATATAAATTAAACTAGAAGAGCAGATATTTAAGAAAAACATGGCAGCCATCTTGAAAAGTGGCTGCCTTTACATGCCATTTTACGTTTTTTGCTATAATTTGAAAAGTAGTGGAGAGATTTTGTTCATATTTGGTATGTGAATACTACATAAGCATGGCACAATGTCTAATGACATTTTTATGTGTGTTATTTAAAGAGGCTCTATGCCATAGTATAGCACAATCATGACCCCTCTGGACTTTTTGCATATTGAGTTTCACCATATACATGACATATGTACCCATCTACTTACCAAAGAGTCCCAAATCCCCATCTCTCAGTGTTAATTTTGTGATTGTGCTGGCCGATCTAATTATTTTCGAAGAAATTAAATCAGTCTGAAGTTTGAATATACTGGGAAAGTCTTCCTGTTATCTGATTGGTTGTTGAATTTGTTTATCATAAACCTGAATGCCTGCCTGGTTCAAGGCGCTTGTGGGTGCTTGTGTTACTCAATGGGGATTCCCCTCGCTAGCCTAAAAATGTCCACCATTATTACATTTCTTACTATAACTCAAACGTAGTGGAGTGATTTTGTTCATATTTGATATGTAAATACTATGAGCATGGTACATTGTCTAATAACACTTTGGAGAGGATCCGTCCATTTAAAAAAATGGCCACCATTTTTAAGTGGGTTATTTTACTAGAACTCAAAAAGTAACTAGATTTGTAAATTGAACAAAGTTCAATTTAAGACTCCAGATTGATTTACTTGAGTAGGTAGCTGAGTAAGTAACTGAGTAGCAAGCTGAGTACGTAGATGATTAAGTAATTGAGTGAGTAGCTGAGTAGCTGAGTAGGTAGCTGAGAAGGAAGCTGAGTAAGCAGCTGAGTAGGTAGCTGAGTAAGTAGCTGAGTAAGTAGCAGAGTAGGTAGCCGAGAAGTAGGTAGCTAAGTAGGTATCCGAGTGGTATGTAGGTAGGTAGGTAAGTAGGAATTTTTGACCGAAAGTCGGATTGAAATTTGGTTTGCAGATTCAGATTCCTGGGAAAATTCTACCCTTATTTCATAACTCATACATTAAATTTGGAGATTCTTTTATTTTGACCCACTTTTAGGACGCCATATCTCAAAAATGGGTCAAAATACTTTCTGACGGCAAAAGGCTATCACTATTAGCACACTATTTTCTACCTGTATACGAAATTTTGAAGCAAATCCTAAAAGTGTAGTGCCAGAATCGTAAAAATAAGGAAAAACTATGAATTTGACCTAGATTTTGACCTAGGCATTTTGGTGTCCAAATATTGAAACTAGGTAGCTTTTGAGGTCCCATTCTTTTATAGGAATTCATTATCTTAAGCTGTACTCAGTCTATATCTCGTATTTTACACTTAAAAAAAAATCTTTTTTCCTTGACTTTCTATCAGGATACCATCAGATCAATTTTTCTCGAAATTTCAAAACGCCATAACTGCCTAACGGGAAGTCGGATCGAAATTTGGTTTGCAGATTCGGATTCCTGACAAAATTCTACACTTAATTCATAACTCATACGTTGAATCTGGAGAACTTTTTATTTTGACCTACTTTTCGGACACCATATCTCAAAAGTGGGTCAAAATACTTTCTGACGGCAAAAGGCTACCACTATAAGCACACTCTTGGCTATATGTATACAAAATTTCGAAGAATATAATTAATCTGTAGTGTCATAATCGCAAAAATAAGGAAAAACTTTGAATTTGACCTAGATTTTGACCTAGGCATTTTGGTGTCCAAAATTTTATGAAAAGAAGGTCTTGAGGTCCCTTTCTTTTATGGGCTTCCATTATGTTTAGCTGTGCTTAGTCTATATCTCGTATTTTACACTTCAAAAAAATATTTTTTCCCATTGAATTAACATGGGGCACCGAATTTAGCGATTTTTGAATTTTCAAAACGCCATAACTTCCGAACGGGAAGTCGAATCGAAATTTGGTTTTCAGATTCGGAATCCTGAGAAAATTTCCTATAAGACTGATATCCTGAACATTGGATTCGGAGAACTTTTTTTTGGACCTCGTTTTCGGACACTGATATCTCGAAATCGGTTTGAGATACCAAAAAACTAAATCGACCCTAGCTTTTCTACTTTTTTATGAGGAACACAATGAAAAAAACCCGGATCAAAAATATTGAAGGACGACCGAGATAATGGGAAAAAGTGACAAAGTACTGGATTTGACCTAGTTCTTGACCTTTGACCTAGATAAAAATTTGACCTAATTTCCCATAATCCCAGATACATTCCCTAGTTGATCATGTAAGCAGCTTAAAGTAAGTTCTTCTAGTTGGTGAGAAATCTTGTAAGGAGGAAGAATAAGAAAAAAAATAATAATAATAATAAGAAAACTGGCAAAAGCAATAGACTCCAGATTTTCATCTGGAGTCTAATAAAGCGATTTTGTTCATATTTGATATGCAAATACTCTTAGTCATGGCACACTGTCTTATGACACTTTTGGTAGTAGGCGGCCATTTAAAAGATGGATGACATTTACATGTACATGTGTGCGATTATTTAAAAATTTCATATGTGCCTACACAAAAGCATAATACTTTTTCTGATGACAATTTGGCTACTGAGCAACCATTTTGAAAATGGTGGCCTTATGTATGTTATTTTCGATATTTGCTATACATTTTGTTTTTAAAAATGCCAGCCATTGCTGTTCGTTGGGATTTGCTACGATTTGGCATTGCCGTCTATTATTTTTTTAATCACCAGGTTCCTCTATGCCATTCATCTACTATTTGGTCGGTCTATTTCTATCATACAAAAAACTAGCCTATTGAGAATTTAAAAAAAAATCATTCAAATCAATACCCAACGCCAATAATTCAAGTTGGTAGAAGGTCATGCCAACAACTTTTTGCGTATTTGCTTTTGTGTTTATAATAGTCAAACATTCCTTAATGGGGTTGGCACTAGATACCCATTAGACATTATAGATTAGTCAATAAACTATTCATTTTTACTTCTCTGCACTCAAAAAAGGTGACACGAAAGGGCCAAATGGCTTGCCACAAGGTGCAACCATCAAAAAGATGAGTTTAATAAAAAAAATTATTTTTTGAATAATAACAGTGAGTATATACAATATAGGAGGCAAATTTGATATTGATAAGTATGATAGTCCATTTGCGTGTGGCCATTTTTAAAAAAAAATACTGGTGAAGATTTATATATTTCTGACTTGAAAAGCCATCTTAAAGGGGCAATAAGGACTGTAGAGAAAATTGGAAGGTTTTTTCATTTTTTCTGAGCTATCAAGGCAACATTTGGTTTAACATCTTCTTTGACATACCTATTTTCTTAAAATGTATGGATAAATTATCAATTTCAGCATTAAGAAGTGTAAATTCAGTTCAAAGCTTGAAAAAGGGGACTTTCACTTTTATATTTTTAAGATCCACCATGTTTCAAGAGGAATATCAGCTAAAATAATGTTTATCTAGGGGGTATCTTTGTATATAATAAAAATAGATATTAGTCTTGATGAAATATCCAAACTTAAATATATTTTGACACTGGTCCATGATCGTTGAATGACCCCTCTGCACTAATTATTGCACCTTTAATAGACTAGATGCGAGTAGAAATGATCTTGATTTGCATCCTTAAATATTCACAATTCAGTTAAAGTGATGTCATATTTGAAATCTTCATTTAAAAATACATCTACAAATACGGTTTTGAAAATTGTTCATCAACTTTGAAAATTTAATTTTTTTTGAAAATGTGACTTCTAGTTCGGGTTGATTCCCATCCGTATTGCAAAATCACAAAAAGTGAAATATCTTGTATTGGACAGATATCATTTTCTTTTACTGGACATATTTTAATTTGCATAACTATTCGATTATAAGGATTATATTGAAATTGAACCACTAAAACAGATGTAATTTTGTTAAAGGGAACTTTCTACTATACCCGCCATGCTATCTGACCCGAACGAGCCACCTGGTGGTGAAACTGGTAACTACCTACTCGCATTTGCTTTATTTGCAACCTTTTCATATCTAGTGATGTTTTGAAAAAATATATAGTTAAACACAATTATATTTGTTAAATGTTTAACAAAGTAAACATAATGTGTTTATTCCATTGTTTTGACTGAAAAATCTCAATTCATTACTCTTCCTCTTAGAACAGCAGGGGATATACCATCCTAAGCGGGTATCCAGAATCCGTACCTCCTTCTTTCCCCTGCTATAACCAATTTGGAAGCGCATGATGAAACTGAATCACATAATCTAATTATACGCAATGACTTATACATGATTTCTGTTGCAGTGTTGCGACATCCAATCAGATTGTGAGTTCTTAATTGGGGAAATGCTAACTGCTTATCGCAGGGGGTAAAAATAAAGAATATATTCTGGATTTTGAAGCCCTGTGATCGGTGGATGGGGATATATGAGTACGTAAAAAGTCTTAAATACAGTTGATCCTTGTGTGAGCCCTACACTTATCTATTTTGCAAGAAACTGATATTATGGTTATTCCGTAGTATAAAAATCATTTCAAAGGTAAAAAGGAAGAAAGTCATTGACTTTGGAAGAGAAAGTATTATATGGTCAGAAATGCCCAATTTTCACCATAATTGTTTTTAATAATGTTACCATATGCTAAAGGACTATCTTTAAATTTCGATAACTAAATTATTTTGCATGTTTCAGTGCAATAGTTTCAATCAAAGATACCTGTTATAAATCAAGCAAACATATAATATGACCATTTAATTCACACTATATCTAGTTTCCTCATTAGTTCAACGTCGTTAAACTCAATAACGGCGTTCTTTACTATTAGGAATTTTCTTGGGGCCATATTGAGTTTAACCTCGTACTATTCTTTCATTTGATGCAAGTTCTGGATCCTTCGAAACCATTTTGCCGCGATAACATGCAATTGATACTTGACAATGATATAAAAACACATAACATCAAGCGATTTAACACAATATTATTGTGTTAAATGTTTGTTTATACTCGTAAAATGAGGCTACACTTACTGATCTTTAAAATGACATTTCCGCATGTCTGTCATTGTGTCTGTTCGTCCGAGGGTCCCGGATCGTGAAATTAAACTACTAGCGAAATTGTTGTCAAATAGATTGATAATTATTATCGCGATTACTCGCATTAAAAGATAAATTTTGAGGATAACAGGTATCTTTGATTGATTTATATAGCGCGTGTATACACGCAAAATAGTTATTAATTGCAAACCTACTGTTTGTAAATGCAGTGCCGCGATGATGGTTAATTTCAGATACGATTTGCAATTTCGATGTTACCGGAACTAACCGACATTTTCGTTATATTCCAAGCCTGTCTCCATTATTTTCGTAATTATGCATCAATAGGGTCTAAGGGGGATACGGGATGGTGTGTATGTATTCTAAACATAGCTTGAACCTGCTTTGGCCATTAAACTTTAAATTTGCTTTGATTTGGATTTTGGGAAACATATCCGCCTACTGATCAAATTCAGAAATTTACTCTTGTGAAAATCTTCGTCAACGTGACTGTTGGTTACTGATTGCAGTCATTAAACTAATGACCTCATATTTGGATATCTTCTCTTCTGATATAATATAAATTGACAAAGGACCACCCATGTAGCTCAGCGGTAGCGCAGGTACCTCTTACGCAATAGGTCCCGGATTCGATCCCCGGTTCAGGCAAGACTAAAATTTGCTTGTTTGCGTGAAGTACATGTACTTCAGGGTGTTTGACTGAGTGGTCCGCAACTCGTACAAAAGGCTGTGGTGTGTACTTGTATGTCTATGTATAAGTGCACATAAAAGAACACAGGGCTCCTTCAAGGAGGGGTTTCTGGGTCTATCTTCCAGGTTAATTACGTAAATTACGACCGTATAAATACGGGATATACCCAAGAGGTATTGCTCACCTTCATTGGTGGTAAACAAAATACAATACAATACCAGGTATAGTATGGCAAGTGATTTCTGACGGTCGTACATTTTACCATGAGTACTTTCTGGATATAAATACAACATTTCTCAAAAACATAGTATATTATCTTTCAAGAAAATTCTAAATGATAATAAAAATATCATTCGAACATTACAAAAAACTATGAATAGGGAAAAATCCCAACATTTTTTTTCAAAATATTGAACTTATTTACTCACCAGAGGTTGTTCTTTTTTATTTGAATTGCATGAAAATATTATTCAACAAAATGTCTAAAAAAATTCATTAATAGAATGGTAATGAAAGTCTAGTTTTGAAGATATCAATTTTCAATGACCAAAATTATTCTGAAAACAAAGGATAGTATGAGTTTTTCCAATGGAATATAACATGGGATTTCAATACCTGTCCCTTTTTCAGAATTAGTTAATATACCGTAGAACTTTTAATATATTCAAATTGAGAAAAACAAGACTAGAAATTAGCAGAATATTTTCAAAAAGTGACAAGGTGGGGATCTTATCAATAAAATTTCAGATATATTTTTATATATTCATATTTTCAATTTCAACTTATTCATGCATTCAATCATTACGTTTACAAATATGAATAATAACAGGTGGCACCACAGGTGATGCTTATACCCATACATTGAGTAGTAAAATCATGTAATGAATTATTAAGTTGTCAAGGAATCAAACCAGAATGAAATAAAAAAAATAAGTTGAAAAATAAAGGTTGAGGGGAAAAATAATGGTTGAGGGGGATCCATAATGTTTAAATTGCTTCTTTTTAAATGAAGAAGGTGCCATATAGTTGGATGATATTATTTTTATCACGGGGACTTTACATGAGAAAAATCACATTGTTTTCATAAAAACAGGTTCAGCCGCAAAACGCCAAATACTAATTAGATATTGATCTATGACCTTGAAATGATCTTGACCCATAAACACTGACATGGACCTCTGATCACTTTATCATTTGGCATCAAATAGGACCGTAGCCCCACAGTAGCCAACTTCCAAGATATTGACCTTTGACCTTGAAATGATCTTGACACCAGGTCACCTAATCATTGGTCCTCAATGATCACAATTGTTCTTAATTTGCCTTAAAACTCCAAATTGCTAGATATTGACCTTGGAATTACCTTCACCCATCATGTCACCTTATCACGAGTCGCTAGGGCCTTAATACACCAAATACTTAGATACTGATATTTGACCTTTGAATTACCTTGACCTCAGATCACTCATTCATGGGTCATCAAGTGTAACAGCAGCCCAAAGACGCTAAATGCTTAAATATTGATGACCTTGAAATGATCTTGACCCATAGACCTAAACTTTGACATCAGGTCACCTAATAATTGGTCCTCAAAGGTCAGAATTATTCTCAAAAGCCTTAAAACACCAAATTGCTGGATATTAACGTTGGAATTACCTTTACCCACTCAGTTGATCTTTACCTCAAAGCCCTTCAACCTCCGATCACAGGGCTTCAAAATCCAGAATATATCCTTTTTCTTTTTACCCCCTGTGATAAGCAGTTAGCATTTCCCCGATTAAGAACTTGCAATCTGATTGGCTGTCGCAACACTGCGACAGAAATCATGTATAAGTCATTGCTCATCATAAGATCACTTGATTCAGTTTAATCGGGCGCTTCCAAATTGGTTATAGCAGGGGGTAGAAGGAGTTACGGATTCTGGACACCTGCCTGGGAGGATGAAAGCCTTCAGGTCACATAATCATTGGTTGTAAAGGGTCACACCATTGGCCAAATGTCTTGAAATGCCAACTACCCTAGATATTGATATTTATAACTTAAAATGACCCCGACTTCTGACATATGTAGAATACACATTTTATGAAAAAAATTAAACATACTAAGTTGAAAACTGACCTTTCTGGATACGCAATTGTTGCTAATGTTTCAACCGAAAGAAATAGACTTACAGTCTTACATGTATATTATCTAATTTTCCATCAGACTAGTAAAATTGTTACTCTTAAGTAAATGTTGAAATTAATGCTCATATATATCTTGTTCCCTTTAACTTAAATTACATCTGTTTTAGTGGTTCAATTTTCATATAACCCTTATGTATTTAATAGTTATGCAAATTAAAATATGTCCAGTAAAAGAAAATGTTATCTGTCCAACACAAGAAAAGATATTTCACTTTTTGTGATTTTGTAACATGGGGTCTATGGGGAATCAACCCGAACAAGAAGTCACATTTTCGAAAAAAATTAAATTTTCAAAGTTGATAAACAACTTTCGAAACCATATTTTAAGATGTACTTTTACATGTAGATTTCAAATATGAATATTTAATGACGTAAATCAAGATTATTTCTACTCGCATCTAGTCTATTCCTGTCTCATCACTGTCACACCAATTGCTACAAGATGATGTCTCTTAGATCACGGTCTGTAGGCTATACTAAACTAAAAATACCAACTTCACTGCCAGCTGCATCACTAAAAACAAGTATGATAAAATGAGTCATTTCTGACAATATGTGAGGGTTATCCCAGAGGTAATGCGTTATATGCTCTTAATGCTTTTTTATTTTCAAGTCAATGATATTATTCCTATTTTACCTATTAAATGATAAGTTTTTGGCAAAGTGAATAATTGTAGGGCTCAGACAAGGATCAACTATTTATTTGAAGACTTTTTCGTACTGGTATAAACTCTCCTGCTTGCAAAGTACGGTGAATTGAGATTTTTCAGTTGAAACAAAAAAAAAACTTATTTATATTTATTTTTTCTTTAACAAATAAAAAAATAAAATTTAGTTGAACTTAGTATCTTTTCAAAAAATCACTAAATGTGAAAATGTTGTAAATAAAGTTGATCCTTGTGTGAGCCCTATAATTATTTAGTTTGTCAAAGACTAATGAAATGGTTATTGATATATTGCTGGCACCGAACTGAATTATTGTCCGAACTGTCCGATTTTGCCAGAAACAGACTTTCGGACCTACCTTCTCATATTCCGATAATTTTCGGAATTTTTATTTTCCGTTAAGAACATTCACTTATCGTTATAGTGACACGCTAACTCGCTATAGCTAACTAGAACTATGAAACAAAATCAATAAATATATATAATTATTCAACATTTTCACTTGGTCAAGTTGTTTTATATGTAATGAATGATAGAAATAAATAAAGTATGATTGTTTTATATATATTCAGTACCCATAAGAAAAGACAATCAGTGTAAGAAAGAAAATATGCGATATACATTAACAGTTGTATGCCAAGGTGCCAAGAAGGCAAGGACATTAACATTTTGCCATTAGTTTTGAACATTTACCGTATTCTCTGTAATTACCGCCCACTCTCTAATAAGCGCCCACCCCGCTTCACAAAGTTCAAGAAACATCGAGGAATCAACAAGAATTGAAGAATATATCAGGAAAAAAATATTTCTCAAAATCCAGGAGCGGGCGATAATAGAGTACTTACCCTAAAACTGCTGTAAACACGACGCGTTTTGTAATTCTATGCATCCTCTCGATACATATCTATCGATGGGTGCTTCCCACACCATACCATGCTAATATTGTCTCCAAATAGTCCATAATGAATGAAGGAATTGTTCTTTATCGGCATTCAGAAATTTCAAAAGCTACTGCATGTCAAGGTCGTGAACTTTCTGGTTTCTTTTTAATGTTTCTCGACTTTTACACGACTTTTGCACGAATAATGATGATCTCTCATCAAATTAGAAATAATGTATAACTTAAGATCGATATCCAGCAGTCTCTAGTGGAAATATTGAAGGTAATCGGCGATAATGACAAAGTGGGCGTGCCGGAAATAAATTAGACATAGACGGGTCTTCAACCACTGTCAATATTGTCTAAGCGATCTTTACCGTATTCTCTCCAATAACAGCACTTGTCATATTATTATAAAAATATGTTGAAGAAAATGCATTCTTGTCAAGAAAAATTGCCATACATGAAATTCCTCGGGATTTCTGATTTCTTTCATACATGGGCGCTTATTAGAATGGTCTAAATAATGTATTTTCAATTTTCTAAACGCCCTGGGCGCTAATTACAGAGAATACGGTATGCCACTTGTTCTGGCAGTTAGATAGTGTTAGTGTTTGTATTTAATAAACATAATACAACTTATATATATATAGTTGTACACTGCTGTTCCAATGGTAACAAAAATGAGAACTTAAGGGGAGAAGTAGGAACTATTTTCATTAAGGTCCAAAATTCCGAAAATTCCGAATTCCAAAGCCAAGTTTCAAAATTCCGTTGAGGACCATTAAGGAACATTATATAGGCTCAAAGTTATTTAGTGATGTGTCTTATTGCAGTGTGACCACACGTCTTTACTTTGGAACAAGGGCATTTTTACTTGTGTCAGGCATTGTCAGAATCCAAATATTCACACTTTTGAAGATGTAATAAATCACAATATAGTAACACATGCAGAAAAATCACTGCCCCCCCCCCCCCATCACTGGTTGTAGGCGAATCACAGGGTTGAATGAAAAATCGGGACATTTTGAATTTAACAAGATAGATATACCTGTAGGTGTCATCTATTACTGAAAATGGGGAGGAACTCTTAATCGACAGTAAAAACTGCACTGTGTGATTCGACATACTAATCCGATGCTGTTCATTTTTAGTTCACATGGTCAGCTTTTGCAAACACTCACTTGTCCGTCCGTCCGTCCGTCCGTCTGTCAACAATAGTGGCACGTTTTAAAAACTTCTGTTGATAGGATTCCTGTTTTAAGTTATTTCTGTTCAACATCATGATGTCTCGCCTATTTTCAAAATGGCCATCACTTTTGTCTCGCGAAATTCACTTTTGACCCATTTCCAAGCTTTACAAATAATTTCAGGTGTCCTACTTTGTAAAAATCCATGCCAATGTAAAGGGTAGATATATGAAATAATTTTGTTACCAAAGATCAGTGAAAAATTATATCCATTTTTTATTTTCAGCCATTTTAGTTAACATTGATTTGTGTATCTGTCTTGCAAAATCCAATTTCCGTCATTAACAGTGGCACGTTTTAAAACCTCTGTCGATAGGATTCCTGTTTTAAGTTATATTTGTTCAACATCAATACAGAAAACTCCCCTATGAATTCTGGTTCAAAAGCTCGCCTATTTTCAAAATGGCCGCCATTTTTGTCTCGCAAAATTCACTTTTGACCCATTTCCTAGCTTTACAAATAATCTCAGGTGTCCTACATTGTAAAAATCCATGTCAATGTAAAGAGTAGATGTATGAAATAATTTTATTACGAAAAATCAGCGAAAAATTATATCCATTTTTTTATTTTCAGCCATTTTAGTTAACATTGATTTGTCCATCTGTTTCGCAAAATCCACTTTTGGACCATTTACCTTAAACCCTCTGTTGATAGGATTCTTGTTTTAAGTTAATTTTGTTCAACATCAATACAAAAAAATCTCCTATGACTCTTAGTTCAAAAGCTTGCCTATTTTCAAAATGGTCGCCATTCTTTTTTTTGTGTAATACTATATTTATTGGATTACATTAATAGCTATCAGCAAATACAAAATGTTTTCCATTACACATTATTTAATGTTATCACTGGTAAAAAAAAGGGGGGGGTGCAGCATTGGGAGACATAAAATTATTTTTTAAAATCTTCTTGAATTAATGAAATATCGATAGAGTTCTTCAAATAATAATTTGTTTTCCTTTTCAGAAAGAAATTTATTCCCATTGAGAATAATGCTAATTTTTTCATGATTTGTTGACAAACTAATCGAGGGTTTGTCTATGCATATTTCATGAAGCTTGTTTAGTAGATCGTTTCGTTGAACGTCGAGATATGGACAGCTAAGGATAGAATGCATGATTGTTTCATTACCATTTCCGCAGAGGGGACAACTTGGAGCATCGATCAACCTCATGGAAAATAAATGCGAATTCAGTTGCGTGAGGCCTAATCTAAACCGCGCATGAATTATATTGACTTTGCCGTCGCCGCAATAATACAGTTTCTGAAACCTTTTATTTTGATTATAAATGTCTCTTTAATTCAAGTTTGAAAAGATTAAAAGTGGTTTTATCTTTTATTGCCTTTGGAAGATTGTTCCACGTCCTTATGACAGAGGGAATAAAAGAGTTTCGATGAAAATTACTTTTAGTCTTAATTAGCTGGTATTCACTTGCTGATCTTAAGTCGTAATTTGTTTTGTCATTGACCTTTCCTGGAAGAATGTTTTTATAATGATTGGGAGTTTTCCCATAAATAATTTTTGCGAGTATTAAAATCTTAAAGTAGCTTCTTCGAAGTTTTAATGTTGACCATCCAAGGTCGTTCATTGTTTTTACATAGCTTGATTTTTCCATTCCCCCAGTGACCACCAAAGATGCTTTGTATTGTATGTTCTCAAGCATTTGGCTAGCCCTTTCAGAGGTGTTATCATATATTACACAACCATAGTCGATTATTGGTCTAACATAAAGTTTATATATAGTATCTAAAGTTCGTCTAGGTAGTTTTGTTATTAGTTTTGCCATAAGATTTACTAGTTTTGTGGCTTTAGATGAGAAACGGTCATGGTATGTGTTTTGGAAGCATTGAATGTTATTAAGTTATCATTAGCCCAGTCTCTAATATTATCAAGGTCAGTCTGGAGCTTTACAGTAGTCCTATCCAGGTCTTCAACAATTTCAAAAACAAAGGAATCGTCAGCAAACAGATAAAGATTACTCTGAACATGGTCAAGAAGATCATTAATAAAAATAAGAAAAAGGAGCGGTCCAAGAACGAAGCCTTGTGGTACTCCTGCTCTAACTGGCAAAAAGTCTGAGTGCTTTCCATTGACAACTACTCTTTGCAAACCATTTGTTAAATAACATTTGATCCACTTTAGTAGACTTCCACCAATTCCAATTTTCCTCAATTTATAAATCAACATCGCGTGCCAAACTTTGTCAAAAGCCTTGCTTATGTCAAGAAAAATTAGCCTCACTTCTTTACCGTTGTTGAGAGCAAAACTTATTTCATCAACTATGCGAATAAGTTGATTAATTGTAGAGTCAAGTGGTGTAAATCCGGATTGACGAAAAGTTATCTTATCCTTGACAAAATTGTATAATCTTTTAAACACTATTTTTTCAAGGACCTTTGATAGAGAACACAACAGGGATACTGGCCGAAAATTGCTTTTAACATGTGGATCATTTTTTTTAAAGATTGGGGTGACGTTAGCTTTCTTCCACATAGATGGAAAAATGCCCTTGGCTAGGGATAAATTGAATAAACGCGATATAGGTTTGCTAATATAATCAGCGCAAAGTTTTAAAAATTTATTAGGAAGCTCGTCCCATCCCCTGGCTTTGGATATATTCAATCTTTTTAATATGTCATGCACCTCAGTCGGGTCTGTTGTTATTGCATCAAGTGTCCAACATTAATTTCATCATTTGGAAATTGAGCTAGATTCTCATCAACAGTACACATATCAGTGAAATATTTATTTAAAACGGTTGCCTTTTCAGCATCGTCATCGAGGATTATGTCATTTTCAATTAGACTAGGTACCCCTTGATTAATTTTATGACCATATATCTGTTTTAAAACAGCGAACCATTTTTAGGAGGTGTCAATTTGTCATTTAAAATGTTTGATACTTTTTCATAATACTCAATTTTACATCGTTTAACCAAGTTTACCAATCTATTTCTATGAAGCTTGTATATGTCCCAATCTATCAATCTCCCCGTTTCGTGGGCCATTTTAAACGCTCTGTTTTTAATTCTACTCAATTTCCTAATGTATCCATTTATCTACGGTTTATCGTTAGGTCTCACAGTGGCTACTTTATTGGGTATACAATCTTGCATAGTAGATTTCAGAAAGTCCGTAATCATTGAACACGTATCTTCGATATCATCAAAAGTAAAGAAAACATCCCATGGTGCAGAAGTTAGACTCATTCAGTTTGTTATAGTTGACATTTGAAAAATCCCAGATTTTCCTTAAGAATGTTGATTTCTTGGGTATTGAAGTCAAAATATCTGTTAATATTGTTCTATGGTCACCTTCTGTACGATGGTTTACAAGTGTACGAGATACGCGGGCATTTTCTGAAATATGTTAAGATTAGATCACGTAAATAATTCAGACAAGTTGGTTCTTTTATCAGCTGGGCCATATTAAATGTTTTAACAAAATTGCTAAACTCGTTATCAAAAATCGTATTTATATGCCCCAGAACCCATTCATTTGACCCACAGTTAAAATCCCCAAGAATCCAGATTCCAAAGATGTTTTCATTATTTACGACGTTCAAACTTTGCTCGAGTCTCGTTGAAAAAATTTCCATTTGATCTCGATTTTGTCCGGGTGGCCTATAGCACGACGCTACTAAAATTTTAAAATGCCTAACTCTTATTTCAACCCATACTAATTCAATGTCAGGTGGTTCTAAGTCTTGCCTTCGTCTACAAAATAAATGGTCAGATACATAAATACAGACTCCCCCACCGTGACGCGTGCGATCTCGTCTAAAAGGCGCATGAAAATCAGAAAAGGTTATCTCATTATCTGGTATTTGGTTAGATAATTTCGTTTCAGAGAGACACAAAATGTCTATGTTGTTTTCTTCTATAAACAACTGAAGATCGGCAAATTTAACCTCGTGAGTATCCTCAATAGGTTTTATGCTATTAATGTTACTGTGCCATTCTTGTTTCGCGAAATTCACTTTTTGCACATTTCCTAGCTTTACAAATAATTTCAGCTGTCCTGCATTGTAAAAGCCATGTCACTGTAAAGAGTAGTTGTATGAAATAATTTTGTTACAAAAAATCGGCAAAATATTATATCCGTTTTTTTATTTTCAGCCATTTTAGTTAACATTGATTTGTCCATCTGTCTCACGAAATCCTCTTTTGGACCATTTGCTTAAAACCTCTGTTGATAGGATTCCAGTTTCAAGTTATTTTTGTTCAACATCAATACAAAAAACTCCCCTATGACTCCTGGTTCAAAAGCTTGCCTGATTTCAAAATGGTCGCCATTTTTGTCTCACGAAATTCAATTTTGGCCCATTTCCTAGCTTTACAAATAATTTCAGATGTCTTGCATTGCAAAAAGCCATGTCACTGTAAAGAGTAGTTGTATGAAATAATTTTGTTTCAAATAATTGGCAAAAAATTATATCAGTTTTTTGTTAGCAATTTTACTTAACATTGATTTGTCCATCTGTCTCTCAGTCAGTCCAAAATAGTGGCAAGTGGCTTGAAGTAATTTTGAAATAATAATCAATCCCACTCTCTGAAAAATTGTGGATTAGAACCCACCTTGTCACTTTTTTTATTTTTCTAAAGAGAGGGTCTTGTTTTTCTCAATTTAAATGTCTCAAAAGTTTCCTCTACACTATATTAATAACTTCTGAAAAGGGGATGGGTATTGTAATGTATTGTATTTGAAACTAAAGTCAATTGACATATTTAGTGGGTGTATGTTATGTGATGATGCAATTATAATTATTAGTCTAGGGATATAAATAAACTAAGTATTTGTCATCCTTTATGGATGAGCATAAATGGACTAAGTATTTGTCATCCTTTATTTAATTGTTGATTTATTTTTTTATTGCAATAATTTGAGAAACGAAGATGGTTTTCTAGAAAGAGGACTGCGGGGTTACAAACATAGGGAGTCAGCATGAACACCCTGTAGAGAATAATAAAACATAACATCTAATTAAAATATAAAAACATAACCATCAATTTCTAAGTTAAACATTACATTCTGATAAATCTAAAAATCACCTAAGATCTTCAAAGCAACTTGCAATTATCAATGCAAAGTATTATGGGCATATAATTATTTATTAAACAGATATTTACAGTGCCTCATTTTAGGGTTCCATCCCGGTTTTTTCTACAAACCCAAACTTGACTGGAAGCATCAAGCCAAAAATGGGTAAAAATATTAGTTTCAGTAAGTATAAGATATAAAGTAGTATATCAACCAGGTCCCTATGCCATACTGGCGATATTATACAAATGTTGTGCCCCTGGTCACTACAGTATTAATATACAATTTAAATTGTACCATATGCAAAGGCCACACAATTAAACCATTCATACATGTATCAAAATATGAGATTCAAAACTTTTTTTTAATTTAAGAAGTTGTTTTTAAGGTATATCTTTGTTTGAAAAATTGTTGTTTTTTTGTATAGGGTTCAAAAGTTAAGTCCATCCAAGTTCAAAGGTGATGGTGCAGTCTCCTAGAGTATTTTGAATACTTGTAACATACCATCCACACCATTATAGTAATTTTTTGTCACTTTCTCTTTGATCAAACGCCAAATATTTTCTTCCTCATAGGACTTGATGAAGTTACTGAGGCCAAGATAGTTTGGGTGTTTTAGAATGCTTTTTCGGTGAATGTTGCCGATCAGGCCACCTGAAATAAATATTTTGTCTAATTAAAATGCAGTTTACAACTTGACAATGACATGTTTCTGAGACAGAACTTTCATGAATTTTGATGAACAGTTATTTTTTTTCAATTTAAAATCAAAATGTATTCAAAATATACCTGACTTAACTATCCTAGTCAGTTCCAAATAGCTATCAGTTTGGAGATGTTCTGGAAAGAATGCTCCGCTCATAACAACAGCATCGTATGTGTTGCTCCCTATGGGTAGGACTGCGCCGTCTCCAACTTTTGAACATATAAGCTCTCTGTATATATTCTTTTCCTTTGCCTTATCTAGCATTTGCTGACAACAATCCAAAGCATCAATGTTGAAGCAACCATTCAGTTGTAACTGAAAAAATATCAATAGCATACATTTTGTATTTTGGATCATTTACAGTCCTTTCATTAGACATAGCTATGATTGAAAATTAATAGCCCCACAACAATGTATTTTATGATGAAAACTTAGTTTTTCATTTTCAACTAAAGTGATAAATATTATTCACAAGATATATCTTTCACATGTAATTTGTATTTTTTAGCCTGAGCCCTATAGGCTGTGAATGATCTCAAATGTTTTATTGTCTTGATGATTTGTGCCTTTGAAACTCCTAAATGGTCAACCAAATGCTTAAATTGGTGCAAGTTATTATAAATCTCCAATATCTGTCTTTTATTCTTTCCAAATGATGGGTAGAAATATCACAAGTGACATACAGATTCATGAATATTTTGGTTGTTGGGATTTGCTGCTACTCCAAGGAGTTGCTCATTTACTTGATTGATGAAATCAAAAAATCTGTGAACTTGTAAAAAAAAGAAGGCAAAATTATCTTTCATTGGTTGTCAAATCCACTACCCATTAATGCCTCTAAATGAAAGGGCTGAACTATGGATAGTGAGACTAAGATTGCTGCTGAGACTCAAAATATGTACTCAGATCTAGGGATTTTTTTCTCTAAAAATGGACCCACATCTAGGGTTTTTCTTTCAAAAATAGACCCACTTCAATGTAATTTTTAAAAAATAAGACCCACTTCCGGCTATTTTTTAAAAAAACAGTACCTAGTTTTAGGATTTTTCAAAAAGTAGACCCATTTCTAGGGATTTTTTCATCAACATGGGTTCCATATCTAGGGATTTTTCTTCAAAATGGGACCCACATCTAAGGATTTTTCGGCGAAAAGGTGACCCACTTTAGCGGCACCTCCCCATATAGCCAATATATGGGAGTACCCCCCCCAGGTCACCTCAATTAAGTCAAATAAAATTCTAAGTAAATGCACTCTTTCTTGTATTGAACTTTTTCCATAATTTATTGAACCTGTGTGTTATTATAAATCAATCATATTTCAGTTGGTATATTTACCTCTCTTCCAAGTATCCCAGTGCCAGCTGCCACATCCAGAATCTTCCAGTCACACTTCATCCCAACTTCAAATAACTCTTTAAGTAGATCTTTTGGACCATTATAATTCAAGCTCGCTGTCATCTAAAAAAATATGTCTGCTATTGTAATAAAAATGTTAACATGTAACATGTGACTATTGAAAAGGATTACTCAAAGCAGGTAGAGGACAGGGAGGGCATGTTGTCCATGTAGGTAATTGTTGGACATATGACTGCATACACTAGCTGAGTGTCCGACAATGACCTACATGGACGACATTGCCTCCCTGTCCTCTACCTGCTTTGATTAATCATTACCTCCCTTTACTCTAATTGATTTACTCTGATTTACTTCACTAAAGTACACTGGTTTATCCACTCAATTAAGCTTGTTACCGAAACGAACCTCGGTGACCTCTAAGGTACGATTTTTCTTTGTTCCTTATTTCATTTGTTGTGGGGAGAATTTTCACAACATTTTTATCACAAACGTGTGTCAGTATCATATGTTTAAGGTGGGCTAAAGTGCTGCTTATTTTCTCCTGAAGGCACTCAGTAAAATTACGATTTCTCTGCATCCTGATGTCCAATCAACATCATTCCAGTATCTATGTGTTCCTGACACGTTTGGGCATCTGGAAATGACAATGTCTACCCAATGTTTGCACGTTAAATTGACATAATTCATGACTGAAATCGGGAAGACAAATATATGTGATATTCTTTCAGAATTGTTTATAATAACTATTTACAAAAATGTTTCCAAGACACAAATCCATTTAGGTAAGGTTTGATTTCAAATCCAAAAGCCCCAATAAGACAATACAGACCCAGATAAAACCCAGAAGACTGCAGATTTCATGTAGTGATTTACGTTCATGTAAACAAGTAAAGTACATATAATCCCCATATGAAACACTGGCCTACGTGACAATGTAATAACATTTTCAAACTGAAATATAGAAAACTCTCAACATAACATTTGCTTCTATGTCCTGTATGCCCCTCTACCTGCTTAATAAGGCAATGTTTCTTCAAGTAAAACTTTAGCCAAGTAGATTAGAGTCTCTGGAACACTTTTGTAAATAGTTTTCACAAGCAATTTAGTTTGTGAGTCTCAAATTTGTCTTCCCAATTTCAGTCATGAATTACATCGATTTCGCGTGCAAACATTGGGTAGACGCTGTTATTCCTGGATGCCCAAATGTGTCAGGAACATATAGATACTTGAATGATCTTGATTGAACATCAGGTTGCAGAGAAATCGTAATTTTACTGAGTGGCTTCACGAAAAAATAAAAAGGCTCTACGCCTCGTTAAGAAAATGTATATGTTAGCGAACAAATAGTTCAAGAGACAACAGAATTGTCAATTTAATACCTCACTTAAGTATGTAAACGGAATTGGTAAGAAATGCAGATCTTAACCATTTTTTGAAGTTCTGTTCATGTAACTTAAGTGAGGTATTAAATCCACGATTCAGTGGTCTTCTGAACTATTTGTGTGCAAACATGTACATTTTCTTAAACATATGATACTGACACATGCTTGTTATAAAAGTGTCATGGGAATTTTGCCTACAATGCACGGAATAAGGAAAAAAATTGTACCTTCGAGGTTCCAACATTTTGTTACTGGAACAGTTTGTTTTGGTAACCAGAGTAATCTAGTGGATACCAGTGAAATAATTGTAAGTAAATCTTTAGTAATTTGAAATAATTCATCATTTAATTTAGTTTTAAGCACATGTACTTCATACCATTGCCTACATGAAGTAAATCGCAGTTATATATTTAATTCTATTAATTTCCTTCACTTGCATAGAAAATGCAATAATTGTAAAACTTGTGTGAATTCATGTTTAAATGTGTACAAGTAAATCCAATCCTACTTCCCAGAGTGATCAGAGGAGACACTGCTTACTGAGATTCTTACAACTATGGACTTTTAAAATAGTTTAATTACATACATTAAAGGCCCTGTGTGGAGTTTGAATATATGTTTTATCATTGAATTACTCATTTTTATGACTTTAAAAGTTGTTTTAGAAATTTTTGAAAAATTGGCAGCTTTTCATTTCTCAAATATTCAAGTTTTCTGCCATTTTTCAAATAAAAGTTGAAATTTTTTAATTATCAAATATTATTGCACACAATGCAAAACACATTATCTTTTTAACAACAATGCATAGATTAAATAACAGACACTTAACATTTCAAAAATATAAAATGTCATATTTAATTTGCCACTTTATTGTTTTACCATATTAAAAATATTTTGCAACCAAAGTGACATTATCATGACATCACTCAGGTGGCAAAAACCTTTATAAATCTAAATCTTTTCTAAATATGTTTTTTTATTTTTTTATTTATTTCATTAAAACATAATAACATTTGTACATATTCGTGGTCATGACACCTACATAGGTATATAATTGCCCACATTTAAAATCATTAATCTAAAATTTTCAAGTGCTGGAAAGTGGTAAACCATAATTTGTCTCATGAATTAAAAGCATTGGTAAAAAATAATGTACAATAAAGAGGATGGAATCACCTTACGTTTGCTGAACATCAAAATCAGTATTTTGAAAATTTGTCATCTTTAAAAAGGCTTTTTAGTTTATAAATATTATTTGTAAGTTTAATAGTATTAGGAACTTTGTTCCAGATGATTTCACCTTGTACTTTAATACTGTATCTTAAATAATTGGTTTTGAATTTTGTTACATGAACTTGTTCATTCTGTCAAGTGTAGTGTTGATGAACACTATTGTTTTTGTCAAAGAAGTCTGTAAAAATGTCACTTGTTAATACATTCGTAAGTTAGTTGAACTCGTAGTTTTGCCTGCATTTCCCCAAGCACATACTGTATACAGTATTGAATTTGAGACTATATAAGAGAATAGTAAATTGATAGAAGCGTTTTTATATTTAGTTTATGTCTACTTTTAAATAGCATCCCGATGATTTTTGATATTTTAAGTGATATTTTTTTGATCTATGTCTATGTCAATAATCTGCAAAAGGCTAATAAGCCCATATAAAGCAGATATATCATTTAACAGTGATAGAATTTGAATAGAATATAATTTAAAACCTTAACATTTAAAAATAGATCTATGGTTTGCAACTCATTAAAATGGAAAGGAACTTTCCTGGTTGGCCCCTGTATTCCCTAGGAAGTTCCTTTATGTTGAAATACCCTGGGGTGACTGTCAGGCTACCGCGTTGACATCACCCCTCTTTACCAGTAGTGCAGGCTTGTTGCTGTGCACTGGGGATCTTTCACATTAAAACATAGATCTATATTAAAAATACACCTATCTAATTGCAGTTATTGACATAGGCATAGTATGATGATTTAAAACTACTTAGACTGTCACAGTCTAAGATGTCACCAGGTAGAGTGTTCCATTTAGCTATTGTCCTAAGGAAATAGCTAAATTTGTATACATCCGTTCTAGTTGATGGTTGTATGAACTTAGAAGGATGATACAGCCTAGTGTTGGTATTGATCTGTTGGCGGAAGTATGGAGGCACGTCGATGGCTGCTAGGTTTTGCTTTCCTTTGTAAAAAAGGAAAACTCTAGCAGCCTCTCGGCGCTCCTTCCGTGGCTCCCACTGTAGGTCTTGAAGAGCTTTGGTGACGCAGCCTGGTTCCCTTGAGTGACATTTGGTTACAAACCTTGCTGCTCTTCTCTGTACCTGTTCCAACATATCAATATCTTTTTGTCAGTATGGATCCCATGCCGAACTGGCATACTCTAAATTAGGCCGGACAAGTGACTTATACGCCTGAGCCTTCACTTTTTCAGGGCATTGATGGAGGTTGCGCCTGACAAATCCAAGCATCTTATTGGCTTTGGATACAATAGTTTGAATATGTGTAGTCCAGAGTAAGTTGTTTGTGATGTCAATACCTAGGTATGGAATGTGTGTTACCGACTTAAGATTTTCCCCTAGCATGGTGTAATTGTGAATGATAGGGGATTTACCTTTGTGAATATTTAGCACATAGCATTTTGATGGATGGAATTTCATTTGCCATGTTGATGCCCAGGAGACCAGTTTATCTAGATTCTCCTGTAGTGTTAATGCATCTTGCTTGCTTTCGACTGTCATGAATAAAAGGCTGTCGTCAACAAATAGTTTAAGACTACATGTAGCTGAGGATGATAGGTTGTTGCCCATATCATTGATATAAACAAGGAAACAGAGTGGCCCAAGAACTGTTCCTTGAGGAACTCCTGATTTTACTGGAGTTTTTTTAAACTTGATTCACCATTGAGCATTACCTGTTGTGATCTTCCCACAAGCCAGGATCTGAACCAGTTCAAGTTATTATTGCGAATTCCATAATAGTCAAGTTTGAGCAAGAGGCATTCGTGAGCCACCGTGTCAAACGCTTTGGAAAAGTCTAATACCAACATGTCTGTTTGTTAATTGTTGTCTAGGGCCTGAGCTATATTTTCTATTGTATTGACAAGTTGAGTTTCACATGAGTGCTTTGACCTGAAGCCATCCCTTATAAAAAATTCAACCTTGAAAGTCCGAATTTAAACCGTTGCACAATCATTGTACAATCATTGATCCGATCATTTATGCAACCCTGCCAACCGTTACGATGCAACCATTACAATTTTGGTTGTAAACTCATTGAAATGTTTCAATCATATGTAATCATTGTAAACGCTTGACAATTTTGGTTGCATTTCTTGCAACCGTTTCAATCGAATGCAACCCTTTAAAACTATGGCAATTTTATCTCAATACAACATAAAATAATTATCTTGCTCTTTGAAAAATATATTTCAAATGTGTGTATTTCATGCATACTGTACATGTCAGAATTTAAATGGTTTGATCAAAAAGATATTTAAAGTATTGAAATAGTTAAGTAAACTTGTCTTGTGAATGAAAATATATTGAACCAATTTTCATCTAACTTTGAAGGATGGTGATTGTCCCACTCACATGTATATTATCTAGATAACAGCAATGCTTAGGCATAGCAAATCCCCCTTGCTGTCATGACTATCATTTTTACAAAATCACTTCATTACTTTTTAAGTTATTGCAAAATCATTTGAAAAAAAATTTGATTGGGTCAAGTCTAGGATTTTACACTTCACCTTGCAATCATCGCAATTATAAAGGAAGGAAGATGTGTCTGGAAGGAAGAAATCCTTCAATGGGAAAATAATCTGTTTTGATTTGATAGAGAAAATGCAATCAGACATTACAGGATGTGTTTTAAATAATTAAGTCGATAAGCATAACTTAAAAAACTCTGATTACAGTTAGACTCAGTCTATCTAGTTTGATTAGAGTCTGCTTTGAAGGATGTGTCTAAAGAAACTTTATTAATCCATTAATCCATAAACAAAACAAAAATAATTCGGCAAGGCAAAACAAACCTTATTATATCAGTTTTATTAGAGTCTGCTATAAAGGAAGCATTCTATGTAATTTAAATTATTCCATACACAGAACTTGATAAATAATTTGCCAAAGAAAATCTCCCATATTTTCCTCCAGATTTTTCCAAGTTTAGAGTTTTGAAAAATAAGCCCTGTTTTTGGTTTTTATTTTTTAATCATCAACACATATCATTTAAACTGAAAACACTTTTCAGTACAAATGCTCTGCCCTAGTGAATAAAGTAAAACCATGGACTTTCAATCTATTGAATGCCTATGGTAAAACAAACTAAATAAAAATGAAATAAAACATTCTGAAAATATTATTTGCAGTTTCATATACTTGCTATTTGAGATTTCTCAGCACTTATTGAAGTAATTGAATAAAGAAATAAACCCTCAAAAATCTGAAAACACTTTTTAAATTTTAACTCCCCCCCCCCTCTGCATGAAATAGATAATTAAAATAAATATATAGTATAACACAAGATGAAAATAGATATAACAGAAACTAGGGCTATGAACCCTTTTTCTGGTCAAGCATTTTAATTAGCCGTTCAACCGTTTTAATTAGCTGTTCAACCGTTTTAATTAGCTGTTCAACCGTTTTAATTGGCTGTTCAAGCATTTTGATTTTCTTAAACCCATGAGAATATCAATATGTAGTAGGTATTGTTGTGCTGAGCATTGTTATAAAAAATATTTGCTAAGAAAGAACATGGTAATTAAATCTGTTGTGAATAATGTGTTTCACACATAATATACAGTCAATATCAAAATAGTCCTCTTGTTTGTATTTTTTAAATTTTAGTGAGTCATACTCTTGATATTTGGTGTTAACTACACATGGATACATTTGAAGACCCATTTTGCTGGGGGGGGCTGACTACTGGCCTGTTCATTGTATATAAACTTTTGCGGGGTCCTGAGCTAAACCCTCCGTTATCAATATGTTCCCAAACCAATCTATTTGTATATCATGGGTATAGCAATAATCCATCTACCTTGACAAAATTTTACTGAAATTATTAATTCAGATGTTTTCTATTGAAACTGTAAAAATTAAGTCTTTGGTGCCTGAATGCATTATTACTATAAAAACATTTTCACTAAATAAAGCAATCAACTTGTGATTACATGTTTGTATTATTTTGTACATCATACCCTGCTTCTTTTGATCATACATGTATATCAGTCTAATCATGAACAAAAACAATGGTGTCTCATCTTGTGATTTTGTTAAGTTTAAAGGAAATCTTAAGATTTTCCTTGGTCAATTTCTTAACCAAATTGGAATTTTGCTCAATTCTTTTCATAATTAACATTAAAAATACATTATTTTGGCAATATCAGATAACAGGAGATAAACACTAGATATGGTACTTTTAATTGTGTAAACAATGTAAATGACAGAGAACATAAATTATCATATGCCATTGAGTGGAAAACTAGTCTGGTATCGCATTCCTAAATCCGTACTGGAGAAAGAAACATATGAACATGAATTTAGTAATTCACTATAATAAACATGCATGTATGCTTGCAGAAAAAAAATATCCTAATATACTGTTGTTGAATAGAGGTAGATTCAAATCCTTACTTAAAGATAATTTTAATTCAAGCAAAATGATTATTTTTTGGAACGATACTAATTCAGGATGGTTGCAGGGCTTGAACTATGTAATCATTGAACAAAACGTATTGCAACCATTTACATTTCAATGTGAAATGGTTGCAGTTTACAATGGTTGCAGATTACAATGATTGTATAGAAATGGTTGCGCAGTCATTGAAAAAGAGTTGACTTTGTTTGGTTGAACGCAATAGTTGCACAATGATTGCTTATCACCGTACAATGGTTTTTCCTTTGATCTTAGTAGTTGAAACAATCAGTATTCAATGATTGATGGAAACGGTTTAAATTCGGACTTTCAAGGTTGAATTTTTTATAAGGGATGTTGGAAATGTACTAGAATTTCATAGAGGTCAAAATGGGCCATAACATAATGGAATATAATATGTTCCATTATTTTACATGGAACCGACGTCAGAGATACAGGCCTGTAATTCACAGCCTCATCTCTGTGTCCCTTTTTTGTAGATAGCAGTAACATTGGCATGTTTCCAGTCTATAGGCACTAAGCCTTCATCGATAGACTGTTGAAAAATTATTTGAAGGAATGGTGATATGCTGTCACTGCATTCCTTCAGGATGCTTGTCGGAATAAGATCGGGTCCAGTGGCTTTTGATGGATTTAGGCTTTTGATATGTTTCTTCCAGTTTAAATCCTCATCAATAATTATCCTTACGAAGTTGATTGATTGTATCTCTCTGTTAAATTATTTCTTATTTTGATTTCAATATTTTGTGGAACTTTATGTTTGCAGGTTGTATATATCATGAATTTCGTCTTCTGTACATTGAGAGACAGCTTATTAGCACAAAACCAATCATTAACTATATACATGTAGACTTCACAATTTAATTTAGTTATCAGATTATTTATGTTCTTATCAGAATACAAGATGTTTGTATCATCTGCAAAAACTACATATTTTAACAATGTTCCTTGAGGAACTCCTGATTTTGCTGGAGTTTTTTTTAACTTGATTCACCATCGAGCATTACCTGTTGTGATCTTCCCACAAGCCAGGATCTGAACCAGTTCAAGTTATTATTGCGAATTCCATAATAGTCGAGTTTGAGCAAGAGGCATTCGTGAGCCACCGTGTCAAACGCTTTGGAAAAGTCTAATACCAACATGTCTGTTTGTTAATTGTTGTCTAGGGCCTGAGCTATATTTTCTATTGTATTGACAAGTTGAGTTTCACATGAGTGCTTTGACCTGAAGCCATGTTGGAAATGTACTAGAATTTCATAGAGGTCAAAATGGGCCATAACATAATGGAATATAATATGTTCCATTATTTTACATGGAACCGACGTCAGAGATACAGGCCTGTAATTCACAGCCTCATCTCTGTGTCCCTTTTTTTGTAGATAGCAGTAACATTGGCATGTTTCCAGTCCATAGTCACTAAGCCTTCATCGATAGACTGTTGAAAAATTATTTTAAGGAATGGTGATATGCTGTCACTGCATTCCTTCAGGACGCTTGTCGGAATAAGATCAGGTCCAGTGGCTTTTGATGGATTTAGGCTTTTGATATGTTTTATCCAAGTCAGTTCATCAAGACAGCATTATTAAACGTTAAAGCTACGTTCACACCAACGCCGCTTTGATGGCGCTTTAAAGCGGCTTGTAAAGCGGCACCAAAGCGTAACAAAGTTTGATTAAAGCATCGGGGTCGTAATAGGTAGTAGAAAAGCTCGGAGTTAAGCGGGATATTCGGCAAGACCACTAAAAATTTAAACTGTTAAAGCTACGTTCGCACCAATGGCGCTTTGATGGTGCTTTAAAGCGGCTTGTAAAGCGGCACCAAAGCGTAACAAAGCTTGATTAAAGCGTCGGGGTCATGATAGGTCGTGGAAAAGCTCGGAGTAAAGCGGGATAATCAGCAAGAGTGCCAAAAAATTTTAAACTGTTTAAAAATTTTGGGCGCTCTGTTACGAATTGATTAAAGCGCAGAGAGCGTATCAAAGCTTAACAAACAGTAACAAAGCTCAACAAAGCTTAACAGAGCTTGGTTCAAAGCGGGGACCCTAGTCTCTTCACGGTCTATTACCACTTGACACGCTTTGTTAAGATGTCTCAAGATTTACTACGATCTGGCATGAAAATCTGACATGAGGTCAGACGCTTTCATCAATATCTGACAATCTTTGTTACACTTTCATGAAGGACTCTCAAGCTTTCCAATGTATTGAGACGCTTTAATCAAGGATTGAAACGTTTTGCTAGGCTTTGTTACGCTTGACAAGTTTCCACACGCTATATCACGCCATGTGACAAACATCATGTCTTCTTCAGATAGGTCATGCTCTGATCCATCTGGAATTTCTGGATCTTGTTGTTCTGCCATCGTGTTTCATGGATCTACTGCATCTTTATATGGTCATTGGATCAAAAGCGGCATGAAATCGTCAATCTCGACATTTTCCAATGCTTGACAGAGCCTAACAGAGCGTAACAATGCACAACAGAGCTTGGCAATCGTATCAGAGCCTGATTTAAAGCATCATAATCGCCTCAAAGCGCAATAATGCTTGTCAAAGCGTGATTTCAAGCGTAACAAAGCCTGGTCAAAGCGGGATCAAAGCGTGAGGAACCTATCAGAGCTTTGTTAAGCTTTCCTACGCTTTGGATCAAGCTTTTCTGAGCTTTATTATGGTTTGTTAAGCTTTGATACGCTCTCGGCGCTTTAATCAATTTGTAACAGAGCGCCCAAAATTTTTGAACAGTTTGAAATTAGTTTGCGCTCTTGCCGAATATTCCGCTTTACTCCGAGCTTTTCTACGACCTATTACTACCCGGATGCTTTAATCAAGCTTTGTTACGCTTTGGTGCCGCTTTACAAGCCGCTTTAAAGCGCCATCAAAGCGCCATTGGTATGAACAAAAATGACAAAAATGACGGCGCTTTGCTTGCCGATTTAAAGCGTGGCATTCGCCGTTGGTGTGAACGTAGCTTTAATCAAATATGTAGGCTAAAAATTTAATGAAGAACCAAAAAGTTTATATTACCTTGTCATAGGTCTCTGCTGTATTCTTGTAATGATTGTGCACTTCATCATATTCAGCAAATGTTGAAACCTTATTAAAGGCATTCTTTGCGTTATCTTCATAAATCTTGTCTTCAGTTTCCATTTTCTGCATACTTCCACAGTGGCGTAGCCAGCAATTGGTGACCAGGAGTTCGATTTTTTATGTTATCCACAAATCTCCCCCTTCATTTGTGTACCTAACATAAAAGCTATTTTTTTTATATTTCGTCATACATACAATTCATTCTTTCATTGACATGTTCATTCACAGATATGTCAAGTTCTCAAACATGCAATTCCCACACTGATTTTTTTTGAAATCCCAAATCAAAAGATTTTTATTTGCTATTTCATTTTGTTATAGAGGAGGAGTTTAATGACCTCGTGAATTTACAGTTACTTACTGAATGCTAGTATTGTGACGATCCTTCAGATTACTTTGAGCATGTTAATGGAATTGCCTTGAAGGATTGTCACTTTGTTTAACTTTTTGCCCTTCACTTTATCAAGTTTTTAGATACTCAATATTTCAAGAGATATAAAATAATTTAAATTCTGTAAAAGGGTAGTCTGTATTACTACTTTGGCTATACTCTTAAAGTATGGTTAGAGTTTAATCATTTTACTCTATATTTATATTTAGGTTAATAACCTTCTCTTGTGCTTTTCATGTAATATTATTTACAGGATTAATGTCAACATATACATTTTGTTCATAATATGAGTTTAATATGAAGGTTTTAGGCCCAGTTTCATGTTTAATGTTATGTTACAAACTTTTTAGAAAGGGCAGTTGTCTGGGTTTGTTTCAAAATCCAAAGTGAGGCTTATTAAGCTTGATTTAAGTAAATAAGCACGTTTTAAGTGATTTGTCTTTTTCTTTGCTTTTATGATTCGAATTCAAGCCGGCTAGACATGGAAAACATTTTGTGGAATTTTAAACATTAAATCGTCACTAAAATTGGATATTTATATTGATCCAGATAAACCAACTTAGGTGTAAGAGTTGGTAAGGTAATTGACTTGATTTAATTGTATTTTTGCAGAGTTTTAATCTTTGAAAAGAAGTATCTGTACACTTGATTTATTCCTTAATTTTATTTAGATGCCTTGTGAACATCCCAGGTTTAAATTGTCCCAGGGATTGTTAAGGAATATTTGACAAGGTTAACGCAAAGTTAAAGAACCTATGTAACTTATTAACCAACGTCGAAAGCAAGTTCCCGGGGTTCCTTATAAAGCCTTCTATACAACATCCCCACAGGGAATTGTTTAGGAATATTTGACAAGGTGTATGAAAAGTTACGGTCTTTACGAACCGTATGTAACTTGCTCTAAACCAGAGTCAACTGCAAATTCCTGGGGTTCATAGACACCTCTATACGACATTCCCCCCCCCCCATCCAGTTTGGGACTGTATTTAGTTTGTTCACAGGGTTTTTATTGATACAGTAGAAATACTCCTTTGTATATTTGTATGTTAAATTCTGGGTAAGTTAAAGGTAAAATCCCGGGCTTATGGGACCATTATCAAACAACTGATCATTGAAGTACTTTTAAGGGTCATGGTCATTCGAAGCCCATTTCGGACTTGCGACACCCCCTCCCCTTCTAGTTTTCCATGTCTGGTCTAATTCTGTGTTAACTACATTCTTATTCATCAATTATAGATACTAGAATACTTTAAAAATACTGTTTCCCATTTGTTTGCCTATTGTACCATAGTCTGATAGTGGCAAAATGATGTCCCACTTTTCATGTGAGAAGTATAGAGAGCTGATTTCAACCCCACCAGGGATGATATAAAATTGCACTACATTTTTGGAAAAAGACCCATTTTATGCTTTGTTGCAAATTGTTTAACTGAACTTCCATTAGCTGTGCTGTTTTATGCATGTTTGGTTTGAGAGATTATTTACTTGATATACCATCTCGACAGTACTGAATTGTGTAATGTTTGTGTAGATTAGTAAATAGAAATAGAGTCGTTTTTATACATTATATAAAAATCCACAGAATATCACTTCTTGTGTTCAATTATTTATATATATATTAGAAAATTCCCCCTCATTTTATCTAAAGTAGATTCTGGATTCAAAATAGATTCTGATTAAATTCCAGGTGCCTTTAGTGACACTAACATTCAAGCAACAAGCTTTATCTTAGCTCATATTTGCTAAGGGCTTCTTTGAATAACAATCACTCACAATAAGTCATACATATATTTTCCCAAAAACTACGCAATAGTGCACAGATAAAGTACAATCCAGGATCTTACTTCCTTATTTAACCCTTGTCTTATGGATAATATTAGTGAGAATTTCATTCACCCTGGTTCCAAGTCGTTACCACAAACATTATTTACTTTCATGTTTTATTACTTGCTTGTTTAAATTGTGTACAATTAATATTATCCCCTGATGAGTTTGACAGACTCCTGATTTGAAATAGCCCAACTTTAATTCTTACAAACTTTCCCACTTTTATTGTGACCAGCGAGCTTAATATACAGCTTGAAGTCCATCGTAGCCCTCTAGTGGCTAGGTCTTCCACCTGGTTATACTCGCACCCTAACATTATACTTATTTGATACAACTAACACTGGGCACATTCAGAATCTGGAGTCTGTTGCCATTTGCCTTTATGAGACATACAACTTACGTTGAAAACTGACAAATCTTACTTAGTCTATATTCAGATTTTGTTATCCCATAACTGTTATCCCGAACTTGTCCCACTTCATCCTAATTATTTTTATCCCAGAATTTATCCCCTAAATTTTCATCACAAAATTTATCCCAATTTTATCCAATTTTGTTATGATACTGTGAACACAGATGTTGTTCGATTAAACAGGGGAAAAACATTTCAACTTTTATTTGAACTTGTTCCGAACTAAGTGAATGAAAACATCAAATCAAACTATTGACTCTTAGACTGTATTCTGTTTGCGACCCCCAAACCACGCTACCACACGAGGGTCGTGACAGTATATTCAATAGCAAATGTTTTTTTTGAAGAATGTAATACTTATTTAATCATGGCGCACAGTGACAGATGACAAATAGATTTGTATTAATGGAATGAAACAGTCTGAAATTCCAAAAATACCAAATTGAAAATCAATATATCCACAGTGCTCTGTAGGCTCTAACATTCTTTTCTTTTAAATTTTAATGACTTACAACAAAGAACAACTAATGCTAAAAACCTATTTGTTCTTTCTTTGAATTGAGAATAAAAAATTAAACTTTCCATTTTCTATCACCGTTCCGCTGTTTTTTTTTTATCATAAATGACGAGAATCGTGAACGTTTTGAGAAATGAAAACAGTTTAGATGAACTTGTAAATCATTATAAACTATAATTCGTTTTTGAGAAATGAACATTTTATTATCTTATTAAAAGAATGCTGTCAAATTCTTTTTAGACACACGATTTGAAACTTGTGCAAGGCTAATACACTCGTCTTTCTGGCAAATACACTCCCCTTCTGAAGTTTGGCAACCTTAGCCCCCCCTTTATGTTTAAATTTTGATTTACATAACCTGCGAGGAAAATACCTATAATATTGATGGAAATGTAACTTGACTTCATTTCCAATGCCACAAATTTTCCCAATTCTTTTTCTTCTATTTGATGAATTTTGGAAAATCGTCATTCCCATGTTAACCAAGGGAAACCAATGGGCTTTGTATTTAATTAGTAGATTAGATTCAACAGCAGACCATCTGTAATTGGGTCTTTGAAGTTTAAAAATCTCAATAATCCGATGGCGATAATCAGTGGATCAGTTTTTTTAGAAAATAAAAAGTGATTTATAGGAAGCAATGCATATTGGTACACTATGTAACTTTTTATTATCACACTTTGAAAAAGTGCTATATTGTCATCGTCTTGTGCTGTTGGGCGGGCGGGCAGGCGGGCGGGCGGGTGTGCGGGCGGGCGGCACATAAACCAAATCTTGTCATCAAATTTCCAGGATAACTGCTTACCTGTTCAACTTGAAATTTTTACAGATGCAAGAGCAGACTAGTACCAAGATCTGATTAGGTTAAGGGCATGCTGGGTAAACTACGTGGTGGCCATTTTGAATTTTTCAACAAATCTTGTCATCAAAATTCCAGGAAAACCACTTATCCGTTCAACTTGAAATTTTTACAGATGCAAGAGCAGACTATTGCCAAGATCTGATTAGGTTTTGGGTATGCTGGCTGAATTACATGGTGGCCATTTTGAATTTTTCAATTTGGTGGCCATTTTGAATTTTTCAACTTGCTCCTTTTTTTTAAAAACATCTACAAGTTCTCAGAAGTTCAAATCTGACCTTAGATTTTAGATTTGACCTTTGGTTCACCTTCAGTGACCTTGAAAAGGTCAAAAAGTTGATTTTCTAAATTGATATTTTGGATTTAAATTTAGGTCAGCTTAATTACAAAACACCTACTGAGGTCTGAAAAAGTGAAATTTTCAAGTTCGAAGGTCATCAAATTAGGTCACAAACAATGTTATCTAAATTTTCCCAAAGTTCAAGACTACAAATAAATTCTTGTCAATAAATATCACATGTCATACCTCAAACGATGCCAATATTTTTTAATTTCAGGCCAAATTTTGAAGAAAATGGGCCTCAAAATTTAGGCCCACTTTGGGGTTTTAGGGGCCCAAATCTTTTTTTTCTTTGACCTAAAATTTGATACCTGACTTAACTATCCTAGTCAGTTCCAAATAGCTATCAGTTTTGAGATGTTCTGGACAGAATGCTCCGCTCATAACAACTGCATCATATGTGTTTCTCTCTATGTGTAGGACTGCGCTGTCTCCAACTTTTGAACATATAAGCTCTCTGTATATATTTTTTTCCTTTGCCTTATCTAGCATTTGCTGACAAGAATCCAAAGCATCAATGTTGAAGCAACCATTCAGTTGTAACTGAAAAAATATCAATAGCATACATTTTGTATTTTGGATCATTTACAGTTCTTTCATTAGACATAGCTATGATTGAAAATTAATAGCCCCACAACAATGTTTTTTATGATGAAAACTTAGTTTTTCATTTTCAACTAAAGTGATAAATATTACTGTTGGTAGTATACTCACAAGATACAACTTGTATATCTTTCACATGTAATTTGTATTTTTTAGCCTGAGCCCTATGGGCCGTTAATGAGGGGGGTCAGGAAAATGGGAATTTTCATTGATTTAAAGGTCAGGGTGCACTTTGCTGAAATTTCATGACCCTTTGCTATTTTCAGATAAACATATCTCATCCCACCATAGTGTACCTAGACTATTAATTGAGGGTTTAATAATCCTTCAGAATGTTTGAATAACCAGAATATTCAGTGGTTTACTTTTCAAAATTGAAAAAAATTACAAAGTGCACTCTGGCTTTAAGATCTTTCTGAAGTATAGCTAAAATTATTCTCAAATGAATGGCAATTTAGAGTAGATTGCAAGTATTGTATCATTTTCTGGTTTGAGTCTCAAAAAATTCAAAATGTCTACCTAATGTGGAATATCATTATAATTTCCTTATCCCTTCAAATATAATAGAGTAAATCACATATGGTATTGTTTTTCTTTCAGAATGGCTGCTTAAAGTTGCTATAATTTAGAGATCTCTTCAAAGAACATGTATGGTTATATTATACTGCATTAGATCTCAAATGTTGTATTGTCTTAATGATTTGTGCCTTTGAAACTCCAAAATGGTCAACCATTTGCTTAAATTGGTGCAAGTTATTATAAATCTCCAATATCTGTCTTTTCTGCAAATCATGGGTAGAAATATTACAAGTGACATACAGATTCATGAACATTCTGGTCGTTGAGATTTGCTGCTACTCCAAGGAGTTGCTGATTTACTTGATTGATAAAATCAAAACATTGATGAACTTGTAAAAAACAGAAGGCAAAATTATCTTTCATTGGTTGTCAAATTCACTACCCATTAATGCCTCTAAATGAAAGGGCTGAGATATGGATTGTGAGACTAAGATTGCTGCTGAGACTCAAAATATCTACCCAGATCAGGGATTTTTTTCTCTAAAAATGGACCCACATCTAGGGTTTTTATCGTACCTAATATAGGTACGATATTGTCGTCAGCTTGTTATCATACCTAATAAAGGTACGATATTGTCGTCAGCTTGACGGGTGGGCGGGCGGGCGGGCGTGCGGGCGGCGTCTCACTTTTCAGCTTGTCTACAGGTTTCCAGCCAAACCATTTGACAGATTCATCTGAAATTTTCAGGAATGTTTCTACGTATCAAGGTTAAGAACTGATTAGTTTTTGGGCATTCTGGGTAAATTTTAAGGTGGCCATTTTGGATTTTCCGTCCTAAAATCTTCACTTTCAAGACTTGTCTACAGGTTTCCAGCCAAACCATTGGACGGATTCATCTGAAATTTTCAGGAATGTTTCTACGTATCAAAGTTAAAAACTGATTAGTTTTGGGCATTCTGGGTAAATTTTAAGGTGGCCATTTTGGATTTTCCGTCCTAAAATCTTCACTTTCAAGACTTGTCTACAGGTTTCCAGCCAAACCATTTGAGGGATTCATCTGAAATTTTCAAGGATGTTTTTACATATCAACGTCAAGAACTGATTAGTTTTTGGGCATTCTGGGTAAATCTTAAGGTGGCCATTTTGGATTTCCGTCCTAAAATCTTCACTTTCAAGACTTGTCTACAGGTTTCCAGCCAAACCATTTGAGGGATTCATCTGAAATTTCAGGGATCTTTCTACATATCAACGTCAAGAACTGATTAGTTTTTGGGCATTCTGGGTAAATCTTAAGGTGGCCATTTTGGATTTTCCATCCTAAAATCTTTACTTTCAAGACTTGTCTACAGGTTTCCAGCCAAACCATTTGAGGGATTCATCTGAAATTTTCAGGGATGTTTCTACATATCAACGTCAAGAACTGATTAGTTTTTTGGCATTCTGGGTAAATCTTAAGGTGGCCATTTTGGATTTTCCGTCCTAAAATCTTCACTTTCAAGACTTTACAGGTTTCCAGCCAAACCATTTGAGGGATTCATCTGAAATTTCCAGGGATGTTTCTACATATCAATGTCAAGAACTGACTAGTGGGCATTCTGGGTAAATTTTAAGGTGGCCATTTTGGATTTTCCGTCCTAAATTCTTCACTGTCACACTGCTGTGTTTTAGGTACGATATTGTTCACGTCTGTGCCTTGTTATTTCAAAAATAGACCCACTTCAAGGTAATTTTTAAAAAACAAGACCCACTTCCGGTGAATTTTTTCAATACCAGTACCCAGTTTTAGGATTTTTCAAAAAGTAGACCCAATTCTAGGGATTTTTTCATCAAAATGGGACCTATATCTAGGGTTTTTGCCTTAAAATGGGACCCACATCTAGGGATTTTTCGGCGAAAAGGTGGCCTACTCTAGCGGCACGTCCCCATACATAGCCGTAGGCAGCGGGGGTTCGGTGGGTTCGAACGAACCCCTGGTCAAGATTTCTCAAAATATCATTTTGCGGGACAATGCATATAGCCAGAAACATTAAATTACTGTGCTATTTGAAAACTACATATATGTAAATGGAGAGCCTTATTTTGTTAAAAGCATGTTACACTTCCATCAAAACGTTTGGCAACCTTAGGCACGGGATGAGATTTAATTTTGGGAAGACCCCAGAGCATGAGATTTTACATTTAGAAATAACAATAATTTCGCACAATTAACTTAAAAGCTGCTTCTTCTCGGACAAAATAACCCATCTTGGGCAATGGCTAAATCAGTCCTTTGTAGGAATTTTGTTTTAAGCCAGTTCTGGTCCAATATGAAGTTATTGAAAGTTATTGAAAACAATGCAGACGTCCCATACTCCGAAAGATTTTTACAACATTGGCGAATAAATATTTAGAATAGTCGTAATATTGATGAAACACATGTTCTTTCAAATGTGTACATCTGTCTTGTTTTATTTCAATTAAAATTTAAATATTTCTTTGGACGTCCCTTGGGCTGGCAAGTCCCCGAAACGAATTGCGTTAAATAATTAAAAACGTTGTGAAATGAATTATTTTTAAGCATATATCATTTATAAACACAAGCATTTGTTCAAATTTATTCATTCTTTCATTTGTTCAGTATTTATTACCCATCATTTTTTCAAAGAAAATCAATCATTGCAAAAAATAATTTTGTTTTTTCAGATACACTCCACTCATCTAAGAGATTGTATAGAATTCAAATTGTTATCGTTCCAGTTTACTTGCTCTCCATTTTCATATTAATGTCATGATATGTTTAGCGAATAAATTACATAATAAAAAACATTGAAAAATCATATGGTATTAATCTTCAAATAATGAAGGCCTAATTTGTTATCAAGCCGTCTGAACTTAACAAAATACGTTTTATATTCAAAAAGTTGCTTGTATTTATATATGATTTATATACACCAAAACGTTTTTATCATCAATTGCAGTTGATCTGCTCCGGGGGACTTACCACTGAGCTCCGGGGACGTCCAAAAAAATATTTTTAACTTTTTAAAACAAAGCATAACCGAGACCCACTTATTTGAATAACAGATGTTTTCATCAGTAATACGACTATCCCGGATAGTTTAAAAAGTCTTCGTGTAAACATTGTGAAAAGTTATCATAGAAGAACAATCTTTCAGAGTATATGGGGTTTACGCCATTTTCATTAACCTTGCATTTGATCCGAATTGGCTTCCAACAAAATTCCTGCAAAAGAATGATAAGCCATTGCACGAGGTGATTTATTTTGTCCTAGATGAAGTAGCTTAAGTTAAAGAATAAATCGTGCGAAATAGTTGATATTCCTTGGTAACAAATCATGCTCCAGGGTCTTCCAGAAATCAGACGAAATAATGGCGGATTCGGGGCAAATCAGATTTCAGGATATACATTCAGTAAAAGATTGACCGAAAAATATTTTGATGCAGAAAATTAATTATAAGTTGTCTGACTTTTTTGCCATTATTTTACTTTGTGAACATTAAAGTTACAAAGCTACAAGGTAATTATTGAAAATCATTTTTACGTCCTGTGCTATTTCAATGGGAGAGGTTTCTTGATAAAGCCTATTACTTTTTGCCCTTTGCATTCGTTCGACTTCACTTCTTAAAAGAGAGCTTCGTCTTCGTAGTATAACTAGACTCTGCGCGCAGGGTATACGTAATTGTATTGTATTGTATTGTATATTTATTGCCTCATTTATATGAGAGAATACATTTTAGTATACATGTGGTTTACATATAAAATATAAAATACAAGGATAAGATTAAGTAAAATTCAAATTCAATTGTCTACTTAACTTAATGAAGGTATTGAAATGAATTTTATTTCCCCTCCCCAAATAGTTTTTTCTTTACAAATTATGCATATAAGAATTCAAACTTAAAGATGCTTTAATACATAATCCAATGGGTTTGTTAGGATTGCCAAACTTTTGGAGGCAGTGTAATTGTACTAATTGCACAAAAATGTTTTTATTTGAGGAACCCTAATGAAGGGGGGGGGATTTGTGAATAACATAAAAATAGAACCCCCGGTCACCAAATCCTGGCTACGCCACTGCCATATAGCCAATATATGGGAGTACCCCCCCCCCCAGTCACCTCAATTAAGTCAAATAAAATTGTAAGTAAATACACTGTTTCTTCTATGCTAGTATTGAACTTTTTCCCATCATTTATTGAACCTGTGTGTTATTTTAAATCAATCATATTTCAGTTGGTATATTTACCTCTCTTCCAAGAATCCCAGTGCCAGCTGCCACATCCAATATCTTCCAGTTGCACTTCATCCCAACTTCAAATAACTCTTTAAGTAGATCTTGTTGATATTTTGAGATTACGCATTACACGTTAAGTAATTTGCCCCGGGTTACGCGATATCGGGCTACTAGCAACCATAATTTCAACCAATGAAATGATTGAATTCCAATCTTTGAGATGGTAACTCAGAAATGTTGTGGGTACATGTATACCAAATTTCATGAAGATCTGATGAATACTTTTGAAATTACAACATCTTTGACGTTACTTCTGGATCACCCTGTACATAAACCTATGATAACAGGTTAAAACGAATTAAAACAACTCATATTTATGTTTCATAGGTTTATGATATTGTATTAATCATGGGATTTTACATAGTGATTTGAGTTACAATTATCTCACACAGACACCATAGGGCATATATGGCGGTCTTACAACGTGGAGATGATGAGCAAGTCTCGCAAATTGTTATATTTATTTGAACTAATGGAAAAATATATTAATAAAGCAAACAAGTTGAAAGCAACATATCGTTAGATAAAACATTAGAATATAATGTATTGTAGCAACCCTATGATATAAAGTAACCGTTGATCAGTGATATCAACCCTATGATATAAAGTAACCGTTGATCAGTGATATCAACCCTATGATATAAAGTAACCATTGATCAGTGATATCATATTAAAGAAAGGGATACATCTATAGTATTACCTGATTAATAAACGTACATTATAAGAATGATATATATCTAAAAGAATGTATTTATTTACAATAATATATTATATAAAAAGTGTTAATTACAGTCGTATTAATGAATGTTGATTTAATATGGTTATCATTTATGGACACCACCTAATAAAGGAATATCTAATATATTTGTCAAATATCATCAATAATGATCATATCAAACAAGTATAAAATACAATATATGAATAAGTCATCTTTCATGGATAGGTTTACAGGAATGATAATCATTGGTATTTGAAACTAAAGTCAATTGACAATTTGACATCCTTAGTGGGTGTATGTTACGTGATGAAGCAATTATGATTATTAGTCTAGGGATATAAATAAACTAAGTATTTGTCATCCTTTATGGATGAGCATAAGTAGAATAAATGTTTGTCATCCTAGTTTCAGTAAGTATAACATATAAAGTAGTATATCAACCAGGTCCCTATGCCATACTGGCGATATTATACAAATGTCGGGCCCCTGGTCACTACAGTTTTAATATACAATTTAAATCGTACCATTCATGCAAAGGCCACACCATGGGCTTTCAATTGGAGTTGAAAGCCCGTGGCCACACAAATAAACCATTCATACATGTAAGTATCAAAATATGAGATTCAAAACTTTTTTTTTTAATTTAAGAAGTTGTTTTTAAGGTATATTTTTGTTTGAAAAATTGTTGTTATTTTGGTATAGGGTTTAAAAGTTAGGTCCATCCAAGTTCAAAAGTGATGGTGCAATCTTCTAGAGTATTTTGAATACTCGTAATATGCCATCCACACCATTATAGTAATTTTTTGTCACTTTATTTTTGATCAAACGCCAAATATTTTCATCCTCGTAGGACTTGATGAAGTTACTGAGGCCGAGACAGTTTGGGTGTTTTAGCATGCTTTTTCGGTAAATGTTGCCAATTAGGCCACCTGAAATAAATATTTTGTCTAATTAAAATGCAGTTTACAACTTGACAATGACGTGTTTCGGAGACAGAACTTTGATGAACAGTTATTTTTCAATTTAAATTCAAAATTGTAGTGGGACCCCTATATTGATATTTATAGGATTTCCTATGATTTTTCAGAATATCATTTTTATCTACAAGATGATATTGATATCTGCACGAGAGAGCGAAGCGAACGAGTGCATATATCAATATCACCAAGTAGATTAAAATGATATTCTGAAAAAAATCAAAGGATGTTCTTATTATCCTACACTTACAAGGAGTGTACTAAATGTATAATAGCATTGCAAAATGAATTCCATGCCAAATAGAGACAATTTGGCGGGAAATCAACAAGCGGAGTATATCGTCAAAATATCCTCCGCATATTGGGTTTTCCGGAGTATATCGTCACAGTATCCTCTGCCCGGAGTATATCGTTACGATATCCTCCAGATATTCATTTTGCCAATAAATATCAAATTTATTTTTTAATGTTATTATACATTTAGTACACTAAGTGTAGGATAAACTAATGTATTCAAAATATACCTGACTTAACTATCCTAGTCAGTTCCAAATAGCTATCAACTTTGAGATGTTCTGGACAGAATGCTCCGCTCATAACAACTGCATCATATGTGTTGCTCTCTATGGGTAGGACTGCGCCATCTCCAACTTTTGAACATATAAGCTCTCTGTATATATTTTTTTCCTTTGCCTTATCTAGCATTTGCTGACAAGAATCCAAAGCATCAATGTAAAAGCAACCATTCAGTTGTAACTGAAAAAATATCAATAGCATACATTTTGTATTTTGGATCATTTACAGTCCTTTCATTAGACATAGCTATGATTGAAAAGCAATAGCCCCACAACAATGTTTTTTATGATGAAAACTTAGTGATAAATATTACTGTTGGAAGTATATTCACAAGATATATCTTTCACATGTAATTTGTATTTGTTTTAGCCTGAGCCCTATGAGCCGTGAATGAGGGGGGTCAGGAAAATGGGAATTTTCATTAATTTTAAAGTCAGGGTGCACTTTCATTTTTCACTTGGTATATTTACCTCTCTTCCAAGAATCCCAGTGCCAGCTGCCACATCCAATATCTTCCAGTCGCACTTCATTCCAACTTCAAATAACTCTTTAAGTAGATCTTTTGGACCATTATAATTTAAGCACTCTGTCATCTAAAAAATATGTCTGCTATCGTAATAAAAATGGTAACATGTAACATGTGACTATTGAAAATGATTACTCAAAGCAGGTAGAGGAGAGGGAGGGCATGTTGTCCATGTAGGTCATTGTTGGACATATGACTGCATACACTGAGAGTGTCTGACAATGACCTACATGAACGACATTGCCTCCCTGTACTCTAATCGATTCACTCTGATTAACTTTACTGAAGTACACTGGTGATCCACTCAATTACGCTGGTTATGTAAACGAACTGTTTCGGTAACAAAATGTCGGAACCTCGAAGGTACGATTTTTCTTTTTTCCTTATTTCATTTGTTGTGGGGAGAATTTTCACGATATTATCACAAATGTGTGTCAGTATCATATGTTTAAGAAAATGTACATGTAAGCGAACAAATAGTTCAAGAGACAACAGAATTGTCAATTTAATACCTCACTTAAGTACGTAAACGGAATTGGTAAGAAATGCAGATCTTAACCGTTTTTCGAAGTTCTGGTAACTTAAGTGAGGTATTAAATCGATGATTCTGTGGTCTTTTGAACTATTTGTATGCAAAAATGTACATTTCCTTAAACATATTATACTGATACATGCTTGTTATATAAATGTCATGGGAATTTTGCCTATAACATGTGGAATAAGGAAAAAAAAATTGTACCTTCGAGGTTCCAACATTTTGTTACCGGAACAGTTTGTTTTGGTAACCAGTGTAATCGAGTGGATCACCAGTGAAGTAATTGTAAGTAAATATTTAGTAATTTGAAATAATTCACCATTTAATTTAGTTTTAAATTAAGAAATGCAGATCTTAACCATTTTTTGAAGTTCCGTTCATGTAACTTAAGTGAGGTATTCAGTGGTCTTCTGAACTATTTGTGTGCAAACATGTACATTTTCTTAAACATATGATACTGACACATGCTTGTTATAAAAGTGTCATGGGAATTTTGCCTACAACGCATGGAATAAGGAAAAAAATTGTACCTTCGAGGTTCCAACATTTTGTTACTGGAACAGTTTGTTTTGGTAACCAGAGTAATCTAGTGGATCACCAGTGAAATAATTGTAAGTAAATCTTTAGTAATTTGAAATAATTCATCATTTAATTTAGTTTTAAGCACATGTACTTCATACCATTGCCTACATGAAGTAAATCGCAGTTATATATTTAATTCTAATAATTTCCTTCACTTGCATAGAAAATGCAATAATTGTAAAACTTGTGTGAATTCATGTTTAAATGTGTACAAGTAAATCCAATCCTACTTCCCAGAGTGATCAGAGGAGACACTGCTTACTGAGATTCTTATAACTATGGACTTTTAAAATAGTTTAATTACATACATTAAAGGCCCTGTGTGGAGTTTGAATATATGTTTTATCATTGAATTACTCATTTTTTATGACTTTAAAAGTTGTTTTAGAAATTTTTGAAAAATTGGCAGCTTTTCATTTCTCAAATATACAAATTTTCTGCCATTTTTCAAATAAAAGTTTTAAAAAAAAAATTTATCATCAAATATTATTCCGCACAATGCAAAACACATCTTTTTAACAACAATGCATAGATTAAATTCCATATTAAAAATATTTTGCAACAAAAATGACATCATCGTGACATCACTCAGGTGGCAAAAACTTTTCTAAATCTAAATCTTTTCTAAATATGCTAAACTTAAAAAACAAACCAATTTTGATTGTCTAACCAGGTTAAAGGGAAGAATATATTATGTTTTAAATATCGTTGTAAAATTGAGTTCAATGATAACTAAAGCTTTAAATAAATTCAAGATTTTTTGAACAAAATGTCCTTCAAAAACTACTTTTTGAAATTAAAAAAAAAGTTTCACATATCACACTTTGATAACATTAGGTAAGACTACAATATAAGTCAAAGTGGTTTAAACTTTATATGGGGGCTTTAAGCATTACATTTTTAAGTATTTACTTTAGAATTACTTATTTTTAGGAAATCTGTTATTTCAAGTAACTCATTTTGTTCTCAGAAGTACTTCATCTCAAGGTCCTCCCCTCTATGGGGTTTTATCCAAGTCAGTTTATCAAGACAGTATTATTAAACATTAAATCAAATATGTAGGTTAAAAATTTAATGAAGAACCAAAAAGTCCATATTACCTTGTCATAGGTCTCTGCTGTATTCTTGTAATGATTGTGCACTTCATCATATTCAGCAAATGTTGAAAGTTTATAAAAGGCATTCTTCGCGTTATCTTCATAAATCTTGTCTTCAGTTTCCATGTTCTGCATACTTTCATTCATAGTCTACTCAATCCAATGATTATAGCTACTTGGGATTCAAATGAAAAAAATGTTTATATTAATTATGCACACGGGTAGGAGTGGAAGATTTGTCCACTATGGGGGATCAAGATATTTTCAAACTTATCAGCAATGATACCATATTGCATGGAATATTGTCATTTTTTTCAGTATAATGAAACATCCGAGCTAAAAATAAGTTTTTCTTGGAATTATTTTATGAAATGTAACTTGATCTACCTTATGTAACAAATCTTTCGATGACCCTACGATAGAGCAGAATGTAAATTTTGTTTTTTTCATTTTGATTCTTTTCATATGTTGATTTATTATCCCATCGAAGTCTTAAATAAAGTTGATCCTTGTGCGAGCCCTACACTTATCTATTTTGTCAGAAACTGATATAATACATGTAGTTATTCCGTGGTATAAAAATCATTTCAAAGGTAAAAAGGAAGAATGTCATTGACTTTGGAAGAGAAAGTATTATATGGTCAGAAATATCCAATTTTTACCATAACTGTTTCACATTTCAACAACTAATATGCATTTTATTTTGCATGTTTTCCTGCAATTATTTGTAAAAATAGTTTTAAATCTTACACTTTTGACTGGAAAGTGAAGAGACAATGAACAAATATACTCTTATTATTGGTCACATTTGGTATCATCACCCAAACAGATATCGGGATTTTTTTTAGTCCAGGCATATGAGGACACTAGTGTGAATTAAATGGTCATATTATATGTTGCTTGATTAAGCTAAACATATGTTGAACCTGCTTTGGCCATTAAACTTTAAGTTTGCTTTAAATTTGGATTTCAGGAAACATATCCGCCTACTGATCCAAGTCAGAAATACTAGAGAAAGTAACTCTCATGAAAATCTTCGTCAGTGTGACTGAAGATTACTGATTGCAGCCATTAAATTAATGACCTCATATTAGGATATCCTCTACTTACAACTATTATTTTAAAAAATGTATATTTTTCAAACTCATCTTTTTGACAGTCGCACCTTAGTGCAAGCTGTTTAGCCCTTTTGTGTCACTGTTTTGACTGCAGACAAGTAAAAATGAATAGATAATAGATCAATCTATAATGACTATATTTAAAGTCAACGTAGCTGAATTTTTTTTTAAGTGGCAAGATAATGAAAAACAATACCCATGATATATTTCCTAACTTATATACAAGGCATATTGAATTACATAAGTATGATACAAGAGAATCCTTTGGAAGAAAGATGCTTTCATTTTCCGGACCATTTATTTGGAATGGCCTCCCTTCAGAAATTAAAAATCAAGGTCGAGTAAATGCCTTAAATCTAAATATAAGAAACATATTTTGGCTTTGTATACACAAAGGCTGGTATCGAAAGATTTCTGCTGTGACGGAGCATGCTATTTTTCATAAAAACACTAAGAATGCTTCACGATTTATTTTTTAACTCATATGTTTCGTTATATCAAAGATAATTACTTACTCCATGCAATCGATATATCATTTGGGTGTAACCTCCACTTCTGTTTGAAGTCCAATAACGCTAGGAGTAAAATCTATTGAAAACGGCGCCAGAGTATCAAACTCTAAAATGTACCATTTCTTTTTTAACATTTTAATGGCATGATATAGTGACACGATAATATTAACATATGTTTTCAGCATAACTCTGAATGTATTAATTAGATATTAATGCATTGGGTCTTTTAAATTTTTTTATAAAAAATAATATTAATATTTTTTGTCCGCTGTGACGGAGCATTTTCACAGTTATCATTTGCAACTGCTCCGTCACAGCGGACAAAAAAGTTAAACAATATTTTTTATAAAAGAATTAAAAAGACCAAATACATCAACATCTCATTTATACCTTCATAGTTATGCTGAAACCATGTGTAAATATTATCATGTCACTATATCGTGCCATTAGAAAGTTAAACAAGAAATGGTACATTTTGAAGTATGATACTCCGGCGCCATTTTCAATAGCTTTTCTTCCCAGCGTAATTGGACTTCAAACAGAAGTGAAAGTTACCCGCAAATGATATATCGATTGCATGGAGTAAATAATTTTGTATGGTATAACGAAACATATTAGTTAAAAAATAAATAGCGAAGTATTCTTAGTGTTTTTATGAAAAATAGCATGCTCCGTCACAGCGGACAAATATTTCGATACCAGCCTGTGATACATGATTTCATTTTACACTTTTCATATTCATGTATTTTATATAAAAATGATATACAAATATAACTCGAAGCCTGGGTACTGGACACTAAACCTGTAAATATTTATATCTGTGATGCACCTCCCCCACCAACACTTCCTCTTCGATCTTCTCTTAGACAAAATTTAATCTTGATATGTTTGATAATTCCTTGACCTTACCTTGTTCTTAATATTCGTAATATTATGCTTTAACATGTACGGGTATAAACATCAGAAATGATGTCACCTGTTAAACCTTATATTATTAAGGAATAAATTGAATTGAATTGAATTGAAATTGACTATGAGTCAATTTATAGTAACCTACCCCAACATAGGTTTAGCCTTACTAAGCCACTTAGAAAGCAATTTTGCACATACTAAATTCAATGTGGAAAAATAATCCTATATGGCTATGATATGTGACCCATGTAAAAGTCGAAGAATATGTAAAAGAATATGTGAAATGTGTAATAACTTAAAAAATGTACCTTTGTATAAAACCAGCAAGTCAAACACACTTGCAATCACTTCGCCAGCTTGATCAAGAGTGTCAATACATATGTCTAGCGCTTGCAAATAAAAGATAATTCACTGGCGTTTAACGTATCTCAAACATCATGCCTAGTAGCACAAAACTCACGGCACATGTATCTCTATGTTTTTTTTATTAAATCCTTTATATAATTCATTTGGTGTTTTTTTTCTAGCACAAGTAATGTGACTTTAATCAGTATACTGGTGATTCAATAAACTCCGGGCTACAAATTAAGCATACACGTTGATCGGTGTGTGAGTAACTTTGCATATTGTAAGATTTTCAGCAGATGCCATGTATTTCCTATGAGCAACTTTAAAGTAGAATTTAAGGTAAGTTATATTCATTTACACCTCCATTTTGAAAATATATACGACTTGGGCTTTATTTATATAGAACATTGGTCAGATAGTATATTTGTAAGATTTGTTGGAATAAATTAGTCATAAACTAAGATTTAATAAACTAAGATCTTTAAAATTGAACCCTTCAAAGACTGTATCATGTCCAACGTACTTGGGTAGGTGGGTATGAGGTAGGAGGTTTTTTATACAAAGCCTTATTTATTTGCGTATGGTATACGATTATATATGTATTTGTTAAAATAACACTAGCTGAAACACTTGAGAATTATTTAGCTTTGAAACGTAGGTGTTACATCATTAGGTTTTCAAACAAAATCTACCCCTTCTCCCCATCCTAATGGTGTTGGAAATGTGGATTTCCCACTCAATGAGGATATTCCTCAGGCATGTAGTTCATAGGGGATTTTAGCGCTCCATTTGTCACAACTTAATTGAAGCATCTTGTTCTTGATCAAATGCAGATCATTCATGGTTGAGAAAACCATCAATGAATAAAAACAAAGGATTTAATAAAACTCCATAGAGATACATGTGCCGTGAGTTTTGTGTTACTTGGCATGATGTTTGAGATACGTTAAACGGCAGTGTAATTGGTTTTATTGCCTTGAATTCACTATTGGGTATTTGACTGTACAGTAAAGTTGACTGGCTTGGTTCCCAATCATTTAAAGGCTAGTATTCTTAAACCATTAAAGGGTGATGTTATTAACACATGGGTTACAGATACTATGTCTATGACTGTGTTTCTTTTCAGATATCACTCCAGTAAATGTCATACAGTATCTGACCTTGGTCAGCTATGTTACTTTGGCTACAGAGGAGAGGCATTAGCCAGTATCACAGATGTTTCCCAGACACTTGAGGTGTCCAGTCGTCATAGAGACAGTAAACAAACCTACAGTACCACCTTCACCAGTGGTTGCCAGGGACAGGTGTTGAAATGTAGCACACAGCGCCCAAGTTACGGCACAACCATCACAGCACATAATATATTCTATAATCTACCAGTAAGGAGAAAAGCCACAAATGCTGTACTGGAAGTTGAAAGAATTCGGCAAAGACTCAAAGCTATTGCTTTGATCCATCCTTCAGTGTCTGTTTCACTACGTAATGATGGATCTGGGCAGATTGAGCTTCATACTCACAAGAGTAAATCAGTATTAGGGGTGTTTACTCACATTTATGGGCAGGAAAGATCAAAGGAAATGGTTGAATTAAACTACGAATCTGGGAACATTAAGGTTCAAGGTTTTGTTGGAAAGTCTGGACACAACAAGAAAAATATTCAGCTTATCTACATAAATAGCCGCCTGGTATTAAAAACAAAACTTCATAAACTTGTAAACAGATTGATTTCAAGATCTCTCATTACAAATGGAAAATATGATAGTCCAAAACCTGACCAAATTGATACAACAGCAGCAATTAAATATGGTGTATTTGTCATAAATATAATGTGCCCGCACAATAGCTATGATATCACATTTGACCCTGCTAAAACACATGTTGAGTTCCATGATTGGGATGGCATAATGATCTCTTTGGAGGAAGCTGTGAATGGCATGTTAAAAAGGGAAAACCTATTGTCTGTAAATTCTACAGGAGGCATTCTAACTGGAGATATTGAAGATGGCGAGAACATTAAGAATGATGGAGCGAAGGATTGGGTATGCAGCTTTGAAATAGGAAAGGAGATACATACTGAAAATATCCGAAATAATCTTCAGTCCAAAAAAGTACATAGAATGAGCAACTCTGCTCTGATGTCAAGTACACCTCAACTATTGAAAGCTTCAGAACCAGTAGCATGTGTGACCTCAGACCAAGTGTGCAACACTTTGGTCCACTTTTCTGAAACCTCAAGTGAATTTGACAGCACAACAAAGCAGTTAGTAACACCTTTTCAGTCTTCCGAGCACATATGTGAAACACTGATGCAAAATGTCAAAGACACACCTGTTCAAATTGATGAGGCTATAGGGGAAAAATTCGAAATTGACTTTCATGAGGATCCCTTACTGTCTACTGAAAATACCCTACCACTCTGTGAAACCCAAGCCACCAACACGGAAGAGGCAATTCCTTTGGCTCAAATGCATACATCAACTAAAATTCCTCAGTTGACACAGAGTCCAATGAACTCATTTGATGCTTTAGGGCTAGGATCGTATAAATCTCAGAATCAAAGAATCTGTCAAAGTTCATTGGACACCATGGATCTTGATTATTTGATATCTCCACATGGGCATGAAAATATGAACATCTATGAAGATGAAATGGGAGATGAGACTGAAATGGATGATGCTGAGACAGAAACTGATAATGTTGAATGTCAAGGTTATATTTCACCAGGGTCCTCCATAAGAGATGTTAATATGAGACACTCACATACACAATCAAGAAACACAAATACTCAAATGAGATATCCATATACACAACTTGGATACTCAGATAAAGAAACAAGAGACTCGAACACAGGATTAGGAAACTCTATACAGAGTAACTCAGACATAAAAACAAATCTCTTGAATAAACAACAGAGAAACTCGAATACACAATCAAGACACTCATATAAACAAGTGGAACACTCAGATGAATTAATAAAACCAATAGATGGGAACACTATAATAAATAGTGAATATGATAAACAATCCTTGAAAAGAAACAGTCCTAAATTAAAATGTAGTGTGGCTGTAGGATTATCTATGCAGTTTCAATCTTCAGCTTGTTGTAGTAGTAGATTGAGCAAGCCAGACTCTGCTCAAATGCAATCACTTGGAGATTTCCGAAAGACAAATGAAAATGTAAAACACATATCTAGTACATCAGATAAAGATAGAACTCACCCAACATTTCAATATGTTAAAGGGCTTACACCATTTTTAAAGATAAGAGAAAGATTGTCAAAATCACAAGGCAGTTATTTTAATAGAGTTCCTGAATCTAACAAAGGAGCACAAGATCGAACTGCAAAAATAATTGATAGGAGGAGCAATAAAGGTGAAAATCAAATGGAGAACATTGAGGATGTGATGGCTAACAAAGAAGACAGACATAACAATAACCCTAGGGAGTATAGAAAAAGAAGAAATCAAAATCAAAACAGCATTGGAGTAAACAGATTTGGAATTGGAAGCAGGGATAGGTTTACAAGTAAAACTAAATCTCACCAACATAGTGATGATACATTGAGTAGTTGCAACAACAGTGATGACGTTGGTTCCAGGAAAAAGATTTCATTACTGAACAGAGCCAATGAATCCAATATTTTGAACCATAGGTCTGAAGATATTGAAAATGAGTATGAAAAGATACCTGAATCTTACTTAAGGAAAGAATCAAGAACTAGACATAATGAAGATAATGATAAAGTTATTAGTTGTAAAGCCAGCAAGAACCAATGCATTTTGAATGAGCAAACAATGCTACATGTTAAACCCCTGATAGAACTCTACAACTCTACAGTCACTACAAGAGGTTCACACAATCAGTCAGATCATAGACATCCAAAGACAACATCTCATAGAGGACAACAACATGCTGGTAATCGAACAAGCACAAAGAGAAGAAAAGTTCTAACTAACGAATCATTCTTTCAAACTGCTCAAGATATTAACTTTGAGGAAGCAATGTATAACTTGACAAAATTGAAAAAGCAGTCATCCAAACCTAAAGCAAATAAGCTGCTAGCTGTGGATTTTAGCAAGTTGCCAGTTACTAACCATTCATGCCAAACACTGGCATGTATGACAAAGAACTATCCAAAGCCAATTATTTCAACTATTGCCAACTTAAAAACAGCATCAAATAATTCAGACAGCCAAGCTCCTGGAACGTACAGCAAATCGTCAAACTGTGATGATGGCACAAAACACCTTCACGCTGATCCATGTAGCAATTACCAAACAACATTTCATCAAAAGCTAGCTGAGCCATTAATTGACACTGTTGGTTCCAGTAACCTCACTGTTGGAGAAACTGATGTGCCAAATGATTTCCAAGATGTATTCCATCTGCCTCCTGATGGAGAGACTCACAATAAATTCTACAATTTATCAAAACAAAGTTTTTATGATCGTAATGACACATTTCCATTGGCACATGAAAGTACCAAATCATTTCCCTTTACCAGTGAAGTTGCAGAGTCATTTCACCTAAACAATCTAAGTGCATTTGGCAGTGAAACAATGAATACCAACAGTGTCTTATCAAAACTAGTATTTGACAATGAAAATAGCCTACTTAACAATGTCATATCTGGACACTGTGAAACCATCTTCCCTGAAAGAGTTAATGTTGTTAACATTACGGACCCAGTAGCAAGAGAAGAACCTCCACTCAGTGACCCTGTAGAAAGCCATAAACCTTCTCTGACAAAATCAGTAGAAAATCAGGAACCTGTATTAACAAAGCCAGTAGAAAGGCCAGAACCTCCAGAACCGGTAGAAATACAAGAGTGTTCACCAGTAAGCTCATTAAAAAGACAGAAACTTCTTTTAACAAAGATGAAAGAAAGACAAAAAACTACCCCTACCATGTATGTAGAAAGAGAGGAACCAGAAGTAACAAATTCAGTAGAAAGGCAAGAACCTCAACTTCCTTTTGAAATATACAAGGCTTTTCCAATCCAAGCAACACAAGGGTTCAGCTTTATAGCATTCCCAAGTCAACAAACATCTCAGGGTTTTAAGACTGTGGAACATGAGAGTTCTATAGCAGAGAATGGCAGTTTCACTGACTGTCAAGGTCACCATTATCACCAACAGGACCAGCATCAGCAACAGGGCCAGCATCACCAACAAGACCAGCATCACCATCAGGACCAGGATCACCAACAAAACCCACATCACCACCAACAACAACTGCATCTCCAACAAGATTGGAATCACCAACAAGACAAGCATCACCAACAAGATAAGCATCACCAACAAGACCAGCATCTCCAACAAGATCAGCATCTCCAACAAGATCAGCACCACCAACAAGACCAGCATTACCAAAAGGACCAGCATAACCAACAAGACCAGTATTTCCAACATGATCAGCATCCCCAAGAAGATCAGCATCACCTACAAGACAAACATCATCAACAAGGTCAGCATCCCCAACAAGGCCAGCATCACCAACAACACCAGCATTACCAAAACCACCATCACCAACAAGATCATCATCACCAACAAGACCACCATCACCAACAAGATGAGCATCACAAACAAGACCAGCAAAACCCCGAAGATTCCCATCTCAAGCATCTTCAAAATCAGAATCCAAACAAACATGCTCAAGTCATAGAAAGTGAAAATGTGATCGATAAAATTGTTGTTCCAATTGATCCAGGAAAGGCATTAGGAGGGTCTAATGCCAGTAGTAAAGATGAAAAGGTTTCTGTTGATGATGCATTGAATGATAAAGACAATAAACAAGTTGTGAATGGTGTGAATAATCCATTGGATGATATAGTTGATGATTGTACAACAACCAAGCCTGTTGTAAATGAAGCCAGTCATAGTAAAGGCCAGGCCACATGGATCTGTCAGCTAGAACCTAAAACAGGTTAGAGGCACACTTTTTGTTGTTTTTGCTTTGTGTATCCTCTTTAAAAAGTATATTGTAGGTTTATCTCAAAGCTCATGTAGCTTGGATGATTATGGCATAGATGTACAAATGGGGAAAATAAAGAAACATTTAACTTGAAGGAATTCTGAATTTTAATAAAATCAATATCATAATTTCAGGTCGGACCATGTATGTTAATTTGGCAACAGGACACTCATCATATGAAAGACCATTGCTCTCAAACCAGTCATTACATAGTTGCCCAAGTAAGTAGCACTGTCCTAGCAAGTATACCTTGGGTTGTCGAGTTGGCCGAGAGGGCTTGAGCGCCAGCACGTTCAAGCTAGGCGAGTAGGTGCCGTAACCACTAGGTTGCGAGTTCGAGACGCGTTTGCTCCTTGAGTTTATTCATTCATTGATTAATGACTTGAAGTTGAAGATTGAATAATATAAATTTCACAGTTGCATTTTTTTCTGTATGTCATCCATTTGATGTACTATGATGTGTCTACCATTTTTTTAACAGAGAAAGTGAAATGTTAGGCAATTTTCAATTATTTAGTTTTTATATTTTCCAGATAGGCCTTTATTTTCGATAGTAGAGAACAAGTCAATGCAGCGCCTACTGACCCACAATGCAGTAGAATTTCTACCGAGATCTAAAGGAGAACGTAGTTTTGGAAAGAAAATACAATGTGGAATAAACAATGCTAAAAGAAATCAGCTTAAGCCAAACAATGGAACCACAAGGGCTGACATTATAGAAGGAAAGATAGGCAACAAAAGCATCAAAGACAACAACATAGAAGATCAAGATGATTGTAGTGACAAAGTGGATGGGGAATGTGAAAAGGAAAATCTTCCTATTTCACCAGGTCCACAGTGTATTAAGTCCATGCTGGATGAACATGTTGCTGAGACTGGTGTGCAAGATACAACAAAATGGAGATCAAATACAGGTTTGGTTTTTGATTGGTTGTTTGTTTATTGTTTGGTAAGGTCATGACTCGAGATTTGGACTCGGCTAAAGCTTAATTATTCAAGATACCCATGTAATTGAAAAGGCAATTCCAACAAATTGAAAATGCGATGTGATTTGTTTTAATCATGAACATATAACTATTGAGGATTGAACACTAATATCATCTTAAGATATATCAGAAAGCTCAGCTGTTAAAGTATAGATCATTCTTCTAAAAGACATTTGCTTTGATCACAATTTTACTTTGCCATTACTTCAATGATGGTTCTATGATAGAATGAAATATGTTATTTCCACCAATACAAGCTAAGAGTTTCAACAGGGGAAGTTTAACTGGGAATGGATTCATCAAAGGATAAGTTTCCCCTCCAATCAAGAGACCGAGAAGCCTTTAGTTGTATACCAGTAGATAGGGTGCCAGTACAAATGTTGATGCCTTAAGTGAGTTTTTCACAAAAAGTGCAAAACTTATTGTACAATTTGATTGTGATTCGATAATCCTCTGAGATGTTTTCATATATTCCAGCCAGGGACTGTATTGTTAAAGATCTGATGTTGAACTGGGAGAATCCAGTGTTCAAGGTCCCAGAACAGAGAGTCCTCAGTGCTCATATACAGGACCTTTCTCGCCGAAATACCAGGACTCTATCTACCCTGCAAGCCATAAAGTTCACCAAATCTCTCTTCACAAATCTTAAGGTAATGCTGTAGGTAATCAGCTTGATTAACTGATAATGATGAACTGATATATTGATGAATAGAGAATATAGCCTCTTCTTTCGATAAGCTTCCCGTATATTTGTTAAAATGAAAATCTCCCTTTTATAAATGTGTGACGATCTAAACTGTACCAATGTTATATAAAAGTTAGAGGTGTTGACACAACGACCTCGAGCCTTTGAACCCTTGAGTATTATTCCGGGATCGAGCCTTTTATACTAAATGGTGAGCAACACCAGAAACGAGCATTCGATTTGCTAAACGATATGCGTCACCCTTTAACAAGATGTTGAACATATTCAACTTGTTGATTTTGGTTTCAATACTTCTGATGTGCATATCATATGCACCAACTGGGTAACGAAGGGCTACTTTGGAGTATGTTCCACATTGGATCTAATGTTACATACTCTTCATGCTTGTATAAAAATGTACATGTCATTGTTAAAGGTACTCTATTTCAGGTCTTGGGTCAGTTGGACTGTAAGTTTATATTGTGTGTGGCAAAGGAGGGTGGGGCTGCCTCTAGAGAGAATGAACTGATTGTTGTCATAGACCAGCATGCTGCTCATGAAAGAGTCCGCCTCGAGGACCTTATAGCAGGTAGGACCTTAGAGATGTTTTGACCTTATAGTTGTTAGGACCTTTAATAGCAGACAGGACCTTATAGTTGATATAGAACCTTGTAGAAAACAGGGTAGAACTTTCAAGTGGGTAGGGCTGTGAGTGGACTGGACCTGGTAGATATTTCATTTGGATAAGTTTTGCATCTCTAATTCTAGTTTTATTATGTCACCGCCACTACAGTGGTTTCAGTAACTTTGTGTACAAGAGGCAGATGAAAAATACAAGAGGCGGTATTAAAAATAACCAATTTTACGCTCCCGACAACGCAAATTCTTATTATTTTAGAGTCCATGGACTGAAAGAAAGATGTTCAAGGTTTGTCAAAGTCATTTCCACGTGTGATGTGGCAAGACATGGGCTCCACAAAATAACACCTGGAACTGTGGAATGACTAGGGCAACTTATATAGAATGCCATTTACCTTTTTTAAGATAACTTACCCTTACAGAGGTTGCATTTCACAAATCCAAATGCACCTGTTGAATTGAGCACTTTTGATATAAATCAAAATCTAGAATTGTCATTATTAAAATGAGAGTGATGTATTAATAGATGATTCACTTGTGATTATGTGTATATCAGATACATTTTAGTTTTTTACCTCCTCTAGAGGGTACAGGGTGTTCCAAAAGTAACAGGACTGGTGCTGGTATTTTGTTAAATATACACCAATTGTCTTCAAAATTTTACATAATGTACCTTCATGTTTTGTAACTAAAATTGCCGAATTACATAATTTTTGTCGAAACTGATCTAGAAATCGGCCGATGACTATTCATCGGCCGGCGCCCGGCGCATATGTGGCCTAGGCATTAGAGAGAGACCGAGGTGGGAGATATCCCCCTCCCCTCTACACCAAACTTGTTCTTACTACGTTTTCGAAAATTGCCTGAAAGGCCTCCTCACACATTATTAAGGAAAACATATCTACACATTTTGCGCATTTAACCATTTTTTCTCGAATAGGTATTCTGCCATATCCAGCTCCTGATCATCCAGTATTTGTTTAATATTGCTCGCAGAAATGATGTTATTAGTATTATTACCACCGTTAACACGGTGCCCATGTCAAGCTGCGCGCCTACTTAGGCGCGCAGTTTGTTTCGATCACAAACTGCGTGCCTAAGAACATTGCATCATTTAAGTTGGAGTCTGTATTTTGAAACGTAATTTAAACATTTATCCTGCATTGTTTTCCTGTTCAATGCGTTCATTCTGTGGCGAATATACGAATCTTGCAAATACTAGCAAAAACAATGTGCAAATGAATCTAAGTTTTAAAACATAAGCAGATTAATGGCACTTTCGTCACTGATTTAACGGGAATTTATACGTAAATCGATCTAGCACTTTAAACATAAACGACAAATACTTTAGACTCGTTTTATATTTAATTCCTTACACATTTATCATGTATAATTCAAAATATTTCGAGATAAAAGAGATAATCAGGAGATTAAAAAGAAATAAATCACAAACTGCGCGCCTAATTTAGCCAGAAATTACAAACTGTGCGCATACACTATTAAAACTACATATTATCATTGGAATTTCTACAGAGGCACGTGTAGGTGTTTTTCATGTAGCTTTGGAAATTTTGCTTTATCGTCAGATTTTATGAGATTTTCATATTGAAAGTCAAAATGTATAATAGAAGTGACAATTAAGTTGGGAACGAAAAAAACTTTTATTTTCAGATCACCATCTTGGTGGATGGACTCTCATAGTGTTTCAATTATGGGGTTCTACTATTAGACACATATCTGCCTTGTATGGCGCTTTTGTTTTCTAATAATACAAAACAAGCTTGGATAGGCAAGCAGTTTGGAAATATTAGGCACGCAGTTTGGGAAATACATGTGAATTAAATCACGTTTATGGCGTATTATCGTTTTGAACACAAACTTTGCTGCTTTAATCAGATGGAGTGATCCTATATATTCTAGCATACACAGACACAATGGCTGAATAAACGGCAAATGGCGATAAAAAGACATAGATATAACTTTACACTCTAAATTTTGAACACAGAAGTTACTTAAGACCCTTATATTGAGATAACTAGGTTTACATCGGGAAAAACATTGAGTACTATGAGTAAATTAAGTTCATCTTCAAAGAATGGTACTATCTTTAGAACTAGACTAACCTTGTATTTTTCGTATTTTGGCTCTTTTTGGGAGTCGTGTCCTCCCCGTCTCACATTTTGAAATATGCGCGCAGTTTGTCAGAGTTTCAAACTGCGTGCCTAGTAGGCACGCTGCTTGACATGGGCATCGTGGTTAATGACCAGGACTGAAACAGCAAGAAAATCTTACGCATTGAACGATATCTAATTTCACGGGGAAAATTGCCGGTGTAGAATATATTCTAGACCGGTCCATATGGACCACCACTATGACGTCACATATTTCTCAGGTCGATATAATAAAATAAACGCCTTCTAAACTAGCACTAAAACCCCTAGAACTGGCCCGGCAAGGTGGTAATAATAGATGATAAACTTCTCAATATATAGAGATTATCCTATATGAGGTTCAGGATATTGGGATTATCCCGAGGCCAATATAATATATTTGCCCGAGGGCCGCAGGTCCCGAGGGAAAATATATTATATTGGCCAAGGGATAATCCAAATATCCTGAACCGACTATAGGATAATATGTTTATCCCATACCAATCTTGGTCATCTGGTTCACATTGTTCAATCGTGGAAATATTTTAGAATATTCACGTCCAGTTTTGTTTTCTTGGCCGTGGGCGGACTTGTTCTCTCAAATATTCCCACATTTATTTTCTCGAATTTTTGATTGATTAAGTGAATGCTCCTTCCCTTTTTTTAAACTATCAAACAGATCCAGATTGTATGTGTTTTCTCCATTGTCGTTTACAGTCATTACGCGAACGTTACAAATTATGAACAAATATGCGAGCGGCGATTATGACGTAGCGGGCAGATATACTATATCTGCCCGCTTGGAGCGGGACGTACAGCTATATCTGCCCGCTGATGAAAATATAAGTTTTTACAAACCGGCTTTATGTACCTGTAACACATCAAAGTATGGGATAAAAGAAATTACCCTCATAAGACATTGTTGCAAGGTGTGTTGCAATGAATGTGACATCCCACATTCTCAGGCCCGCATTATGCATTCTCAAAGAAAGCCATCATGATAAATCTCATTTCTTCTCAGCCCTGAGATGATTCAGGTGAAATTGAAAGATGCTATTATCAGAATGGAAGAAAGCATATGTTTGCATTGATGGTGTATAGATAGTTATTTTATATACTCGTAGTGTTTTTAGTTGTACGTGGAAACATATTCTAACCAGGAAGGATATTGCAACTTTTTTCAAGATCCTAAAGTTGCAATTTTCGTTATTATGTTTCATTGTAAAGACGCACCTGTGAAAGTGTGTCGCTGGTACAAAGGCGTAGTTCTAGTTCTAAATACATTTAAGATTTTTAAACTTGTATGTGAAGGTGTAGAATTATGGACCTGATGGATTTTTTCTCCCATTTGTACTGTTAATACTTGGCCTGTTGAGTATATAAAGGTATACATGTATACAAGTGGAGGTTCAAACCTACCCCCATCCACACATACACTTTTTATCATGCTTAAGTAACTTCGCATTGTAATTACAAGGGTGTTATAAACGATACACCAGGGTGATAAGGTAGGGGTACAATATAGGGCCCAAATCTTGAGAAAGAGTCGAAGGCATGCGAGGCAAATCCTGGAAACTCGGGGTCGGGAAATCGGGGTTCACTGTTTGGTTCCGTTGACACCTGTGCGAAACTACATTCATAATTTATCAGACAGTCGCTTTGATAATGTTTCTTTATCTTGTCTGCGACTCGATAAAGAGGATTATTAAAGCTCATCAAGAATGGACGATCTTGCACAGGTTCTCATATAAGAACCTCTATATCTTTTTAACACCAATATAAAGATTGAACAACGGACAAACTATGTTAAAAATAAAATGTTATATCTAATGTGCCAATTCAATGATTTAGCATATCGAAAATATTTTCAACCTAAGTGACCACATCGTGACATCACTCGGGGGCAACATTTTTCAATGTCAATCTTTTCTAAATATGCTAAACTTAAAAAATAAACCAATTTTGACTGTCTAACCAGGTTAAAAGGATGAATATATTATGTTTTTAATATTACTTTACCATTGGTTTCAATGAGAATTAAAATTTTGAAATGCATCTTTCCCTGAACCACTTTCATGCATGGATGAGTTCATTGCTCGCTCATCTATCAACCAATTTTCTTGATTTTTTTCGGCAAAAAAACAAGTGTGGATGATTGCTATGCATCGGTGTGAATTATCGCTTTAAAGGATAAATGTGACATCTTAAAGTTAGTTTTAAATAAATTCACGATATTTTGAACAAAAAGTCTTCAAAAACATTTTTGAAATTAATAAAAAGTTTCACATTTCACACTTTGATAACATTGGATAAGACAACAATATAAGCCAAAGAGGTTTGAGATTGTTACTCAAAAAGTAAAATGGTCCCAATTGTACAAAAAGCAGCAGCATTAGAAATTCAAGATGAAAATGAATCTGATACTCGTGTGAGGTGCTTATGTGTTGAATACTAGATGCTAGTGCCTAGTTGCCTATGTGCTTATACAGAGACTGAATGAGTGGCGTTCGTGCTTTTGATATCAAGTGGCGTTCTTAGTGTGACCTAGGGGACATATACTGTATCTGAGACAATACCGTTATTCAGCAATGTGTATTATTCAGCAATGTGTATTATTCAGCAAAGTGGGACAACGTCGTTATTCAGCAATGTGTATTATTCAGCGAAGTGGGACTCTCACAGTACATGTTGCAGTGACAACATGCCATCAACATAGTGTGGTGATGTTATAGTGGCACTCAGTATTTTATATGACACTGGTATTTTGATAGAGTAAAATATGTACAATTAAGATATTAAACCCTAAATAGAGACTCTTGAGTTGTAAACATATCAAGATAATGATCATATGCGAGTATATATTATATTTGTCTTAACCCAAAGCTTTATGTAACTACATGAACCGACTTTATAGAACGTTACATTGGTGACTGGTTGGACAGATTTGTATCAATCATACATGTAACTGCATGTCCAGTGGAAAATAACCAACTCTGATTATACCAAAGGTTGGAATTTGAATTATCATGCACATGATAGTGGTCAGATAGTGATCTAAAATGCATAGCCCAAACGGGTAAAAAATTGGATGGTGTTTACTACTATAATGAGATCAGGTGATCTTTACGATTATAGTGAGTTTCCCTTGCAGAAACTGAGGTACAAATCATAGACAAGGAAGTGCAAAACAAGATCGCTGAATAAAATAAAGGATAGTCTATAGAAGACTTTTAATTTTCCCCAAAAACCTAGACAATATTTGACTTCTAACAAGCGGCGGATTATCGAAAACAAACGGCGATTTCAGACACTCGCCCCTGCTATTGAAAGCCCTGCACTAGTGATGACATACTGTTGTAGTTTCCACATTTTTTGCGGATATGTTTGGTGGTTGGGGGGTGGCAGTCTGCATCTGTATCAAATAGCAGGTGGTGATATTTTGCATGTTAATGCCTTGTTGTAAATGTTTTGAATTTCTCTTCTAGAAGCCTATGAAGAGACAGCTGGTTGTAGACAGGTCCGTAGTAGCAAGGTGGATCCTCCAATGCATATAGACTTTTCCCTCAGAGATATTACTTTGCTAAAAACCTTCAAATCAACCATGGAAAATATAGGTAAGATTTTAGAATTTCATTAGCCATGCAACGTTGAACATCTAGTAATACTAGCCTGCTCAACGATTTGTGTTCTTGAAATGATGATTCTAGTGATCCCAGTGATTTATGACTATTGCAGAATTCAGTCTGGACAATTATTGCTATTAATCAATACCATAGAATCTGATTAGTCAAACTGACTTGATGCTACAGGGTGGTCAAAAAAATGGAAACCCTTACACCATTTCCTCATATATTTGTCATTTTAAGAAATAATTCCCTGATATTTTGCACATTTGTACATCATTCAATTTCCTACCAGCCTACTTTGTTTCATGACAATCAGATTGATAGTCACAATGTTACAGCACTTTACAGAACATGCCCTAGTGGCCAATATTGCCCTGTCGGGCCACCTGCATTCGCTGTCCAAAATGTCCCTACCTGTAGGGATATGGCAAGGAAAAAGTGTATGAGAATGACCTCTGGACAATCACAAACCTCAAAAGTGAGATCATCCATATCATTCAGGCCATACCTGCTGAGGAATGCATTCGGCCCATTAATAACTGTGCAGGTTTGCCTACAGCGCGATGATGGCCAAACTTGAGGCATGTTATTCAAAGTGCTGTAATATTGTGACTATCAGTCTGATGGTCATGAAATTGGTAGGGTGGTAGGGTGGTAGGGAATTGAATGATGTACAGATATTTGAAATATCAGGGACTAATTCCTTAAAATGACAAAGATATTAGGAAAATGCAGGGTTTCCATTTTTTTTGACCACCCTGTATTATATCTTGTTCTTCCACTTGTTCAAGGTATAAGATACCACAGTTTAAAGAAGGGTGCGAGTGGTATAGAGATCTCTGGTCTACCTACATGTATACTAGAGACTGAAATGAGTAAGGAGCGCATCCAGGGTGTCATAACAGACCAGCTAGAAGTCCTCACTGAGACGCAGGGAGCCTTAGGGACGCTACCAAAGTGTATCAGTGATGCTCTGAACTCTCAAGCATGCCATGGTATGTCACCTTAGGTAACCCTCTATTGACTATCCACTATCCATGTGTGCATGTCCCGGATCAAATTGATTCATCGAAACAGGATCATCGCTTCTCCCCTCCCCTTATTTGTGCACAGTACTCTCTATGAAACTATCCATTGAAGTTTAGAAAAAATTAATTGAATTAAATTTCACAAATTTTCCAGAATATTTGTCTTTTGTAGGTGCTATAAAGTTTGGAGATGCACTTAGCCTGGCAGAGTGTAAACTGCTTGTTGATCAGCTGTCTGAGTGTAACCTTCCTTTCCAGTGTGCGCATGGTCGTCCCTCTTTAATACCACTCTTAGACCTCACACATGCTGCAAACACTCTCAGACTACAGGTACATGACACAATAGCTTAAAGCCTCTTGTTTTCGTTTTTGTGTACTGGATATGTTGAACTGGGAATAAGATTAATGTTTCACTATTTTATCTCTCATACATGTACATGTACATTCAATTAGTCCATTATTCATGGAAGAAAATCTTAAAGGCCCCCTTGCAAATACCATTGTGAAGGGCATGCAATTTCAACAATAAAATGTCATTTCTAAATGTTTTAGCATATTAAAAATTTGAAAAAAAATTCTGTCAATCCTTTCTAAATGCGTTAAACTTTCAAAAATAAACCAATTTTGATTGTCTAACTAGGTAGAAAAGAAGAATATATATGATGTTTTAAATATTAATGTGCCATTGATTTCTGAGAACTTAAATTTTAAAATGCATTTTCTCTAAACCACTTTCCTGCATTAATGAGTTCATTCCTTGCTAGTTTATCAACCAATTTCCTCAATTTTTTCGACCAAAAAATGGAAGGACGAAGGCTATTCATTGTGTGAATTACCACTCATTAAAATATATGTGTGACCTCTAAAATTTAGTTTCAAATACAATATACGCCAAAGTGGTTTAAATGTTATATGGGGCCTTTAACAAAATGGATTTCACTGCATCTTTTAGTTATTTCTTTGAATAATGAAGAAAAATGCATAAAGGTGTCAATCTGCTATAATTTCAGCCAGACAAAAAGCACTCAGAGAAGCCAAACATCCAAAGACTAAAGAAGTGTATGGAGCATTCTGAGGCTGATATGAACTGAAAAAATATCTGCTTAAACTGTTTCCTGTGATACAGAGAATAATAAAGTTGGGCGACTTAAGATGTATGAACTGATAGAAGCTCCAGTTTTATATTGAAAGACTGGCGTTTATTTCTAGAGTTGAAATGATGAGTTACTGTAAAACGGGTATTGTTAGCGAGGGGTAATTGTTAGCGATTGTTAGCGATCGCTATAGTTTCGCTAAAAATTCAATTCGCTAAAATAAACCGGGGTTAAAATAAACCGGGCGCTAAAATTCGCAAATTCCCGGGAAACTACATGAATACTATAGTATTTAAAGAGCTTTTCGTTCAGTGCTCGACTTCCGGTTTGTAATTTGAAAAATGTAAATATTTTTAAATCGTATGTATTTAAATGCTACCGTGATTTTGTGATTAGTCAGATGAGATTACAGTAGTTTGGACCAATACCATGTGCGTTAGAAGTCTTACATTTTGAAAATTCCTCTGTCATGTCCGTAATTCATTCTTCTGCCATAAATGATAAAATTTCTAATGCATTTCTCTGATTTGATTTTTTAAAGATTAATCTTCATTTCGCTAAAATTTCCCGCGCTAAAACCCCCTAAAATTGAAAAATCGTTAAAATTTCCCGGTGTCAAAATTACCAGTTTCACAGTATCTGATTAAATATTTAGCTGGAACTAAGAATGTTTCTTAGTACTGCAGTAGTGAACATGTTGGGGTTCTCACAGGTATTTGTATTCTATCAGGTATTTTTATAAATCCTTGATTAATACAAAAATCTCCATAACTGAATCATGTTAGACCCCCATTTGCACACGCAGTTCTGTGTATAACATAATAAAATGTAAAAGTATTCTATTGTAAATGTATATGTAGAATTAAGACTTCTGTTGACCAATCTAGTCCAGAAATATACTAGTCCCAAAGATGCCAACTCCAGTTAAATTGAACTTGTGAACTTTTTCAGGATTAAAATATTCTGGGTTCTGCAAAACAGGTGTTTGCTGTACTTGACCCAGAATCTTGTTTCCTGTTTAGTGATTAAATTTAAAGCCTCGATGTATTCTTGTGATTTATTGGAACATATTTTCATTTTTTTGATTTGTTTCATGTCACAATGTTTTAGGTTAAACTAGATTTTAGGTTAAACTATGTACATGTCACATAGCATTAAGTTCATTTTTTTAATCTAAAACATATGGTTTTAAGTTATTTGGAATATAATATTTTTCTTATATGAAAATATGGCCATATAACTACTAGTATTTATTTTTTAGAATATCTGATGACATTTCATCCCTTTATGTTCATAAATGATAGATTACAGACCTATTAATTTTGGACAAGACAAACAAGTAATCTTCACATTTTGTAAAGTATATTTATACTCACAATCAACTGATCCTCATTTTATAACATATATATCTTTATCAATAAATATGCAAATTGTATTATGCCTTATATACAAAAAGTATGTACAATATATTTACAGCTGTTATAAAGAACTAATTGTTTTGTTGTTTTTGAAACTAACAAATAGAAGTCTTGAAAAATAAACTTGTAAAACAATGAAATAAAACTTTTACAAAAATGGAAAAAATCATGTACAACATGCAATGGAAAATCATTATACTATATATAGAATATACAAGGTAACTCAAAAAGGGAGCCCCAAATCCCTTGACTCTTGAATTAAACTTGTCAAATATCAATGATATCAATTTAATTTTTCAGGTACATTATTTGTATTTCACGTATGGCTGATAACTGTATTTTGCATGAGCATTTAACCATTTACCTTTAAGTCAGTCAATGGTAGGAATTTTCACAATATACATAAGAAATTACCTAAAAGCTTTACCTAAAAATCACGAGTCTTGAACTTTCAACTACAGAATGACATGAGGCATTAACATGCAAAATGTCACAACCTGCCATTTGTGACAGATACCAAACACCAACCACGGAACACTTTCCACAAAAAAGTATGAGACTATAACAATATGTCACTACTTCTGTGGTGACATCATAACCAGACAAGTGTAATACATGTTTTATAGAAAAAAAATATTTTGGTATTTAAGTTAATAATATGACTCTCCCAGCGACATCTATGTTATGCATCTAAAAACGTCTACAGCTGTAATAATCAGATCCAGTTTAGAATATCAAATATAGCAGAGTTTACATTCTAAGGTTCATTCACATTCTTCAGGTAACGTACTTTATCGTATGATCTGTAAAATGAAGCCCTCTGATTGGTCAGTTCTTGTGCTGTACCAATCTGTATTGCTACTGAGGTTGTCCCCGTTGATCATCTCTGTCGCAATACAGAAATACAGAAGCAATACAGAGGATCACACAATAAAAACGTTATTGAATGATTTGAAGTGCAATACAGGATATATTCTGCCTCGATATTTTGTATTGGCACTCGACTTTGTCTCGTTCCAATACAAAATTTCTCGAACAGAATATATCCTGTATTGCACTTCAAATCATTCATAGTATTTCAAATGTGGATTTACAGCTTTCTCATATCTCCTCAATATATTTTATACTTCTATACGCACTGCCCATCCCTTCACTTTTAAACTCCTTTAGAATTGTTCCGCATTGGAATATGTAGGCCTATTGCATCAATGCAATGCTATTGGTATTAGGTGTTCACCTCCTGTTTAACGTCCTATCTACCTAAACTTTTGGAGTTTCCCCTAAGGTCTGTTCAGTTGGGTGTGCAGTACTGTCATGACTAGAGTTGGATTGACTGGTAGTGTTACTAACACCATCCTCCATTGATCTTACTTGAGTTATATGTACCTCCTCTTGTACCAAACGCTCTTTTTCTAACTCCTTACGCTCTTCTTCCTCCTTAAATACAAACAGAATCTTGTCAGGGGATGTAGAATTTTGTCAGTGGATTTAGAATTTTCTTAGAGTATTCAGAATCTTGACAGGGGAGAGATATCTGACAAGGGAGATATCTGACAGGGGAGATAACTGACAGGGGAGATAACTGACATGGTTTTGTATTAAAGTACAACTAAACATTCATATTTGTGAAAAAAATAAGAAAATTGAATTACTAGTAATGTTAAATGTGAAATATGAATATGTGTTAATGTGAAATAAAGACATGTATAACCCACCTCTTCCTTGATTCGATGAAACTCATCTATTGCATACTGGTATTTAGGAGATGTGATGCCAAAGAACCAAGCAAGCTTTTCACCACAGAAGTCTGCAGCTGAAAAAATATTGTCAAAGATAAATTATCAGAATACACAATAGACAAGACAGGGTAAGAGAATGAATCAACACTTGAAAACAAATATTTAATCCTTTATCAATTTTTCCAAACAGTTTAAATTTATAAAATGTCCAGCTATTTTCCCCATTGATGAAATCAAGTAAAATGGAGAGGAGAAGATAAACACTAGATCTGTATATAATATTCCTTTTTAATAATCATCGAAGGTGAACACTGTGTCTACTTGTACAGTGTACATGGACATGAAGATGTAAAGAGGTCCCTCTAAAACAACTTTCATCCAGAATAAAAGAGAATCAGATCATAATTTACACATGTATTAATTATACATAAAATATATATCTCAGACATGTCTGCCAGCCATTCCTAAATTAGAATAAATAAAATAGATATCTCAATAATTGCTTTGTTCAACCTGTTTCATGAAATTCAAATACATGTTCAATATTTATCAATTATCAATTATCATTTGAAATCATTACCAGTATAAACTGTGAATAAAACCGTGTTTGCCATTTACTCACCAGCCAAAGATCTGAAGGCTCCTGCTACAGTCCAGTACCAAAACCATGGGCCCCAAGTTAATGATTTCTGCAACAGTACAAATAATAAAATTTGCATTCTTTTTAGATAACATAAATAGAAGATATCCTATGATTTATGAGTGATATGATTTTTATCCACGAATGGATATGATATCTGCACGAGCGAGAGAGTGCAGACATTAATATCCATGAGTGGATTGAAATCATATCACGAGTAAATCATATTAGGATGTTCTTTTTATTCCATAGTTAAAGTCATCATCAGAATCGTCGGAAATTAAGTGATTTAATTCGAATTTTCCAAACGATCTGGCAATATTAACACTTAGCCTCGTTTTGAGTTTTGAGTAGCAAAAATCCATAATTCATAGCATATGGTGCCGTATGTCATGACTTAAACACCGTATGCTATGGTTAAGTGAAAATTTGTCAAAAATATCATATTTTACCACTGATTACAAAAATACCGATTTATTTTGACATGTTATCCTATGAATATCATGCTAACTATGGAATAAATAGAGGATATCCTATGATTTATGAGTGATATGATTTTTATCCACGAATGGATATGATATCTGCACGAGCGAGCGTAGCGAGAGAGTGCAGATATCAATATCCATGAGTGGATTAAAATCATATCACGAGTAAATCATAGGATGTTCTTTTTATTCCATAGTTAAAGTCATCATCAGAATCGTCGGAAATTAAATTATTTAATTCGAATTTTCCAAACGATCCGGCGATGTTGACACTTAGCCTCGTTTTGAGTCTGAAGTAGCAAAAATCCATAAACCATCGCATACGGCGCCGTATGTCATGGCTAAAAAAATGTATGCTATGATTAAGTGAAAATTTGTCAAAAATATCATATTTTACCACTGATTACAAAAATACCGTTTTTTTTCACATGTTATCCTATGAATATCATGCTAACTATGGAATAATATTTAATTAACTATAGTGGAACCTGTATAAACACCTTTCTAATCCCAACACCTGTTAATGTGAAAACTTTTTCTTGGTCTCCCACATATTAAGAAGAAATCGAACTCCCATGCCATGCAGCCTCTTGGAATAGACACTGCAGTGCGTCAGTGGGCAGATGCAGAAATAACCAAAAAGACTAGTCTCGGTTTGGAGAACGAAATTCATCAGTCTACTGCATGTTACACCTGCTTTGGACAATTTTGACTTTTTTACATATTTTAGATTTAAATGTCCTCTTTTGAAAATCCATAATTTAATTTGACTGATATTTCTATTTTTTCATAATAAAATTATTAGCGCAGTACACTGATGAACTTCTTTCTCCAAATCAAGACTTGTCTTTTATTGAATCAGTCTATAACTACACGTTACGCCTGCTTCAGACAATTTTGATATTTTTACATCTTGTAGTTGTAGATTTAAATGTCCTCTTTTGAATATTCATAATTCATTTTGTAATTTAATTTGGGTGATATTTCTATATTTTTCATAAAAAAATTATTAGCCAAGGAGATTGTTCTCCAAACCGAGACTTGTCCTTTGGTGAAAATAGTACCTTGTTTTCCCCATACCCTGTAGATTTATTCAATTTTGCTATCATTATTTTGTCAAAATATTCATAACTTACTGGATCCACTTGTGGCTGATCCACCTGATCTTCGCCCTCCTCTTCATCTGTAGAATACTCCTCTAGAATACCATCACTATAATTGAATACAGAAAATGGTTAATTGCAGAGTTTTGTGAATTATAGTTTTATGACAGGATATTAGTGATATTTCACACATAGCTACGCAAGGTGTGTCCAATTCTAGCCAATCAGAACATGTTATTTCATATAACTGCATTCAATTATATAACCAACGATCCAACCAATTTGAAGATTCTGATGAAACTAATGAACCAGCTCCAAGCAAGTCTACTGGTTCAGTCTATTTCTAAGAAATTAGGGGAGTTTGGTAAATTTAAGTTCATGGAAATCGTCTTCCTGGAGATAAAACAATCCATCGAAAAGTTTCCAATCTGAACACATTGAGAAGGTCAAGAGTAAGTCCCTTAATTGTAACCAAAAATTACCTGAAACCTACACAAATGTTACAAAAATTGGAGGCTATAACAATACAGGCCCATCCGAATGATTTCCCAATGGGCTGGTGACTTGCATATGCCCCTACCCAAAGCTTTGCCAGCACAGAGTGGTCGCCCCCAACACCCCTCTCCCCCTCTTCAGACAGGCTTGCAATATGGCTATGACATTTAAACCTTGTTACACCCCAGTATATAGAGAATTAATATAGCCTAGCAGTCTATTATTAAGAGTCTCTACACCAAAAGACAAAACATGTGAATATTACTATCTTAAGAAGCATTACAAAACAATGGTCAGTGATCTCCCCAAAGAAGGTCTTCAATACTGTAGTTGCAAAACTCACATTTTTACAAAATTGGTCAAATTATGCCACTTCTTCATGATTTTTAAGAACATTTTCAAATGAGTAAAAATGTGTTTTGGGTGCTTGTCATAGCTCAAGTATGAAACTTAGAACAGAATCCACTTGTTACAATGATGAGATCACTGATAATGTGTTATAGCCAATGTCTTATGTTTTCAAAACATTACACCTGTTCTTGGAAGATTCCCTATTAATAAAAACATTCTTACCCCCTTCTTGGTAAATGCAAAATATAAAATGGAATTCAGGCTATAAAATAAAGTGTTATAATCTAAACTTTGAAATTACTTCAGTATACATCTCATTTTATACAGAGAACCACACAAAAGACACATGTAAGATACTTACTAATACACAATCATAGATGGTGTGATTTGATCTCAAAACTATAGAGATACAGCATAAACCCAGGTAAAGTTTGGTACCCTTAGGTAGCCTGACTATTCCTTAGATACATATGATCCAAATTATGCTAGTAGGTAGTAGTTGGTAATATACTTGAAGTAAAACTAGAATGGTTCTCGATAGCAGTTGCTCATCATGTCTAAATAACAATTACAGAAGGTCTATACTACAAGACGATGCCTTTTAGACTGGCAGATAAATCAACAAAAATGTACTACTTAAATTTTGTTTACCTAAAATGCAATATTCTCCGAGGTTGTTTCTTTTTTCTTTTACCATCAGCTGTAAGCTCTTCAAGGGGGATGTTTGTAAACTCGTTCTGATCACCATTCTGTAACCAAAAGTGTATTTTATATTTTAACTATTTTACTTCTTTAAGTCCACTAACCACTGATGGACATTGAAGCGTATATTTTGAACTAAGCATGGTATTTTAAAGAAGGCTAAAAAATCACAAAATCATAAAAGTTTAAACAAAAAATTACAAAATCATAAAATGTTGCACAAAAAGTAAGAAAATCCTCCACACAAAAAACTATGTAGCATATGCCTATTATTATATGGATAACATAAATTGTTGACAATTTAATAAGTTGTCCATAAACACACGCATATTTTCACTGACCAAATTCATTTATTACATCCAATGATATAAGAAATGAAAAGCTTGTTCCATAAGGGTCCATACCAACTTTTGTCAAAAATTAGATTGTGTAAGTAAAAACTTGGCCACAATATCCCCAAGGGTCCACATTTTAGTACATTTATTTTAATATAAGCCTACATTAATACTTTCTGGTCTATTAAACCTGACACTGCTGGCCAAAATCTCTAGAATCAGCTTTGGCGGTGTATCGATTAATCATGATCGTTGCATACATGTACATGTATGTCGATCATTTTGCTGTTGTTAGTGCATGAGAGTATTGTGAAAGCCCATGACCAGGATAGTCTTATCAGCTTATATCCAATAGACTGAATTTCTTGAGAATTCAGTTGGGTTACATCAACCTTAAGTGTTCTGTTACGTTATATTTCGAATAACACTAAGAGATATATTGGCTGACTTTGTCCAGTTTATTTCAATATGGCGTAAGCCCCGATCATGACGTAATACAAAATAAGTATGGCTTGCCAGCCCAACAATACAATCAGACAATTACATGACATCTCCCTTTTTTCTTTTTTGAAGTATTTTATGAGTCTATGTTTAAATGTTCAAAAGTGTCTACAATTTTGAGAGTCTTCATCTGTAGATGTATATAGCAGGGTATAAAGTCAATATTCACTGCTTATGAGTCCATGTCTCAAACCTGTATTCACCCTGTGCACTTATCATGTTGAATACGGTAGTAGAAAATACTGTATGCTGATTTTGTTTTTCTTATACACATCTCTAACAAAAGATTGTCTTACATATAATCAATACAAATGTTTAAAATAAAACATGCATTATAAAACGTAATCCACACCAATCTGTGCTGTTTGAACATTTTATAAAGATCATTATCTAAACAAACGTTAACTACGGTATGTGTACATTATTATGAGCTTTAGTCATTTAATGTCTAAATGTACACTACTGTCTTTTGAGTCTTGACAGTTTATGTGCATGAAAAGTATTATTTCAAGTTACATAGTCTTTCAGCCATTTTGGCTGATTTACAATCCTCTTTGATTTCCTTAATGGAGAACTAGAACTTGGTTCAGTGATAATAGAGCTATGAGAGACTGGTGTAGTATTACTAGTAAGTGGAACATTATTAGTATTTTGACCACCACCATCTATCCCTCCCTCCTTGGGATGTTTACTCGAGAAAAACACCATTGGTTTAAGCATTTTAGAACCCCGTTCAGGAGTTGGAGTAGGATCATGGCCTGTTGGCATCAAATGTCTACGATTTCTCCTGAACAAAGTTCCACTGTCACTTTTGATAATGTATGACCTAGGAGTGTGAGCTTGATTGAGAACCTTATATGGTTTACTCCATGCCTTTTCCTGATCAAGCTTCACTCTCACAGACTGTCCAGGGGACAGTTTCTCAAGTTTTCTTGCACCATGAGATCTGTTAAAATGTTTGGCATACAGTGATTTTGCTTTAGCATCATTGTTTTGAACTTCCTGTTTATCAGGCCAATTTGGGTTTAGATTCTCAGGCGAAACTGGCAGTTTAGTTCTGATTTGTCTACCATAGAGTAATTGACTTGGCGTTTTACCTGTAGAACTGACTGGAGTGGCCCGATAATTCATAAGGGAGCTTAAGGGGTCTTCTGATTTGAGAATACGTTTGGCAGTTTGGACGGCTCTTTCTGCGAGACCGTTACTTTGACTGTATCTGGGACTTGATGTTACATGTTTAAAATCAAACTCTTTTGCGAAATCTGCAAATTGTTTTGAGCTAAACTGTGGTCCATTATCTGATACTAACACTTCAGGGATACCATTCCTGGCAAATATCTTTTTGAGTTTGTTTTTGATTTGAGTTGTTGTGACACTACCCCTAACATGAGCAATTTCTAGATACCGGGAATAGTAATCAACTGTGACTAAATATTGCTTCTTGAAGCATTCACATAAATCAGTTGCTAATTGTTGCCAGGGGCGATCTGGTAATTTTGTTGGAATTAATGGTTCACTTCTCTGTTTAGGTTTCAAAATTTGGCAGTGCTTACATTTGGCCACCAATTCTTTGATTTGTGATGTAAGCCCTGGCCACCATACTGTCGCATTAGCGCGTTCACGGCATTTGTGAATTCCGAAGTGACCCTCATGAATTTGATCAAGAATATTATTGCGACATGCAGCCGGTATAGTGATACGGTTACCATACATAAGTATGTCATTGACAACACTCAAGGATTCTCTACAATCATAGTATCGCTTGGCAACTTCTTTCACGTCTTTGTAATATTCCGGCCAACCATGAAGAACATAATTCATGACTGTTGAGATTTCGGGATCAATCTGTGACAAGTCACGAATATTCTCAAGACGCGACTTCGCGACTGGTAGGTTATCATATATGAAACTCTCATATTCCGTCACACTTTCTACAGTGTTTGATTCCATGCTACTAAGCGGTTTTCTAGACAAAGTGTCTGCTATGACTAATGTCTTTCCGGGTCTGTATTCAGCGATACAATTAAACCTCATGAGACGAATTAGCATTCTCTGGCATCGCACCGGTGTTTGATCAAGATCCTTTTGATTTATAATTGGCACCAGAGGTTTGTGATCAGTCACATATACAAATGATTCTAGTCCGACCAAATACTGACTGAATTTTTCCATTGACCACACCCCTGCCAAAAGTTCCTTTTCAATTTGAGCATAGCGGCGTTCGGCATCAGTTAATGAACGAGAACAGTAATGAACAGGAAACCAATCTGTTCCATGCTGTTGCTCTAAGACACCGCCTAACCCGTAACAGCTACTGTCAGCACTAACACGCGATGGCTTATTGATGTCGTAGTATTTTAGAACAGGCTTACTACTTACCTTCTGTTTCACTGTTTCAAAGGCATCCATTTGTGCTTTTCCCCATGTCCAAATTGTGTCTTTTCTCAAAAGTTCATTCAATGGGTGAAGCATTGTAGATAAGTTTGGTATAAACCTACCTATCCAATTTATCATGCCTAAGAATCGTCGTAATTCTTCAACATTTTCAGGAATTTCCATTTCCACTATCGCGGCGACTTTAGCTGGGTCTGGCGAGACTCCATTAGCGCTAATTTTATGCCCTAAAAACACGAGCTCAGGCTTCCGGTAATGACACTTCGCCTTGTTGAGAACTAGACCGGACTGTTTGATTCTCTGTAAGACTTGTTTGAGATTTTTATCATGATCTTCTACATTCTTACCATGAACGATAATATCATCCATGAATACTGCTACTCCAGAACAATTTTGCAAAATGCGCGACATTTCTCTTTGAAAGATTTCTGGAGCAAGCGATATGCCTTGTGGCATTTTCTTGTATACATAACGACCGAAGGGTGTTATAAACGTTGTTAAACGCTGACTTACCTCGCTAAGTGGCACTTGATGAAAACCTCCTGTGGCGTCGAGGGTTGAAAAGACAGAACTTCCCGAAAGTTTCTGTAATATACAGTCAATGGTTGGTAAGACAAATCTCTCGCGCTTAACGGATTTATTAAGTTTTCTAAAGTCAACCGTCACGCGAATTTTTCCTGATTTTGAAACTACCGGGACCATGGGTGAACACCACTCAGTAGGCTCAGTTATCTTGGCAATAACACCATTGGATTCCATTGATTCGAGTTTTTCTTGTAATGGTTTCATTATAGGAAATGGAACGCGCCTAGGTACCACAACAGCATATGGTTCAGCATCTTGCTTCAACTCAATTTTGACAGGCTCACATTTCATTGTACCCACTTCCCCATACAATTCATTATCATTTATGGGGTCTTTTACATGACCTGGCATTTCAGAAGTATTGTTACTAGGGGGCATTGGAATTTTATTTCTATGGTTACCAGGATCAGAACCATTTTTACCTGCCTCGCTCTGAGAGGTCTGAGTTACAACATGTACATTTTTAGTAACTAGATTCAACATTTTAGCAGATCTGCGACACAATAAGTTATCACACTTTGGCCCATTTAATACAAATATTCTCATTGAGAATTTGGTACCATCAAGATTGCTATTTGTTATAAAGTAACCTCTTGTATCTATTACCCCACCTACTGACTTCAGTGGAGGACCATCATGCCTTTGTAACCTAGGTTTTGGTGTAAGGCATTCATATGCTTTGTTACTCATAACATTTACATCAGCGCCTGTGTCGATCTTGAAACTCATCAATTTACCACAAATGGGTAAGGTCACACGCCATGGTGGCTCTGTGTGCCTATCTACAATCAGTGACTTGGCAGAATCAACCAAATGCACAAGCTCACCTACATGAAACTCAGTAGTGTCAAGATCGGCATCAGCACATTCATCATAACATTCATGTACAACTCTTTTATCAACAGATTTCTTATTTGATTTACACACACTTGAGAAATGATTTAATTTCTTGCAATTATGACAGGTTTTCCCTTTAGCAGGGCATTTATCATTTCTGTGAATGTAGCCACATCTGTCACACTTGTGTTTGTCTGCTTTGTGTTGTGCCTGGTCTTGTTTTCTGTAGTTTTGTCGTGTAGCTCTCTGTTGCGGGGGTCGATTACGAACAAAATCAACGTTACTTGTATCAGTAGGTCTCCCTTCAGCTTGAGACTGTGATATTATAAGTTCATGACTACGAACTAGTTCAATAGTTTTCTCTAGAGTGAGATCACACGTCATGGCAAGTGTCTGGACTCGCTCTGACAAGTCTCTGTCTTTGATGGAAACGATGATCTTATCGCGAATCATTTCGTTTCTGTCAACGAATGAACAATGTTGACTCAGTTTATACAAATCTCGGATATATTCCTCCATTGTTTCTGACTCTCCCAGTTGTCTAAGGTTGAAGACCCTTCGTTCATGAATAATGTTTATCTTTGGCACAAAATAGTTATCAAATTTGCCCAAAACGGCATCAAAATTGTACCTGTTGTCTGGCGGATCAAGTATTTGGCCATCTTCAGCAACTGGTAAGGGCTCAAACGTAAACTGTTTGTATATGTCCTCTGCGGATTGGCCCATAATATATATAAGTTGACTGACTTGTGTAATATCATCCTCTTTGTTAAGTTTTGTAGCTAGCCTAAACCTCAGGAACCTTTCTCTCCAAGCAATCCACTCATTGGGTTTATCAAAGTTAAAAGGGTTTGGAGGCTGTATCTTGGCCATTATAATAATCCAAAGATGACAATATAATCACGATAGTTAATACACAAGAGTAGAAGTACAGTTCACAAGTTTAAATATCAGTTGGACTCAAATTCTTACTGTAGTACAGCAGCAATGACGCAATCCATGTCATTTGCATATCTCCGCGAAGCAATGGCGTAATCCGTGTCGTGTGCACATATCAGCAAAGCAATGATGTAATCCGTGTCGTGCGCAAAATGTCATGCTCGAAATTTGCACAAAATTTCACCGGCAATCAAAGTTAAACACCAAAATACCTCTAATCTGGTCACTTTCAGACAAGTTTTACATGTCCTACTTTTTCTCTGTGGTTTTATATCCCCGTAGGCTCGCATCCAACGTTTGACACCATGTTCTGTTACGTTATATTTCGAATAACACTAAGAGATATATTGGCTGACTTTGTCCAGTTTATTTCAATATGGCGTAAGCCCCGATCATGACGTAATACAAAATAAGTATGGCTTGCCAGCCCAACAATACAATCAGACAATTACATGACATTAAGATTAGGGATCTTTCATAGAGATCCAAAGATCCCTTGAACAACAAATGAATTCAAATGGATTAAAAAAGTGACTTTTTAAAAAAAACATAATTGAGTCTTTATTCGGGAATAAAACATTGATCTCGTGTTGTATTTCTAAAAACATCTTGTTGAAGTTTTCCTTATTTGACATACCTGCCCTACTAAGTGTGACATATCGACGTCATTTGGAGAAATAGTGGAAGAAGTTCTATTTTCATATTTTGCAGACGCCATATTGTTTTGATGATTCAACCCGGAAGTAATTTTTCATAATCATTACAAATATGACTTTATTAGACTTCAAAATGAAGATAAAATTATAAAAATGCGCGCTGTATATATATGATAAAATAGACGTAAGTAAAATAAGAGAAAAATACATTTATAAACATCTCGCGCTAAACGAGATCTCGTTTTCAACATGGAGGACACCGGGTTAAATCTTTTTGAAAAATACAGATATTATTGAATTAATGATGGCCACGCGGCCCAGGCTAATATTTATAGCATTGATAGTATGTGCCATACTATTTTGGACATTATTAGGCATATTTGATTTCATCAAGGTGGAAATCGACCGAAATATAGATGGTCATGTGCGTAGTAATTCTCCTCCGTTTCCAGACGACAGATTTCATCACTTATTTTGGGTTGTCCAGGTGAGCTTCAATTGATTTAGCACTATGTATTGCTTGATTCGACATATTAGTTAAACAAATCGAATCATTTACAAAAAGCATTTACTTTTGTATTCTCTCTGCAGATAGATCTACAGTCAAATTTTTTATTCTGTCAATCAGTTCATATGGTTAGAATAAGGAAAGAATGTGATGTAACCACGTGTCTACTTACTAGCTTGTTCTATGTCATCCATCGGACTAGGTTACATCGTGGAACGCAGCCAAACACGACAATGAAGCCAGTATTCTGTACTGGATAAAGCATAAGAATGAGATTTTATAAGAAATAATATACCGAAGGCCGAAGGCCTGAGGTTATTATTTCTTATCAAATCGAATTCGAATGCTTTATCTTACTTAAATCATACACATTCTTATTACAGGTAAATGGTATATTGCAGGTAAATGGTCAATGATCTAATCTGGAAAATTTTATTTCTTTTGTGTTGACTATTCAAACTGTGAATTTTGCAAACTCAAATCAGGCTCACAATGACCCTGGCTCTTATTGGTTAAAATTTGTTGTTATATAGCCAATTAATTGTAACAACAAAAGGAGTTGGTTGCATTTACCTCATGAGTGTGAGTTGATGTAAGTGACTGAGTGGGCTATAATTAGTCTAGCTGTCAGTGCACTACAGGTGACTGTCCAGTCCAGAACATTGAATTTGAATACAGCAGAATATTTGTAAGTAAGATAAGATCAATGATGTAGATAATTGATAAATTGTTTTATTCTAAAGAATGCACAGTAACAAGAGAAGGGTACATGTATTTTTGTATATTGTTTTTATGGAATGAAAACTATCAAAAACTGTCAATGGTCATTTATGTCTCACTTGTTTTTGATAGCTTGCCAAGTGTACATTCTTTAAAAACAATAGAAAAATAATGCACTTTCCTTTTGATAAAACCATACATTCTTAAAAATAAACCACAGCAAATTCTATTGTGTTGCTACCCAAGTGGGATTTAAGAGGTTATAAAATCTAAATCTAAATAATTTCCCATTTGCAGCCCCTTGGAGATTTCCGGAATTGAACAAAGTAGCGAACGTTCCGATCTTTCAACTTTAGTTCGTTGTTTTTTCACCACCTTATGTGTACTGTTTTCATTTAGGAGGCGGTCTTATTTGAATGCATCATTACAGGTCTTTATGAATCAATAGATCAATAAACAGCTCTAAAAATACAATTTAGCAGTTTCTTTCATTGCGTACTGCGCATGTTAGGCACGAAAACAATTTAGCAGTTTCGTTCGTTGCGTAATTGGGCCTTCTATAATCAGTAGCAAATGCTCGGAAAACATTTTCCAAAATATTTACTTCCGATTTCCTTGAAGACATGATTGGGTGACACGTCATTGACACGTGATAAAGTCACATGATCGATACAGTAACTAGTCACGTGATCAGATCATCAGACATGTGTCACGTGTCAGTCACGTGAGCTTGCAAAATGGACGATCCAAATTTCCAAAAATTCGGCTAAGATCAAGATAGATATGCTGTTGCCTTCAGCGTCCTGTTCGGCTGCGTTCCACGATGTAACCTAGTCCGATAGATGACATAGAACAAGCCGGTAAGTAGACACGTGGTTACATCACATTCTTTCCTTATTCTAACCATATGAACTGATTGACAGAATAAAAAATTTGATTGTAGTCAGCTTTTTAATTATCAAGGGTGGAGGTAGGGGGGTAAACTATATATCCAACAGTCTGATTCAAAATTCTATTTAGTATTTTGAATTCAAAAAACAAGCAATCAAATGACCATATTGCAACAGTTATGAAAAAATAGAAACATATGTACAGTGGGGATCATAAAGAATTGCAAAAGCTATGAAAATTACATGCTGTCGCACATGTAATGAATTCTTACCTTAGTGTATTCAGTGCTCTATTTTCTCCGTCTTAGTAAGTCCAAATATAGTGGAATTTGTGTCCCTAATGACAAATAAGAACTTCAAAAGTTGAATTGGATATTCACATGTTATGCCGACTCTTCAAATGTTGAGGTGATTTTGTCGGCCGATTGCGCCGGAACGGAGGATTGGCTCCCAGAATGCAACATGACACGTGCCAGCTTTCAAAATGCTGTTCCACCATTTTGAAACCTGTCATGAGAAAATACGGTTAACTGATGTTGCATTCTGGGAGTCAACCGTCCTTGGATAACAAACATGACGATTCATGAAAACATTCATTCGATTTGGTAGGGATTTATCCATTATTTGCAGGTATGAAGCTTTGGATTCATTTATTGTGCTACTTTAGTGAACGGGAATTATTTTTCTACCGCTTGGGAGAGTTTGAGACATGAAACTTGGAAATAAGCTCATTGTGACAACTTGTGAACGTTGAGTTTTATTTTTGTCCCCCACTCTACTGCCCTGTCAACCTTAGTCTATATCCAATATACTGAATTTCCTGAGAATTCAGTCTATTGATCATTATGTCTCTCCTGTGGGAAAAAACAGGAAATTTCCTGCACACAATTATCAATTTTAGGAAACTTCACTTCCAAAAAATAAGCATTATAACAATTCAATTAAGTAGTAAGGTACAATTAAATGCTATAAAAATTAACACAGCATATTGTCAAATGGAAATAAAGCTAGGAGAAGTAACAAATATGCAAATTAATTTACCCAGTCGGCCATTTTGAATGGCACTTCCTATGTAAACAAATAATTTTCGATCCCATATTTTAAATAGTTTTTCAGACTCTCTCCTGTGGGAAAAAACAGGAAATTTCCTGCACACAATTATCAATTTTAGGAAACTTCACTTCCAAAAAATAAGCATTATAACAATTCAATTAAGTAGTAAGGTACAATTAAATGCTATAAAAATTAACACAGCATATTGTCAAATGGAAATAAAGCTAGGAGAAGTAACAAATATGCAAATTAATTTACCCAGTCGGCCATTTTGAATGGCACTTCCTATGTAAACAAATAATTTTCGATCCCATATTTTAAATAGTTTTTCAGACTAGAGGATATAGTCTACTGTCAACCCTCACGCATTAGGCTTGATTGTCACGCATTTGCTGGAAAAATAGAAATCACGCATCAATTTAGCGTGTATGATCAAATATCACGCAAATCACGTATTTTGTTGATATTTTTAAAAATCGTTTTTTGTGAAATGCCGATACTGTAAAAAACCGAACGGCGAAAAAAGCGAACGCATTCCATTCGGTCTTTGCACGCGATTGCTGTTTATGTCACGCATTTGGTACAAAATATGTGTGTATATCACGCATTTGTTTTGAAAATATTTACACCTACCCCCCCCTGGAAAATTTTTTTAGGTGTCCAAAATCTGCCAGGTCTTCACTGAAGCTGTCCAAAGTTTGAAGGAAAGTGTTCAACATTTGGAATTCACTCATGTTAGATGGTCCCAAGTTGACAGCCCTGTATGTACTAGGCATGCCCGTAGCTAGCTTTTGATCCATCATACCATAGACTACATTCATTAAACAATGTTTCAGATATCTGATATTCATGTCAGCAGATTTCACGATCCCAAACGAGTACCAGATTTTACAAGATTATTAGAAGAAGATCTGAAAGTGATTGATCCTCATTTGGTGCTTGCCACAGGTAAGTAAAAGGTGAAGAAATGCCATGACTTTATTACATAATACTGTCACGAATTGGGTAATAGAGTTTTCTCAACAGTTCTGATTAAGTATATATAACTTATATTAAGATGTTGTATTCACACATATCTAGGCAAGATTTGTCCACTTCCAGCCAATCAGAACACGCTATTTCACGTAACTGCATTCCGTTATATAACCAATAACAAACTGAAGGTCACTAGTTAAATGGTTGTCATGGTGATGACTAGACTCTTCAAATTGAAATTGATACTTTGCCAGCTTTACCCTTGCAAAAAGTGTCATTGAAAATGTGTTGTTTTATTGATTTCATATCTTTTAGATGATTTTGTAGAAAATATTTTGCAATGTGTGAAAATAATCAGAAAATAATAATAATCAGAAAATTTTTGATTAACACTCGGGGCTCTGCATCTCTCGCAAATTTTGAAAAGCAAAACCTTCAAGGAATGGCCATTCCACATTGCAGGGCTTAAAGTCCAGTCTTGAGTCCAGGGCTCAAATTCTTAATTCCACGCCCAGTGATCGTGAAAATGGGACGGAGGGGGGAGCAAGCAATTTCTGGTAGAAAAATGAACAAATCTGCAAAAATTATTTTTTCAAGAAAAGGTTTATGATTTAATTGCTAAACGAATAGGCGCATGGTATGGTAAAACATGTCACCTATTCTACGAATTTTTTTTAGCTGATTCTCTTCTTAGGTATAAGATCTATTAAAAAAGGTGCAATGCCACCAACGTGCAAAAGTCAATGTTTTTGCTTTAAATCAAGCATCAACGGTCTACACAACCTGCAATAAATATTTGTAAGTGACATTATCATCATAAAATTAATGACCTTAATGACTTTACAAAATACATTTCTATACGTTGTATAAAAAATAATCGAAAATAATTAAAATGGGCCGGAGGGGGGAGGGGACGGAGGGGGGGGAGCAAAATGTCTATACGACATGATGAGAGATGTTACTTCACTTTATATCCAAATTTTCCCATTTTCTCCTCAATTACAATGGGTTAGGAATTGATAACAAGTTGTATTTGTAGTTAGATTTATTTAGGATTATCAAAATCTTGGAGGAGAGCGTTTATCTTTTTATGTGTATAATAGTTTTTATTTTTTGAAGACTTATCATAAAAATGTAGACATCGCATCATATTTCTATTTGGACATGCAAGTTTTCGAGTAAGCAGTTACTAAAGTTGTTTCATTATTAACCTCGCTACCAGATATCTAGTATATGTTAATATTTTTGATTATGTTGGTCTTCAGCAGATGTAGAATTTAGACTAAATAATCTGTCAGGAAGTTTCCCAATTAGTGTACCCAATCATACCATTGGCACATCGCCTATTACGCCAAATACTGTACTGTACTTTGCATATACGAGGGGTGATCCAAAAGTCTTGGACGCCCTGCTCTAACTTTGCGATTTTCTAATATAATTACATGAAACTTTCAGATAATAAGGATCAACATCTTAACAACTTTGTGTGTAAGTTTCAACAGAAAATAATATAATTTAGCTACTTTTCTAAATAGTTTTTGATACCGGGTCCCTGCCACCCGGAACGGTATCTAAATATAGCAAATCACGTCACAGCTGTTTTAATATGGCAAATACTTGAAGTGCAGATGCACAACCTAACACCAGTCATGATATGAGAGAATTTCCGATTTTCAGTCTGAGTGTCATCTGCTATCATCATCTTCACATATTAAAACCTACTTTTCATCATATTTTCCTTGAATTTGAACACATTATTCATACCGCTTTACCATGGAATGAAAGTCATTTATGAAACCGCCATTGCTTATGTGATACAAATGCTGCTGGAGTGCCACTCTAAACCTCATCCAATGAGTAAAAAATATTTTCTTTCAACCCTCCTTTCAACTAGGAGAAAAAGAAGAAAATCACATGGAGCCATATCTAGACTGTATCGTGCATATGGTCAATAATAGTGAAAATATAATGTAGTATTCTTTGTTCCACTTTGATTTCTTTCATGTTCTGACTTTCAGCAGCCATCTTGGAGAAAGAATGAGGGTTGATTTTCTGATGACAATTTTTTAGAACTTGACATATACGGCCATTGTTATATGTGATATTATGATAAAAACACAATTAATTGGTTGCCTGATAACAAAGAGAGTAAACTAATATGGTTTAACATTCAAAATTTAAGGAAAGATAGTGGTCAAGACTTGCAAACCGAGTCAAATAGCGGCAACATTTAAGGCTAAAAGTTGCCATGTGCGAATACCGTTCCGGGTGGCAGGGTCACTATATTAATAACTATTGAGAAAACTACATAAAATATATCATTTCACCATGAAATTAATACACGAAGTAGTTAGGTTGTTGGTCTGTATTATTGGAAAGTTTAAAGTTATTTTATCAAAAACCAACAAAATTAGAGCAGGGCGTCCAAGACTTTTGGATCACCCCCCGTATTTTCTCACATTAAGTGTAATATATGTATTTATTATGCAATATGCATCTCACATTTAGTGCAATATATGTATTTATTGTAACATTTGTCCTTGACCATATGCATTTTGCAATTCACATTTAGTGCAATATATGTATTTATTGTAACACTTGTCTTCGACCATATGCATATGCAATTCACATTTAGTGTAATATATGTATTTATTGTAATATTTGACCATATGCAACATGTTACTCACATTAAGTGTAATATAAGTTAAAGTTGCCCTGTTTGGTGACCTAGGCTGGAAGCCCATAGAAACATTGTTGGAAAAGAGCATGATAAATTACTATATTTACCTGAAGTCCCTTAACAAAGACAACTTACATGCAAGGTTACTTAACGACATGGAAATAAGAGCCCAGAAGGGTAAGCAAATGGGTTGGGATTTCATTGGTAGTGTCTATAGAATCCTTAACAAATATGATCTAGATTTTAATACTGATTTTAGTGATCTAAAACAGATGTTTGAATGTAATATGTCTGATAAGCTGAAAAGCGATTTTAGTGACAGTGTTAATAATATGACTAGTCTTAAAACCTATGTACATTTAAAGAACAGATATGGCAAGGAGGAATACCTTCGAACATTCTCGAATGACTTCCTAGGATGCAAATATAAATTCCTTGCAAGGAGTGGTAGATTCAAATTAAGATCTGAAACCTGTAAATGGAGAAATCTGAGTAATGATCCACTGGACGATAAATGCACATATTGTAACTTGAATAGCGTAGAAGATATGACACACAGACTCTTAATATGTCCCCATTTTAACGATTACCGTATACTATTTTATAACTCAATCACTTATATCGATCCAAATATATGTACTCTGTTTTTTGCTTTAACAATTGAACAGAAAATTGTTTGGATTTTGGGAGATGGAGCAATGATTGGAGGACATGACTTTTTTTGTAAATTTGATAAAGTGTCAAAGAATTTTTTAAAACAGATTTATAGTCATAACTTTTAAAGTAAAGATGTAACCATTTTAATGGATATTTTACCTGGATGCACCTAATTTTAGTGTGCCACTGTTGTAAAAGTGTAATTCCAAATAAATAAATAAAAAAAAAAAAAAAAAAAAATATATGTATTTATTATGCAATATGCATCTCACATATATGTATTTATATGCAATATATGTATTTATTGTAACATTTGTCCTCGACCATATGCATTTTGCAATTCACATTTAGTGCAATATATGTATTTACTGAAACACTTGTCTTCGACCATATGCATTTTGCAATTCACATTTAGTGCAATATATGTATTTATTGTAATATTTGACCAAATGGGTGACACTATATATATATAAAGTATCAAGTAACATCTCATATCATATCTTATAGACATATTGCTGCCCCCCCTCCGTCCCCTCCCCCCTCCGTCCCATTTTAATTATTTTCGATTATTTTTTATACAACGTATGGAAACATATTTTGTAAAGTCATTAAGGTCATTAATTTTATGATGATAATGTCACTTACAAATATTTATTGCAGGTTGTGTAGACCGTTGATGCTTGATTTAAAGCAAAAACATTGACTTTTGCACGTTGGTGGCGTTGCGCCTTTTTTAATAGATCTTATACCTAAGAAGAGAATCAGCTAAAAAAATTCGTAGAATACGTGACATATTTTACCATACCGTGCGCCTATTCGTTTAGCAATTAAATCATAAACCTTTTCTTGAAAAATAATTTTTGCAGATTTATTCATTTTTCTACCAGAAATTGCTTGCTCCCCCCTCCATCCCATTTTCACGATCACCGGGCGTGAATTCTTGCAACATAGATAAAAGTAAAACCAGTTTCTACGTAAGCCAAATCTGACTGAGACTGCATGGCCTACTGGTTAAGATTAGCATATATGTGTATATAAAGGGGTTTTAGCATGAGAGGGTAATAGATGAGACTAAAGAATTACATTGAAATGTGTTTGAAAGTACTTTTTTTACTTTTACATTAGTCTAGCTACAAGTCCTTGTGAGCCCCCCCCCCCCCCACTACACACCTTCCCTGTATGAGAAGTCAAGAAGTGGGAGCACTGGGAGGTGGGAAACATGGGCTTGTAGCTAGACTAACTTTACATGTTCAGTTCATGTAAGGAGGTTTGGTTTAATTGATCTCAATGTGAATTTTGAAACAACTTCAGGAGATCTCACTGATGCCAAGAGTCTAGATGGGATAGGCTCCACACAGTACAAAGATGAATGGCAGCAGTATAGAGATGCCTTACAAAAATCTGGGGTCCTTAAGTGGACTAAATGGCTAGATGTCAGAGGAAATCATGGTGAGAAACTGAATGTGGCTGTACACAATGATATTCTTGTGCTTTGTTGGGCAATATACATAGAATTATATTTAAAAAAAACTTGCAATTAAAGATATGCCCTAGTTATGCCATTCGCATTAGAAGTACACATTTTGTAAGATTTTGGATTTATCTAAACATTAGTCTATACAATGTACTTTATTATACTTTATGATACTATACTACACAACACTACATTCCATTCCACTGTTGCATCTCCATGATTTCAGTTTTATTGACTTTACAGTATTTGGTATGATTTGGTTTCAGATGCATTTAATGTAGCGGAATTGAAAAGTGATTCAAATATGTTCAGGTATGTTTGAAAATGATTTAAATTATTTTCCAAGCATTGAAACAAATGCGTACACTAAGTTGAAAATGAAGAATGTTGAAAATCTGATATTTTAACCTGATGTTCCATAAAAATCTTTCACTCTGTTTTTAAAATGCATTGGAGGAACACTACAGAATGGTTTTAATTTAATATTTTAACAAGCATTACTTATAATTGTTGTAATCTTGATGTCATGTTACATGTGATTTGTTAAACACAGAATTCTAAAATCCACCACTGCAATCGCAAATACATACACACAAGTATGAAATATAGATGGCATACTAGTTAGCTCCACCCCTCCAATTATAATATAAATATGAAATTACGAAGTTCATGATCTCTGTTTTACTTTTTAGAACACATTCAGTGAAGGGCCGTGAAGAGCAATACAACTATATAGAAAATGTGCATATAGATGGCAGCACTTACAGCTTTGTTGCCATGGATGCATGCCCAAAGCCTGGACCAAAAAGACCTTTCAACTTCTTTGGAGTCTTATCAAATGTAAGTTTGAGGCTACCACTTCCTTAAAGTTCTATATCCATGGCTATGGGTCCCTTTACTGGTCATTTAAATGGCATAACTTAAATATTTGAACCTGCAGTTAGTAAGTCCTGCAATTTCGCCCACTACGTAAAGTATGTCTGAATTTCTCAGATATCACTTATGCTGTACATATAGAAACAGAGAATTGATGAATTACAGTAAGGAGTTTTGATTTGACATATATGCGTTTTCATATATATGAAATCAATAACTGGTGTATGTAAAACTCCATGTATTATATTGATATTATAAATTACTTTGTAGGAATCTCTGACAGAATTAGAGGAACTATCCAGACAGACTAAGAACAGCAACATGACAATCTGGTTTGGTCATTACCCCACATCAGTCATTGTTAGTCCATACCCAGGTGTTCGCCACTTTATGAGGTAACATATTGCTTCTATTTTCAAATTGAACCTCTAAAGTTAGTTGTATTGAAGCAGTTCAAACTAGTTTTTTTTTCTTTTTCAAATATAGTTTATTCCAATTTAGGTTTTTACGATACAGAAATACAATGATACAATTAATTACAATAATGTATAATGAGTTATGTTTTAATCATTTTCCATTTGTTTTTAAAAAATACATTTTTACGAGTACAGATTTCAAAATTTAAAGTTTTAATAGTGCCTTCAAAATTACGCTAAATACCATTATTCAGTTCTTGAATATATGTTTTATATATAACAAATGACACAATACTTATAAAATAGTTTAAAAATTCAGTATGATTGTCATTTCCATTGTAACCAATTATCAATTTTCTGTAAGTTACTCTTAACCCTGAGATATTATAAATATGTTTCCAAATGTTTTGAGAATATGAGCATGAAAATAACAAATGTTTCAAGGTACATAATTCATTACATAAACTACATTTGTAGGTTTCACTTTTACCAAATATATATAAATCACTAAGGCTAGGAAGAATATTGTTGATTATTTTAAAGTTGGAATTACCTATTTTCTTTTCTTTACAAATTATTTTTGTAGAGAAAAAGTTTTGCCAATTTATTTCATCATTGGCTTCATAGCAAAACTCTTGTTCCCATTTCCTTTTCATAAACCATTTTTCCGATCGTTTGTTATTTAATACTTTTTTTATAATCTCATGTGGCACAGATAATACTGATGCTGCATAAATTAATTTTGGAATTGCCAGTGATTTAATCACTGTAACTTTGCCAAAAAGTGTAAAGTATCGGTTCTTCCAGCTGTCTAATATTTTTTCTACTTTTTTTACTCTATCTTCCCAGTTTAATTCATAACATCTTTGTTTGTTGTGTCCTAAAAAGATTCCTAAATATTTGATTGGTTCATCAGTAAAAGTTATATTTTCACATTTCTTTTCAAAGTCCTTATTTTTTCCAAGCCAAATGCCTTCAGTTTTTTCTATGTTTAACTTCAGACCAGAAAATTTTGAGAAATTGGAAATAGTATTAAGAGCATTTTTCAATGACTCTTTATCTTTAATGAAAAGTGAAGTATCGTTCGCATATTGGGACATCTTATATTCTTTACCATCAACAGTTATACCTGATATATCATTATTTTGCTGAATTGCTAAGTTCATAACTTCGCAACATAAAATAAATGCCATTGCGGAAACGGGGCAGCCCTGCCGACATGAGCGTTCAACATCAATATTTTTTGATAACCATCCATTTTGCTTAATGTTTAAGAAAGGTTTTTCATATAAAAGTTTGAGCCATTTGATAATCTTATCACTGAATTTAAATTTTTTCAACGTTTCATACATAAAATTCCACTCTATACTATCCAACGCTTTTTGGAAGTCAAAACTAGTTAGTGATTTTATACTTGTTATTTATCACCAAAAGTTAAGACATATTGTTATAATCTCCAACTTTTTTGTGGATAGTGTAAAATAAATTATATGCAAAGTTGATATGTCTACTTTCAGAGGAGCAACAGCCTACCTGTGTGGCCATCTACACACATTAGCAGGTCTTGTTCCCAACATGTACACCATGCAGAAGTCTGGGGGCCTGGAATTAGAGTTAGGAGACTGGAAAGACAATAGAAAGTAAGAGTCTACCTGTACATTGAGAGGTCCCAAACTCATCACATGCTCTTCTCTACTAAGCTAAAAACATTTCAGTGTTTTTTAAACAATATAAAAGTAAGGTCCATTCATTTATTCATTTATTATTGATAGAATATTCTACCATTCTACCGGGACTACTGGGAATTGTTCTAGCCCTTTTCTGTTTTAATTTACACCAATATTGTACCACTGAAGAAATGAAGCAAGCTGTCAGTTTTCCTATGTCTGTGTTACCGATGGTGCAAATAGCCCAAATCATATAATAATCTGTGGCCTTACTTAGTATGTACATATTTTTTAGTAGACAATTTTGGAGGTTTTGCATTATTCTGTATGTACATCAAAATATTGTTCTTACACATTTAATAATAATGCTAATTATAGGTTCAGGGTGCTGGCCATTGACCATGATCTGATGTCCTTCACTGATGTCAGTCTGGATGATTGGCCCATCATTCTAGTCACCAATCCCAAGCACGCCCTTTTTACTACTCCTCTACATGAGCCAACTGGCAGGATACGTCAATCATCACATATAAGGTACTCTTCATTAAGATCATAAGAGCGAGTAAAAAAGAGAAATCACAAGGAATTCACAGGCTTGTTCTTAACACTCTGAATTTGCTTATACTTCTTAATACCAGAGAATGAATCTTGAGAATGAGAAAAAATATGGAAAAGACAGAGAAGAATTTTAGTCCATGTTCTATGAATTCCTGATTCACATCTGATCTAGTCCAATATCTAAATATCCTGAATCTCAGCTCTAAATTTGATAGGCCTCTGTCTGGGATCATCCTCTGAGCACAGGGCTCCAAAATCCAGAATATCTTTTTCCGTTTTCTTAAGAAGGAGGTACAGATTCTAGACACCTGCTTCTGTGCTTAGGAGGATGGTGTGGGACAACCCTGATCAATGATTGTGATATGCAAAGTGTTTTACACGTTTATGTCTTTTTTCAGGATACTAGTCTTTTCAAATAGTGATGTTGAGAGTGTCACTGTCTCTCTTGATGGAAAATACCATGGACTAGCTGTTTCTTCCTGGAAACCGTTATATGTGCTACCATGGCAACCATCAGATTTCTCAACTGGAGTACACGAAATAGAAGTAACAGTAAAAGTAAGTGTGACAGCTAGTGTGAATGTTAGAGTAAGTGTGACAATTAGAGTGTGACATTCAGGAGTATGTACGTTAACCTTCATAGCTAGATAGGCATTCAAATCTTAGAATGAATGTGCCAGTTTGAACAAATTTCCAAACCAATATTAAATTGCTTTTCCAGGACATTCTTGGCAATGAGAAGACCATAAAACAGCCATTCTCTGTGGACAATACCAAGTTATCATTTGATGTGCTTCCTAGGATGATACTCATGGCCAACATGGCTTCAGTGGTAAGTTAATAGTTAAAAAGATTCTTTTTTCTGAATGGATACATTGACATACTCCAATTACATTTAAAATACTTGTACAAATACCTATACCTCGTAGATCAAGAATGATTTAGAATGTAAATCCAATTATTATATCACAGCAGTTACTAAGTGATTATTTGTATTGAGAGAAAAAAAATTGTTGAATTTTTTATAAATAATGAGCTTTCTGCATTGTGCAATTTTGTAGCAGAAGAAAACATCCTGGCTGTCAATTAAATACATATGCATCTTTTTGAAATTAAAATACCTAGCTGTGTATTTGTTCCCATTTAATTGTTTGGACCAATGGAAGCCTGTGAATTTGAAAATATTACAGTTTGTTTGAGAAATCATATCTGTTATAGACATTGGTGAAAAGGAAGGAACACTCCTGAAATTGAGACCTCTACCATGAGACGATGTACCACATCTCATCAATATGTTCATCATTGTATGATCCCTGTAGCTAAATACCTTGCCCTGGGATCATTGGATCAACCCATTTATTGTATATTTCAGATGCAAGTGCTGTTGGGTGCAGTGTACATAGTTTACATGTCTATTATATATTACAGATGGAAGTGCTATTTGGTGCAGTGTACATAGTTTACATGTCCATTATATATTTCAGATGCAAGTGCTATTTGGTGCAGTGTACATAGTTTACATGTCTATTATATATCTCAGATGCAAATACTATTTGGTGCAGTGTACATAGTTTACATGTCTATTTTATATTTCAGATGCAAGTGCTATTTGGTGCAGTGTACATAGTTTACATGTCTATTATTTTTATATTTCAGATGCAAGTGCTATTTAGTGCAGTGTACATAGTTTACATGTCTATTATATATTTCAGATGCAAGTGCTATTTGGTGCAGTGTACATAGTTTACATGTCTATTATATATACCAGGTGCAAGTGCTATTTGGTGCAGGGTACATAGTTTACATGTCTATTATATATTTTAGATGCAAGTGCTGTTTGGTGCAGTGTACATAGTTTACATGTCTATTATATATTTTAGATGCAAGTGCTGTTTGGTGCAGTGTACATAGTTTACATGTCTATTATATATTTAAGATGCAAGTGCTATTTGGTGCAGTGTACATAGTTTACATGTCTATTATATATTTCAGATGCAAGTGCTATTTGGTGCAGTGTACATATTTTACATGTCTATTATATATTTCAGATGCAAGTGCTGTTTGGTGCAGTGTACATAGTTTACATGTCTATCATATATTTCAGATGCAAGTGCTGTTTGGTGCAGTGTACATAGTTTACATGTCTATCATATATTTCAGATGCAAGTGCTGTTTGGTGCAGTGTACATAGTTTACATGTCTATCATATATTTCAGATGCAAGTGCTGTTTGGTGCAGTGTACATAGTTTACATGTCTATCATATATTTCAGATGCAAGTGCTGTTTGGTGCAGTGTACATAGTTTACATGTCTATCATATATTTCAGATGCAAGTGCTGTTTGGTGCAGTGTACATAGTTTACATGTCTATCATATATTTCAGATGCAAGTGCTGTTTGGTGCAGTGTACATAGTTTACATGTCTGTCATGTTGACCCTGAGGTTCTACTGGAGACACATAGCTAGTAAGTAAAAAATAAAAATATAGATAATGTGTGTCTTTCTTGGTGTTAATTATCCCACCGAACGAAGTTCGAGAGGGATATAGGAAAGCTGTCCGTCCGTCTGTCCGTTCGTCCGTCCGTCCGTCTGTTTGTCCGGGCGATAACTCAAATACCGTTTCACGGATTTGATTCAAATTTTATAGGCTTATGCCTTATGGGTGTAGGACCTCTGCTCGAGAAGGAATTTTCAATATGGCCACTGAATTCAAAATGGCCGCCATTTTTCGTAAAAAATGTAATCTCTAATAACTCAAATACTAGTTTGCAGATTTGGTTCAAATTTTATATGCTGATGCCTAGGGACAAAGGAGTTTCGCACAAAAAGAGATTTTCAAGATGGCCACTTAATTTCAAAATGGCGGCCATTTTTCGTAAAAATATGTAATCTTTGATAACTCAAATACCAGTGAACGGATTTGGTTCAAATGTTATATGATGATGCTTAGGGACACAGTAGCTATGTTCGACAAAACATTTTCAAGATGGCCGCTTAATTTCAAAATGGCGGCAATTTTTCGTAAAAAACGTAATCTTTGATAACTCAAATACCAGTGAACAGATTTGGTTGAAATTTTATATGATTATGCCTTGGGACACAGTAGCTCTGTTCAAGAAATAATTTTCAAGATGGCGGCTGATATTCAAGATGGCGGCCCATATTCATAATAAAAAACATAATCTTTGATAACTCGTATACCAGTGAACGGATTTGGTTCAAATTTTATATGCTGATGCCTAGGGACAAAGGAGTTTTGCACAAAAAGAGCTTTTCAAGATGGCCGCTTAATTTCAAAATGGCGGCCATTTCTCGTAAAAATATGTAATCTTTGATAACTCAAATACCAGTGAGCGGATTTGGTTCAAATTTTATATGATGATGCTTAGGGACACAGTAGCTATGTTCGACAAAACATTATCAAGATGGCCACTTAATTTCAAAATGGCAGCAATTTTTCGTAAAAAAACATTATCTTTGATAACTCAAATTCCAGTGAACATATTTGGTTGAAATTTTATATGATTATGCCTAGGGACACAGTAGCTCTGTTCAAGAAATAATTTTCAAGATGGCGGCTGAATTTCAAGATGGCGGCCCATATTCTTAAAAAACGTAATCTTTGATAACTCATATACCAGTGAATGGATTTGGTTCAAATTTTATATGATGATGCCTAGTTCACCATGGTATAAACTAACTTTGTGCCAAATTTCATGCTTCTATCACAAAGTACACAAACATTTCAACATTTACACTAGCTATAATAAGCATAATATGTTTTGTTCGGTGGGATTTGCTACTCCGTGGAGTTGCTGTTTTTCTAGTTTGGATTGTAGATATTTAAGCCCTGTTTTCTGAGGATGTGATGATGTTTTGCCTATGTGTGAGGGGCTTTTATTTCACTATTACAGTCTATGTAGTTTTAAGAAGATGTAATGTTGTCATAGTGTCAAAAATTAGTGCTTTCTAGAGAAGTAATGAGTAAAAATCAATCATTTTTATTTATTCCAATTATAATATTTGCGAGATTGCTAAATGTTATTGAATTATATTACAGAACTCTTGCATCAACTTTTCTAAGCACTCTCATCTGTTCATAGTTCATCTGACTAGTAATAGACAGGTGGCTTGAAAGGCTAGATTTGCATTACAAATTGTCTTATTGTTGATTTAAAATATTATTTAATTCATGTATTTCTATTCTAGTCAGTGCAAGTCTTCCAAGCTGCCTAGTGAACTGCCTCAAGGTTTGGTCAACAAGGCTCTGTATGCTGGCTAACACTGACAAGATCTTTTATCCATTGATGATATTCAACATTTACATTGCAGTTGGTAAGTTAATGCAGCAATTTTTATTTTATCATTTGACATTTAGCATGACATCTTTCCTCAATTTTAACACTCTTACATTAGATTGGTGGCAGATAAAGATTTTAGCTGAATTGTCAACTTAAAAATACTAAAGCATAAATGCCTGCTATCTTTCTAGTGTGTTTGTCTTCTAAAGGTAGTAATTGATTTTTATGTCTTGGCAACTCAACTCAAGTTAACCCAACCTATATGGAGGCCATGTTGAACGCTTGTAAAGTCATGTGTCATCTTCATGTAAGCTTTATACATGAGGTGAATACTGTTATTTTTGAAGTATTTCAGCTACATGTGCCTGTCCAGTGTTCCCCAATGCCTGGCACAGTAGTTCTATTGTGTTCTTGCCACGTCTTGGTAAAATGTCTAGTAGCTTCTCAACTTTCTTCTTCCTTGTTATTTGAGCCTCTATTTCATCCTTTAGGTCAGGGGTCAACACTCTGAAATATGCAATTTTTGATTATTGAGCATGGCACAATTATATAACATGATGCAATGTACATAATATGATGCAATGTATGTAACATGATGCAATGTATGTTATATGATGCAATGTATGTAACATGATGCAATGTTTGTAATATGATGCAATGCATGTAATGCATGATGCAATGTATTAACATGATGTAATGTATGTAGCATGATGTAAGGAATGTAACAACATGATGCGATGAATGCACGAATGTAACATGATGCAATGAATGTATGATTGAAACATGATGTAATGTATGTAGCATGATGCAATGTATTAACATGATGCAATGTACATAATATGATGCAATACATGTAACATGATGCAATGTATGTAATACGATGCAATGTATGTAACATGATGCAATGAATATAATATGATGCAATGCATGTAATGCATGATGCAATGTATTAACATGATGTAATGTATGTAGCATGATGCCATGTATCTAACATGATGCAATGAATGCATGCATGTAACATGATGCAATGTTTGTAACATGATGTAATGTATGTAGCATGATGCAATGAATTAACATGATGCAATGTTGTAGCATGATGCAATGTATATAACATGATGCAATATAACAGATGAAATATATGTAAAACGATTCAATGTTTGTAACATGAAGCAAGAATGCATGATTGAAACATGATACAATGCACTTAACATGATGCAACAAATGTAAGATAAAATGATAATCATCCTATCTAACATAAGACCTTGCATTTGATATAGAAACATAAAAAGATAACAGATTGCAAGAATCACTCCTTGTTTTATACATATATGTACTTTAGTTCTTAGTCTTACATAATACTGTACATGGAATATTCTTACCCCAATTGTAATAAGTGACTCAGCAATGATCCAGGTTCAATCTCATCCCCCAGTGTGGCATAGTTGCTTCGTATCAGCTCTCTGTCTTCAGGGGGCATCAGCATATCTAAGCCTCCACCCTCAGTACTTATGTGGTCTTCAATGAGGTCTTTAAGCTTCAATATATGATCCAAAGCTTCAGACTTCTTCTCAAAGATATCATCCTTGGTAATGGTGTGGTTAAGTTTCTGCAGGAAGGTTACAGCATCGACGTAAGTGACGCTTTCCTCAATACGATGTTTTTCTAGTTTCAACATGTGGTTGATACTAGCATCCCTAGATGCTGGGAGGTCTAATACTGTTTGGCCAAACTTGTTGGAAATGTTGACTCTGGCTTTATTCTGAAGCAGGATCTTCACGAGTCCTGGGTGCATTTCTTTCACTGCATAATGAAGGGCAGTGAATTCATCTTGGTCTTTGTTGTTCACGATGGATTTCACTTTCTCATTCTGTAGTAGATGCTCCAAAATCTCACATCTTAATGACTCTGGTAAATTTCCAACCACACACAGCACATGAAGAATTGTTTTTCCAGTTTTGTTTTGGACTGAGACATCACAACCGGCAGTGAATAGGGTATCTAACTTTGGGATTGCACTTTTCCCATAATATAGGACAGCTAAATGGAGTGCAGCATATCCACTATCATTCAGTTCATCTAAGTTGCTTACTTTGCCACTTTCAATGATCAGTTCTAAATATTTAGGTGATCTACATTTCGCTGCTTCATGAAGTGCATTATCTCCATCCTCATCAGCGATGTTTGGATCAATGTTTTCCAGGGATATTAAATATTTGAAAAGTTCTGGATGATCGTTCATTACTGTTCGTATAAGTACAGTTCTGCCTTGCTGACATTTAGCATTTACATCACAACCAGCTTCAACAAGCATCTTGGAGACCTGCAAAATAGCAAAAGAATCATAAGTTCACTTTTTTTTATGTCACCACCACAAGTTGTGACATAGTGTTATAGTCTCAAACTTTTTTGTGGATGGTGTTGGGGATTAGGTGGTTTGTCTTTGGTGGTTTGTGTTTGGCATCTGTAACATATGGCAGGTGGTGACATTTTGCATGTTAATGACTTGTGTTTTCCTTACCATGTATATGTAGTATTAACATATGAATAAGGATGTTTTGTCTTGAACATTTTGAAGTAAGTTTAGTGTTTATTTTCTATACTAGACCAGATGTTATTCTCATTCAGTTAGATAAAATATCATAAAGGATTTTGTGTCGTGAAATTTATTTGTCTTTACCTTCAGTTTTGATTCTTCTGTCATTGACAAATCGCTGCTAGTATTGTACAGTGGGGTGTCGTTGTATCTGTTATGATTATTGACATCACACCCTCGCTTAATGCATAACTCTATGACTTCTAAAGGGCTTTGACTGCAAATAGCATGATTCAATATATTCGTTCCTTCCTCATCTGTGTACATTATATCACTTCCACCTCGTAATAATTCCTGGCACATTTCTAACTGAAGAGAGGATTTACCAACAGCCAAATCTATGACATCTCCATAAGGATCTGATGCAATATCAACCTTACTATCAACAAGTAACCTTATCATATCAAGATTGCTGCGGTAAACAGCATGCCTTAGAACTGTCCATTCTCTTTCATCAGTGGCATTAATGTCAAACCCAGCATCAATCAGTGATCTTGCTATATCAATATCATTGTGTTTTACAGCGATGTGCAGTACAGTGCATCCATCAGAGTCTCGCTGGTCTTTGTCTAGAGAATTTTTCTGTCTGCTCAATATTTTTTTCACTCCGTTAATCTTGCCCGCTTGAACTGCGTCAAGAATTGATGTTTCATCACCTAGATAACATAATGATCATGAATTATTCAATGAAAACTGACGAAACAAGGGTTTCCCTGTAAAGCGGTCACATAATATGTTTGCAGGGGTAGCATGATCTTATAGTACAGTGATTCATTGGCCATCTATTAAACAATACAAATTATGACAATTCGTATTACAAATATGGTTGAAGTTTTAACATACCAAATTCATCATATTCCTCTACTTTCCTTGCCAGATCGATGCGTCCAATTTCTGTTAACAGCTTTGTTAGATAAGACACATCACTCTTTGAAACAGTTTCTTTAGAGACGAGAAGCTCAATTAGCTCTAGACCTTTGGCAGCTCCCTCTAGAATCCCTCGCTCAAACTTAGGACCCCTTAGTAGCATCTTCAAACTTGCAATGTCATCTGCAATAAAACAACCTTGTGGATTGTGTTTGAATCAAAAGATAACAGTAAAAGATAACAGTAAGTGATCCATTTGCTCACCATCCATTTCCATAGGTTAAGTTTAACCAAATAAAAATATTTTATTGGACTTAATAGTCTAGATAGAGATGCATAAGCATCCTTGGTAAATCATAAAATGACTCATTTGAAATATTAAACAAGTCATCCTGAAAACCCGTCATGTTAAGGAAAACCATTTAAAGGATGATTCATATGTGATCACCACTTATTTAAGATCATTATTTTTATCATATCTTGAAGAATCATAGAACTATGTAATATTCATAATGCCGTCTGAAATATGTAAAGTGTATACTATACTGTACATAAATGACCAATATCTACCATTAGTAGTAAATATTATTGTCGCAATAGAAATGAATAGAAGATTGAAATTCTTACCCTCTAAAAGATCATTTCCAATGTGGGTGATCAGTCTGTTGAATGGCTCAATTTTAACCTGTGTTGCCATGCTTCTGGATTGCACTAAAGATAAAATAAGAATTATTATCCAGTACTTGGACAGGTTTCACAAATCTTAAAGGTTAAAACTTAATAACACACTGAATGACCTTAGTTTTAATCCAAATGACCTAAAATCATTTTTGATGCGTTCATAATTGATAAAAGTAACTATTTCCATATTATTTTCAATGAAACCTTTGGGGGCACCTTCAGGTACATTAGGTAATGGCTCCTTTTCAAATTTGACAAACAATTTTCAAAAAACATATTTCTAGATGTACTTTTACATCTAGATTTCAAATATGACATCACTTTGACTGAGACAGGTGATCACTAGAGAGAGATGTTCACTAAGACAGGTTTTACTGACAGTAATGATATTTCATATTTACAAAAAATATCCTGAACTTTATATGTATTGCTATCTGTACAGTGAATACTACAAACACATTTGAGCTGTGTTCCTTTTAGCTGTTTAATTATGTATCTATGTCTAGTCTTGGACTCGAACTTGGTCTCATTGTAATATATTAATAGTATGTCTCAAATATCACTCATTTTATGCTGTTTGATTTGATTATTGCAGTTAAGAATAAGATCTATATCAAACTTACCAGTTAGCTCTTTTCAAGCTGCTCGTGTACACAGATATGTAGTCTGAATATAAATGTAGTGTATACAGGAAGTGGATGTCTAAATTATCTCGTGCAGTGACTCACTCTCAAAGTCAGCTGTTGTATTCCAGACTAAATAAACATAATACATGCACAGTAAAACCTTTATATCTGAACACCACTCTCAAGTTAAACACACACAAATGTGAAGAATTTTTAACACCACTCTTAAGTAAAACACCCCACACACAAATGTGAAGACTTTTCTGAAAATGTGAAGTTTTCATATAAGAAAACCTGTCTAATATGAACACTTTTCATAAAATATCACAAGTTTGATATGAAATCACACAAATATTTTTTCTTGTTTTTATGATGTTCGAGCTTTGACAGCTCAAACCTTTCTTTCTGACATAACTAAGTGGTCATTTGAAATAGGAATTTGTTGAGAATTTGTGTTCACCCTTCTTTAAAATCCAGAATTCCATAAATTAGATTGAATTAAATGTGAACTTACCCTAATTAGAACACTTTTAGCCGATTCCTGGTAATGTTGTCAGGCTTTGTTGTGTGTTGTTTTGATGGATCAGTTTGTGTAGTGGTAGTAGTTGGCTGAGTCTGTGGTACTATTCTAGACTAAAGCAGATTGTGTGTTAATTTGTTCGAATGAGGAAGTTTTATTAATGAAAACTGCAGGGTTAGCTGGTTATCCCAACCTATCACTGCTTTTCAGTTGAATCAACAGGATGCCTATTAATCATAATGTAAAGATAATTCACCAACCAGCAGTCAGGCAAATAAAAATGAGGACAAGAGGATGATATCAGCCTTAAAAAGTACTTTGAATCATGTGGGAAGGGGGATTGGCCTAATATAAACATTTCACAATTTTTGGAATGGACTTAAGATTACCAAGTTTTACTATGTGCCAAAAAGTGCACACCCAAAAAGTACACATACTAATTTATAACCTACAGATTTAGATATATGACACAAGTTGACTAAAAAATTTTAAGGTTTTTCATGCCTTTCCATGATCTTCTGGGTAGATATCACTGAAATCTCCAATCCCACTCTATTGTTTAAGACAATGGTCATTTCTATAAATGTATTGTTTAAGGATTTAAGCCCTGGACTCAATGCATTTGAACCTAGAATGAAGAAATCCTAGTTGTGAACTGATTATTATTCCTAAAACGTGTTGTTTCAAAGTTTAGGAAACAACGCCTGAGTGGAATGAATCAGCCACAATGCATTGAGTCTATGCTTTTCACACATTGCAAAACATTTTATACAATATCACTTAAAAGACACAAAATAACTTCAGAAAATAATTTCCCTTTTTCAAGGAAACTCTTTGCAAGGGTCAGGTTGTCACTTTGGCAACCACGCATTACAATATGTTTTATGTATATATCACTTAAAAGATATGAATTGACTTAAGATAAGAATTTCCTTTTTTCAAGGAAACCTTTTGCAAGGGTCAAGTTGTAACTTCTGTTTGTTTCAGTCAGCATCATGGATTATAACCTTGACAACCATACAACACTCACCATTAGACCTGCATAACATGTAGCTTGTTATTCCCTATGATATTATTTATAGATTTTTACTGAACTATGAAATTGATCAGCTTATTGGTTTCATTAGTTTCGATAAAGTCTAAAAATGACCTGGGGTGCATTGGAGTAGTATATTGCAATACAATTATATGAAATAGTGTGTTCTGATTGGCTGGAATTGGACACACCATACCTGTTTGAATACTTTTCATTTGCTCTTATTTGATTATCCCAATGAACGAAGTTCGGTAGGGATATAGTGAAGCCCTCCGTCCGTCCGTCAGTCCGTCCGTCCGTCCGTCCGTCCGGAAGATAACTCAAATATTAGTCGACGAATTTTCTTCATATTTGGTGGAAAGATGTATATTGATGAATAGTTTTACGCAAAAAAAAATTTTTTCAAGATGGCCGCCGCTTTAAAAATGACGGGACTTTTTCGCAAAAATCATAAATTTTTCATTCTAAACCAAAGTGATCAATATTATTGTTTGAAATTTTGGTAGTATATTCGCAACATCTATCCATTTCACATATATTCCGTGTTTTTCATCCTGACCCCCAGGGGCCGTGTATGGGGGGTCAGGAAAACAGACATTTTCGCTAATTTTTAGATCTTTCTTAAGTATAGCTTTATTATACTCAAATGAAAGGCAATTAAGAGTAGATTGCAAATATTGTATCTTTTTTCTGATTCGAGCCTCGTAAAATTCAAAATGGCCGTCTTATGTACGATTTCGCAATAATTTTTCGATCCCTTCAATGTATGGCTATATAATACTCAAATTGAAGGAATTTTGGAGTAGATCAAAATTATGGTATTATTTTTCAGATTTTACCTCAGAAAATTCAAAATGGATTTTTTCAAGATGGCCGCTGCTTTAAAAATGACGGGACTTTTTCGCAAAAATCATAAATTTTTCATTCTAAACCAAAGTAATTTATATTATTGTTTGAAATTTTGGTGGTATATTCGCAACATCTATCTATTTCACACATATTCCGTGTTTTTCATCCTGACCCCCAGGGGTCGTGTATGGGGAGTCAGGAAAACAGAAATTTTCGCTTATTTTTAGATCTTTCTGAAGTATAGCTTTATTATACTCAAATGAAAGGCAATTCAGAGTAGATTGCAAATATTGTATCTTTTTTCTGATTCGAGCCTTGTAAAATTCAAAATGGCCGTCTAATGTACGATTTCGCAATCATTTTTCGATCCCTTCAAAGTATGGCTATATAATACTCAAATTGAAGGAATTTTGGAGTAGATCACAATTATGGTATTATTTTTCAGATTTGTACCTCAGAAAATTCAAAATGGCTGCTTTGCAGGAATTCGCAATTCTAAAATCTAAATTTTTCAATTTTAACCAAAGTAATGAGTATAATTGATTGGAATTCGGTAATTGATATTTTGTTCGTTGGGATTTGCTACTCCGCGGAGTTGCCGTTATCTAGTTACCATGGCATTTGCTCACACATTTCCTGGAGCAAGTTTTTATCACAATGAACAAAGTTTGAGGGGATATAGCAAATACCAGTGGACAGATTTGGTTTAAATTTTATATTCTGATGCCTAGAGACTTAGAAGCTCTGCTCAGGACAACATTTTCAAGATGGCTACCCCTTTTCAAAATGACTGCCATTTTGCATAAAAAAACTCAATCTTTGATTACTCAAATACTAGTTGATGGATTTGGTTCAAATTGTATATGCTGATGTCTAGGGACAAAGGAGTCCAGCTTGAGATGATGTCAATTGAATTTCAAAATGGCCGCCACTAAAAACGTAATCTCTGATAACTCAAATACCAGTGAGCAGATTTAGTATTCTATGTGCTGATGCCTTCAGATAAAGGAGCATTGCTCAAGAGTTTTTTAAGATAGCCTCTGCAGCTGTTTTACATTGTATCTTCTTTATATAAAGGGCAATTAATATATACATACATAACATGTTTTGTTCAGTGGGATTTGATAGTCCTTGTTGCTGTTTTCTAGTTCTGACATTGATATAATCTCTTAATATAGACAATACAGAATTGAGTTCTCAACATTGTTATATTTGTCTAATTACAGGTCCATGGTTCATAGGGGAGCTGATAGATGGCCACATTGGAGCATGTTTTGTATATGGCCTCTATACAAATGGCACATTCATTCCCGGGAGTCTAGTCTATGCTTATGGTATTTTACAGGTAAGGCAGTGTCTCTTAAACAGCATAAATTAATAGGAATATCATATGTTTTGAAAAGTTAACATTAATTTCCATGTGATATTTGATCAGTCCTTACAACAATTGGAGCCTTAGGGTTGCTACCTCACGATAGCCTTTGGTCATTCTTTGTTTTAGAAGGTTAGAAATTCTAGATTAAAATTATATGTTTCAATGGCAGCATGGTATGAAAAAACAGATAAATATTCTGTATAATGAAAGATATAGTATTACAGGTGTCAGGGTGTGTGTGTATGTTTTCATTTTAAACATTCCATAGTGAGAAAAACAGTATGAATATATGAATCTTATTTGTCTTGAAGAACAGGACTTTGTAAAATTGAAATGTACAGGAGCACAGTGCATCTGAATTCTGAAACTTCTAATTTCAGATCGTGACATTCAACATTCCGCTGACTTTCTATCTGGCACGTTGCCTTGAATTCTACACAGCAAAATTCAAAAAGGAAACCCAGTCTACCAAACTGCATATAATCCGCCAAGACTGGCCGTTGTATCTGATACTACTTTGGCAAACCTGGTTGTCCTACCATGGATTCTATTTAGCCTATGGGGGCGTTGCGTTCATGTTGTGCCCAATAAGAACATGGTCTGTAGTGTTTGGAATAATATTGAGAAAACGTGCCATCACATGTGTACAGGAGAAATATGGAGTAAACATTAAAAATGGCGACCATAAACTTTCAAAAAGTTGATGTTGAATTTTTAATTTATTTAACAATGCAGTATTTTTTATTGTAATGTGTCATACAGATTGTTTTAGTCTATGCAGACCATATTATCTCATTTAAGCTCACTTATACAAATATACAACAATGTTCATATGTTCATTTTTATCTCACATGGTGAGCTATTGCAATCACTCACTTGTCCATCTGTCTGTCAGTCCGTCTGTCTGTCTGTCAACAATTGGCCCATTTTAAAACCTCTGTCAATAGGATTCCCATTTTAAGTTGTATTTGTTCAACATCAATATAGAAAACCCCCCTATGACTTCTGGTTCAAAAGCTTGCCTATTTTCAAAATGGCCGCCATTTTTGTCTCGCGAAATTTACTTTTGGACCATTTGCTTTGAAACCTGTGTCAATAGGATTACCGTTTTAAGTTATTTTTGTCCAACATCAATACAGAAAACTCACCTATGACTCCTGGTTCAAAGGCTCGCCTATTGTCAAAATGATCACTATTTTGTCTCCCAAAATTCATTTCCTAGCTTTACAAATAATTCCAGGTGTCCTGCATCGTAAAACGCCATGTCACTGTAAAGAGTAGTTGTATGAAATAATTTTGTTACAAAAAATCAGCAAAAAAATTATATCCGTTTTTTTATTTTTGGCCATTTTAGTTAACATTGATTTGTCCATCTGTCTCGCAAAATCCACTTTTGGACCATTTGCCTTAAAACCTCTGTCGATAGGATTCCCGTTTCAAGTTATTTTTATTCAACATCAATATAGAAAACTCACCTATGACTCCTGGTTCAAAAGCTTGCCTATTTTCAAAACGGCCGCCATTTTTGTCTCGTGAAATTCACTTTTGGCCCATTTCCTAGCAAGACAAAGCAGTTGTACTATTTGGAATGTATATTTGGAGTTTATTTGAAACAATATGGTTGTTGATGTTGAGTTATATGTTATATGTCACTAGGTCCTTGCTGGCCAATGGTCTTAAGCTGCAGTCTATATTATATTATACACTCTGGCTGGTTTATTATTGCCTATGAGATCAAACAAATAAAGGGAGGCAATCTCACATCACCACCCACTTGTAGCTCAATTTTAGATGTACTGTACCAGTAAATAGTATAACAATATACATGCTATACAATAATGTCATGTAGTATACACACTGGTGATCCGCTCGATTACGTTGGTTACCTAAACAGTTCGTTTTGGTAACAAAATGTCGGAACGTCGAAGGTACGATTTTTCTTTTTTCCTTATTTCACGCGTTGTAGGCAGAATCCCCACGACGTTTTTTCTCACAAACGTATATCAGTATCATATGTTTTAGAAAATGTACATGTTTGCGAAAAAATAGCTCAGAAGACAACAGAATCGTCGATTTAATTCCTCACTTAAGTTACATAAACGGTTTGGGTTAAAAGTGCAGATCTTAACTGTTTTTCGAAAAAACGTTTATGTAACTCAAGTGAGGAATTAAATCGACGATTCTGTCGTCTTCTGAACTATTTGTTCGCAAATATGTACATTTTCCTAAACATATGATACTGATACACGTTTGTGTAAAAAATGTCGTGGGAATTCTGCCTACAACGTGTGAAATAAGGAAAAAAGAAAAATCGTACCTTCGATGTTCCGAAATTTTGTTACCAAAACGAACTGTTTCGGTAACCAGCGTAATCGAGTGGATCACCAGTGATACATTTACACTGTACAATATACATGTATACTATACCATATACGTGTATGATATACGATATATCTGATGTACAATATTATAGTATATATGTGGGATACAATAAACATTGTATGTGTATGCTATACAATATATGTATATGCTATTTTGTATCCTATGCTGCACAGTATAGATGTATGCTATACAATAAATATAAAAACCATACACTATGCATGCATGTTAAACAATATACATATATGCTGTACAATATACATCTCTGATATTCAATTAAATGCTACATGTTTATTATTTATGCTCTATAAAAACATGTATGTTATGCAAGATATGCCTACCTATACTACATGAAGTATAAATAACCTAATGTATTATCCCATGGAACGAAGTTCGAGGGGGATATAGAAAAGCCATTCGTCCGTCCCTCCGACCTGGCAATAACTCAAATACCCTTGGCCCATTTTGTTCATATTTTGTAAACATATTGTATGGGGGTAGAAGTTCTGCTCGAAAGCCGATTTTCAAAATGGCCGCTCAATCAAAAATGGTGACCATTTTAGTGTCGATCTTTTTTATTTTTAGGTACAATATGAAAAACTGTAATAGCAATATGTTTTAAATGTAAAAAAGTTATATAGGACATTAATAAAGCTAGAAATGTAGATCTTAAAGAAGCACATGGCAGTCATCTTGAAAAATGGCGGCCTTTACTCGCTATTTTACAATTTTTGCTGTAACTCGAAAAGTAGTGGAGCAATTTTGCTCAAATTTTGTATGTGAATACTTTAAGCATGACACACTCTCTAATGACACTTTTGGTTTAAATGTATTTTACTATAACTCGAAAAGTAGTGGAGCGATTTTGTTCATATTTGGTATGTGAATACTATAAGCATGGCACACTGTGTAATGACACTTTTGGTTGAAGGCGGTCATTTTTCAAAATGGCTGCCATTTTTGCTATATACTTTGTTTGTAAAAATGCCAGCCATGGCTGTTCGATGGGATTTGCTACGCTTTCAAAGTGTAATAAAATAAATGACACTGACCTGTTGGTGATATGATAATTTAATATGAATTTGTTGACACTTAATGGTTAATTAATTTTAAGCCTCTGGGAATATAATAGCTTTTACTAAGCTATAACCAACTAGTTTACTTTCTGACTTATGAGGATGAAATTTTCCACATATCAAAACATAACAAAACACGTTGTTTAACCGGTTTCTCATGTTATATTTCTTGTTAGTATAATTGATCTAGTACAGTTCATTATAACTCTTCTTTCTGATCACTGTCTTGTTTCTTAATTAGGTTTTGAACAGTTTCACTCCAGAATTTCACACTGTCATCTCTGAATTTATTTAGAATGACTGAACGAAGTCTAAGACTTATAGCTTCATGATTGTCAGTGCTAAACTGTGGCCATTCCAACAGATTACCTCCATTTGGGTTGCTGGAAACAGAAATGGAGATTCCTTCACATATTGCAAGAGTTGATTTTATTTTTTGATACATTTTTAGCATAGATATATAATAGTAGGAGGTTATCCATATGATAAGTTATTTAATCTTTTTGTTTCATCCTGCTTGGTGGGAATTTTTTATGATTACATTATTCCTCATGAACATGGATTGTTCTTTGCACTTTATACAGTGTTTTATTTAAAACAATCCCCCGAGGGTATTAGTTCAAATATTGGAGCACAAAATTACAAGTTATCAAGTTGAATATGTAATAATGTACAATTAGTCTTACCCAGTCTTCCCAAAGTTTGTCCAGTATTTAAGCATCTGATTCTCAATGATCACATCATTATCGTCCCAAAGAAAAGTATCATCAGTGTTCATTGGGGACTTTGAAATGCCAAACATGTAAAAAATGTCATCCCCATGATCTGCCTTGATATATGCTGGGCGTCCATGGAATCTCAGATGCAGAGGGGAGTGGCTGAGCTCATATACAAAAACATCTGCTCCAATTTCTGAAAAAGTAAAATTCTGAAGGTCTAAGGTCAAGGTTATCAAACTAGATCACAAAGAGTATCATCTAAGTTTCTCAAAGTTCTAGACTACCAATCAATATTTTTATTATTCTGCTTGATAAATCTATGTGTTGTGTATTTTAAACATGGTTTTTTTCATTTATTTTTAATTAAAACCAGGTGCTGACATGTTGTCATTTTAATGCCTTGTTAAAATATGCAAGTGAAAGCCAAATCAACGTTTTAAAATTCCTTTAGATGGACGGAGGGGTCAAATTATCCATGACTGTTGATAATTTGATACCAACCTTAAATGTAATTTTACCTCTCATTTCATTAGAGTAAGTAAGTAAGTAAGTAAGGTATTTATAAGAGTCTCACGCTGTACAAATTAAAATACATTTTGATACTTGACATTTATGTGCGTTTGAGCGCAGCGACATTCGCTCATAAATGATTTCTTTAGGCGTTGTGTAAATGGAACAGGTGTACGAGTTGATGTTGAGTTGTTTTGCATGAGTGCATGTTAGAACGGAGTGTAACTTCATTCTGAGCTTTGCCACGTATCGAGACGCACTTTATTTTAATAAAATTATTATGTTTTAGAACATTTACATGTCTTTGATTGATCGCGTACCTTTTCCGCATTAATTTGAGGTTTTTAATGGCCGAGATCAATTAATTTCGATAAATGTTAGTTTATATTTCTTTGTTAAGTCTTAACGTTCACATTTAGAGTGTTCTTTCATGCTATAAAGGGAATCATGTCATAGTATCGTTACCTGCGTACTTAATGTGACTTGTATTTACCATGTTCATAACAACATGCTGTTACAGAGGCTACTTTTTCAATAAATGAAAGTGGCAAGCTCACTTCCTTATAATTTGATATCGTTGTTCTGTTGCATCGAGCAAAGCAAAGAAAATTGATTAAAACAACAGCTCAGCTGGCTCCGACTTATGAGAGGCTTAGAATGGTGGAATAATAGACTTTATGTTTCAGCACTATAGATATGTAAGTAGTAAGTATTAATATGAATAGGGAATTTACCTTTCAATGTATTTGCAGTCCTGAGCACTGGTATAGACAGTTATATGCAAGTAGTAAGCGTTAATATGAATATGGCATTTACCTTTCAATGCATTTGCAGTCCTGAGCACTGGTATAGACAGTTATATGTAGGTAGTAAGTATTAATATGAATAGGGCATTTACCTTTCAATGTATTTGCAGTCCTGAGCACTGGTATAGACAGTTATATGCAAGTAGTAAGCGTTAATATGAATATGGCATTTACCTTTCAATGCATTTGCAGTCCTGAGCACTGGTATAGACAGTTATATGTAAGTAGTAAGTATTAATATGAATATGGCATTTACCTTTCAATGTATTTGCAGTCCTGAGCACTGGTATAGATAGTTATATGTAAGTAGTAAGTATTAATATGAATAGGGCATTTACCTTTCAATGCATTCGCAGTCCTGAGCACTGGTATAGACAGTTATATGTAGGTAGTAAGTATTAATATGAATAGGGCATTTACCTTTCAATGTATTTGCAGTCCTGAGCACTGGTATAGACAGTTATATGCAAGTAGTAAGCGTTAATATGAATATGGCATTTACCTTTCAATGCATTTGCAGTCCTGAGCACTGGTATAGACAGTTATATGTAGGTAGTAAGTATTAATATGAATAGGGCATTTACCTTTCAATGTATTTGCAGTCCTGAGCACTGGTATAGACAGTTATATGCAAGTAGTAAGCGTTAATATGAATATGGCATTTACCTTTCAATGCATTTGCAGTCCTGAGCACTGGTATATAGATAGTTATATGTAAGTAGTAAGTATTAATATGAATATGGCATTTACCTTTCAATGTATTTGCAGTCCTGAGCACTGGTATAGATAGTTATATGTAAGTAGTAAGTATTAATATGAATAGGGCATTTACCTTTCAATGCATTCGCAGTCCTGAGCACTGGTATAGATAGTTATATGTAAGTAGTAAGTATTAATATGAATAGGGCATTTACCTTTCAATGCATTCGCAGTCCTGAGCACTGGTATAGATAGTTATATGTAAGTAGTAAGTATTAATATGAATAGGGCATTTACCCTTTAATGCATTTGCAGTCCTGAGCACTGGTATAGACAGTTATATGTAAGTAGTAAGTATTAATATGAATAGGGCATTTACCTTTCAATGCATTTGCAGTCCTGAGCACTGGTATATAGATAGTTATATGTAAGTAGTAAGTATTAATATGAATATGGCATTTACCTTTCAATGCATTCGCAGTCCTGAGCACTGGTATAGACAGTTATATGTAAGGAGTAAGTATTAATATGAATATGGCATTTACCTTTCAATGCATTTGCAGTCCTGAGCACTGGTATAGACAGTACAGAATCTCCAAACATTCTTGCTATAGCTAATGTCAGTTCATCTTCAGTTGGTTTCTTCTGAGGAAGAAATCTCTCAATCAGTGCTATAAAGGAAAAAAGGAAAAGTCAGTGCTTCATAATACGTAAGAGTCTGATATAGTGGCTCGTTTGGTGACGATACAAGCGATTGATACCAGGTATCAAAGATGGATACGTTAACATATCTCATATTTTGCTGAAATCTTCCAAATATTCATTCTGATACTCAGACCATCTCTCCCATGCAAAAAAGGAAATTGATAGGAGACTGTGATATCTCATGCACGATGCCAAATATTTCACTTTTTGAGAAATCATTTCTTTATTTTAGTTTGGTTTTCCACTACTGATGTGGCACAAATGCAAACAAAATGCTAGATTGTTAGTCAAAGTGTGAACAAATTTTTTTGTCTTCATAATTCAATGTACTGGCTCTTATTAAAATGTCTATATTCTGGTTGACTCAGCTTCGTTTGGATGGCAAAGCTTTTTCTGGATGACTCGGCTTAAAAAAAGTCTTAAAACAACTTGTTCAATTTCACATGTCAAGTTCAATATACTGCCTTGACTTTTTATCCCAAAAAATAAATTTAAAAATGTTTGTTCATTGAGCGAAAAAATATAAGCCTAAAAAGTATGTTTGAAATTATAGAGTATTAATGTTAAACATATGAGGTTGAAACTTTTGAACACCCTTGATATAATTACACTCATATAAAGTACCAGGCATAGATAGTTACTGTAACCCCCCCCCGCTCCCCCATTAAAATGGTATGTTTGGGACAATGTTGACACCCTTAGTAAAAACTAACAAGAAGACAGACAAACTTCCAAAAATAATTTGCAAAACATGTAGAGCTGATTTAAACTACACCTGTAGAGTTGATGATTGGCTATTCACTCAATGTGATAGTGTACAGTTATTGTACTTTAACTAAATCATTGTTACAGCAGCTGATAGACTTGCAACTCTGACTTGACTCAAGTTACAGTGCTGTCCCTCAGTCAATATAATACATCTGCTATTTATCTATAACATATACCTTTTTCCAATCGTTCATAGGCTTCCTCATCACTTGGGTCTGGGAGAGTAAACATTTGTAGCATTGGCTTATAATCTTGGAAGAGTGTTTCCTTCGTCTTATTCTCGGTAAAGTGAGGAAAGGAATTCTTCCCAGTCAACAGGTAGCCTAAAATAACAATGTACAGGTATTTATTATTTTGTCATAATTCATTTTTATACAAATTGATGTATAGTGGTATATGTATTTATACAAGTGGTATATACTGATATATAGAGGATATCCTATGATTTATGAGTGATATGATTTTTATCCACGAATGGATATGATATTTGCACGAGCGAACGTAGCGAGAGAGTGCAGATATCAATATCCATGAGTGGATTAAAATCATATCACGAGGATGTTCTTTTTATTATTCCATAGTTAAGTCATCATCAGAATCGTCGGAAATTAAGTGATTGAATTCGAATTTTCCAAACGATCCGGCGATGTTGACACTTAGCCTCGCTTTGAGTCTGAAGTAGCAAAAATCCATAATTCATAGCATATGCTATGGTTAAGTGAAAATTTGTCAAAAATATCATATTTTACCACTGATTACAAAAATACCGTTTTTATTTTGACATGTTATCCTATGAATATCATGCTAACTATGGAATAAGTATTTATATGTGTTTGTGATTTTGGTAGTTGTTATCCCAACGAACGAAGTTCGGTAGGGATATAGTGAAGCCCTCCATCCGTCAGTCTGTCAGTCAGTCAGTCCGTCCGGAAGATAACTCAAATATTAGTAAACGGATTTTCTTCATATTTAGTGGAAAGATGTATATTGATGAATAGTTTTACGCAAAAAAAATTTTTTCAAGATGGCAGCTGCTTTAAAAATGACGGGACTTTTTCGCAAAAATCATAAATTTTTCATTCTAAACCAAAGTAATTAATATTATTGTTTGAAATTTTGGTAGTATATTCGCAACATCTATCTATTTCACATATATTCCGTGTTTTTCATCCTGACCCCCAGGGGCCGTATATGGGGGGTCAGGAAAACAGAAATTTTCGCTAATTTTTAGATCTTTCTGAAGTATAGCTTTATTATACTCAAATGAAAGGCAAGAGTAGATTGCAAATATTGTATCTTTTTTCTGATCCGAGCCTCGTAAAATTCAAAATGGCCGTCTAATGTAAGATTTCGCAATAATTTTTCGATCCCTTCAAAGTATGGCTATATTATACTCAAATTGAAGGAATTTTGGAGTAGATCACAATTATGGTATTATTTTTCAGATTTGTACCTCAGATAATTCAAAATGGCTGCTTTGCAAGAATTTGCAATTCTAAAATCTAAATTTTTCAATTTTAACCAAAGTAATGAGTATAATTGATTGGAATTCGGTAATTTATATTTTGTTCGTTGGGATTTGCTACTCCGCGGAGTTGCCGTTATCTAGTTTATTCTGACCTTCATTTTCCATAATACCAATCATAAAGTTGATGTCTCTGATACGACGTTTAGTAGCAGCATCTTTCACCATATCATTTGGTGTCTTTGGCATAAATGCGTCACCATATGTGGGCTGAAATGGCCAGTACCACATTCCCTGTGGTGGTTTAGCATTAATGATATCATCTGTAGATGTAGTTCTAAGACAGGCTACGAGTTCTTTGTTCCCTGCAGTACTATCGCAACCTACGAGTATATGTGCATAGTTTTCTTATCATAGGTGAAACGCCAAGTACGATACACTAAACCCTGTGAAAGTTCCACTTAGGTGTTCCATTGATAGAAGCTTGATTAATAATAATTCAGTGGGTCAAGTGGTTCCCTCTCAAATGTGATCTACTCATTGATGTTTCTACTGGTAGCAATAGCCCAGATGTGAGTAAGTAGTTACCAGCTTCACCACCAGGTGGCTAATTCGGGTCAGATAACATGGCAGGTATATTAGAAACCTTCCTTATACCTGAATATTAATCAGTTATAGCGGATCAATTTTCGTATTACCCTTATGTATCTGATAGTTATACACATTAAAATATGTCCAGTAAAACAAAATATTATCCATTATTATTGAAGAAAAGATATTTCAATTTTTATTAAGATTTTATAACATGGGGTCTTTGGGAAATCGCCCCGAACTAGAAGTCACATTTTCAAAGAAAATTAAATTAAGTTGATAAACAGTTTTAAGACCACATTTCTCAATGTAATTTTTCATGTAGATTTCAAAAATTTGAATATTTATTGATGTAAAAAAATTAATTTCTACTAAAATTATTTCTACTAGCATCTAGTCTATTAAAACAAGTCTATGTAAAAGCTTGTGAATAGTCTATTGAGACATTGAAGTTAGAAGTGTAGTATATGCACAGCAATGTAACTAAATTATGATGTTTAATATAAGGCTTACAGGCTGAAACTTACCAACAGCTTTTGCAAGTTCACTATTTAAATACTGGCCACTACCAGCTGGTTGCAGGTACTCCATATATAATACTGATCCACTTTGGGGAATTGCACGAGAGAACAGTCCTTCAGCTAGTGGGGAAATGGATAGTGCCATAACTGACATGCCTCCTTATAGAATAACAATAAAAGTAAAATTAGATGATCTTATTGAGAAGGATACAAAATTAAGTGCGAGGGAATATAACATGTGGAAGCTGAATATATACATATTCACCAAAAATTGAAAGGAATTAGTAATGTACAGGGATTGATGGTATAATTCATTGTTTTAGTATTCTGTTTGTTGCTCACTCAAACATGGGCAGAGAATATACTCTGTAGTATACAGTTCAAGATAAGGTGTGAAGGAGGCTGTTCATTGAAATTCTGGTGAATATATGTTCATCTTTTTATTTAATCATGTGATTCGTTCTTGAAAATTACTTCAAATACATACAGGACATATCAGATATCAACAAAGAGACTTTTGATTACCTGCACTCTCTCCAAATATTGTAACCTCTTTTGGGTCTCCACCAAAAGATGCTATATTTTCATTGACCCATTTAAGAGCTTGAATCTGATCGAGAAGTCCAGCATTACCTGGTGCATCGTCATCTCCAGTGCTCAAGAAACCTAAAACCAATATTCAGTTCTAAGTGCTGCATACCTTTTCAAATAAAAAAAATATTCAATTGTATCTGATTAATATCAGAATCTTTATGAAACTTATTAACGGTATATTTAGAAATGTTTGGGGTGACCAAATAGCAGTATGTGAAGCAGTATGATGATTTAGATTAGTTGTGGTATGAATGCCTTATTGAGCATTACAAGTATATTAAATAAAAACAATGATGATTTTAATGTTTTTCATTTATTTTTTATTTGAACAAAACTGCTTTTACAGTTGTCTATAATTCAACATTTTAATAATGGTGGGTCTGCTGTATCATTTTCTTGCAATATCCCATAATTCAGAGACATGATCTTAAGCACACCTAGACAATAGTAATATCTTATGATCTTACCTAGTGGTCCTAGGCGATAGTTGATTGTGACAATCACTACATCTCCTGTTGATGCTAACACTGTCCCATCATACATCCTGTTAGAACCTATTCAATAACATAGCAAGCTTTTCAAGTTTGGAATAGGCGCAATGATTAAGGAGAAAGTCAATATGTCTATATAATCCACCAAACTTGATATTACGTTTGTTGGAGTTGCCCAAAGTTCATTGTTTTGGCAGTAATATCTTGCCTATATTTGGAAAGAAATAATTTTTTATTTTGAAGAAAATTCATAATATTCACTTTAATTTTGGGAACAAAAGAGAATGGATCAATCTGAAATACAAGCCTGGTTACTAATAAGGTCAATTGAAAACATGAATAAAGATTTTTGAAAATAAACTCACCAAGCATAAATCCTCCTCCATGTATCCATACCATGACAGGTAACTTTGCCTTCTCATTGAGTGTTTGGGTGAATACGTCTAGGAGGAGGCAGTCTTCACTCATGGGTCTGTTCTTCTCGATTGGCCAGCCAACATCTTCTAATGTGTCTGACTGAGCTGGGTCTTGGATACATTCTGGGGCTGAAACATTACCTCATTTTCAAAATCTTCTGATTTAATGTATTTTACATGTTTTACGGTATTTTCTATATCAAAATACATTGAAACATGTTAAGTTGAACACCTCTGTTAGTGGAACACTTCAGAGTCCAAAGACCAACTGACTTATAAGTGGAACACCTCCAAATAAATAAAAGGGGAACTCTTATTAGAGGTACCAAAGGTGTTGTACTTAGACAGATTTTACTGTACTGGTAAATTATACTTCATGAGTGGGTCTAAAACTTTGCTACGTTTATTACCCCTTTGTGTTGCATCCCTAACTCCACTCCATGGTTTGTTCTTCTGTGGGGGCTTAAACCTAAGGTCACCTAAAGGTGGCACTGCATATGGTATGCTACGGAATGTAAAGATTGGCTTTTCTGGATCACTTGTGGAGTATTGTAAGGACCCTCTCAACCCTCCATCTTTGATTGTATGAAGCACTGATGCTCCACTCTCTACAGCCTCGACTGCCACACCTGTATGATTAACAGAAGCACTGTAATAATGAAACTGCTATATAGTACATAAAATAACATCACACTAATCAGGAAAACTCAAAATACGTAGTTGTACTTTATCAACCAAGAAAACTTACTTTTTTTCACATATGCCTATTTGTAATATTGTCGAGAATTTGATTGATTTTTCACAGGAATCTACTGGTAATTCTCAATCATACTCATACAAAGATATTTTTCTTGTCTTACAAAAAATGAAAATAGGGGCAACTTATATTACAAATATTATACTTTAACACCTCTTAGAGGCTCATGGTAAGACCATAACATCCCTTAGAAGCTTGAGATGAGAATTATCCATTTTATTTACTTATTATGTACCTATCCCATCCTTCATTCAAAGGACTTCATTTATTACTCAATTTAGCCCTTCATGCAAGGCCAGGTAGTTTCATTTTAGGGGTGATAAATTAGCTGAGTTTCTTAGTGGTCAACGCAGAAAATGCGTTCTCCAATCATAATGTTCTATACATAATTCAATAGGGATGTTTCGTTCTCCCTCTGTTTATGACCCCTAATGAGATACAAATTACTTATAAATTTGATTCTTAACAAGAAATGCATGCAGACTTGGGCAATAAACTCATAAGTGAACTTATAATGTCTGTTTATTACTGTTAACATCTTTACTGTGAAACAACTGTTCTGATTGGCTGGTGATTGAATGGCTATTTGAAAGTTTGTTTGCTCAATCCCGACTAAGCTGCACCAATATGGTTGGCCTATTAGTATAAAGAATGCATGCGTTGTTTACGGGTGTGTAGGCGTTAATTACGCTCGTGTAGATGTAAAATTACGCCCGTGCTGACGAAAAATTACGCCTGTGTAGGCATAAATTACGCCCGTGAAGAAGTAAATTCTACGGGCGTACAGAATACATTTACAGGCGTGAACTTACGGCATTAAAATTATTAATTACGGGCGTTAAGACTGTTATTTTACACGCGCTGAGAAACATCTTCACGCCCGTCGAGTTCATTTTAGCGCCGTGAATTATGAACCAATCAGCATCTTGCTTACATGATGATACGATGCATTATAGCTAAAAGTACAACTCCAAGATCCTTGTGCAAGTTAATAACATACTCATGATTGTGCCAGGAACAACTGTTGCAATTGGAGGCATATGAAATATTATTTCTTTTCTGGGTATCTCGGTGCACTATTTGTGCAAATGTGAAAGATTTACATCGTATATTGAATGAGTTATGTATTCCTGGAAATAACATGTGACATATAAAGACGGCTGCATAAAGATTCCAAAAAGTACACATCTCCCTAACACCAAATTTGAACATATGTTGGCTAGGTATACTAGGTATATAGGCTCATTTGACATTTTCAGTACATTTTCAAAAAATGCCAGATCTGCAGGATATAGTCTAGAGTCAATTTGCAGTTGATCAGATACTATAATTCTAGTATCTGGACACATCCTTTAGAGGGATACATTAGCGATCTGACTGTATAATGAGACTGTTAGCTGCAATGCGTGTGAGCTTAATAAGTCCCTACCTAGCCTACCTCTGAAGCCGACGCCTAGATTGGAGAATTATCCAAAAATCATCGTATTTAGAAACCAAACATGTATACCTTCTCAAAATACTCTGCAATTTTGTCGTTTCTACAATGGGTGTTGATAACTGCCAACACAGTACATGTCTCTTCAATTTGCCTTTTAATATAATTTGCTCTAAAAAATGAATACTTCTTTGGTTAAATCTAGTTCAATCTTGAACGAATATTTAAGGACCTCAATGCAACACACTAAAATGTAAGCAGGCTTCTGATTGTTGTTTACTAGCGCAAGTATCTCGGAGTTGCTCTTTTAGCAAGGATGCATTAAATCATCATGTAAGTAAGGTTCTGATTGGTTCATAATTTACGGCGCTAAAAATAAACTCCACGGGCGTGAAGATGTTTCTAAGCGCGTGTAAAATAACAGTCTTAACGCCCGTTATTAATAATTTTAACGCCGTAAGTTCACGCCTGTAAATGTATTCTGAACGCCCGTAGAATTTACTTCTTCACGGGCGTAATTTACGCCTACACATGCGTAATTTTTCGTCAGCACGGGCGTAATTTTACATCTACACGAGCGTAATTAACGCCTACACACCCGTAAACAACGCATGCATTCTTTATACTAATAGGCCAACCATACACCAAGGGTATGGAAAGAAGTGAAATACCTTTGGACCAAGGATGTACCTATCCCATCAACTTATCATTTCACTTAGATTGACTCAGGCTTTAATAAGCAAACTGTATTGATTGTACTACAAAATTAATATTTAACTAGACAGTTAAATATTTTGCAATGTGTGAAAAGAATTTAACCCCAAGACTCAATGCATTGTGGCTGATTCATTCATTCCTAAACTTAGAACTCAATGCTATGTATCTCATGCAAAATTTGAAAGAACATGTTTGGGAATGATAATCAATCCACATTGCTCCAAGTCCAGGGCTTAAATTCTTTATTTTTTTGAAAATCCCTAAAGTTTCTTATTAAATATTAAAAATCCTGTCTACACATTTGGATAGAATTGGAACTGGAATAAACTAAAGCCATGATGTAAAGTATCAAATCTAACTGATCTCTCATTTTGATCCTACATTACATTCTTGTGAAGGCACTCACCTGTCATACATAACCCAAGTAAGATTGATGCCAACATCTTCCCTGTCAGTCTCAGAATTCAGCAATGTTTACCTTGAGTAGTCCCTCTGACCACAATGCTACCAGCTCTGCTGTGATGGTGATGAATGATGTTGAATCATTCACTAACTGCACAGATCAATTTGACCCTTTAAGCTGTTTATTTAAGCAATCTGTAATTTTTAACTAAAGTGGAATAATACAACAAGCGACCCACTTTACTATTTTGAGATTCTGTCACAGGCAAAGTACACGTATGTTCTAAGGCTATTTCATCAGCACTGTTCCACAACTAGTTACTTTGACGGAACGTCAATGTAACAAAATGGATGAACCTCCTGTATACAAGTTTTTTATATTTAGCCCCTCGCTTTTGTTACATTGACCAACGTCCATTATATTACCAATGTATGTTACTTTGACGACTTATGTCAATGTAACAAAAGTGATGGTGTAAATGCATGAATTACAGCTTTATTTAAAAATCAAATTTCAAACTAAGAGCATCTCTAAAAGCGAGACTGTATTGTCTAACTTTGTGCCAAATACATGTAATAATTCGCAATATGACTTACGTATATGTAAGTTTAAATCAAGGAAACAAAAAACTTGTATCCAAGAAGTTCATCCATTTTGTTACATTGACGTTCCGTAGAAGTAACTAGTTGTTGAACAGTGATAAGTGAATCACTAGATAAAAAGGATTATGATTATGAAATATCATAAAGGCCCCTTACAAAGTCTTATATTATAGTCCTACCCAATCAATCGAAATGCACTTTTTGAAACTTTATTTCAATTTAATTTCAAGAAATCGTGAATTTATTTTAAATAAAATTTTAGTCATGTACATAATAATCCACACCAAATAGCGTTATAGTCAAAATAGCCATAGTCTGAGACTTCCTAGATATAGAGCCAGAATTCTGGGCACAGTATGGTGATGGCAATGGTGTAGCGTCATATACCCTAGTCTATGTTGCAGCAGGTGCCCGTCAGTACACTTCATTTATAACATGCCAGATCTAAACAGTGTGTGTGTTTTACTTTTCTTGAATTTTTCGTATATCTATATGTAACATTGTAAATGAAAGCCAACATTAAATGCCAAAAGGCGTTTTGCCGCATGATTGTGTATAATGCCATGAAAAATATATCAATGAAATAAACTAATTGTTTAAAAAAAAAAATTCAAAATGGCATAAAAACACAATCTTTGGTAATTCAAATAGCAGTGGATGGATTTGGCTCAAATTTTATATCTATCAAAACATGTTTTGTTTGGTGGGATTTGCTACTCCGTGGAGTTGCTGTTTTTCTAGTTCACTCTCTATATAAATTAATGATCAAAAATGGTTTACTCTATGGTTAAGTTTTTATTTGGTCTATAGTCTTGCTCCAAACCTTAAGGGGAGGTTCCAACTATACATGTAGTCGGATGTATAATGTGTGTGTGTAGGGGGGGGGGGGCATAGACATGTTGCAATGTATTACTTCTTTGTACAATTTGGCTCTTCCTAAGAAATATCTAAATCAGTACCAGTGTATTCCTTATATGCCTAAAGTTATCACTGAAATGTAAATGTCTTTATACCACTCTAAGTCCGATTACAGTTGTATAACATGGGTCTATAACAATGATATACAGTGGAGAGTGGTATATCATCATTGTATACAACTCCTCCGTATACACTCCAGCGTATACCACTGTAGAAGTGCATTCTGGGAACTAATGAATATTGACCGAAGAACGAGGTATATGTTTTGTTACACATGATTTCCTAGAATCAAGTTACGTCATGAATGGTTCCTATGATTTGCTAGAATCAAGTGACGTCATAAATGGATCGATATCAACATCGGCATTACTGAGTTGGCTATGGGATATTTTTATGGTTTTTATAATTGTTATGATTGTGTTTGAATCAAATGTAATTGAACTTAGAGTGGCATAATAAGATAAAATAATGGTTCATTCTGTATATCGTGCATTTTATACTCTCGTGAGAATATAATATATTCACTCGTTCGCTACGCTCACTTGTGAATATATTATACTCACTCGAGTATAAACACGATATACAGAATGAACCATTATATAACCTCATAGAATGTAACCTTGTATTCAAGTTCATATTATTTATTGCTCAATAAATGTTCAGAATAAAATATCACAAGAACTAAATGTTTCTCTTTTATATACATCTTAAATTGGATTGGCTTAAATACTGGAAAACTGTGTCCAATATCTCTGGTAGTATCATATTTATATTGTTATAGTCTCCAACTTTTTTATGGATGGCGTTAGGCATCTGTAAGAAATGGCAAGTGAAGTCATCATGCATTTTTAATGCCTTGTTCTAGGAGCTGTAAAAGGTCTTTCCTCAAAGGAAGGTCCTTTGCTCTAGTAATGCAACACATGGTGCAAGTCATCTCTGTTTAATTCAGTTGTGAATAAGAACTGGAGTTTATAGTCAGGTTTCTGATCCAGTTACATATTTTTATTGAATTTGTCAATTAATAAAATAAGAGGATAACCATCCTCTCATCCATAAAATGCAAAATATGGCCATGGTTTCAGTATGTTGAATTTACAGTTTTTTTCCAGGGATCGGTCAGTCTCATTACAAGAAAAGAACAGAACAAATTTAATTATAATTTGTATATCTACAGTTTATATATATTGATTGAATCATTATTTTCTTACAGCTACTGTACATTCTTTACAAATTATTTGCATTTATAATAGAATTTGGGCAACATCTATTTTCTTATAAAGAAAATCAGTACGGTTAATTCCTTCATCATTGATAAATTAATAAACAACATAATTGTCTCAAATGGATTATAATCTAGTTTTTAAAAGCTAATAAAAACAAACCTTTACTATTTTTTCATCTTCAAATTGAATTAATATTAAATAATTATTTTTCAACCCTGTCACAATTTCTGAAATGTGTGGGTGATTTCTCAAATAAATGCAAAAGTGAATCCTTAATAATAATAGTAATAATATAACACATTTCAGCAATATGGCACCATGTTTAACGTAACTGGAACAACGAAAGCCATGAAAATGTCACAATGTTCACATTAACGTCACAATGGTTATGTCTCAAAGTGTGACAAAGAGGAATGCATGACAAAATGCCATAAAATTACATATTGCAATAATAGTATTCATGAAACATAGTCGACATTTTATTCATGGGTACAATCTATGCTGAATTCTTGCATCATTTAATGATACAAATATTAGCTGCATCTTTACACTGGGACTGAGACAGTTCACTGTTTAAGGTAGATAGAGCATGATGTTATCAAAAGCTAACATACTGACACAATGCTCAAATTGGTCTAAAAAGCATCACGCTTGGGTCACCTTAACCCCTTGAATACCAAGAGGGACAGATATACCAGTCATAGAATATCTCTAAAATGGCTCTTCCTCTGACAATTTGATAATTCACAAATATCATATGTTAAAATGGCTCATTTAAACTGATTTGACAAAGTAAAATAACATTGAGAAGTCACCCATTTGGTAACACTGTGTTATTTCCCAGGTACTGTATGTGTTAAAACTATTTGATTACATCATTTAGAACGTATTGCACATCAGAATTGAACATTAAATTCATTGTTACGCAAATGTATGTCATCTACAGTATATGTTATGACACAAATAAATAAATAAATGATGAAGTACAGTGTATCACATATATTTCCATGATTCACTTCACAAGTGTCTCATTTTAAACCACTTTTTCATGAACATTGCTTTAAATTTTCATTTTATAAACATCTCTATGTGGACACTCTCAGAATGTGACCTGGTGTTTTACATATATTTTTCATCAATGAGCAAATACACAATCACACATGCAGTGTATATCATATGGCTAATATTTGATAATGCAATGTACATGCTACAAGAAAGGCTGGTGCGCAATGTGTACTATCAGTAAAGATACAAATGCCATGGTTTGGGCATTTTTCCACATTATGGTAACCTACCTTGACTACTTTACAGATCCTCATTTAAAACAAACAAAAAACGTACCACAATCAATAAATAGTGTTTCAATGTGTTTCCAAGGGGATGTGATTTTTTGACATCATCATTTACATCATAATCACAGTAAAATATGTCTATAGCTTAACAACATAACAATTCCATTCCCAGAATAGTTCACACTGCAATAACATTTCTTATGAAAGCATTTACTGTGCATTGAATGCAATCATGCACTGTTCACTAAGATACAGGTTTTGCTGTTATATTAAAACGATCAATTTACAATACCTAAACTCTGATTCATTTGTTTAACAACACCCTGAGCACAATACTGCATCCTCATAACACAGATGAATATAGTTCTTAAATGATATATTACTCCGCACAACAATAATCTGCATTACACAAAAGAAGTTCGTTCTGGGGGTGGAGCTGATCCTTCCCGGGGGTACTGCTGCTGTCCTGGGGGTGGGGGCCCAGAATCCCGGGGATGAGGGGAAGGACGAGAATCAAACGGGGATGAACTACCTACGGGTTCCATAAATTGACCAGTACCTGCAAACAAACAGGAAAAGCCTTAAAGGAATATTCCACACAAAAAGTTCATAATCACATTTTTGAATTTTTTCACAATTTTGTTATCACAGATTTGACTTTTTAGATGACTTTGGGGTATCTGAACTTTAATACTCGTACATGTCCTATTGAACACATGTGCCATATTTATTTCGTACAAGTGGCCCTGAATGTATGTAGATTTCCAAACATGAATATAGCTGAATTTAGGGAACCCTTGACAATATGGGCTACTACTGCGTTGATAATGGTCTCCCCTTGCCTAATTTATTGTGTGGAATATTTCTTAAACCACCAACATTCATACAACACTTTATTATATTTTACAATTATACACTATACACTTTACTAATTGGTTTGAAAAGGGTAAAAACACCACAACCAGAAGTACAGTTTTTGCTCTTTAAAGCAAATATAAATCGAACAACAAACATGAGAAGGACTGCAGAGATATGAATATTTTTTGAACATTTTTACAGTTCCTAGTTGAATATTCATACAGTATTCCTATTCAATCTAGATTGCTACTAACACGTGACTTGTAGCATATATTAATCTAGCACACACCTATATTCTTCAATGAAAACCTATTCATTCTTCGTTGTACTCTTGACTGACCTATTGGCTTAACTTACAATGTGTTTAACATTCCTATATGTGTGCACTCTTGTTGGGGTGTGCCCTATTACCTTGTCTAGAATGTGTACGTTCCCCTGGGAATTCTCTCATATCTCTCCTGGGGGGTGGGAGACCATATGATCCAGGGGGAGGTGCTCCATATGGCGCTCCCATCCTTGGGGGGAGGCCTCTCAATGGGGGTGGAGCTCCACGGAAATCTGGAGGTCCTCGGAAATCTAATGGTGGAGATCTGCGGTCAAAATCGGGAGGAGACCTTCTAGGGTCAAAGTCCATAGGGGGAGACCTGCGTCCAAGTGGTGGTGGGGGTCCTAATGGGGGGAGGGACCGCATGTGTGGGGGTGGCAGCGGAGGGGGGAATCTTCTGTCTATTGGGGGTGGTAGAGGATCCATATCTTCATCCCTGAAATACAAACATATATTATAATGTACAATTTAGTATAAAAAGGGGCATGATATACAACTGTACAAGGTATGAAATACTAAATAGGCATACTGTACAGAACAGGGATACAGCAAACTACATGATAGAGTAGCATATTACACTATAATGGGTTTTACAGGGGAATGCATGATATAATGTAAAAGAAATAATATTAAACAGAAGTGAAACAGGTAACAGGTTTATAATATATTAGAAGGGTAACAAATATTCAAAAGTGTTGATATTAGAGATGAAAATAAATTAAAAAGTATGTATTAATAACAAGGCATGATATATTGCAAGGTGCCGTATATTATAATTGATGAAAATCTACACGAGCTTTCCTTCTGCTCCATGCAAACCAATCAACAAACCATTATGATTACAGTATGGCATATACCCAGAGTACAATAAGTATATGTTGAGTGTTAATAGTACCGGTATATGTTATAACTACCTACAAGATGTGTTTTATAATACTGTACAATGGAAGCCTATGTCCAGTGTTAGACATCTAAAATGTACACAAGGGTTACAATATCCTCAAAAGTCTCTATATGTTATACAACACAGTATTCCACCACCCTATTTTACCTTATGGGAGACCCATCTCTTGGATCATCATAATATGGGTCGTGTCTAAATTCAAACTCTGGTAGCGGTGGAACACCACTCCTAGAATGTTCTGCAATATCTGTTAATTCTAGGCTTGAGTCGTCAAGGTCTGGCTGAAGTATTGGGGGCCTTGGGGGGTTGATAGGGCTAGAATATGATATGGTACAATGCAAGCAAGCAGGTTAGTACAGCAGCTAGCAGGAGAGTGTGGTGGGGGAAAAAGCATTTACAAGGGGTAGCAAAAGGGATATAGGAACTAGACAATCCAAAACTGTTCTTTATCGAGATCCAAAATTTCATATTGTATATGAATGTAACAGTCATGTATGTCCTTAAATTCAAATGAACCCTGTATATGTGGATATCTTAAATGCAAATCACCAATCACATTACTACCTCATGCTATTAAAAGTGATACTTTGGACAGCTATTACTTTATGTACAAATGTCTAGATTTGTAAAAATAAAAGAATTATCTTGGATTGTCTACTTTCCTGCAAGGCATAAGTTTATCAGGTGTAGGGAGAAACATAGCATCTATTTTAAACATTGTAAACAACATTTCATATCTATACATAATTATCATGACAACATCAACTTTTATACTAATGATTATATACAATTTTTTCAATCAATAATAATAAAATAAGTATCAAGATTTAATAATTCATGCAAAATAATAAATTGACATCAAATAACCATCAATTGACAAATCAAATAGTTTTTCTGTGGTTGTGAAAGATTTTTATGAGGGGGAGTTCACCTTTGACCCTCAACCAAATTATTTTTATCTGATATTTGCTTGATGATCGACATATTTTACTTCATTTAAAATATAAGATTTGCCAAGATCTAGTGACCCAACCCAAAGCTCTCATCAAAAGTGAATGCATGCTAGTTTTAACTAAACAAAAAGAACCCTCATACTAAATCTTAACCCCTAAAAGCCATACATAAACAGTCACATTTATCTCATTTTTGCTCACTAGTGTTGTCACGATGTGCATTGCAAGAATTACTTTTGGCGATGCACCTAGCATCACTTTTTAATCACAACAACACTAACATGCACTATCTTTGTCTTATATCATCTTGTACTAAACAGAAAAATCTCAATACAATTCCATGCCTTTGCTATCTTAAAATCAATGCAGAAAAAGCTTGTAATAGCAGAGAAAATTAAAGAGAAATGCTATCACATACCTCCTGTATGACATGAGAAGAAAACCAAGGATGAATGATATACATGTGTTTTGAATTAGGGATTTCACAACCAAGTAGCTCGAACTAAAAACTAATAGCCTTTTACCTACTCCTATACCCAAACAAAACTAACTCTTTGATGAGCATTTTGTTTCAAAAATACTAACTAATGTTGAACAGGGGACTAACTACAGAGTGAGCTAAAAAAGGTAACACAATTTGATAACTCTGTCATTCAGCATGGGTTATTACATTAAACAAAGGATAATTGTGCCAAATATGACTTTAAACCAAGGCTAAATGACTGAGTTACTAACATTCATTATTTGGGTTACCTTTTTTGCACTTTACAACAGTTGTCTGTATAATAAATATTAATATAATATCTTTTAATCTCACCGTAATGAGTTAGGTGACACCATTCCTGACACTCTGGAGCCTGGTCTATCTAGGGGCGGGGGCCCATTCAACAATGGGGGTAGATCTCTCCTGGGTAAAGGTCTGATTAGCCCCTCACGGGATGTCTGGTCTAGCTTGCGTTCAGTTTCTAACAATCTGTAAGAGAAGAAAGTTATTCAATATGAAAAGAGCAATATCTCTAAAAATGTCCAAGTGGGGAGCCACATTTCTAACAAATTGTGAAGATATGCATATTAAATTAAGATGATAGTTTGATTGTATTACATTTGCAGCGCTTCAATTGGGTTACTACTGCAGCCAAATTTCATACAAAACTGACATCATCAGTGTGTGTGATGTCAGTTTGTGTATATCATATCATGTTTTATGGGAGTTTACAGTTAGCAAATAAATATTAGATCATTGAAAGATGGCACTGTATACAGCAAAAATGGCAACTTTCCAATAGATGGCAGATAATGACTTATAACTTCAAGTTGTATTTGACGATTCATGTGTTTTTGGAGAAGGTCCACGATCAACATCACATAAATAAACCATTGTTCTTATTCATTTTCCCTGTCTCTATTCAATGTGAATTTCAACATAATGTTGCAAGTAATTTCCAACATGTTACAAATGTGTACAAAATGTCCCCACCTTTTGGTGATCCCGTCAAATGGTTATCCCAAAAATTGAGTAGACAAGACTTTACCGACACAATTTGAGGATGGAAAATCCAAAATGGCCACCTTAAAATTTACCCAGAATGCCAAAAATTAATCAGTTCTAGATTTTCATACTAAGAACCACCCCTGAAAATTTGAAATTGATCCGTCACACAGTTAACCAGAAAACATGTAAACAAGACTTTACAGACGAGATTTGAGGACAGAAAATCCAAAATGGCTGCCTTGACATTTATCCAGAATGCCAAAAAACTAATCTGTTCTCTAATATGTCCAAATGTATTCATCGGTTAGGTAAAGATAATTAATTTGTATTACTTTCCTCAAATCACTAAACCAAGCACCAGCTACGCCTAGAGATAGACCTCCTAGTGACAGTGTAGATAGGGAAATTAGTGTAGTGTTACCTTATATTAGTACTATTGCTCCCAAACTTCAACGCATCTTTCAAGAAGCAGGAGTTAAGACTAGTTTTAAGTCTGTTCAAACCTTACGTCAAATGTTAGTATCACCCAAAGATCCCACCCCCACAGGTGAGAGATCAGGATAATATACCAAATTGAATGTAAGGACTGTAGTGAACTCTACATAGGGGAAACCGGTAGAGCGATTGATACAAGAGTTAAGGAACACAAGGACGCTTTTAGACTGAACAATCCCAATAAATCCGCCATCGCTGAACATATAGTTTCCAAAGCGCATAGGATTAACTGGGAGTACAAAATCCTAGATAGAGAACCCCATTACTTTAAACGGAAAGTAAAGGAAGCACTTCATATTCATACAAGCAAGCCACAACTTAACAGGGACTTTGGATTTAAGGTTTCCCCGGGACTGTTGGAACTACACAGGAGTAAAACCCAAACCAGGTCAAGGGTCAGCCCATTTCCCGCCAATATATCATCTTGACAAAGGTAGTAGCTGCTACCGAAAGCTCGAAAAAGTAAGTTATTTTGGTTAGTGATTTGAGGAAAGTAATACAAATTAATAATCTGTTCTCGATATTCATACTAAGAATCATCCCTGAAAATTTGAAATTGATCTACCAAACGGTTCACCTGGAAATGCGTAGACATTGGCTTTACAAACAAGATTTTAGGAGAGAAAATCTAAAATGGCTACCTTGATATTTACCCAGAATGCCAAAAAACTAATCAGATCTAGATTTTCATACTAAGAATCATCCCTGAAAATTTGAAATTGATCTTCCAAACGGTTCACCTAAAACGTATAGACAAGACTTTACGGGCAAGATTTTAAGACGAAAAATCCAAAATGGCTGCCTTGACATTTACCCAGAATGCCCAACAACTAATCAGATCTAGATTTTCATACTAAGAATCATCCCTGAAAATTTCAAATTGATCTACCAAACGGTTCACATGGAAATGCGTAGAGACAAGACTTTACAAGACTTTACAGACAAGATTTTAGCACGGAAAATCCAAAATGGCTGCCTTGACATTTACCCAGAATGCCCAACAACTAATCAGATCTAGATTTTCATACTAAGAATCATCTCTGAAAATCTGAAATTGATCTACCAAACGGTTCACCTGAAAACGCATAGACAAGACTTTACAGACAAGGTTTTAGGACAGAAAAATCCAAAATGGCCGACAATAAAAAAGTGATTATGAGGTTTTGCTGATTTCTTTTTACAAAATCATCACATATAACTACTGTTAACAATAACATAGGCTTTTACAACAAAGTACACCTGAAATTATTTATAAGGCTACTAAATAGTTAAAGTATGAAAACTGAAAAACACCATTCAATATGATACAAAGTATTATCGTGCGCTAACTTTCCTTAAAACATTCAAAATGGCTGACATGACTAAGCAAACAGGTCCAAAACCTAATCAGATCTAGAATGAAGTGAGCTGAACAAGATTTTAAAGTTTTAAAAGCAACTGTGAAGCCATTTTTCTTAAAGTTTGCAGACAAGGATTTTAGCATTTGACTTCAAAATGGCTGACAGGAAGTAGGTATCGAGTTAATTTTTTTTCGTCCACATCTGTATGCACTCATAAGTTATCCCTGAAATTTTGAAGGTGATATCTGTAGGGGTTTTGGAGAAAACTGCCAGACGTACGGACAGACGGACAGACAGACGGACGCGCCTAGGCCGACAATATGGCCCCACATTATGTGGTGGGGACATAAAAAGTGAATCTCAATATCAAAAAATGTGATCAGCAAATTAAAGGAAAGTGATACCCTGCTATTTTAGCACACATTATTTGGCAAAATTCTTACTTCTGTCTGAGCACTGCATTGTTTTCTTTTTCTTCTTTAAGTTCTCTCTCCTTCTTTCTTTGCTCAATCTGCAATAATAAAAAAAAAAAAAATCTCAACATATAATATTCCTATATATTTTCATAACTTAATGCTTAAAAAGTCAAATGCATTTTTGATAATTTACATGGTAATGATAGAAACAAGATTATTTTATTTGAGAAATTAATATAAAAAGGACTGATTACTCCAACAATAACATGAGGAATTAACATGCAAAATGTCACCACCTGTCAATTGTTACAGACATCGCACACCAAATGCTGAACACCATCCATAAAAATTTTAGTGACTGTAACAATATGTCACCTCTTGTGATGGTGGTGACATAATAAACATGATAGATATCGGAATTGTTACTGACATCAGTCTGATACTCATCATATCTTTCTGTTTCCCTTGAACACAACTCATATGGCTGAGAAGAAATGAGATGCAATGGTTTATCATGATGAACAATCATATTTTAAGAAAAAGTTTCAAGTAAAAATTAAAAGACAATAAAACAATTTACTTCAGAAGTTCTTCTATTATCTTAAAAATTACCCATCTCTGTTGATGCTAACACAATAATAATGGTGGTAGATGAATTAGATTGGGACTTGGTTCAAGGACATTATTACATATATCATGGGGTTATAGTTTTCTTTATCTAGGACCATCAATACCATTACAATGTTCACCTCACTGTTTCATAAATGTTAGCATAGAACATTAAAATAAATATATATGATTAACATGTAGTATGCTGAGCTCCAATGATTTTGAGAAATTTTATAGAGTAAGCTACTCGTTATGTATTATCATCACTGAAATTATAGCAAATGGCAGGTATTTGGCACACAGTGGGAACACGCTTAATGAATGACTGATAAGACTTATAAGTCCAAAAATAATATGCTTATTGTTTAATCATACAATCCCAGGCACTTATCACATATGAGTATATTTCATAACCATTCTTGCAAATTTATAAATCTATTGTTGATCTAAACTATGATACCCATGTAAAAAAGTTATTATTAAGTTATGATTGCTAACAAAAAGAACCAACAACAATGCAATGTAGGTCTGGAGCCAGGGAGGGGGATCTCCTAAACATGTAGACCTACGTTTTAAACTGGGCAATTAATAAACTGGCATTACTGGAATTTTTTTTAATTTGGCATTAATTTTCAAAATTCGGGCCAGAATTTTTTCTGGAAGATTTTGCCCCCCTCTGGATTTTTTTATGAATTATTTTGAAGGTCAACACACTATATGGGTTGTTTTAGGACATTTCTAATGACTACCTTGCCGAATTCCTAACCTGGTGAGCAGTAGGACAAGTTCCAAAAACTACCTGGGGATTGTTTCAGAGCTAATAAGAGGTCAGCGATCGGGTTTGACTCTGGGAGGCATGGCAGGTACTTTTGATATCTAAATGAGTTGCCCAGTAACTGGCAGTTGCTAAGCTACATATCATTATGAATCAAAATCATCCTTTTGGATTACTTGGGATAAGAAACCATTATTTTATCAAACAATTATTTAGCATGAGATTATATCTATAAGGGATATAATAATACAAATACACAAGAACACAAAGTGTAAAATATTACAATGACTTACATTTGAAAGAGAACAAAAAAGCAATATTTGTGACTTAGAATTTTTAACTAGTTTATTTTAGTCACACGCAATATAACATAAAACAGGGCTTCAAAATCCAGAATATATTCTTCCTTTTGACCCCCTGCGATAAGCAGTTAGCATTTCCCCGATTAAAAACTCGCAATCTGATTGGCTGTCGCAACACTGCAACAGAAATCATGTATAAGTCATTGCGCATAATTAAATCAAGAAATTCAGTTAAATCGGGCGCTTCCAAATTGGTTATAGCAGGGGGAAGAAGAAGGTACGGATTCTGGAACCTGCTTAGGAGGATGATAAAACACATGTTTTGGAGAAATCTCCACATGACCATGATACCTGCCTTTATGGCCAATTTTACTGGGCGTTTCTGCAATCAATAGTCTTTTTATGATAGTGACATTTCTACAATTAATGAGAGTGTTTCTGCAATCAATAAGAATGTTTCTGCAATTAATGAAGTTTCTACAATTATGCAGAGTGTTTCTGCAATAAATGAGATCATTCCTGCAATTCATGAGAATATTTCTACAGGCCTGTCAACTGTCCCGCAATTTGTGTATTTGTCACGCATTTGCTGAAGAATTTGAAGTCACGCCAGTTATTTTTGCGTGACAGAAAATGTCACGCAAATACGCATTTTACCTGGTAATTGTCAAGCAAAAATAATTCTGTAGAAAAATTTCTAAAAAAGATCGTCTACACAGCAAAAATACGAACGCCGGAAAAAAATGTACGCATTTCGTTCGGACTTTTCACGCGAATTACGTATATGTCACGCATTCCGTTCGAAATTTTTCGTACCTACCCCCCCCCCCCCCCCCTCCCCCCCCCCCCCCCCCCCCCCCCCCCCCCCCCCCCCCCCCCGTTGACGCATGTATGAACCCCGAGCGTAGCGAGCGCGAAAAATTTGAGGTGTTCAAAATTTGGCAAGATGTAATAAAATTTAAACCAAGGTGTTCAAAATTTGAATCAAGGTGTCCAGATTTGGACCAAGGTGTCCACATTTTGAGGGGAGGTGTTCAACATTTCCAAGTCACTCATGTTAGGTGTTCCCAAGTTGACAGGCCTGTTTCTATGAATTATGAGAATGTTTCTTAACATTTCTTTTTATATCACGAGAGTGTTTCTTTCTGTTATTAGACTGTTTCTTAACATACGAATGTGTAGGTTCAAGTTCTGTGCATCCTCCAAGCTTATATTTTCTTGTGTACTCTGCCATGAACTCATATCTCTGAAGTCTATTATCTAATCTAGCCATTGGGTTACGAATGAACTCCTTTGAGTCACTTGTCCGGTTATGAGGTATATGTGAGACCCAACAATCTGGGAGAACTTTAAATCTGTAGCCAGCAGCTTTTAACTCCATAAAATAGCTAACTTTATTCATGCCGTATGCCACAAAGTTTTCATTAAACAAGGGAATTTCACTATGCTTTCTTATTACAACATAAGGTTCATATTTAACTTGGTATTTCTGAACCTCATATGAATAATTTGTATAAAACCATTTAATATATTCTGTTGATCTTTGATTATCTGAAGTTTGGCCATTAAAAGTTTCGATACTGCCTTCTCTGTAAAGTTGTCGCACTTTTGATTTTGATTTTGGAAAGTCAGGATTTTTAAAAGGATTCTTTAAATATGCAAAGGCAGGAGCAACAAAGGCAGTTTTGTTAATATAAGGTCTCCAAGTATCACTTTGAAGATGTTGTTTTATCACAGCTGTGGCATTTATTTGAAAGTCAATTGATGGCAAAAAGTCAGCGTCTGATAGTAGCATAAACTCGGATTGGACACTTTGAATTGCATAATTCCTCAATGTATTTATCGGATACTTTTCGTTCAAGTATGCTCCATACAGAATTGTGATTTCACATCTATGTTTGACATTTCTAAATTTTTGTTTGATATGCTCGTCGAAATTGACACCACGTTCTTGCATATCAGAGTGAATGTAAACTGCAGAGATGTAGATTGCTATGGAAACCGGACCATTCCAGAAAGGTAGGATATCAAGCATCATGTCCAGTCGGTCAATAGTTGCTTGGGTTACAAGTGTGATGGTTTCCACGGAGCTTATGTTTTGAGGATTTAATGTAAAATTTGTGATTCTAAATTTCATAGTTTTTGAAACAATAGCTGTTTTTTCTGGACATTCAACGATGAAGTTCTCACTTTTAAGATCAAGTGGCATTGTAATGTTATCAACAATTGGTGAAATTTTTACATCCGTAAATGAGACTTTTCCATTATATCCAGAACACCCAAGAGATAGCGTAATGCTTGAGAGAGCAGCACCATCTTTAGGCAGCATGTAGGTATCACTCTGATGCTGTGTACCACCTTTAGGTGAAAACTGCAACTGAATGGTATAGTTTGAACCATTTGCAAATTTTAACAGTGCCATGGCGCTATAATGAAAGACTGTAGTGTTCCTCTCTAGTAGCTTTTTACTTGAGCTTTTCACTGAAAAATACACTCCTTTTAAAGGTGCAGATTCCCGTATGGGTATGTATTGGTATATTGCACGTAGGTCACTTATACAAGGTACCGTAAAGGTATTCTTATGTTTCGAGTACCAGTGTTCCTCCCTAACCAACCACCAACCTTTTGATAAAGACACATCACTATTGTCAACTATATAACTTGATGATAAAGTTATATTTAGTTGAATATATTCAAAATGTTTCACATTAGATGTGATTTCATAATTGTCATTAGGAACCAGTGTATGTTTAGCAGTTAATATATCCATAGACCTAACTCTATTGTGATTCACAGGTACTTTCAGGATATCTATTAATTTCTCTGTCCTCAGATTTTGCTCAGGGGTTATTGTCAGCACGATGAACATGTAGCATGCAGCTACGAAAATCACAGTAACTTTCCTCTTTTTCAGCCACCTAACAGGTTTAATAGCATAAAATTTCAATATATCCATTTTACTTTGACAGAAATGTTTCTTAATATCCATCGATATGCACCAGCTTATTAAGTATTTTACTATATTCTTCACTTTATATTGTGTAAATCTGTGTCAGCAGCAGCCCTGGAGTTAAAGCCCATAACTTCAACTATGCATGCAGACAACATCAATGAGTGAGCCATGGATGACAATTGAGTGAATTTCTGGCACCAACCTTCACTTCAGGGGGCCCCTGGGCCCAATGAGGTGATCATGCTATCTGGCATACTGTAGGCCTAGTCTGTTTTGACATAGTGTTTAATAAATGTAAACTAAGCTAAACTTAAACTGACCACTTAAAATAAGGCTGAAATAACACTATCCCTTAATTCAACTATGGTTTCAGTTGACTGCATGTTTAATATGTTTACTGTGTATACTTTATAATCAGACCCAGTTTGAATAGGTGCATAATGTCTATGTTTAGCAAATTATCACACATGATTTCACATGAGGCTGTTAGTTTGGTGATATTTCATCAGTGGTTTGGAAGATGCTATAGCAAAGGAGAATCATCCAGTCCTCTAATCATATTATTACAATAACATGACATAAAAATAACTTATTATGTAAAAACTTGATAACATTCCTTTGGATTTCACTCAAAATTGCCGTCAATGTCATTAGACTTTGGCAATTGTTTAAGTTTGTATATCTGTATTTTATGGAATAACAATAAAGATGATTAATAAAAAAAAAAAAAAATCATATTATTGTTCATAAGATTTTAACATTTAACTGGTCCTCTTGTTGTGTTAGTTTTGGCTTGGTTTGCAATTTTTCATAAATAGGGGAAAAGTATTTCATAATTATTGTACAAATGTTAATATAACCACTCAAGGCTTCACTGTCATGAATTTACCTATCACATCAGGCAATCTGCAGTTCACTCTGCCATCTTGGCATTTAAATGAAGTTTTACTTAGCATAATTAACGTAATGAACTCAATTAGTCATTTAGGGAGTTGGGAAATCCATTAATATTTGACAGTTAAATTGGAAAATTTCAATGAAATAATAACTACATGACTTAACAAGGCCTTACATGACACAACATGCAAACGATTACAAAACTGGTTCAGTTTTTTTATATGCAAATTGCCAAGGTTTAATTCTGAATACTGAATGCCAGCCAGAACGTTTATTTGTGGTGACATAAAAATGGTGACCCCAAGTAGCAAGTTCCACTGAATTAAATATGTTTTTTTCAAATCTTTCCTCATTTCAAACATTTAATAGCCTAGTGACATTTTTAATTGGTGACTTCATCGCAAATACAAAGCTTGGTATGGGGGAAACAAGACAAAATTGTCACAATTTTACAATATATATAAAAAAAAGTGAACCCCTGCGACTGGCTATTTTTTTCTTAATACTTGCATGAATTGCCTCATATTATCATATGTTTATTTATTTGCAATAAGATTTTACACTTGTTAACATACTAGGAAGGCCTATTTTTGGTCAGATAGAAAGATAAGTATCGATCTGAGTCATAAAGAAAAAGCAAGAACTATAATTTCTGGGCTCAATCTAGCACATCACTGATCTTTACTTCAGTAAAATGTTTTCCATGTTATAGGCAGATGTTCAAAATCACAAGTTTTCTTGATGACGAAATAGTTTTCTTCATCTTACTTATTTATCTTACGATACTTTTACAGAATGGTAAAAAAAATGGAAACCCTCATACCCTTTTTCCTCATATCTTTGTCATTTAAATAACTCCCTGATATTTTACTTATTTGTACATCATTCGATTTCCTAACAGCCTATTTTATTCCATGACCATCAGCTTAATATTCACAATGTTACAGCACTTTAAAAAAACAAAACATGCCCCAGTGGCCACTATTGCGCTGTCGGGAAACCTGCACTTATCGTCCAAAGACCAAAATGTCTCTACCTGTCGGTATATGGCAGAGACAAAGTGTATGAGAATGACCTTAGGTCAATTGCAAACCTAAAAAGTGAGAGTCATCCATGTCATTCAGGCCATACTATCAGTCTGATGGTCATGAAATATGGTAGGGTAGTAGGAAATTGAATGATGTACAAATGTGTGAAATATCAGAGTGTAATATTTTAAAGATATACATGTAAGGAAAATATAGGGTTTCCAATTTTTTTACCATCCTGTAATATTCCATTTTCCATATATGGTGGTTGAAAATTCTTGCTTCAAATATAATCATGGCAACTATTTATTTTCATTTAGACCCTTTATGTCTGTTAAACTTTCTTATTCAGGAACCCCTGAAGATTTGTTTATCCCATTTCAACAACTGCAAAAGTGATTCTTGCAACTCCATCAAAATATTTTTGAAATATAAGCATTATACAAAATGTTATGCCCTAATAAAAAAATATGGTCATTTTTGGTAGGTAGTATTTAGGAGTTTAAGAAATTCTCATTATATAATGACTTACCCAGTTTTCATGAGCTCGTTTCTCTTGTTGCGCTATCTGCTGTTTATAATGTCTTTCTGACTCCTCCATCTCCTTTCTTATACTCTCAAGCATTAACCTAAAAGAAACAAAATGCAATAGTGTCTAACTGTTGAATGCAAATAAATAAAGCCATTAACATAACAAAATATAGACGCGAGACACCAACAACTTATCACCAACCACTCATCATTACAATATGTCACCGCTTATTGGTGGTGAGAAGTGGTGACATAATTATGAGGAGAAACTAAAGATATGATTGAATTTGTTCCAAATCTCACCTGACATTATCGTGTTCCTCAACAGCATCAGATTTCTGTTTCTCTATACTGGACAATGTCCCTTCAGTTCTCTTACGCAATGCCTCCTGTTCTCCAAGCTCCCTAGAGTCATAGGAATATTGTACACATAATTGAAATGCTGCATTTTGATTGGTCAATGCACAATGCATGCTCAATATTTAATTCACTGTCCACCACAGGGTGACGGTTAGAAATGCTGAAATCTTTTAGTATTTTACTGTATATCAAGTAAGCATGGTTTTGGAATCTATCATTTTTGCATGTGTATGTCAACTTCTATTCCCCATCATAGCCATTTATTACATTTTATTCCAGGCAATTCCAATTTCTTAAAAATTTCATAAAAAGGCAATACCACTTTCTTTAAATTATTCATGTATACACTGTAATTCCAACCCACCTTTGTAATGCAATTTCCTTTTCTTTAAAATAGCTGTTTAATACTTGTAGTTTTGTTTGAGCTTCTTCTGCTGACTTCTCAGCTGACTGGTGACCTTCCTTGAGTGTTTCCAACTCTGTTTTCAGCTTCTCAACCTTATCTGAACAAACATTAAACAAAGAATTATTGATATTGTATCATAACATAATTATTATTTGTCCAATACATACAGAATTTCTTTTTTTCAGGGAAATTTTGTTTTGTGCTTCTATAACTCTCTGAATCTGAACAAATGTTGAACTGAATTCATAAAGATAAAGAGACGGAATGCTTGTTCACTAGCTATTATCTTCCAAGAACTAAGTTTAAACAAAGGTAGGGGGGGAATAAGAAACATTGACAGGTCTATGATTTGTAAAATAAAAATGTCATGATGATATTGTGGAATTGTTTTTTTGGGGAAGAATTAAAGATTACATGCTACTAGTATTTATTTTTTGTAGTTTCTCACCTTCCAATTCAGACCTCGATTCCCTTTCAATTCTCAACTGACTACTGAGGTGGTCCCTGTCTTCCTGTACAACATTTAATCTTGCTTGGATCCTGGATACATCCACCATTGACTGGATCTTCTCATGGATATCAACCTCTGCAAACACATAGAACAGCATTAGTTCCCATAATGCAATTGGCCAGAATTTCCCAGGGTGCATCATGGTTTCCCATAATGCAGTTGCTATATGCATATGATCATAAAACTTAGCTATGACACATCATGCATCTGATATATATGATAAATTGTTTAAATTCTTAATTGAGAATACTCAGTGCTCATTGCATCATAGAAAATATAGATAATGATTTTAAATAAAAGCAAGGAGAAACTAATACTTGGTTTTTCAGCCTCCTCTTCGTTTTCTTCCTCAGCTGCATCTTTGTCTTCATGTAAAGCTTTCAACTGAACAAAACAATCCTTCAAAACCTGCAATGTATTATCATAATGTGTTTTACTTATCTAAACTTAAAATAATTTACAAGCAAGATACATCAACAGTATGTGACTTGTCAAATCATAATCGTACACATCCATTTCAGATTTTGTTCAAATGTTTTTGGATGTTATACATGCATGGTTTGAAAATAAAATAAATATGAAAAGTTTTGCAGCTTGTAACGCTATTTTGTAAAGATGTGACCTACAAATTACATGGATGTTATCAATCTATGGGATGCAGGCCTGTAGCCAGGGGGGGGGGGTTTGAGCAAACCCGCCCCCTGGCCAAAAAATCTTTCAAAATCATGCAGTTTTTTCACCATTCTGAGCACATTTTAAGTGATTTTGGTAATTTTTGGACCAAAATTGTCACAAGTGAACCCCCCTGGAATTTTTCAAAAAGTGAACCCCCCTTGGCAAATCCTGGCTACGGGCCTGGGGATGACACAATTGCTGCTTACTCTGTAGCACTATTTGTAAGATGTGGTTAATATTTTGATGAGTGTATCTTTGCACATTTGAAAATATTGAAACTTGCCAGTTTAATGTGTACTGCTTACACCAAATTTCATGTGCAACATAAATGTGTGTCAAACTTATATCTTTATTCAAAAACTGCATTGTTCTTGTGTCAAGCTATAGAAATGATTCAATGTATTATTTTCAACTACATGTTCTAACCTCAATTTCATTATCCTTGTATGAAATAGTTTCTTGAACTGTTTTTATATCAGCATCTTTCTGATCACACTGCTCCTCTAGATCTTTAAGTCTGAAATAAATACAAAATATGAAAAGAGTTTTCAGATTAGGTCCAGATTGAAATATGAAGGGCAAAAAAAGAAATTTCATATGTTATACTCAGCATAGAAACTGACATTATAATAATAAGGCAATTTTTTGGGGAAAATATTCGAAACCATGGAATATCAATTCTTAAGAAGTGATATTCGATAGTTTAAAAGTGATATTCAATGGTTTGATAATCTTACATGTTTTACACTCAAAGACAGAGTCATAAACCCTTCCTTGGAGGAGCCCTGTGTTTTTTTATGTACACCGATACACAGCCATACAAGTACACACCACAGCTTTTTATATGAGTTGTCGACAACTCAGTCAAACACCCAGAATTACATAAAGCACAAACAAATTAGTCTGATCCTGGAATCAAACCTGGGGCCAAGCAACAGTGGTAGCCTTGACTCTGCCAATGAGCCATAGCGGGTGGAAATCACATGCTATTATTATTGAAGAAGTCTATAATGCAATAAATGAATAAGGAAAACTTACTTTTCTTTCCAATCTTCCTGTTCGTCTAAAAGTTGAGATTTTGTCTTCTGGACTTGGTTGATTTCTTCCTTTAGGTTGACAATCTGTGATTTGAGACTATCTTCTGTGCTTTCACTCTCATTCATGGAATCCTTCATCTGAATATTAGATAATACTTTCAAGTCACAATTTAATTTTTTTCACACTCAAAGTCAAGTGGTTATATAACTTCTAAAGAATAACATTTTCATAAATTACAATTTACAAATCTATCTATTCTTCATCTAAGTTGAAATTAACCTTGACAAGACAATCAGAATGCTGCTAAAATATTATCAAATAATACTAATAATACTTGCATTAAACAGCATAAATCAAAATGAGTTCTCACATTTAGAGAAGGTAATAAATAAACAAGTTAATTTACAACCTTTGAAATGAGCAAGAAACATAATTGATTGGATTTACAGAATCTTCCTTGAGGATATTTAGTAAGAGTGCATGGACATTAAGGTTCAATACGAGCATAATGTTACTGGATGCAAGTAAGAGAAAACTTTATAAATATAATTCAAATCCTGTGTTAATAACCTTTTTGATTTGGATTGTATTTGTCACTTGGATTATATATTCAATATGGATTTGCCCTGGTGATCAGGGTGCTCTGAAAGTGGGATATCAGAAAAGAATCGAATATATGCGATATAACACAGAGAGTTTCCAAGGATCTAACCAACACACCATAAACCATAATTCATGTAGCTTAGAATTTTTACGGGACTATTTTATGAGACACGAGCATCTGTACCAGGATGGCTCATGGGAAGGTAAAAACTGGATACCGAATGGTTGCGTCGTACCCATTTCCAGAGAAGAGATAGGGAAACATTTGAAGAAACGTGGTTTGAGAAAAATTACCATAATTGGAGATTCAACAGCGTCAAAATTCAATATAGCATTCTTGAGGATGATCAAAAAAAGTGGCATTTGCAAAGTATTAAAAAAAGAAAAAGTAAAAGACAATTGCCCAAATAAAACATATTATGGTTTTCCAAATATGAATGTACATTCTCGAGATTGTAGCTCTTGTACATCCAAATTGAGTTTATGTAAACTCAACTCTTCTGAGCATACAATGTTTATAGATTACTTAGCTATGGAAAATTACATGGATTCCCACATGTCAATATTGCGTGGTAAACTTCCACACCCTGGGTCTGAAGTCTGTAGACAGAATCGCGAACAGAATAAAGATTGGGATGTTTATTGCCCTGAATCTATCACTACCCAACAGGTGCTTTTCAACGAGTACCTCCCAGCACAGAGAGTATACCCTGATGTTATAATACTGGTGGGTAGCCAACATGAGACATTTAGGAGGAACACCAGGGCATCATCCAGGGCCCTCACATGGCTCCTAGACCTCATAGACCAACGTGTCAAAAACACAACCAGGGTATTATTCCTTGAACAAACTACAGGGAATGACAATCTTAAGCCAAATATTTTTCAAAAGTGGACAGGGGAATCGAGACTGGAAGCAATCAGGGAGGATTCATTTAAGGTACTTTCTTCCGCATTGAAATATTCTAGTGTCCTGTATCCATTCTATGGATTGGCAAGTATAAGCAGAGATGTCATTTCATGGAACATGGATGGTGTACATTATCATAATGATTTTTATGAAGCAATGGTACATCTTATAATAGGTGCTTTGTGATAGGTTTTACAAACAAACATTTAACTCAGAGCCCCAAGGGAACTTTTATGTTCACACAGTGTATTAACATAATAGGACAAGGCATAAACAAGTCCAAATGTCACCACCTAGTTGCTCACAATATTATTAGTTCAAACTTAAGTCAGATTTGAATTTTTGAGAACTCAGTAGATGATTTTGAAAAAAAGGTCAATTTGAAAGAAATTTTTTGACCCTGAGAAGGTCATTGAAGGAGAAATCTTATAAGTCAGATTTGAACTTCTGAGAACTTGAAGATGATTTTGAAAAAAAGATTGGTCAATTTGAAGCAAGTTGAAAAAACACCTTTTTGACCTTGGAAATATCATTGAAGATCAAATCTATATTCAGATTTGAACTTTTGAGAACTTGTAGATGATTTTGAAAAAAAATTGGTCAATTTAAAGCAAGTTGAAAAAAGACCTTTTTAACCATTTTTGACCTTGAAAAGGTCATTGAAGGTAAAATCTTATTCTAGAGTCAGATTTGAGCTTCTGAAAACTTGAAGATGATTTTGAAAAAAATTGGTCAATTTGAAGCAAGTTGAAAAAAACCTTTTTTAACCTTTTTTACCTTAAAAGGTCATCGAATGTCAAATCTTAATTCAAGAGTCAGATTTGAACTTCTGAAAACATGTAGATGATTTTGAAAAAAATTTAAATCAGTCTAAACAGTATTTGTCAAGTTATTGGAAGTTATAAGAAATTGTTACAGACGCCGATCGCCAACCGCCATCTGCCGATCACCAACTGGCATCCACCGATTGCCATCACAAAAAAATGGAGACCATAACAATATGTCACCAGATGATTTTGAAAAAAAATTGCAAAGCAAAGCAAAGCAAGCTCCCACAATGCATTAGCACTTACCTCTTGAACTTGAGTTTCCAAGGCAGTAGCATGTTCTTGAAGTTGGACCATCTGCTCCTTCTCTGACGTGAGTTCAGCATCCTTTGCCTTGTAGGCGACCTCCCATTGGTTGATGGTCTGAGCATAGGTGTTCAGTTGCTCCTGGTACTGACCCATTGAATCTGTCAAGTCTTTGTTTTGCACCTGGATACAACAGTACAATAGCATTTATTCAATATTTAATTGTCTCATTTTTAGCATTCATATAAAATTCTGAATGTTGTATACAATTTGAAACAAGTTGATTGGAGGATAATAGTTCACCTATGTAAGCTAAAAACATTCACAAAATGCCTCAATACAATAGATTGTTCCGATAAATCCTGCCACCTTTTAATATATCTGTGAAATTTTGATATAATGGCTAGCTTGATGATGTCATAGGTTGTATTTTTCAAAATTAGCAATAAGTTGATCCTGTTTTTGCATGGCCAAATTTCTACCTACACCATTAATTCAGCCAATATATCATCATTTTTCTGATATATCAAAAGGTGGCAGGATTTATCGGAACGGATAATTTCAAACTATTTTTACTCTTTTAATCTTATTTTCTAAATACCACGACAACCACGACACTTTTTAAGATTCATATACTGTAATATTTATCTTTTGATGTTTTTGAGTATCTTATGTTTTTTCAAAGGTCAAATAAGAGATTTCATTAATCAAAGCTCTTACTTTCAGAGTGTCTATTTCTTTCCTCATCTTCCCCTCTCTCTCCTTCGACTTCTCCACTTTCTCCTGCATCGGCTTGCTCAGTCTTTCATACTCTATAAGCTGCAGGAGAAACATTCATCATTATTCAAACAGTTCATACATGTATAAGAGGAAGAGGGTCAAAGGTCACCCATATTTTGAATAAAAAGATTTTAAATCTAATTTCATTTTCATCATAAAATGGTATCATGGTATCAAAAACAGCTAAATAACAAGTGATTGTTAAAATTTGTTATTTCCTTATACATGTCAGCTATATATTATAATATAAGACAATATGAAAGCATGATTTCCCTGAATGAAAGAGTGAATATCTGTCTGACCTGTTGCTTCATAACTGTGTTGTCTTCTTCTAAGGCCTCATTCATCTTCGTTGTTTGATACAACTTCTCTTCAAACTTACGAGCTTCCGCTACAAATAATAGTATATAAACTTTAAATTCTATTAATTAGTATGTAACTTCATTTATGCCTTAATGGGCTTCATCATTGCCATGGACTTGCATGATATCTGAACTTTAAAATACAAAACTTCAAGATTGGAAGTTCAAATCAAAGATTGTCAGTTATCTTCAATATTTCCTATATTCCCAATTGTTTAAAATGAAAATAAATAATGTTTATTGAATTAAATGTAGTTGTGTTATTTTGTATTTTGTATCGTAACTTGCAAATATTGAAATAAATCAATTGAAATATGTGATTTTATAAGAAGGTCAGTAAACACTTATTAACCAGAGTGTCATTAAAAGAAAGTTCGTAAAGTTACGAATTTGTTAATCAGTTGTTGTAACCATGGATATGATGACATCACAGTTAGAGAACAATGAACTTTACCAATTGTTTACTTTAAAAAGTTTCTGTTAATGGCCCCAAGGTTAATTCTGTCCATACTGAAGAATTGTAATAAAGGGAATTATGCAAATACAATATTACCCAATGGATCTGGTCCTTTTTTCTTTGAGCCACATGTACAGAAAGTATACACAACTGATGAGATGAGGACGATGAGTAGGAACAAGGCAGAGCGCAGGGGAGGTAGTCCCAGGACACCTTGCATAGAAGCTGGTAGCTGAAATACATTATTTGTAACAAGAACATTTGTATTTGTTAGTCGTAACAGTCATATCTTGATGGTGTTGAATTCCTCAGAAGAAGCCAACTGACGATGAACTGACATTAGCTATAGCAAGAATGTTTGTGTCTTAACGACCCTTTGAGTTACTGTACCTAGGCAGCTCTGGTTTTACCTGAGTTATCAACGAACTAATTAACCAAAACCAGACTGCAATTATAGCTTAGGTACTCATTTAATATTTCCAGTCATATTCTAATTGTGTGATCAAGTTTGAATTTTTCAAAATAAATCATGATCTCTTACCAGATTCACAATGGGCTGCATGATACCCTCAACAGCATGAATTCCAGATCCAACAGTTTCAAGTACTTCTGCAGAATCTGACTCATTTTCATCTTTTTCTAACTGGGCCTCATCAGGTATTTTACGAGATTGGAATCCTGAATCATTTTCAAATGGGTCTCCTTCTTTTAAGATGGTTGGGGGAGTGACAGTCTCCTCTGTTAAAGGAGGAACAGGTTCCTCATATTCACTTGTGGTACTTTCCTCACTCTTTGACTCTATGTCTTCAACTGTTTCTACAGTGTCAGTAGTTTTAGGGGGTTCCAAGTTTTTCTGGGAGTTGTCTTCCTTATCAGATTCATAACCATCATCTTTATTATCAGAAGTTTCAGGGGCATCTGGGGCAGTAGTTTCTTCATTTTCCTTGGGTTCATCTTCATCACTTTTATTGTCTGATGTCTCTGGAGTTTCTACATTTTTCTGAGTGTCTTCAGACTCGGATTCTTCTTCTTTTTTTAGATCATCGCCATCGGGGACCTTAGGGCTTGATTCATCTACAGGTGTAGCCGCTTCATCAGCAGTATTAGATGCATCATCTGATGTTTCTTTATTTCCCTCAACACTACCATCGGGAGCATTAAGATTATCAGAATCAGGTTCTTTTGACTCTTCAGGTTTAACATTATCTAAATCTTTGTTATCTTCACTGGAATCCATTGGTTCATTGGTCTTTGGTTCAGCTTGATTATTTGTGTTCTCAAGTGGTTTTCTGGACATAAAATCCTCAGTTTGATAAGGGTCTTTCACACCTGCCTGTGTAGCCTTTACCAAGTCATCAAGGTTTGGTAAATCCACTTTAAGAGGATCTGAGTCAGTCGTATTGACTGCGATTGTGTCAGTTTCTGTAGCCATGATATTGGTATCAACTGGGGATACCTCAGATTCTTTAAGTTCAGTTTCTTCATGGAAAGGTTCAACTTTGGTTGCTTTGATTGACTCAGATGGTTTAGCCAGTGATGTGATTGTAGCCTCTTTTAGAATTGGTGTAGCAACTGGAATATTGCTTGATTTCAAATCAACAGATGGGGCCAAAGTCTCTTCAAAGTCTTCCAAGGGGAAGGCAGTACCATCAATCATTGTCATTCCTGGTGGAGCACTTTCCACCTGGGTAGGTTTTATATCAACATCTGGAGTACCATTTTCCTTTGAACTATCTTTGTTGGACTCAGCTTCTGCTTCAGAAATTTTCTGTTCTTCTGTTTCAGAAACCTTTGGAATTTCCTGCTGTGGATCTTTGGTGGACTCGGGGATATTTTGCTTTTTCTGCTCTTGCTCCTGTTTTTCTTTCAAAAGCTTCTCCTTTCTCTCCTGCGCTTCTTTTCTTTTCTGATCTTCTCTTGCTCTCATTTGTTCGTATCTTTTCCTCTCTTGCTCTTCACGTCTTAGTTCCTGTTCACGTCGTCGTTCTTCTATTCTTTTCTGCTCCTCAATACGTTTATTCCGTTGCTCCTCCATTTGTTTGTGCACTTTTTCTTCAGCTGAAAGTTGCTCCTTTTCAGCATGCTGTTTTGCTTCAAGCTCCTTCTGTATTTCTTCTTGTTTGATTTTCTCTTCTTCCTGTTTTCTGTTTTCTTCCTCATCTTTCTTTTGTTTCAGCAATCTCTCCTCCTCTAGTCTCTTTTCTTCAATTGCCTCTTGCTGGTCCTTAAGTCGCTTTTCTTCTACAATCCTTTTATCTTCTTCTAGCTTTCTTTTCTCTTCTTCAAGCTTCTGCTGTTCTTCAAACTTTCGTTTTTCTTCTTCAATCCTTTTCTGTTCTTCCAGTTTTCTATTTTCTTCTTCAATTTTTTTCTGTTCTTCTAATTTTTTATTTTCTTCTTCAATTCTTTTTTGTTCTTCTAGTTTTTTATTTTCTTCTTCAATTCTCCTTTGTTCTTCTAGTTTTCTTTTTTCTTCTTCAATTTTTTTCTGTTCTTCTAATTTTTTATTTTCTTCTTCAATTCTTTTTTGTTCTTCTAGTTTTTCATTTTCTTCTTCAATTCTCCTTTGTTCTTCTTGGAGTCGTTCTTCTTCAATCTTTTGCTGTCTCATTTCCTCCATCTCAATCTGCTTCTTCTTGATCTCTAATTGTCTCTGAAGGTCTTCAGCTTCAGCTGGTTCCTTTTGCTGAGTTTGCTCATCCTGCGTTACCTTTGATCCTTCAGTCTCAACTTCCTCTTGCACTCCCTTGTCCTTTGTTCCATCTGTTTCCTCCTCTTTTACAGTCTTTTCTGTTGTTGCTTCTTGTTGTTGAGAACCATTAGGGTCTGCTGTGAAACCAATATCAACTGGTTTAAAAACAGGAGTTGGTTGAACAGCATCATCTGTATGAGTGGCTGGCTCATTGTCTTTAACTGGTTTATCCTCATTTTCAACATTTTCCCCTGGAGTTTTATCAATATCATCAAGTGGTGCTCCACCTATATTTTCATCTACTGGATTCTTTTCTTCTTTGGTTGCATCAATAGGTTGTTTGTCCAAGTCATCTGGAAAAAATCCACAAAATTTTGAATATTATACAAAGCTATACAAATGAGAAATTCTGATCAAATAAGTTCTTAGAGCCATATATGACTCTACCATGATTGTAGCAATCTACGGTATATCTCCATTAGATCATAAACTGAACTTCAATCTAAAAGTTCTCTCTTACCTTTATCCTTGTTGGTGTCCACACCATCAGCTGTCTCAAGATTTTTCTCGTAGTTGCTCTCTAGAAGTGCATTCAGGTCTGAAACAAATAAAGAAAGTGTACAAAGGGGATTCAAGAATCTGAATGGTACAACTTTTAACATGGTTTTATAGCTATTATCTCATTCTGAAAAGACCATTGAAATGCTCATTGTAAAACAAATTAAAACAATCTCTCCATAAATATCAAAATAGTTTCTTCAAAATGATTGGCAAGTAAAAATATTCATATAATATACAGGGGATATAAAACATAATGTAAATCTGTGAACATGTAGGGTACATATAATAAACAAACATCTACTATGGCATCCAGTTCTCTCAATAGGAAAGGTGCATTATACAAAATACCACAGTCGGATAACACACCATTTAACTATGAACCAACAACAAGTAAATGTGCTAATGGCTACTCACAATACTGTAGCTATGAGATATGCAACTCATTTCTACAAGCTATAAAATGTATGGTCTCACATGGATTATTTGCGAATTCTATTTATTTTTTGATTGAACATAAAAGTACATGAAATAATAAATTATTTTTGTGGAATGACACTCAAATATACAAAATCCTCCATGTGAGACTATTTGTCAGGAGCCTCTATTTTGCTAGCTAGATATTCTCAAGCCACATTCATATTTAATTTCTAAACATATGCAAGTAAAAGATTCAAGATCAGGTATGATAGTATATTATATACATGTGGTTCATGGACTTAACAATCATATTCACATTTAGTAATAGTTATTTGATTAAATAATAGAAGTATAAGTAATAAAAATCTGTAATGCAGGTTGTATTAGTAATATTTGTGGCATATTGACAGTGCAATGTAAGAAAGGGAGTGTCATCATGTTTATTCTTAGTTCATTATTAACACTCTACAGCTACCACCTATTTTACTAATTATCAAAGCAAGACATTTAGAGCAGTTTGAAAATATATTGATTGATATAAAAAATCATTTTTGATAATAAAAACATGATAGACCTAATTAATTTTGGAGATGTTCTACATAAAGGCAAAGTTAATAAATCACCATTTGACATTTTTGAAAGTGAATAAGATCTAGAAATACTGGCAGTTCTGGCATATTGACAGTTGAAATTTGTAATTATTTTGAACCGATCCTTTTTAAATTGTAAGTAGAAGCAGCATATATTATATTAGTAACATCTAGCATGCTATAATGTATTTGAACTATCTAATATATAAAGTCTATACAGTTAAGCCTGTAAAAGTGGAATGCACTTCAAAATAGTGTTCCACTTGGGAGGTATTCTAGAGTTCATTAATATTACTTAATTGGTGATGGGACTTGAAAAATGTTCCACTTATGGAGCTGTTCCATTTTACAGGTTTAAATGTGGAGTAATATCCTACATAGTCAAGTGCACAGACTCAGATAAACTATATGGTCAATAATGAAAATAAATAGAGAATTTGTGCAATTTCTTGGAGTAGTACACCAGACTATATAAATGTGAATTATTAGCAAGATTCAAAATAATTGAATGTTCACCATCTACATTTCCCTGTGGCATCCCTGCGTGTTCTCGTTGCCGTAGCAACTCTTTCTGCCCTAATAATGGTGAACAAATATTTGGGAATTTAATACAAAACCTTAATACATAAAATAAGAAACATAACTTGAACTATCTATATAATGTTAAGGATTTAATGAGTAAATCAACACATAAACTATTAAAAAGTGAGGTTCAGAAACTAAGATTTGATATTATATCAAACAAAAAACGTTGGGATGTTTCATGAAGTCTACTTACCATCAACTTCTGTTGCTTCTGTTGAACTACCATCCTCATCAGGAGTATCTCCATCAAACCAACCTGACCACCAACTACCCTCCTCTTTGGTGCCCTCCCCTTCTTTTGGTTCACCTTCCTTATTCTCCTCTTCATCCATCTTTACTTCTTTGGTTTCACCCTCCTGTGTTTTTTCCTCGCTGTTGTCACCATTAACAAGTTTTTCTTTATTGTCCTGGTTATCTCCTGCTTCTTGTGCCGCAACTGGTGGAATTGGTTCTGTCCCAGAAGGCATGTCAACAAGAGTCCCTTCTGCATTTTCTATTACCTGGAAATATGACTGCTAAGTGAACATCAGTTGCTTCTGCCTGCATTTGAGTTGAGTAATATTACAAATCATGTAATATCACAGGTAATTTTACAGTAATGAGATTGATACAATTAATTATAAACAATATAAATATATTTAGATGGTTTACTACAGAATTTATTGGATGTGAAATTGTACAAACTTTTACATACAAATTGAACACAGCAACATGTAACAGAACAACATTAGCTAATTTAAAAATTAAAAACCTAGGGTCCCAAAACTGTTGGTGAAATGAAAAATAATTCCAGAAAAGGAGTTGACCTGATCCTATTGCAATAGTGCAATAGTGAATTTTGGGTAGTCAATATAATACTGATAAACATGACCAGTATTATTTCTTCAGTAATTATTTCATTATACAGGGATACCGTAAAATATGGAAAAGGGGATGATCAGTATTATTTGAGCACCCTGTACATAAAAAGTCTCCCAATACCTACAAAAAATTATACAAAAAGCCCTGGAAACAATTACAACAGAATCATACAACTACAACAATGTAAACAACTACACATAATAACAACACTAACATACCAACTATTACACAATTTACCTGGGAAGCATCTACCGTGACCAGAGTGAAGAAATCAAAGGGCTTCAGGAGCAAGGTAACGAGCTCAGACCACCAGGTATTCTACAGGTGTGTATTGGCAGAGGGGTTAGTAAGTTAGTTGGTAAAGTATTCATTCACAAAAGCCTTGTGGTGAAAACCTTTCAAAACTGATTTTTTGATTTGTTTAAATTAAACCTGCACAAAAATCTAAACCAAAAAATACAGAAAGAATACCAAAGACAATATTTAGTGTAGGGGATGAAAAACATGTTTGTGAGAGAATTCATTATGAATTCAGCAAATCTAAAAAATATTCTATGCTGAACACTGTGATTATTATTGTGACGAGAGCCAATAGATTATTCAAATCCAAAGTATTTTTGTGTGAACACTGAATCTGCAGTAAAAAAACTCTGATGTGATTAAATATTTGCTAGTACCTGTTCCTTATTTTCATTTTCTTTCTCTTCATCATCCCCAGCCTCAGTATCATCCTCATCTGAAAATATAAATGTTAATAGTCAATATTTGATGACTAAATAATTTCTATGTTCTTTGCAACAAGGGTACAACACAGATAAACAGCTTGAGATATATCATTTATATTTTATATAAACTGTTATAAATAACTAATGACTAAAATTGAATGATTCGGAGCATAATCCATTTCGTGCCAGCCACAGGAAATGCATTATTTTCCCATCCAATAATCGTGCTACCAATACAATTAATAATAATAATTATAAGTTCATGACGATGTGTGAATATACATTTTCTCCTACCTTCATCATCATCCACTTCAGTATCATCTTCTTCATCAACTTGTTCCTCAACCTTATCAGCAGTATCTCCTTCCTGTTGATTCATTTCAACAACATTGTTATCAGCTTCCTGATTGGTAAATGTAATATCATCATTGTTATCTACTTCAATTTCATCATTACTATCTGTTTTCTCATTGGCCGGATCTGTGTCATCTTCTATTTCAGTGTCATCCACCTCAGTGTCATCAAGCTCATCATTTATGTCTTCTGCTGTGTCTGCTGAATCTCCATACTTATCTTTCAATAACTCTAATTCTATGCCCCTCTGGAATCAATCATAATACATGAAAAAAATGATATGAAGAACCAAACTTGTTCCCATCTCTTTGCTATTCTTGTAGATTACAAAATGGCTGAAATGACTTTAGAATAATGGCAATTTCAGTATTTGGGTTTTGTGTTACCTAGGGTAAAATCATGTTCATGGGAAATGATGCGTGGCATCTGACCCAAAAGTCTCACATTGAATTCCTATATTTTGCTATTCTTTTGTTGGACTGAACACAGGATCCATTATTTTAACTTTACTTGGAATTCTTCGGTTTTTGATGAGGCACTTACCTCTGTCTGTACAATGTGCTCTGGTTGATGGATCAATATTTTGTATTCTTGAACAAAATTCTTGGGGAAATATCCTCTCTTTCCATTCAACTACAACAAATAAACATTTATGTACAAAGCACATCAATTTGAATAGTTTAATACATGTAAATGCATTCTCCATCTGTCCATAGAGACATGTGAATTCTAAACCTATTTGTTGTCCCATACTTATCTATGGTACAGGTGTTTAAAGGGTCAAGCATTTTTTTATAATTTTAGAACACAACCACAGCCTGTTAACCTCATAAATAAAGCACGACCACATATTTAGCCTTGTGAGAAAATATGAACACACATCCCTTCTAATACCATTACTTAATACTGTAATGTGGGCATATCACCTGTTGCTCACAAGATTATTCAGTCAAGGATGACTTATTCACTTACCTCTCCACTCCATAGGTCAGGTCTGTCCCCTGCACCTTTAGACTGAACCCTTATGGAGCGTCCAATCTCAAAGTTGAGAAATCTGTCATCTGAACTGGAGTGGCGACCAATAGTTCTAGCAATTGAGATAGTTTCTGAAACAAAACATTAAAAATTGCACTAATTCTGCAAATATTCATGAATAAAGTAATAGTTAATATAATTGAGGATTACTGGTATTAGTTATCAGGTCTTGTTGACCTTCCAAGAATTGTTTCCTGCGAATTAATGTTATTTTCCCAGCTGTAGCAATTAAACAGAACAAAAAGGTAAAAATGATTTCGATCCTATCTGTTCTGATGAAAACCATGTGACATAAAAGTATACATAAATGGCTGGGAATTTTTGCTTTATGCATTTCTATTTGCTTGTGCATATAATCTTAAATCTAATAATATAATATAATTTTGAGTTCTTATTTAATTTTTTCTTTTTTATTCACCCTGCAATTATTAATCAAGTGGCTGATAATGCCTTCAGCAAAGTCACTACAAGCGTACAATGTTTATGTATTGTATATGTATTTGTAAAATAAATTCTACGAATAAAAAAATAAATAAACAAATAGTCTTAAACTTGAGTGGACAGTTCAACCTGTTATAGAATAACACAATCAATCTTAAGTATAGAAATAAAACAAAAATCTTGATGCCAAGAAAGTATAAAGCCCATGCAATTTTTGAAAAATCAACAGATATCCCATGCAAATTGAGTTTTATAGAGGGTCTGAAATTCAAGAAAAAGTTTTAGGCCAGCTGTTGTGGCTAGACCTTATGGCTCAGCGATAGAGCATCGGACTTTGGAGCGAAGGGTTCTGGGTTAGATTCCTACAAGGAATAAATTTAGCACACTCCCACAATAATACAGGTCCAAAGAGGTGCCTCGGTTTGTTAGATTGGTGTTAGAAGTGGGATGATGGTCCTCGTGTATATCCTGGGTAAAGACAGCATCATCCTCGGGATGGTGTAATAACCCTCAATAATAAGTTGTATTGCTACTACAGCCCAGCTATCCCTCAAGGCTCAGCGGTAGAGCATCTAACTTTGGAGAGGAAGGTCCTGGGTTTGATTCCCACACATTGCATTGAATTTAGCACACTCCCTATCATGTCCAGTGTCTTGTTACACTACAGCTCCCAAATGGCGCCTCTGAAGTTTACAATTGAAGCATTTGGTTCAAATATAAGATCAAGAATTGATATCTCGGCGCCTCGGGTCATACAATGTAACAAATGTATTTAGGATAGATGGAATCGGATGACTCCGGTCCCGGCTCCGGTGTGGTTTGGATGGCTCAGGTTTGGTGCAGATTAGTCTGTATCCGGCGACAGACTACATCAGTCAATCTTCTTCGTTTCTAGTACAGACTCTGTGGAAGGATATTTTGTTACTTCCTGCGAAAGCTATTTGGATTTTGATATTTTGTACTTCATTCATAACAATTCTGTTCATTTTTATCATGAGATTGTACATTAGACTCTATAGTTTCTATGTTTATGAAGTCTGTCAATAATCTGCAAAAGGCTATGTTGGAATACCTTTCATGCAATGTTAGTCTATGGAGGTTTCACCATGCCCCACTTGTGGTTGCCGAGGTGAAGATTGATTAAGATCCAATAATCCATCATGTAAGAGTGACTATGTAATGTCTACCTCCAAAAATCTATGGAATTATTGGAAGAATAAAAATCTTGAAAAATTGAGAAAATGGAAGCTAAAAACACTGCTCAAACTTTTGCTGTTTCGGGCCGATTTCAACAAAACTATGCAGACTTTATTCTTACCTTCACAACTTTCATCTCCACAGAGTTGTTCTGTCGATATTTCATCGGCATGGGTATAACATAGTAATGTTATGAGGCAAAATAATAACTCATGCCCTTTCATTTTCTCCATCTCCACACGTCATCAGAATCAGCGTAATCCGGCTGAAAAGAGGAGCTCTTCAAAAGAGATTTGCCAAGTGTACACATCAAAATTTCTCAGTTTATTATTGCGTTTTGCGTTTTAACCAACTTATAATGTGGAATTTGGTGCTTGACTATAGCAACATGAATACTTGAAGAATCCAGAGGACTAATTAATATAGAAAAAAATGTCTGCAGATTCCGGGAAAAATCCACTCCCAAGTGGACCTTCAAATTTGTGTTTCAACAAGGAAGAGTTTATGAAGGTAGGGAGGGGATTGTATCCATGCATGCCCATTCTGATTGTTGGGCATATAATTCCCAGGCACGGTTATGGGAAGTCCTCCATATATTACTTATATTAATATACCTCCTAGATGGAGGACTTCCCACTATCCGTGTTCCCAGGATATAATTTCACTGCAATTTCCACAGGGCAGTACAGTAGGTTGACTAGAAGTACATACTGGGAGCCTATAGAGTACAGTACAGTAGTTTCAGCCTTATCCCGTGCCTGGCACGGGATAAGTTTGAGTCCTCAAACTTCAAAATCAGGAACTATCATCATTTGAACAAAACTGCACTTCATTCAAGCAAATAATGTATCGTTCAAAATCAAAAAATTACTTTTTTGTAAAAGTGCAGAACTACTTACTAATACCAGTTATATTTCTTGTTGATTACAGAATGACTTCAATACAGACCAGTTTGTTATGGAGTGTAGGCGGCATGTCTCTCTTGAGACTCTAAGAGATGATCTACTGGTTTACCTGAAGGTGCTGAGGAGTGCCATGATAGAACTCATCAACAAAGACTATGCAGATTTTGTTAATCTCTCAACTAACCTAGTAAGTGATGAGTTGGGCATCTCTGAATACTTGTATGTACATAGAGATGGTGTTACAGCATTAAAAGTGTTCAAATTAGCAACATGTCGTTATTGTCTTGAAAAGGCATAAAGCCAACTGTAAAATGTATTGACATCTGTGAATGCAATTTTATAACCACTGTCACAGAATTCACTTTTTCCACAATTAGTGAAGGAATATAGACCAAACAAGTCAATGTTTTCTTATATGTCTCGAAATCTGTGCCATAGAACTAAAATTAAATAATCACATTGCAGGGTGTCTAATACTGTCTATTCTCTATTCAGCCCTCTATGCATGACATGCATTCCCATGAAAAGTTCATACAAGCCATTTTTAATGTTTGATTCAAATATATATATCAGAAATATTTATATTGTGTTGTAGGTTGGGATGGACAAAGCCATAGGTAACCTGTCTACCCCACTGGGTCAACTAAAGGAAGAGGTTCTGGTAAGTTAAGTCTTGGGACTCTCAAAAGTGTTCCACTAACAGAGGTGTTCATCATCTTGAGGTGTTCCACTTTACAGGTTCCGCTGTAATGAGCAATAATTACAGATTGTTCAAAATTGCTGTCAGATTTTACAAGATAATACAATGTATTTACAGGGTGTCTAGAATTCAATTTTTTACTTGTTTCAGAGTGTCCAAAAATCAATGGATGATGCTATGGAGCATATTGAGGAAAAGATGAAAAGACAAAAACAGATAAGAGATCAAAAGGTTGGTTATTATTAAGTTTTTTTTATAAGGTTATTTCATTTCCATATTTGAATCATATAACATACAATAATACATGGATATGGAGAAACAAGCCTACGTTTGCACATTATTGGCTTGTGAAAATACATTTTATACAGTGGATATTTACATGTGCAATAATTTACATAAATGCAGTCTTCAGATAGGATGAAGTTGAGTGATGATGTTATGAAATTTGGCAAAGTACAGTAGCTATGACACTGGTTTCACAATATTTTGTTAATAAAATCTGATGATAGATTTATAAGTATGGAGTTAAGCTTTGGTGATAGTTCTTTATCGCCAAATAAAATCATATCAACCTTGTCAACGTGGCTAATAAGTAATAATACTAAAAGCACAGCCTCTTACACTGTATTATTGTATTGTATTCTTTGTACAAATGAATAACTTAATAAATAAAAAAAACTAAAAAACTTGCCATATTTACGTTTACTGGAGACAAGTTTGAGGTCGGGGTTATTATTAAGTTATTTTGGTCAAGCTCTGACTAGGATTAAGAAGAGCACTAAAATCACTTTAGAAATAACAAAAGTTATCAGTCTTTCTTAATGAGATGCTATATTGGAACCTTTATACATAGGCTTCTCCTTAAGAGACATAATAATGCTGTTAAATTGATGCAATTGCTTAATTGTTCCGTATCACCAGACAACCGTCCTCTAAGTTGTCTTTAAAATGATCCTTATTGATTTTTATACTGATTTAACCAAATGTTCTTCCTCACTTACAGGTCTGTCTGCAACGGCTGATGAGTGTCTCTGCATCAGTAGAGAAGATGGAGAGACTTTTGGGTATTGCTGAGGATCATGGGAGTGGCACACAGTATACTGGGTACTTTGCACCTCTTTTTGTTTTCAAATTATCCTTTTTGTCTTCCATTTTGCTTTTATAGGATGATTTTTTATTGATCCTCTCAGTTTAGCAGATAATTTGAACCAAATGAAAAACATATTACTGACTAGATGATTAAAAGAAACAATGGTTTTGTTTGGTTTTGTAGCAACAGTGATTTTATTTCTTATGTAACTAGTCTGGCCTTACTATACTCGAGAACTTCAATTCTCACACAATCTATGTAAATAATTATGTTGAATTATATAGAAATAAATAACAATAACCTATAAAAAAAAGCTTCAATTCTTCGTCATAAGGTGAAGTGGCATGTCCACATACATGTACATACAGTAATCCTTATATGCTATACTGTGTTTCAGTGAGCTGACAGGACATCTTATAGAGCGAGTAGCATCAGAGTTCAACAAACTACAATTTAACGTTAACAAAACTAGAGGGCACCCTTTGGTGGAAACAATAAGACCTGTAAGTTAATGTGCAATATGCATGTCAGTGTGCAATACACGTTTTGATTTGTAATAAACATGTCAGTATGCAATACACATACGTACATGTCAAAGTGCAATGTAAATTTGTAATTGTTATTGTGAAATATGCAAGTCAGTGTGCAATATGTATGTCACCGACTCATTGTGCAATATATGTGTCAGTGTGCAATATGCATTGTCAATGTGCAATGTACATGTCAATGTGTAATATATAATATGCCTGTCAGTGTTTTCCCAGGACTATATTTCAATTTCGTTGTATTCAAGTCAGGGTACAAGCTTGATTTTCAAATTCTCAACTGGGCACTTTGCCTAAATGGTTCAGTGCTGGGGAGATCATTGTCGTGTCCATCTTATCATTGGAAACCTGCCATGGAGGGTGTGAAACAATACCTTACATAGAGGCTCATACATTTAGATGTGTCACATAATTTACACGAATATTCAATGTCCATGTACATGTATGTATCTTTATACCAAAATGTTATTTTCCAGAGAATTTCCAACATTACAACCACTTTACAGTACAGCCTAGAGGGATCATTCCGGGATAGTTTAGACCAGGGCCAGACAGACATATTACGGCAATGTCTACGTATCTATGGTACCATTGATAAGATGAGAGATGCTGAGGCATTGTTCAGACAACACATAGTTAGACCATATATGCAAGAGGTACATTCACCTAAACATATCGTAATAATACTGATGATTTAAGACTATTGAATAATGTACCACTTCTACTTCTACAGCCATATGTATTATCAAGAACCATATTGTAATAAGAAGTCTTCAAAGGTTAAATTTTGAGAACTGGTGTTTTTACCTGTGATTGTTGATCATTTAGGGGGGCCTTGGTAAATTGTTTGCCTCTGTTACGAAATATTATTTGAACGTAGACTCAATTTCAGAATACCATTAGAAATTGAGAAATAACATGAGATATATCGTATCTGTTATAACAAGTTGTGCATATTAATTTGATATGAGTATGTTATTGTTGTTGATAGGTATTAACTGAGCAGTATATCCAGGCCAACCCTCATGGTTTGAGGGGCATGTACAACAAGGCCCTGGAGTTCATCCCCAAACACTGTAAACAGTTAAAAGAGGTCACCAGTGGTACAGCTCCAGGGTGAGTTGACACATTCAAGAAATTGTCAAAACTTTTGCAGGTCGTGTTTAAGATATAAAAGACTAGAAGCACAGTCAATAATGTAAATGAAATAAAATAAAAAATGAAATATTCAGGTTTGTTCAGGGTTATTATGATTGTGACTGGAATACAGGTTTACCATTTTCAATCTGCTTATTGTTACATTTAATAAATGATATTCTCTTATTATCTATGTTCCTTTAATCAATATATTAAGAACTATACATCACAATATATTCAATATTTACTTTAAGGAGTGAGGCTGTGAAAGGCTATGATTTCCTGGTGAACTCGGTTTGGCCAGAAATAGTGTCCAACATAGAGGCAAGAACTCCAAGCATATTTGCCCCTGGAAACCCTGATGTTTTCCATGAGGTATGTTATAATGGATGGCACGCTTTGAGCCTGAGTACTGAGTAGAAAAGTAAAGAAATAACTTAAGTAAACTCCAAATTGAACTCTAAGGAATTCTATCTGAGTGAACATAATGTAAATCGAAAATTTGAATTCAACATCTCCTTTTGTTGTAATATTCATGTAAGTGCTAAACTGATTTGAAGTCAAAAATCAATTTAGTGAAGATATAAGTGTTTATCAGAAATTATCATGTTATCATTCAGTGGTGTCAAAGCAGTATATTGAATATTGTAAAATGTTTCAGAAATACACTATAAGTATGGATTTTGTGGATAGATTTGAGCGCCAATGTGGCAGTCAGGCAAGTGTGAAACGTCTCAGGGCTCATCCAAGCTTCAGCACTTTCATGACAAAATGGAGTCTTCCTGTTTATTTCCAAATAAGGTATTTTACATTTTTTATTGAGTAAGTTGAGAAAGTTTTGTATTAAGTAAGAGATGATATCAAATAGTTTTCCGTACTTCACATGCTGCAAATACAAATTTTTAGACTTTATCTCAGTCTTTAAATCTATAAATAACACCAGAGCATCATTGATTAGATTCATGTCGTGTATTTCTCACCATGTAGCTTGTTCTGAAATTATTTTCATTTTTTGTATTTCTATAATTGTACATGTACGAGGCCCGATCAGAAAGTAAGTAACCAACTGCTCTTATTTCTTCATACTTTATTCAATCACGTTGAAATTTTCACAGATGATGTAGAAAATATTAACCTATTAAAGAAGACCAAGGACAATGGGTAAGCGCCAATTCCATTGTTATTGCTGTTGCTATGGTGACAATTGTTTTGGGTAGGCGGGGCACCCTGTTTTAAGTGGCGTTTGAAATAATTTGTTGAGTTTTTCTACATGTTGTAATACTTCCAAATATATCCAATTCAAATGTAAGACTACATTTTAACACATAGTTCTTCAAATTAATCGCCACGAAAGTCAATGCAGTTGAATCAATGTTTCGTTCCGTCCTTAAAGACGTGCAACATGGCATGCACCATTCAATGACTGCAAACTGCCGTTGAAAGCTTTAATGGTGGCCTTATTGCTATCCAAACAGACTCTCCATAACAACACATTTGCATTTGGAAAGAATTTAGTCACGTGGGGCCAGATTTGGGGAATAGTGAGCCGGGGGTAGTTGTGTGGCCATGGAAAAGGATTAATCTACTGTATCTTTGGTAATGTTGGCTCTGTGGAGGTGGACCATTGTCATCGTGTGAGTAAAATCCCCCTTCAACAACATTTGACTGGATTGAAACTGTGACTGAATCATAACCATCATTATGACAGATATACCCTTGATATCTTTGTGTTGATGACTTGTAAATGAGACAATGGTACCAAGTTACCACTGTGGTAATACATAAAACAAATTATTCAGTCTTCATAAAAAATATTAGGTCATTTCGAGGAATACAGCATGTAAAAAACTCTACAAACCATCTTCCAAAGCCGCTTATAAAAGTGTGCCCCGCCTATCCAAAACAATCATCACCATAGCAACAGCCATAACAATGGCATTGACGCTAACCCATTGTCCTTGGTCTTCTTTAATAGGATAATATTTTCTACATCATCTGTGAAAATTTCAATGCGATTGAATGAAGTATGAAAAAATGAGAGCAGTTGGTTATTTACTTTCTGATCGGGCCTCGTATGTGACATGTAACACAAGTACATAATGTATAGACACTTTTTCCAATCCCAGGTAAACCCCCACTGGAAGTGTGAGTTTCATGTTATATCTCAAATACATTATTCAATGTTCAAAACATAGAATTGCAAAACAGATATTCTTCAAAAATAGGAATAACTAAATACATTAAAGTTTAATTTTCACTTGTTTATTGTAGATTCCAAGACATTGCTGGTAGCTTTGAGCTGGCCCTGGAGACTGGGCTCAATAATGCAGCTGGTAAGGACGCCTAAAGACGCGCTTAGTTTCATTGATTTCTAGCTAATTACATGTATACATGTTTATGTTATCATTATTTTCATAATGTTTGCAGTTTGTAGAACTCCATTATTTTACAACAGATTGTAGAACTCAATGTATTTTACAACAGATTGTAGAACTCTGTGTATTTTACAACAGATTGTAGAACTCAATGTATTTTACAACAATTTGTAGAACTCAATATATTTTACAACAATTTGTAGAACTCAATATATTTTACAACAGATTGTAGAACTCTGTGTATTTTACAACAGATTGTAGAACTCGATGTATTTTACAACAGTAAACAGTAACAGTATTTTACAACATTATTTACAACAGTAAATAAAAATACCATGTACCACGGTACAATCTGATTTCATAATTCTATTATAGAAGACTCCAAATACCATCTCCATGCCACAGATGTATTAGCTACTTGTCTGAGAAAATGTTGGCAAAATGATGTTTTCCTTATACCCCTGTGCCACAGATTCTGGAAATTAACCCTTCAGCATCTCTCCAGATATGCCACCTGGATAGAGGAAGTAAAGAATGATGAGGTAAGAGTGTGACTATGGGCATAGCCAGTCATGAGGCAAGGGAGGCAATTGTCTCACTAAGAGTTTCAGAACTGTATTTATTCAGCCATTTTTTCTAGAATTAAAACTAACCGGAAATGAACTCCAACAGTAGTAATATATATACATATATATATTTATCCCATCGAACGAAGTTTGGAGGGATATAGGGAACGCCTCCGTCCGTACGTCCGTACGTCCGTCCATCCGTACGTCTGTCCGTCTGTCCGTCCGTCCGGGCAATAACTCAAATACCGTTGGCCCGATTTTGTTCATATTTTGTACACATATACCCTATGGGGGTAGAAGTTCTGCTCGAAAGCCGATTTTCAAAATGGCTGCTCATTTCAAAATGGTGGCCATTTTAGTGCAGATTTTACAGTAATTTAGGTGCAATATGTAAAACTGTAATAGCAATATGTTTTAAATGTAAAAAAATTATAAAGGACATTAATAGTGCTACAAATGTAGATATTAAAGAAGCACATGGCAGCCATCTTGAAAAATGGCGGCCTTTACTCATCATTTTACGATTGAAAAATGGCCGCCATTTTAACATATTTTAATTACTATAACTCGAAAAGTAGTGGAGCGATTTTGTTTATATTTGGTATGTGAATACTATAAGCATGGCACACTGTCCTTTGACACTTTTGGTAGAAGGCAGCCATTTTGAAAAAAATTTTGAAAAATGGCCGCCATTTTAACGTATTTTACTATAACTCGAAAAGTAGTGGAGCGATTTTGTTCATATTTGGTATGTGAATACTATAAGCATGGCACACTTTTCTATGACACTTTTGGTAGAAGACGGCCATTTTGAAAAAAAATTTGAAAAATGGCCGCCATTTTAACGTATTTTACTATAACTCAAAAAGTAGTGGAGCGATTTTGTTCATATTTGGTATGTGAATACTATAAACATGGCACACTGTCCTATGACACTTTTGGTAGAAGGCAGCCATTTTGAAAAAAATTTTGAAAAATGGCCGCCATTTTAACATATTTTTTAACTCGAAAAATTAATGGAGCGATTTTGTTCATATTTGATATGTGAATACTTTAAGCATGGCACATTGTCTAATAAAACTTTAGGGAGTAGTCGGCCATTTTGAAAAATGGCCACCATTTTTATGTGTGTTATTTTACAAGTACGTGTGCGATTTTAGAGGTGGCTGCTTAAAAGCATATTATTTCTTCTGATGACAACTTGGCTAGTGAGCAACCATTTTGAAAATGGTGGCCTTTCTGGAGTGTTGTTATATGATATTTGCTATTTGTTTGTAAAGATGCCAGCCATTTCTGTTCGATGGGATTCGCTACGCTTTGGCGTTGCCGTTGTTCTGGTTCCTTTAGCCTCAATGCAACACATAAAATATTTACAATTCCCTGCAATTTTTTTGATCATGGCTACACCCCTGTTTACAGTATATAAGACTTATACATCATAATATTGAGTCCTAGAGATGAAAAGAAAGAGACAAGTCTTTTACTTTATTTATTTTAAGATGTTTTAATAATGATGCATTAAAAATTATTTTTAGCTGAACAGAAAACCTGTTGTGCCGAAAGCTAAGAAACCAGGTGTTGGTGAACAGGTAGCTGAACCTGAGGGTCCCCCTCCACCCCCTCCCATTACTATGGGCCAAATTGTGTGCCTTGTCACTGATGCTGAGCTTATATGTAACCAGGTAAGACTTAACAGTTTTCACAGCCAACTCTACATGTTTTTGGAATGAGGTTAAAGTGTCTCACATATTCGATCAAAATTTGCCATGCAAACATGTTAGTCTACTTTACTGGCCCCCCTTGCTGTAACAAGGAACCCAAAACACATCAAAACGTAAACATTAACCAATTAGTCACTTCACTATGAAAGTGAGGGGTGTTAGTCCATGCACACAGCGTATTCTGCTAATACATATTTGCTAACACAATATCAGTGGCCATTTACTGTGTCAACTTAGTAACCCTTGCATATCGTGCTCACTCAAGTATTGAATTTTTTTATGATCTAAATGTTTGTGGTTTATAAAAAAATGTGATATATTTTAGTTAGAAATACATTAATTAATATATTCATTCAAACAGCACTAGAATGCGGGAAGAAAGAGCAATGGTGACAAAATGCAGACAGAATTTTCTGTAAGGGTTTCAAACATTTCTGGACACAATCATACATGTACTTCATGTGTACTGTTATTTTTAGTGCTGTATTTATAGATATAATTTCACATATTAAAATCAAATTTTGCAGCAATGACTTCAAATTCGGAACCACACCCATATCACATTTTCTTCAATAACTCCAAACATGTGTAAACATTGACCATGTGCATATAAATTCAGATTTCCCGAGCTCTGTCCTATTCGAGTACCATGCACCCCTGCATGGATTTCAGTTGGATTCGCCTTTTATACGTGAGCCGACACACTCGCAAACGCTGATTGGATAAAGATTGCGAGAATCTTTAAAGCAAGATGGTATTGCAACAATACAAAAGGAGAAACTCAGAGTTAGCTAAACTACCTGTAAATTCTTTTATTGAACTTCATTCAAGAGGAAGATTAATGTTGGTATATACAATGTAATGGACCCACTGTCTGGAGATTCTTTCCAATTTATTCTACCAATAAATTATCTACTGGATAGTTATATGTCACATGTATATTTTCAGATTTCTGAAATGTTTGATGAAATAATGTCTCCTAAGTTGGCACTGATTGGTTGTCATGACAACCCTTTACTTACAGGTAAGCAATCAGGAAAATGAACATGAACATAGAAAGGAGTGGTTGTTGAAACTATCTGACACAGTCTATGCAGCCAATTTTAAACTATTCCTTAGCTGTTATTTTGAACATGGTACATGGTGGGCCAAAATAATGTAACCCAAACAAATGTTTGTAACTCAGTCAGTCAGCATGGGTTTAAGGTCATATTTTACAGAATTAATCCTCGTTCAATGTTCTTTCATTCTACTAAGTTTCTGTATATGTATTTCAGAGAGTTTGAATGAATCTAAAGTTATGATCTTGGCTCCCCTGCCTGTGTTCAACGAATACATCGTGGATGACATCACAAACCAATGTTCAGTCCATCTGAAACTAGTCAATGATATTCCAAGGCTTTATAGGAAAACCAACAGAGATGTAAGTTCATAATGTCAACACAAATAGCAACAAAATTTTCTCACCCACGAGATTGTTGCGCTGCTGCATACTTTCACTATAAAGTACGAGCCTAACTCATTTTATGCAAATTTCGACTCCATTTTTGTATGTAATTCGATTTTGGAATTTTCCCTTTCACTAATTTTATCAAAAGAATGTGCAACTTTCTATTTTGTTTTAATGACCGTTCACATATAAATCGCATTATGTGTATACTGATCAAATTTTATATCGCTTGCTTGTCAATCTTTTGATTCAGGGTCCCTCAGTTGTACAAGTATACAGTTTTACATTCATGAACTTAAATACAGTGTAAATATCCTTTCATATCTTTTCATTTCTAGATACCTTCCAAAGCTTCCAACTACATTTGCAACATCTATAAACCAATCAAAATCTTTGTCTCGGAGCACCAAGGGGCCCTCAGCAAAGACAAACAGATTGAGATTATAACATGTGTTCTCAATAACATCCTGAAATCGTAAGTTACAGATATTAAGTAAAAATGTGAAGTTGTGAAATTGGGTTCCCAGAGTGGAAACTAGTGGTGCAAAAATCCTTAGTGAACATACACCTGAAGAAGTGGATGGGAGGTAGCCCAACTAAAGACTTGTTGCAAAACTTATGGGAAACATTTTAGTTTGACTTTTATAGGTTTAGGAAGATGAGTCTGTTAAGAGAAAAAACAACAACACATTTGCATCCATTTTTAAGATATTGGCATTTGTGAAATACTTTTGAAATAAGAAAATTAATCTTCTGAATTAGAATAACTGATTTAAGATTACATTGTATGAATAAGATGAAAATATCCACAACAATGAACTATTTTCTTTACATTCTAGATATTACGGAATAACGTCAGATTTGTTGACATCAGTTAAAAAGATGGAGGACAGTTTAAAAAGGTTGAAGAAGGCACGTAAAACTGACAAGAGTGCAGGTACCACAGGAATGAGTGATGACGATAAAATACGACTACAGCTCTCAATAGATGTCACTGAGTTTAAGAATCAGGTATATAGAAAGAGGGGGATATGAATTTAAAAGTTGATTAACAACTTAAAAAAAAAAAATTTTTAGATTAATTTTTCATGAAGGTTTCAAGTATGATATCACTTTCAGTAAATTTGAATAAAAAATGATGAAAATGATGATAATTTCTCCTTGCATCTAAATTTGTCATGTCATCATGTGACATGTAAATCCAGATTGTATTATGTTATGAATGTGGTCCATGTGGTATTTGTGGAAAATACATGGTGATTCAGTTGGACATTTCCCCAGAAATATTGTATTTTACCAAAATTTCAACAATGCATTTACACAGTAAACACATGTTGTCTATGAAATATGTATTTTCTATTTTCCAGTTTGAGGAATTGAATCTTGAGGCAAGTAAAGTTGAGGACTTTAAAAAGATGCAAGATCTGGTTGAAAGTGCAAGAACTGGAGTTACCACATGATCAAAAGTTGCCAGAAATCTAATAATGAATTACAAAATGTGCTATTGAAGTCACTTTGAATGCACATTACATGCACTTACTCTGTATAACAAATCACATCAAAATTGATGGAACAATATTCGAAGAATTTGTCACAAAGTATGGACTGAAGTTTCATTTGGAGAAATAATGATGCCGCGAGAGAAGAAGATGTCAATGTCTTGAAATATTCTTAATTGAGAAATATCTAAATCATTGTTGAACATTGTTGTAACATAATGGCTCATAGGTTTTGGCTCAAAGCTTTGGCTTAAAACACTAAACATCTCATATTTTAGGAGATTTCACAAAAAATCATTAAGAGATTGTGCATCATATTTGATTTCAAGTGGAAATTTTGCAGTATTGGTTATAATGTATTATATAATTGTATATATGATGGACGATTAATGTTATCAAGAATATCTATGAATATTTGTACAAAAATAAATGAGGGGATATAAAATGAAATAAAATCACATTTGTGTTCTGTGAAGTTAAGTGATTAAGTATGTGAAAATATTTTATTGCACCTAACAGCCTAATAAAAGGTACTATACTGATGTCTTCAACCATTTCTTTTTGATCAACAGACAACCAATACCTCAGACCATCAAAGACAAAACATATTTCATCACCACCAAAACATCCAGTACTATCATAAGATAACTAATACTGTAGAAAAATTCCAGGGGCCCACTATTGACAACTTTAGACCAAAAATGGCTAATATCACTTAAAAAGTGCTCAGAATGATGAAACCATGGCCTGGGGGGGGGGGGGGCTCGCTAGTTACTAGTCCATGAAACATAAATTACTTCAAGACCAACAAGACAACCAATACTTCAAGACAACCAATGGTTCAATACATGTACCATCAACGAAAATACTTCAAAACCACCAATGCTTCAAGATCAACAAAGACAACCAATACTATAGTATAAAACTACCAAACACAACCAGTACTTCAAGACAACGAGACAAACAATGCTTCAAGACCACCAAACACAACCAATTGTTCAAGACCACCAATGCTTCAAGATCAACAAAGACAACCAATACTATAGTATAAAACTACTCTACACAACCAATATTTCAAGACAATGAGACATACAATGCTTCAAGACCATCAAAAACAACTGATACTTCAAGACAACCAATGCTTCAAGACGACTGGTGAAGACATCTAAAACCAAAGTATAAGATCACCAAAGACAACCACTACTTCATAACAACTGATGCTTGAAGACTTACCAAAGCTTGACAACCAATACATGTACTTCAAGACAACAGAAGACAACCAATACTACAATCAACAATACTAACAAAAACGAATAATATCTCAAGAATACCAAGGAAAAACAATACTACATGAATCCCAAAAATAGCAAAAAGCAAAAACATCGAAGAGAACACTTCCATGATATTAAACATTGTACAAGTGTTAAAAGTCCGACCAGAGCAAGTTAGTATTTATTGGCGTTCGGTTATTTACTGCATCAACCCGGAAGTCCATGTGGTCAGCTGTGAGTGGTTGAAAGAAAACTGCACATTTCTCCAAACTTTAGCACAATATATAAACTTTTAGTCGCCTCCTTGTACGAGTAAGTATGCTGTAATATTCATGTTCAATTATGGTCACTATTGAAGTGATTCCAGTCTTAGACTATAATGTTTTTGCTTGGAAGAAAACTTAAAAATTGCTTTTGAATTTGAAAATATTTGATTTGAATTATTGAATATTGAAATTGAAATGGATATTGATTGACAAAGTATAAGCAAAGGTGGTGTAACACAGAGCTATTTCGACAAGAGTTTGTGTTGTGTTCAGCCAGTCCTATTCCTATTGTTGAGCTCATGAGCTCCTTTCATTACATCAATCTAGAGAATCAAAAACAATGAATGGCGATGGATCATTTACTTTATCTAGTGCATGTTTGGAAATTAAAGATTTACTTCAGACATAGATCCCGGCCAGATTCTTTTGTAGTAGGATCAGTAGCTCAATAAATATTCCTCAAGATGAGACACCTCAGAAAATTTCAAATTTTAAAATGACGATTATTGAGCCATTTCTGAAAAATATGAGACAAATCATACCTCATTCGAAGCATCTTGTTATTCTTTAACTTTTTTATCACCAATGACTGTTATTCAAGCAATGCTGCGTTGATAAGAGGCCAAAACAGTGATATTTTATCGTCGGACTCTTGTCTGTCCAAATCTGAATGGTGCTCCCGTGGTTCCAGAAATGTGACGTCATCAGTACAATGCTATTTGGACACACAAGAGTCCGGATCTCGTGAAAAATATTCCCCATATTAAAAGTCAAATAACTGCATCCATAGGTTATTTACTCGAACCTAACAAGTAGAAATAGAAAGATGAAGATCTCAGCTATAAAATAAGTGCAAAATCTGTCATGGGGAAGCAGGTACCATTTTGTATAAGGAACATTTTTAAAAGGTGGTCATATTTTTTTGAAATTTTCTGATTTAGTGTCGTATCTTGTGAATTATTCTTTGACCCTCTGAGATCCTCCTACAAAACGATCTGGCCAATATCTGTGACTTCAGATATTAAAATAATCAAATTAATCTCTCATGATGTTTTTTAAAGCAATTGGCAAGATGCTAAAATGTCTCCTGGGAGAAACATGTTCCAGTCACTCCTTTTCACTTAATTACAATATTAGAATCAATAGATATTGATATTTGATAAAGATACAGGATGACATAAAAAGTGCCACCCACATAATATTGCATGACTTTTTTGTCTGCATGATTTCTGACTTGTTCTTTACCCCATTAAAACTCTATGAGGCAACTCCACAAGAAGTTCTTTCTGATGGTCTCTATATTCAGGTGTTCTATGGTTTTAGGGTTTGTTACATATATAAAATCCTTCAAGTACCCCCAAAGAATAAAAATCTGGATGGTTTATATCAGGTAAATATGGTCAATAAATTTGCCGGTAGAATCTAGAAGTGTGCCTCCAATGGAATGGACAACATTTAGAGCACATCTTGTAACAGTCATAAAAAGTGCACCTAGTTGAGCTAGCCCTCTGAAACTTCTTGTTGAGTTGCTCCATGGAGTATAGATTTACTGTGTGAAGGAACAAATCAGAATTTATGCAAAAAAAGTTATGCAACATTATGTGGGTAGCACTTTCTGTGTCACCCTGTATTTGGATCAGGCCCTGGATTGTCTGGAGATAATTCCAACATCCTGAACCCCGTAAAAAATAATCTACAGGACAGGGTGGGCCAAAAAATTTTGCAACTTTTTTAAAAGGCTTGAAAAGGATCATAACATTAAGGTATTGACATAAAAATTCATACACAGAAACTTTAGGATAGGCATATTTTACCATTCAAATATTTAAGCTAATACTGACTTCAAATTTTTTCAACAGATCTTTGAATATCAGTGGTAAATTGTTCATGTGTCCAAGATTTACCATTTTTCCTAGAAAATGTGAATTTCTATGATTCTGTGTGATTAACAATAACACATTCATTATGTTCTTTAAATCTGCTACAATCTTTTAATTGTTTAACCAATGGCTAGTACAGTTTTATAATAAGTATCTACTATGGTATTATTTTATACTGTATCTATTAATTATTTATTTAAAAATGTTCCATGCATCCGCCTTTTACCTTCACTATCACACAGACACAAGGGCGTAACTGTACTTCTTTCAACTTCTCCTAACCTCTTTTAGTTGATCAATAGGGTGTGGGGATTACCATTAACTGCAATAAACTGCTCCAGGTGCCTCCATGTGTGATAGTCACAGGGGTTGGCATTTGGTGTATTGGGCAGCCATTTATAAGGACTAATAAATCTAGAGGTATCATCCTCCAGGTATTCCAAAGACCCTTGCCTGATGGCTGGGAGCGATAGTGAAGGTGAAAGGTGGATGTAAGAACATGTGATTAATAAATAATTAATAGATACAGTATACCATAATACCATTGTGAGAAGATACCGATATAAAACTGTCCTAGTATAGTGAATAAACAGTTATCAGAGATTGTAGCAGATTTAGTGAACATAATGGATGTGTTATTGTTGGTCACATAAAATCATAAAAAGTCACATTTTCTTGGAAAAACAGTTAATCTCGGACACATGAACAATTTACCATCGATATTCAAAGATCTGTCAAAAAAATTAGAAGTCAGTATTATCTTAGATATTTGAATCGGAAAATATGCCTATCCTAAACTTTCTGTAAATCGATTTTTATGTCAATACCTTCATGTTTTGATACTTTTCTAGCCTTTTAAAAAAGTTGCAAATTTTTTTGGTCCACCCTGTATATGCAACATGCTTTTGCTTCCAGAGATAAAGTCACCATGCAGTTGTCATGGATATATTCCGTCATTGCGTTTGCTGCTGTCGTCATCAGTTGCCATGGTGATGAAGAGAAGAAAGAGAAGAAGAAGGTTGATAAGCTTCAAATTGGAGTAAAGAAGAGGGTAGACCCAGCAGATTGCAACATAAAATCTAGGAAAGGAGACAAACTGCACATGCACTACACGGTGAGAAAATTCTGTGAAAGAATCCATGCTCTACAAATTGATGTCATCAAGCTTAAGTGCAAGTTCAAATGATGAGGCTATGGGTATCGTCCACTTGACTCTCTTTGTCTCTCCATCCATCAACAGTTTTCAAACTAATGAAATCTGAGCTACTGCTTATCCATACTCTGTTGAATTTTTGTCTCATTGTGGAGGTTGAGAACTCAAAGTACACAGGCAAATTACATCGGGCCCCGTACGAGCTCGTACGAGCCTCGAGAATTACGAGTCATTACGGGCTAAAAGGAGCACCATCCTCGTACGGGCTCGTACGAAGCTCGTTTTCGAGGCCCGTGCGAGCTCGTACGATGCTCGTAATTATTGTTTTCGGGACCCGTACGAGCATGTACGAGGCTCGTAATTTCGAGGCCCGTACGAGATCGTACGAGGCCCGTTATCGAAATCCGAACAAAAAAATTAATTGTTGTCATACTACATTCATTCATGTATCTATCCAGAACATATAATCATTTCAGATTGATGGTTTTATTCACACATTTCATAACAATAACATTATTTATTTACATCACATCACATTTCTAATCATTTATAATGCACGCAAATGTCTTTATATGCATTTACTTCACTTGTAGAGAAATATGGTGTCTCCTATTGGTAAACCTCCTGTTTATTTTGTTTCCTAGCTTTTATACTGTTTATTTTGTTGATACAGACATGCGAATATTTTGAAATCATTGAAGACATATTAATTCATAATTAGATATAATTGAAATGTCATTTCTCAAGTATGCTGTATTTTATTTTATCGATCAAAAGGTGTTCATCAAAATCAACGAGCAATTACGAGCCTCGTTACCAGCCCTGTACGGCCCAGTACAGTGCTCGAAAATGACGAGCCATTACGGGCCTTGTTACGGGCATCGCACAGGCAAGTACAAGGCTCGAAAATTACGAGCTATTACGGGTCTCGTAACAGGCACCGTACAAGCAGGTAAGGGGATCGAAAATTACGATTAATTACGGGGCTCGTTACGGGCACCGTACGGTCAAGTACGGGGGTCGAAAATTACGAGCTATTACGGGCCTTGTAATCACAAGCTCTTCCGAGGGTCGAAAATTACAAGTAATTACGAGACTCGAAACGAGGCATGTACGAGGTTGTACAGGGTCCGTTGACACAGCGAGCTCCGTACAGGCTTGTACGGGGTCCGATGTAATTTGCCTGTGTATCAGTTTCAGTTTTAGCTTTCAAGTTCAGGCTTTTCTCCGAGCTCTTTATAAATTTTGCAAATATGCAATTATCCTATTGTATTATATGAGTTATATTATACTTATCCATGATTTATTTGTCATTTGAGTCTTGACCTGGTTATAAAAATGAGTATAGAAGTCACTATGTTAGCCCATCGAAAGGTACAATTTAAAAAATATTTAAAGATAAAAGAATTAGGGCAGCTATAATAAAACCAAGATTTTTCTAGGATCATTTTTACTGATTTTCTCCAATGGTTATTTACTGTCTCAAAATGAATTCACAAAGTCATTGCGGCTTTGCAGTACACGTCAATAGGAATGTAATTGTCTTTCACCTGTAAATCAGAGAGTAAACCATCATCATTAATCTTACCTTTATGGCTAAAACTGTACATAAATTAGTGTATAGTAAGCCTATAGGGGAAAATCATCAGCTTTCATATACAGAAAGTCATCAGCATCCTCCTTACAAATTAATAAAAATATTAGAATTTTAATTCATTCCTCTTTTTATTGCTAATACGAAATATTATAAAAAACAAAAAAATCACATGGTTTTATATTAACCTCTTGAATCCCAGGCTCTAAAATTGGTTGAAACCAGAGATTTTTTTCATTTTTGCCACCTTCTGACATTTTACTACATGTACATACCTATACAACTATAGAAGCTCAACTTAGTAAAATTAGACGGAAGAGGTCATTTCTACACATTTTAAAACAATTTTTGTGTAAATTGTTTAAATAAGAGCAATATTAGTGAAAAATTTTGTGACAGATTTTCTGAATCTCTGTGTTTCAAGGTCATTTCTGAGGTGACGAGAAATCTCGTCACTCCAGGTATTCAAGAGGTTTAGTGTGTGAGTAAGTTGTGAGTATGTGCAAGGGAGAAACAGTAGGGAGGGGGAAGTGATGCAAGCCTAACATGATTCTTATATTATATTCCAGGGCACATTGGAAGATGGTACAGAGTTTGACAGCAGTAGAACAAGGAACCAACTCTTCACATTCACTCTTGGCCAGGGTCAAGTCATCAAGGGATGGGATCAGGGACTTTTAGGGTAAGCTTTTGTTTGATTGTGTTTGATAGGGTAAGCTTTTGCTTGATTGTGTTTGATAGGGTAAGCTCTTGTTTGATTGTGTTTGATAAATTTTGTGTTACGCAAAGATCAAATCCCACTCTATTGATAGGCTAAAGCTATTCACTCATGTTTCCGATTATTGTGTTATGAATTTAACATCTAAAACAGTTTATTTTTTATGTAACCATTTATTTGTAATTCAGGCCTGTAACCAGCTTTTACCATGGGGGAGGGGGGTGGTTTTACCAAAGGGGGCGGGCTTTTGACAATATTGGCAAAAAAATTATTTGAAAAGTGCTCAAAATGATTTTGAAAGAATTTCTGGCCAGGGGGACCGCTCTTCTGCTGCCCCCTCTGGCTATGGGCCTGTAATTCACACATGAAAGCCAATAAAAACACAGTATTTCAGATGCATTCTAAAATTTGACAACAGAGTGCATGGCTATTTTTAGATTCAGGGAAATTGATTACCTTCATCAATTGTATATTTCAAGTTATCAATTTTGTAAAAACTTATAAATAATATCTATCAGAAGGAATAGTAAGACAGCTTTTGCAGGTCAAAATGTCAAACCTCGCAAAGCCGTTTCAAAATAGTTTCCTTGCAAAAATCATGTTGAGTGATTCTGTACAAAATTTGCAATGTGTGAAAACAAATAAGCACAAGACTTAATGAATTGTAGATAATTTAAACCACATATGCTGTATGTCTTGTATCAAGACTTGGAATGAGAATAGCAGCCCGAATGCAAAGTCTGGGATATAAGACATGGGTGCATTAAATCATTCTGGGCTTAAACACATCTTGCACTAGCTATACACATGTATGTTACAAACTAATGTGCTGTATATAAAATACATCATTTGATATGTTGAGATTATCCCATATGAAGTTCAGAATATTGGGATTTTTCCGAGGCAAATGTAATTGTTTTGATCAGGGCCTTTGCTGAGATGTTATATCTATAAATGGTTTTGTCTGTATATGTTTATTGTTGTAAGTTTTGAGAGTCTTCTCTAGGATTTGGTGACTGTTTAAGGGTAGTCTCTGGTTCACTGGAATTTACACTTGTTGTTGATTGATTTGTTGATGAAGCGCACTGCTGTGGCAGCAAAGGTTCTCTAGATGTACCATGTTGATGGTGCTGTGTGGTATAAGGCACTTCATCTTCAAGTGTGATATTGTGCAATTCTGAAATAAACAGGGATTTAAAATAATATTACCATCTTTGAGAGAAGTTTAATAGGCCTTCTTATCAGAAAAAATTAGACTTGAGAGTTGTCTTAAATGAATTAAAATTTTGATTCTTGGATAATGTGGTAACTAAAAGTGGTCCAATAAGTGCCAGCTATTTGAAATTTTGACCAATTTTGGTGCCTATCAATCTTGAAGTAAATTGAAATAATTTATGATTTTAGAATCTTACTGACCTACAGTTGCCAGTTGTGGCTTTTCACCCTTTTCTGTAAGCAATCTTTGTTCACATCTCATTTGTTCATTTTCTTGATTTCTCTTGTTTATAAAGTACAGTGTGATCACAAAACATGCCACAATCGCCATTACTGTTAATAGTATTGTACTCATCTGGGTGGCATAGTGTAGCATCTCTGAGAAAGACATTTGTGATTCCTGAATTTTCCTTTCCTGATTCAAATACATCCACACTGAAGAAAAGAGAAAATTATTGTTAATATTAATTAAAGCCAATCATAAGTAGCCCATATCTTATTCAAATTATCCACTTATTTGTTTATCCATTCACTATTTATAATAACTTTACAACATTTCTTAATATCGACAGTCATGGTAAGGAAAAATAAAATAAAACATAAAAATTTTTTGAATGTAAATTGTAATATATTAATTGTGCATAATATCTATTTATTCCCAATACCTGAGCATATTTGATAACACTGTTGCTGTAGTCTTATGTTTCCCTTTATTCGCCATTCCTCACAAAAATCTGGACAACTGCTACACTTGTCCATCTTTTCTTCACAGAAACTATTCCTTAAATCACACTCAGTTTTAGATTTTCCACATTCCATGACCCAGGCGTCTGTGTTGTCATTTTTTGAGTTAACATTGTCTGCTAGGGCCAAATGTGGCGATATTGTCAAAACCATGCAAAGCATGACTGCTCCAACTATAGCAGCATTGCTCCTCATTTTCCCTGTTGTTCAAGTTTGTTATTTTATTGGTTTGTTTGTTTGTGGTAATTATGTTTGGTGTATTTATGAATTTAACATCTGTAAAAGTCTTTTAGGTTTTATTCAGCAGATTCCTTTTCGAATTCTGACTAGGTTTTACCTAACTGGTAGTTTGGGTCTTTGCCTGAATTTATATACTACCTCACATATTGGGATTAGGGAATACCATACGTGGTGGAATTATTGTGTGTAGTTATATCAGCTATCAAATACAATGTCTTAACATACATATTTGGGAATACCCTGAAAATACTTGACCTGTGTATAGAATTAGAACAATTTTAATCTTGCTATTAAAATGTGGAATAACCTTGAATATCTTTGACAGTGCTTCTGATGATATCTTCTACCTCATCTTATATTTCCTTTACATTCGGGTAATGATGCTGAAATGGACATTTCAAATGAGTGTATAAATGACTTTATGATTTATTGATTACAAGTTGCCAACAAATAACCAGCAATGCTAGTTGTTGTGGCAGAATTCTAAATTCTATAGCTCATTATAAAATCAGTTTCTAGTAATCAGTAAATACTTGTATTTGCATGTATTGCACTTTGCACACGTCACTACAAGCTACTCTAGAATTTTATGATGTTTTGTAATTTTGTGACACAACAGGTATTTTATTGGGGGGATTCCCTCCTGGCAATTGAATTACCATTTTTTGTTGAAATTTCATTTACATTCATTAATTTTACCCATAATGTATACTACAAACTTTATCAAAGTTTAATTGAACATGTTTTGTGAAAATGACTTATGTTTTTTTTGTTAAACAATTTATTTTTCTTTATCTGAAGTGTTTGTTAGTCCCTGGCCTAGTTGAAGTGTTCTCGATAGTGGGACTACTTTCAAGTGTAGTTTGTTTAAACATTTGATGAAAGAAAATTAGCATCCAACACATTAAGACCAACCACAGTTTAGATGTTATAACAGATATGATTTAGATGGGTATTTTTCATTTTTGATGTCTAATGTTTTGCTATGTGTAACACATATTTTGAAGAAGTAATTCAGAAAAATTCTTAATAGAAGGAACATTTAATGAAACACTTTTGACTTTTATATCCACAAACTCAAATTCAAATGTCTAGGCTGTTCCAGGTAAGCCAACAACCTTGAGTGACATTTGATTATATTCTGTGAACAGGGTGGCCCAAAAAGGTCCCAACAAAACTGGATTATTTATTTAATATCTATGCAGTCACCTTGACTTTCAGTCGCAAAAAGTACATACAATGTATGATCTTATGACATTAAATTTGTAACATAACATTGATAATTCTTTGTGCCAAAGACATTTCAAACATGGTCCACTTTTCAAAATAGTCCAGGCCCGTAGCCAGAATTTTTCAAGGGGGGTTCACTTTTCCCAAAAATTCTAGGGGGGGTTCACTTTGGCATATTTGGCCACAAATCACACAAAAAATGGCCAGAATGGTGAAAAACTGCATGATTTTGAAAGTTCGCCTGAACCCCCCGAACCTCCCCTGGCTACGGGCCTGTAGTCTGTCTAACGGTCCGTGGCCTGTATGCCCTTTCACATCCTATTAGTTTGTATTATATTCTGAAAGGATAAGGGTAGATATTCTTATTCATTAAGTTCTTCATTAACGAAATAATTCCAGTTTTGGCATGGCCTGATTTTTGGATCACCCTGTATATGTTTCTTTAAACATTTTGTACCTCTTTGCAATAGAATTTTTTATTTTTCAGTATGTGTGAGAGTGAGAAACGCAAGCTAGTCATTCCATCAGATCTGGGATATGGATCTCGGGGAGCTCCTCCTAAAATACCTGGTAAGTCAATGTTGCAGTAGTAATGTCACATTAGTAGTCACATCAATAAATCACACTCGTAAAGTTGCATCAAGGTCCATATTTGCCAACTATCCCATTATAGGACAAAGGACATTAGAAAGATAGAAATCTACTCCATACTCTATATTACTTATAAAGCAATAGAAATCAAACAATGATAAAAATGATGAAGATTAATCTGTTTGTCTGTCTTAACCTTCAAACATGTAGTTTGCTGTTTATTTCTGCAAGTTATTAATTGTCATTGATTTTTATGTTTTCCAGCCGATGCTACTTTGATATTTGAAGTTGAGTTGGTGAGAATTGAAAGGAAAGAAGAACTATAAGGCAATATATACTTCTAGGACATTAACTTACTACTCATTACATACAATATAAACTCATTACGTACAATATAAACTCAAGTACAATATAAACTCTTGATGTACAATAAAAACTCAAACAAGGAATATTAGATCCGGTACAGGAAAAATTTGATCTCTCGCTGAAGTACATGAGAGCGTCATGTACGGTCCGTCACAAGAAGATATTTACAAGAAGTATTACCTCTCACTTTTCATATAACATTCTTAGGTATGTGTAGAGGTATAAGGAGACAGTATATGTGTATGTCATGGCACTGTTTTATTAGATATTACAGTGTCATTGTAGTGCTATAAATTAGACACATTAGAATATAAGTGCACAAATGGAGTACATTATACAGGATAAACACCCGTTTCAAGGTACTAAATCATTCCTATACAATGGTCTCTAAATTATATATACAAGCAATATTATATAAGAATCTGTACATTGTCGCAACAAATTAATTTTAACTGAATAGAATTGACCGTCCTGAAAATTAGACAGTGTATAAATGTGAATGTTGTTAAGGGGTCTCACTTTTGCTGCAATTGGACTTCCAAAGTTGTTTTATGTGTTCAGGACCCTTTAAATGTTGTACTTTATGTACATATATGCCACATTGCCAACATTGTAACATATATATGGTAATATCTTATAATAAACAATACATTTTGAATGTCAAAGAAAAATACCATGTTATGTTGTTACATATCTCATTAAAGAGCTGCTCTTCGGTTACAGTGGAAACAATTCAACAGTTATGTCAAGCCAAGTGAATTACAGACTTTTTGAGGGCACAATGTGTTGTGTATTTCACTAGATAGCAATTAATGTTTTTTTGTCTGATGTCTCGGGAATAATTGTGTATGACTTGGGATAGAATGTAGAATAATAAATCATATCAGTTTGTAACTATTCACCATGGCATATATAGGATATACTGACATCACAAATGTCAATATATTAACATCACAATAAGGCTAATCAGATTCCTAGAAATTGCACCATCATTGGATAAAAAGCCACATCCCATATCATATTATTAACATAATGTGCTCTAAACTAAACTATTTCCACATGAGCCAAAGTGGTTGTTTTATGATCATTTCTGTAGTGTTTATTGCAGTATTTATATGACTGAACTGAATCAAAACACCACAAGAACAGTATGACCCTAGTAACTGCGTCATAACAACGATGTTGTCTTAGATGCAAGTATTTATGGGTATGTTGTTGATATGTTTTTCAGAATAATATGAATTGCACTGAATCACATTTCCAGTTAAACTGGATGTTCTAGAGGAATTCCTTTCAATTAAATTAATAGGAAAATATTTACTGGATAGCAGACAAATGTTTTTAATATGAGGACAACACATTCTTTAGCACTTAATAAGATAATTTCAGCTTGATACAAGGGCAAAAGTATATTAAAGGATAAAAACAAAGAGAATACTACTCACATAAGCAACTAAAGGTAAGAAGGCATTCATTAAAAGATGTAAATATCAGGCCATTGCCCGGATTTACTGGGAGGGGGTCAATTGAAATAGTGGGAAAGGAAAGTTTGTGAAAACCAAGAAAATTTAGATTAATGCCTTTCTGAAATAATGAACCCATTTTATTCATGATTAGAAAGGGCTGTTCAACTCTGCAAACACCCTGGATGGGCATCTAAATATTTACAACCACACATTATTAGGCAACAATGTATAGCAGTCTTGAAGTTATTTGATCATCTCTGAGTTCAGTATTTAACTGTTTAAAGTGTCAAAACTGGTGTATATACTTACAACAATTAACATGAATAATCTAATAAATGAGTTTCTTGAACCAAGTTACATTCAAATTAAAGGATTAGATTGGAAAGATACCATAATATAAAGATTAGGTTTCCTAAAATTTGTCGCAATCTTTTTGCTCTTGTCATTATGTGTCATGCCTATTTTCTGAAACATCCAACAGTTCTGACTATTTCAAGATGTTCTTTGATTTGACAAATGAGTGTGATATGTTTTCTTATTTGATCATGGAGTACATTATTTGCTATATTTTTCTCTTTCAGATGGAGAGCTCATATTCAGATGATCCAAGCAATGCCACCAAAACCATGGACAACTCACATGATCCAGGCAATGCCACCAAAACCATTGAAAACTCATATGATCCAAGCAATGCCGCCAAAACCACTGACAACTCATATGATCCAAGCAATGTAACCAAAACCACTGACAATGCATATGATTCAAGCAATGCTGCCAAAATCATGGACAACTCGAACTCATATGATCCAAGCAATGCCACCAAAAGCACTGACAACTCATATGATCCAAGCAATGTCGCCAAAACCACTGACAACTCATATGATCCCAGCAATGCTACCAAAACCACTGACAATGCATATGATTCAAGCAATGCTGCCAAAATCATGGACAACTCAAATGATCCAAGAAATGCCACCAAAACCACGGACTACTCATATGATCCAAGCAATGCCACCAAAACCATTAACAGTTTCCCTCAATACAGCACAGTAGATGTCTCTGGGAAATTACCGACTCAACAGGAATATTGTCCACCAGGGCCTCAATATGGTCAAACAGGGTCTCAATATTATCCACCGGGGCCAGAATATGGTCAACCAAATGAACCAATACCTCAATATTGCCAACCAGGGCCTCAATATGGTGAGAGATATACTTGTTATCCAGCTGTGGGTCACATTGTGGGCACAGATCAGGTTGTCATCACAACTCAACCAATCAGGGCACAGATGATTGACATAAAAAATGCCCCGCCTGATCTCCTTGTTTGGTCCATACTCTCCACGTTCTTCTGTTGCTTTCCAATCGGTAAGTCAGTGAATCAACATTGCGTAATTCCAATGAATAAGTTTCTAAATGAATAATTCCAATGCATTAGTCATGTTACACTCAGTGTATCTTTCTATTTCAATGATTAATAAGAGGATGGATACGAGTTGATGAAACATTTTGATGTCATCACGATAAACCGCACATCCTTCTGAAGTCATAAAGATGTTATACGAATCTCAATGTGGCATGAACAATACATGTAGTTCTACGATCATTAATTCTATATAATTTACCCTTATATATTTTAGGCATCGGGGCCATTGTGGCATCTGTCCTATCAAGGAGTTATTTGCGAGAAGGGGATATGAGGAGAGCCCGATGGAATAGTAACTGTGCACGAATCCTCAACCTAGTGGCCTTCATCATCGGACTTACACTTTATTTTATTACTGTATTGCTCAAGTATACAGTAAATCAAGAAAATATATACTCCGATTCCTGATATTTGGCTACTTTAAGTCAGTCTGTCCTGATAACTAATAAACATCTGAACATTGCTCAATGGAACTACAAACAGAACTTGCGATGGGATAAATGGGATGGGACTATGTCATAATCCTCAACTTAGAGTGCTGAACGAAAAGGTATTATATGGATAACAAATAGTGACTTTGACTGATGACCTTATGCCTTTTTCAACAATGTACTTTGGTGTAATGCTCCGATTCTAGATGAAATACTGGATATTTAACAGGAATCTGAGATTATATACCAATATAACACGTCACCATAGGAAGTTGGAAATAGTATTGTGTTGCCGTGAATGAATTCATCTGTGTTGTCATTCAGAAATGAAATCAGTTATAATTGAAAACACACAGATGAAAGTTCAATTTCTCAGCACAGCCTTGTTTTACCAATATAAATCCAACACAGCAAACTATATTTTAAATTATTCCCATAATATACATTTATTTACAATAATTTACAAAAAATGGTTATTTCCATATGTTACCGATTGATGGGATACATTTACTTTGTTTATTAACACTTCAATTCAATAGATGTCTCTGTTGATTATCATGCAAAGCCCCAAAAAATGTTGTTCATGAACAAGCAGGAGAATACGAGTCCCTGACTTGATTTTTACAACTGTTCACAGCGTGTCCTTACTTGAAGTGATATATTACAATAAATAAGGGTATATAAACAGGTAAGGGTAATAAAATTTTATATCTAACAATTTAATGTTGTTACTCTAGAAGAGCAAGCAGAAATGAAATTCTCAAATTAAGCTATTGAGTTTGATAACATATTTCTGTCAAAATATGGAATATGGAAAAGAAAAGAAAAATGCTAGATATTTCATTTCTTTACCCTAGCCATGTTCATATAAATAAATATAACAGAGGGAGATTATTGCTAGATACATGTAGCGTGTTAATTTATAATAATAGTTATTTTGCATTTTCCTGCCTCCCCCTTTCACTTATTTCCCTGGACATAATACCAAGCCAATCTCTAACAGAACTGTACAGTACTGTTTTGGCTAACTACAGTACCGTACTCTTATTGTACCGTTGTATGGTACCATGATTTCAGAGTGCGGATTGGGGCTGTATCTTATATAAAAATGTCAATGGATGGGCTGGCAATATAGAGTGCTAATTTGCAAGATGAATGCAAGGATGATACATAAAATGAGGTTACTTAAAATAGTCCATGAATATTTATACATTTTAAAATACTGGACAGAAAAATGTTGAATTAATAATCAATAATAAGTATCACACTTGATACAATTTTATAGACTGTGAATCAAGAAAATATTGGAGTCTAGTGTCTGTTTCGAAAAACATTCAGAAACTCGATATGTGAATTATATATATAAATGCTTAGCAAAGATTTAAATATAAGGTTTTAATGATTTTTGAATAAATGGTTGTCAGTCAATTCCTTTTTATATCAAGTAACATCATTGCACTTACTTTATCAAAGGCCCAATTTAAATTACATCAATGAAAAATTATCACCCATTTTAATCAATTTTCTAAGGTTAATGAAAGTGGGTTTTCAAAAGTCATAGGGCTAATATGGGAAAGTAACATTGGCCTAGTGCCCAAAACAGGCCTACTATGACATTAACTAAAATGGACTTCCATTAAAGGGAAAAAGTTGCGTTACAGGTTACAAATCATAATACACAAACAATATTTTCGACAAGCACATCTTGTTAATTCACCGCACATTGTTCAATCTTTTAAATTGTACAGGGATGTGACCTGCCGAGTTGAGGTACTAGAAATCAACAAACTGGTGTATGGTGTATAATACAAAATTTGGTGTAATCATTTACAACATATCATGGTGGTATTACAGTAGTTCTAAATTAAAACATATATGTACACTCTACATAGAGGTAAAATATAATAATCATTGAATTCAAAATAACATTACATATACATTGTATATCTGAATAATAACTACTGAATTTTTCAAAATAATAATTTAGAAATGATGAAATTTTTCATAAAACTCATAATTTCAAATAAGTCAATTAAATATCAGCAAGGTTTTAAAATTCAACTGCCTGGAAGTAAATTGAGGAGATTAGTTTACCACCATGATATTGCTGAGATGTTGCTTAACATGAAGAAGTCTCTATGGGTCTTGATACATTAACTAGGATCGGAGTCGAGTCTATGAAGAGTTGTCCCAAGATGTTTTGTGGGTTTTATCATCTTGTCTCGAGCCTCTTGTTTCCCCGATTCTTTGTGGTCAAAAATACAATTGTGCTGCTCCGGTAGTCGATGTAGTTGACAAAACACATATTCTGAAATAAAAATGAAGTTAAATGAAGCGAAGGCTTAAGAAATATGATGCAGCCTGCTCTAAGCCTGATTTACATGCTCAGACGCTGTGAATGTGATGAAAAGCTGTAAATCCTAGGCAGATAAAACTTTTTCAAATATTGTCGTGTTCTGATAACTAAAAAGCCAATTTCATGAAAATGAGACAAAATAAGGACCTCATTGGATGCACTGCAATTTTCATTTGTCTGAAAATTGTTCATGGGTGGAAGGACTGATGAACATGATACATTCACCTTGTAAGCCAATAAAAATATGTAAAGTTTTTGAGACACCAATTATGAACAAAATTATCATCATGATCTCAGGAGCTATTGTCATCTGCATAACGGGTACAATCTGGCATACAATTTAATTGGAATCCCTATTCCAACTAGACATAGAAGCACCTACCACATCGGCACTTGCCAATCTCTCGAATAGCTAATTCTAACTTGAGGTTGCACTTAAAACAGCGTTTCTTGTTTTTCTGGATGGGGCGGTCTGGGTCTAGAGTGCTGGCATCATCTTGAGCCGCCTCAGCACTGAAATATAAACCCAAGGGTGTAATCATTTGAGTGTCATATTCAATGAATACATCATTATTTGACAAAATTGACATAATCGAAGACTACCAACACCTTGGTCTTACATAGATTTTTATTTCATATGAGGTAGTGATTTTCAATTATTACACAAATTACATATATATGAGTTACGGAATAAACATATGCACCTTAAAGTGTGCATGAATTTATGTTAAAGATCATTTTATTATGTCAATAAAATCAAACAATGCTTAATATATATGAGGGATCACCAAATTCAAAGCTTCAATTAGTTGTAATGTTGAAATTCTTTCCAACCAGTTGCGAAATTGTAACACCGTATGGCATTTTGACATAAATTTGGGGGATTTTTAGATTCTGTTGGAATGGAATTTCCAATCACTCGAGAAAAAATCCCAGGCCATTCTGATCATTTTTTTGAAGATAAACGAACAACTTAGTGAACCTATGGAAGTAACATATACAAAACATATTCCGATTGAAATGGTTTGGCAACTGAAAGGGTTTGGAGTAAATAAAGTAAAATATAGGTTATAGTGACTTATTTACAGAGACTAAGCATAATTGAACAATGCTTTTCAATTGTGAAGCTACACCTCATCCCACTTGGTTGGACTGATGGATTTGGCTGTTTTGAAATCACTATAATGATCTTCTGCACTGATAGTACACTCACTGACATTGGATTTGGTGATCCTCATAACTTATTACAAAAGTGCAACTGGGAGCTATTCATTAATGTATGGCTCACATCAATCATTCTTAAAAAGGCTTATGACTGACATCAATCATTTTCAAAAAGGCTTATGATTGACATCAAACATTCTCAAAAAGGCTTATGACTGACATCAAACATTCTCAAAGGCTCATGTCAGCAAAAAATGAGTCCATCCACACTACTATTTCTGTGAATGATTCACTGTATCAACAAGGGCATAATTTAAAATACAAGAGAGATCAAAACAAATTAGGGAAGAACTAGACAACAGACAATGGCATTCTCTACATTGCAATATATCTCCAAATTTTAAATGCAATGGAATAACAACAAGACATTAACATGCAAACATGGAAAGTAATGAGAGATGTTGCATGTAAATGCGAATGACCATATTCAGAGAGTTGAAGAACTCTCCCATTTAAATAGCTCCCAGTTTACAAGGCATACAATATAACAAACATTACCCCAAACATTGCTGCTTATTTTTCTCCTCCTCTATTGCCAGACTATTATTTATTCTGAAAAGCAAATCTTATATTACAAGAACCATTACACTTTCTCTAAACAATCGATGTGTGTGGATCCCTCAAATACAAAGTAGAAAGGCTAAATGAAACTATGAATATGTACATTCACCTCAAAAAAGGTTCAGAATCTTTACCCTATTGTTTATGATATTAGATATCTAATATTACATTTGATGCAAAATTCAATTTTGTGTCACCTTTTTCCATTTTCGTTTTTAGTATCTTCAGGTGCCGATGTTGATGGTGCCGCATCTGTTGTGTCTTTGGCACTACTCGTCTCAGACTTTTCATCCTCTATTGCAGTTGATGTGCTACTTGAACTGGCTACTTGAAAAACATAAGACATGTTCCCTTTACATGTAGGCCTATCAAACATGTTACTGTTTTATATCTCTCATCTAAAATTTTGCAGTTAAGGACAAAAGGTCTGACAATTATACTGCAGTAGAATCTCAGTGAAGTACAATTAATGTAATGTGTGAAATACGCAACAAAGGATGCTGTATTTCATGTATTTGAGTATACTTTTCTCAATTTACATTTGTATCTGTTATAAGAATTTGCCATTTTACAGTTACTATTGTGTCAAATCTAAAATGCAGCAAATTAAAAGATTTATAAATGATCAGGACACATTGAAAAAAATAAAACAATTTTCAAATATGCCATTATAAAAACATTGAAACACATCCATACCTACACTTGAGTTAACTATACCCAAATGAAAAAATATTAATTAAACTTCTAGATATAACATATCAGAAAATTACTCACAGTATTGCTAGTTGTACTTGCAATAAATATTAACAAACCTGTTTTTTTGTTCATGATAAAAATTAATTTGTATATTATAAGTACAAAAAAACAGTGCTTGCCAGTTATTTGGTACTACAAAAATTACCATTAATAGATTTTAATCACTTCAAGTTGATATAAAAAAACTGATGGTGTAACATGATGTCAATATGAAAGAATAAAACAAGACTCACCTGGAACTGTGGGTGCAAATATGAGAGTAAAACACCACTAACCTGGAACTGTGGGTGCAAATAGGAAAGAGTAAAAACCACTAACCTGGAACTATGGGTGCAAATATGAAAGAGTAAAACACCACTAACCTGGAACTGTGGGTGCAAATATGAAAGAGTAAAACACCACTAACCTAGAACTGTGGGTGCAAATATGAGAGTAAAACACCACTAACCTGGAACTATGGGTGCAAATATGAAAGAGTAAAACACCACTAACCTGGAACTGTGGGTGCAAATAGGAAAGAGTAAAAACCACAAACCTGGAACTGTGGGTGCAAATATGAAAGAGTAAAACACCACTAACCTAGAACTGTGGGTGCAAATATGAGAGTAAAACACCACTAACCTGTAACAGTGGGTGCAAATATGAAAGAGTAAAACACCACTTACCTGGAACTGTGGGTGCAATATGAAAGAGTAAAAAACACTAACCTGGAACTGTGGGTGCAAATATGAATGAGTGAAAAACCACTAACATGGAACTGTGGGTGCAAATATGAAAGAGTAAAACACCACTAACCTAGAACTGTGGGTGCAAGTATGAAAGAGTAAAACACCACTAACATGGAACTGTGGGTGCAAATATGAAAGAGTAAAACACCACTAACCTGGAACTATGGGTGCAAATATGAAAGAGTAAAACACCACTAACCTGGAACAGTGGGTGCAAATATGAAGGAGTAAGAAAACACTAACCTGGAATTGTGGGTGCAAATGTGAAAGAGTAAAACACCACTAACCTGGAACTGTGGGTGCAAATATGAATGAGTGAAAAACCACTATAACCTGGAACTGTGGGTGCAAATATGAAAGAGTAAAACACCACTAACCTGGAACTGTGGGTGCAAGTATGAAAGAGTAAAACACCACTAACATGGAACTGTGGGTGCAAATATGAAAGAGTAAAACACCACTAACCTGGAACTGTTGGTGCAAAAATGAAAGAGTAAAACACCACTAACCTGGAACCGTGTGTGCAAATATGAAAGAGTTAAACAACACTAACCTGGAACAGTGGGTGCAAATATGAAAGAGTAAAACACCACTAACCTGGAACTGTGGGTGCAAATATGAAAGAGTAAAACACCACTAACCTGGAACTGTGGGTTCAAACATGAAAGAGTTAAACAACACTAACCTGGAACAGTGGGTGCAAATATGAGAGTAAAAAACCACTTACCTGGAACTGTTGGTGCAAAAATGAAAGAGTTAAACACCACTAACCTGGAACTGTGAGTGCAAATATGAAAGAGTTAAACAACACTAACCTGGAACAGTGGGTGTAAATATGAAAGAGTAAAACACCACTAACCTGGAACTGTGGGTGCAAATATAAGAGAGTAAAACACCACTAACCTGGAACTGTGGGTGCAAATATGAAAGAGTTAAACACCACTAACCTGGAACTGTGGGTGCAAATATGAGAGAGTAAAACACCACTAACCTGGAACTGTGGGTGCAAATATGAAAGAGTAAAACACCACTAACATGGAACTGTGGGTGCAAATATGAAAGAGTAAAACACCACTAACCTGGAACTGTTGGTGCAAATATGAAAGAGTAAAACACCACTAACCTGGAACAGTGGGTGCAAATATGAAGGAGTAAGAAAACACTAACCTGGAACTGTGGGTGCAGCTGATGTTGAGGGAGTTGCTGTCGCACCTTCATTGCTTGTTTTATCGCTAGATGTTGTTATTGTTTGAGCTAGAGCTTTTGTGATGGCGTCTTTATCTACAGGCATTGATGCAGAGGTGGCGCCACTGTTTACTTTTTCTGATGTGGCACGATTTTTCTGCTCTTGATCTACAAAGTCGCATAATAGTTTATATAATAAAAATAAACTGTTACACACAATCGATTCTTATAAGTAGTCTGGATTTAGAAATGTTTTGCTTTGTTTAAAAGATCTCAACCCCTTAAAATAGTTTTCTTAAAATTATAAGTTGTTTCTTCAATGAACCATTAAGCTGAAAGTGACACTTTGTGATTAATCATTTGCAACATATATTATGATCTCATTTGATAATACAGTGAGACCTTTGAACACCTGGCTAAATCCTAACAGCTTCTAATCCAAACATTTTCCATTCCCATTTTTTCCTCCTATTGACTTCCATGTTAAAAAACCTTGAAATCTGAACACCTCCTAACTCGAACAGTAAACACTCATTTAAAAAAATTAATTAGTCTCATATGGGCACTTTTCACAAAATATCAAACATTCTTTAAAAATTTACTCAAATATTTTCAATCTAACAAAAACTGATTTGTTATATTAAAACTTTTGAAAAAACATTAAATGGTTTCAATCATAATAGGTCTTCCTAGCATCACTAAATTCATTTGAATTGGATTTTGGAATGCTATAAAGCTATAATGGGGTCAATAGAAATATCAATAATAGTAATATCAATTCATTGAGAAATGTGAATGCATTCATATTTCTTCAAAATCCAGAATCTTGCGGATACAAAAACCTTGAAATCTGAACAGCTCCTTATCCAAACACTTTTAGCTGGTCCCAATGGCAATTGGTAGTACCGCACATGTAGTTCCCTAGTTGTATTATCTATTACTGAATTTGAAAAAAAACTAGACAACAGCAACGCAAAAGCGTAGCAAATCCCATTAAACAGCCATGGCTGGCATATTTACGAACGAAGTATGAAGCAAAAATGGCAACCATTTTTCAAAATGGCCACCTTCTACCAAAAGTGTCATTAGACAGTGTGCCATGCTTATAGTATTCACATACCAAATATGAACAAAACCGCTCCATTACTTTTCTAGTTATAGTAAAATACGTTAACATGGTGGCCATTTTTCAAAATGGCCGCCTTCTACCAAAAGTGTCATTAGTCAGTGTGCCATGCTTATAGTATTCACATACCAAATATGAACAAAATCGCTCAACTACTTTTTGAGTTATAGTAAAATACGTTAAAATGGTGGTCATTTTTCGAAATGGCGGCCATTTTGAAAAGTGGTCGCCTTCTACCAAAAGTGTCATTAGACAGTGTGCCATGCTTATAGTATTAACATACCATATATGAATGGCGGTCATTTTGAAAAATGGCCGCCTTCTACCAAAAGTGTCATTAGACAGTGTGCCATGCTTATAGTATTCACATACCAAATATGAATAAAATCGCTCTACTACTTTTCGAGTTACAGCAAAAATCTGAAAATAACGAGTAAAGGCTGCCATTTTTCAAAATGGCTGCCATGTGCTCCTTTAATATCTACATTTCCAGCTTTATTAATGTCCTATATAATTTTTTTCCATTTAAAACATATTGCTATTACAGTTTTACATATTGCACCTAAATTACTGTAAAATTGGCACTAAAATGGCCACCATTTTTAAATGAGCGGCCATTTTGAAAATCGGCTTTCGAGAAGAACTCCCATAGGGTTATATGTGTACAAAAATGAACAAAATTGGCCTAACGGTATTTGAGTTATTGCCCGGACGGACTCAGGACGTACGTACCAACGGACGGACGGAGGGGTTCCCTATATCCCTCCGAACTTCGTTCGATGGGATAAAAACACTGCTAAAAATGGACGGAGGGATGATGCTATCAGCTCATCGTGTGACCTTATGCAATTACTTATTTATTCAAGTTAAATAATGTGGAATTTCTTACCTCTATAGCACTTGGAACATAAGCCTAATGTCTGTGGGGACCTGCAAAATAATATCAACTCATGAGTATGTTGACATAAATATCATACAAATATTGGACGAGCAACAAGATGCTTTCTCTCTCAAACAAACAAACAAACAAATAAGAGCTTTTTAGTACAAAATGAACATGCTGTTGTGAGACACCAAAGGCAGCATTAAGTTCCAAAATGTCATACATGAACTCTTGTGCCTATAGATGTAATAACATGAAGAAAATTTCTCAAAAGATATTAGCCAATAGTCATCCATAATATCGGACATTCGTATGTAAGTGTTCCCAAATCTTGCACTGTCTTAATTCTTGGGCAATAAAATTTTGGTGTGCCAACATTAAGGTCAATCTGTATCAGAGGTTCAGATCCTCAGGAAAACAATACTAACTTCAAACTCATCACTTTAAGGTCATCATGACTGTACTAATAGTTCTTAAGATTCCAGAGACACGTCTGTAATAGCATTGTGCACACAAACGGCTCTATCGATAGCAGTGAATTATCCAATATCAACCCTATTATCGCCAGGTCAGATTTTCGAATAAATTCTATCTTTTCTTGATTTTTTTTTCTCAAGTTGTGGCAATCTTTCTTAAAAAAGTTGGGTGTGCGTTAATTGGAGCGTGTGCATCTATTGGAGATAGTACAGGTCAGTAAGTCACTTTATTTTTTATACATCTTATAAAAAAATTATTCACTACACTCTTTTCAAGGTACCTTAGGGCACTCCTTGCACTCACTGTGAAAAATGTAGACTGTATATGAAACAAGTACAGATCAACCTAATAGAGTACAGATCAACCTAATAGAGTACAAATCCACCTAATAGAGTACATAGGGGCACTCTCGTCTATGGGGTATTCCCAAAAAACACAAAACATGAAAATCTGGAGCATTGTTAGGCTCTTTACAAAATATTTCATCATATTGATAAAATGAAATTTAACCAAGACATCAAATACATATAACAAAGAATGTATAACAAAGAATTATTGAAGGTCGTTCGACAATGGGCCATGTCCGAGAATACCCCTTTGTACTCTATCCCAAAATTGTATGGTAACTTTTAGAAGCAGGTAACTCTATTTTACTTGAATTCAAAAACAAATCATCAAATGCCAAGGAGAATTGACAGCCATTTTTCAAACTCGATACTCCATTGCCTGGCGTCGAACAATTTAGTAAAAATATTTCTATAAAATTCTCTTTGGACCAAGTATTTCGTAAGAAGATGAACATTACAAATATTATGGTAATATTCATGTTTCATTGGCAGTTCTAGTATTTAAAATATGAGTAATATTCAGGGTTCTCACTAGGCTTTTAGACTCCGGAGATTCTCCGGAGTCTAATGTCTTAAAACCCTCTTGCTCCAGAGCTTTTCCGGAGTCTACAGTGTTTTTTCCGGAGTCTAATTTTACATTTTTGTCACATAATTTATAGTAAAACTCTTGAGAAAATACATAAAACTGGATACAAACAAGGAATAGGAATTCAGAAACCATTTAGAAATAAATATTGGGATTAAAATAGCAAGATAATCTAAAGAAGTATGTTGAAAAGTATACTATTAAGAATATCTTTGATCTCACATGGGGGAGAAGTAGTTGCAATACCGCGAAAAAAGTAGACTCAATACCGCTAAAAATCCGAAGTCTAAAAATTTCCTGGTGTGAACCCTGATATTGTTACGAAATTGGTTCACGCTTATCTTATTCTTCGGCCACAGTGTGGCCTTACGCTATCATCAAGCCCTGTCTGTTTTATTGCTTTTCACGCTGTGGACTGTTGCTATAAATTAACTAAAATGTAATAAACATACCTTCATTGATCTTAGTATGTAGTCTTAGTTCATATGTCCGTCTACATCTGCTTTTATAAAGTCTTTTCTAAGAGCAATCTTTTGAAAAATAACCTTCAGTTAAAACGGCCATTTTGTTTTTCCCTTAAGCGAGATCAAGATCCACCTCAACAGATGTTTTTAAAAATGGCAGACCAAATGATTTTAAGTTTAGACGAAAGCATGCAATAGCTAACAAAGGACAGTGTTCGGTTCGGTTCTAATTGATCAAATATTCTCATTATGATTATTAAAATAGCATTTGATCTTTTTTTCCTCCAGGACAAACTATTTTATTAGTTCACGGTGGTCCAGATGGAATCATCAAATTATTTGGCTAGAGACTCGAGTAAGTTCACGCAAGCCAATGGAGTATTGAGTTTGAATAACGGCTACCAATCCTTAGTCATATAAATCCGACCGTTGTATGCTGTTCTTCGATATTCCTTGTTCTTATTTGGATATTTATTTTTTATCATTTTCTTTGCATACACAGTCGTAGATATAATATGGAACAAATTGCGGTAAACGCTTTTCTGGCCTGTCTTGGTAACCATAGTTACCATACTAACCAAAGTCACACAAATTATCACGTAATTATTTAGCTCCAACATCAAACTGTTAAATCTTACCTTAAACATGTAAAACACTTGATAATTGATGAAATATAATCAATTGAATTATATTTTCATTATCGCCCGCCATGTTGCTGAATGTTGTTTCCGGTAGTCTAAATGTAAAACATGTATCGAAACGGAATCATAATTATTTATTACACAGAGATCGATTCCAAAGCCGTTCTCTGCTACTTATTACTTTTTTCATTTTGAAACAATCACTTTTCCAAATAACTTCCCTTCTTAACGACACTGCTTCCCTTTCAACTGAATCTTCGTGTAACAAATACTTATGATTTCGTTTGACATAGTTTTACATCTAGACTCAGATTAACCTGGAAGTGACCTTGGTATGGCAAAATGAAAAAATTTTAAAATTCAAGCGGCATGCTTATATTTCTTCAATTACCAAGCGTTTTACGTGCCTAAGGTAAGATTAAATACTTAATAGTTGAAGCAAAGAAATTTATTTATCATTTGTGTGAATTTGGTTGGGTAGACAGGCCAGGAAAGCATTTACCGCAATATAGATGCGCGGAGTGTGTATGACCCTCGTATGCAAGAAAATAAGAAAAAATAAATATCCAAATCAGAAAAAATAACAACAAATAACATCATACGAGGGTCAGATTTATATGACTACCAATCCTTGATTAAATGCATAACATAAATTTTGGAAAGAGGATTAAAAAATATTCAAAAGACAAAGAAAATAAATCAAAGAGTTTATGAGTCACAACGACACAGATCACAGTTAAATAAATCAGTAAAGTTCAGTGAGTGACTGAGAAATCCTGCTGATTTTTTCAGTTCAAGTGTGCTCGTTTTTAGGTCTTATGGTTCAAACTTACCCCCAAAAACCACATGGACATCTCGGTGGATGACTGTTTGAGTCAGCCATGTGTAGTGTATTGTATTTAATCACCAGAGTACCCTTGAATTTAAATGATTTCCAACAAAAAAAGTAAAAATATTGTCTTCCTTTTAAAATTTGAAAACGAGGTTATCCTATTTCCGGGTCAGAGGTGGGTGATACTATGATTTTGCGAACGATTGACATTGGTATGTTGAACTACGTTCGTATTCAAATCTCAAGAAATAACCCATGCCCACAAACAGCAAAGCACTGAAAGCAGTCGCATACCAGTGCTCAAATAGACATCTCTCATGAATAATTCATACCATTGCCAATAATTCACTGGTTACAAGACCTTGTAGGGAGGTGTCTACTGCCTAGCGAGGAGGGGGGGGGGGGGGGGTGTCGCAAGGCCTTGTAGCTAAAAGTCGAATTCGAAGGACGGGGTCACTTCAACGAAGGCTTCAAATAATTATCCTGGACAGGCTAAATACATATCTAGGCGTAGCCGGGGGGGGGGGTGTGCGATATGAGTGCAATCCCACCCCGCAAAAAAAGAAAAAAGGAATTTTGTAATTTATTGAAAAACATTAACAAATTATAGTTTGAAATGCTTAGAATGCACCACATACAGTGTAAATTTAAAAAAAATTCCGGGGTACAACCCCGTACCCCCCCCCCCTTTTGGGCTTAGTTTCACTCCATGGGCTTTCAACTCTAATTGAAAGATCGCAGTGATGCAAGCTAAAAAAAATCGCACCCCTGCTGGCTAGCCCTAGGTACGTCTTCCCTTTTAATTACAATTCCAAAGAATAATAAAAAATAACTTTTTCCCGATGTTTCACTGAAAAAATGAAAAATAAACTATTTTCAACCCCAATGCGAGTGAGGGGGCGGGGGGTCTGTAATCGTAGTAGCTATAGTTATGTCAGAGAGGCCTAAAGAAACACGTATGGTGCAAAATCGAGTTATTGGCTACCTTGTACGAACTAGTGCGAATCCGATAACAAAGGGTAAGTAACAATTACAGCTAGTCAAGACGTTCTAACTTTTAAAGTTTTAAACTGAGGTCGAGATAAAAACGATGAGAACGTATCACTTGTTACATGTTCTGATAATTATCAGGGGCGGATCCAGGAACCAACAAGGGGGGGGGGGGGATTTGAAGACGTATAAGAAAAATTTCTCGCTCGCTCGGAAAATGTTTTGCCCATTTTCTTGATAATGTGGCCTAAAATAAAAAAGGCTGCATTGTGTGTGACCGTTACTAACCTACCCTGCGAACGAATGCAAAGGGTAACCGTTACTCCATGTTTGAGCCAATTTTTGTCAGTTAAGGGGTGAATGGATGTAATCGCTTTAACGTTCCTTTTCGTAAATTAAGTGAAGAAGTATGTGAATAATTCTGTCGTATTGTGAATTAATTATTCGTTTGCAAACGTTTATTATAAAGTATATGATGCTCAGCTGAGACACGTTTTTGCCCCAAAAGTCGTGGAGAATCTGCCCACATCTCGAGAGCCAAGCTTCTCAACTTCTTCCTCTGAGTCTCCTCTTCTTAAGCAAGTTTTCGTAACATTCTGAAGGGTTACTTCAAAGTATAGTTTCTGACGCCGATGTGATGCGTTGTTCGATGTGATTATATTCCTTGCATGCATCTCTCGTTATCTTGGCGTGAAATAGAGACTTGATCACCATGATTTTTTTGCCCAAAGAGCGATAATCTGTGAAATAGCAATATATCAAGTATGTGGCACCAACATTAAACTGAAAACAATGGCTCCCATGAATTTACCCTATGTGAAAATAACAAGGGAATACTGTTTTCCACTTCATCCCAAATAAATGCATTTCCTTTTAACATATTGCCCTATGAGAATAAAAAAGTCCCAACTCACATTTTCGTGAATCTGAGAAATCAATTTTTGAAAGTTCAGGCATCTGTAACTTCAATACTATCTGTCATTTGTGAAATTTTTACATTCTTTTTATCAAAAATTTGTGTAGATACACTGACGAATTCATTATTTTTAAGATTTTTCTAAGCCAATTTTTGAGCATATTAAAAATGGAGGTAGGACAATTCAATTCCGAGTTTTTCGTAACATCGAAAGATTAAAGCTGAGCTATGTCCATTTTGCTATGTATATTCAATGGACACAAATTTCTCTATTCGCTTTTTAAAAAATAAATTTGATTGGTTAAAGTGATACATAGAACAAAATTAAATAGTGTTTTTGATTTTTTCACGGTTAGAACAATTTGACACTGAAAAGTAGGCTATTGAGAGAAAGGTAAGGGAATATCACAGTAAGAAAGAATATGCTTTCAATAGTGGAAATCTAATTTTTCAAAAATGGCACTTGGGACATTATTATTCTCATACGACGATATTGATCCTGGGTTCCATCAAACATTTAAAAACAGGTGTGGAAAGGGATGAAAATCAGAACAACATTTCAGAGAATCATATCGTGTTGGAGTGCAGAAAATAGACACAATCCAACATAACTGTCTGAAATCTGTGATACTTTCCGTGGTCCTTTCAACTAATATTTGCCCTGTATGTAGTGCAGAGGTTCCAAAATATGATTACATCACAGAATTAGATAGTAATTATTTCCTATCATTCAGACAAGACAAACTGTCTTCGTTTCCAGTTGATCCCCAGTGTTTAAGTCAGCAGAATATTGGATTAGAAAGAGTAAATGCAATGGTCTGATGAAATGACAGAAATTAAGAATGGGATATTTTTTATTTCTCAATATGTTTTTATGTATTCATAGGCCCAGTGAATGTTTTGGTCAAGCGGTACGACTACGATACCCGAATATTTGCAGAACCTCCATTACATGTCAAAATGAGAATTCAATATACAAGGAGGAGGGAATGTATTGCAACATATTTCGGACAGTCAACTCATATGTTGGATTTTGGCTATTTTCTGAGGATATAACAGGTGCATATGTTAGGCCAATGCAATGTTGTGTTTGGCACTCAGTTAACCCCTTTAAAGGAATAAGTGATTCCTTTTAGATAAAATGGAAAACAATATTCCCCATGTTATTTTCCCATAGGGAAAAACTCATGCGATCCATTGCAATTTTGGTCACCAAAAATGGATATCTTTTAAATCCCCGAAGGAATCACTCACTTAGTATTCCTTTAAAGGGTTGTCAAAACACAATATATTGATGCAAGAAAAATTAAAAAAGCAGGGGTGGAAGGGGTTGAAAATCAGGAAAACATTTCAGAAAAAAAAACATATGGGTGGGTTGTTTGCATCTTCCCTGTTTCAAAGTCGAAATCATTTTATCTCTAGGAGTTCTTTTCCTGGAGGTAATGCATTGGTAGAACATATGCAGCGGTTTAAATCCTCAAAAATAGCCAAAATCCAACGACTGTCCGAAATCTGTTGCGATACTTTCCCTCCTCCTTTCGTAAATGTTGAGGGTGTAATGTATAATTGTGATCAAAATGAAAAGGTGTTTATAGTCAGGCAATCCAGACAAAACTGGCAAACGATTACTGAAACCTGGTGTAACAAGCGCACATTTAACTTCTAGTAGGAGTTCAAAGGCAGTACCATTAAATACCACGAACCCTACCAATCAACATTAATCAACATTTAAATTTATTTTGATAAGACGCACCTATTCCCGGGGTGGCCAGGTATAAATGTTTTTGCAGACATCATATTTCAGTTAGGACAACTAAGACAAACTTCATGAGGTAAACTATTGTTTAGCTAGGTCCTAATTTCAATATCGTATTTTCAATATTTGGTGTAAAGTATTAAATGGCTGTTGAGTATATATTACCTTTGGATATTAAGTTGATGTGGAAGTAAAAAGCCAAATACTCATTAGTAACCTGGCTCGGTGAACGTTAGACAACAAAAAATACTCCAATCATCGAAAACAAGACATATTTTACAACAGCTGAAAATATTCAAACAGTGTGACATTTTATGTTTTTTAATAAAAAGAAATAAAGATAACCACCTAAATGTTGCGTAAGGTACCATATATTTGATCAACTGAGTTTATTTAATCCAGATGGATGTTGCAGTTGTAGTCCTGTTTTTGGCTGGTGCTGCGCCAGTAGCGCTAGGTTTAGAGCCGTTGCCAGATCGTGACACTTTGACGAAGCTCCTCGATGAATTAGATAACACCACAGTTTCTATGTCTCCATGTCGCAATACAGTCACAGGATTATTGAAGATGCGTCATGGGTAAGCTAAACTTGGTTCACCGCGTGCCGATCCTTTGCTCAATATATTATGAACCTCGGTAGACTTCCTTTAGGTCTGATGCCTTATTTAATTCATTTTGTGCCTTTGTGGAAATACTAAATGTCATCTTACTCCAAAAGATCAGATCTTCATAAGTATTCATGTCACATGATTGTCTAGTAATTTATATGTATATTATATTTTATCCTAACACACATGAAACCTGTAGCACCTCGCAAGTAACATAGTTTATGCTTCCAAAAGTTCCATAGGACTTTACACAAGTATTGTAGTAACCCTTACTCAACACAGTATTCCTACGAGTCCGTCCGTGGAAAACAAGTTCTCTAACATCACTGTTCACAACATACACAAGTTACTGATTGAACATCGTAGTGCGACATAAATAAGTAAGCGTCGCGACATCAAAAGGTAAATCCAAGTAAGCGAGCATAGAAGTTTTATCCACTGTCCAAGTTAAATTACCAGTTATTACCAAAAATGTAAGATAATTAAAATGAGGCACAAAACACAAAAAGCCTTGCTTACATAATGCCAAATTGCAGTCTGGGTATTATAAGATGTCATTATATTTTCAACGCACTGATTCTAGTCTATAAGAGAACTCAACAAGAAACAAAATTGCTTCAAATCGAGGTGTTAAGTCATTAGATTGCAAATAAGTTGATTCTACAGGAGGAATTATTTAACTGCCGAACACTAGCGGATCCAGAAGCTATCAAGGGGGGGGGGGGCACATTTCAAATCAGAAAAAATAATTCGGCGTTTGTGCGGGAAACATTTTGGGCCCCTAAATCCCCAAATTTGGCCAAAATTTAGAAAATTTAAGGCCCATTGATAATTTGGGTTAAAAGGCCCGAAAAGCCCCATGCCCCCTGGATCCGCCAGTGTAACTTCCGTCTTTTCTTTTACATCTTATACTATATGTAGGTCTACTTTTGTAGGTTTCATATAGGCTATTTAGATCAGTTGCCACTCTCTATTGGGCGGCCCGACGGAACAAGGCGAGCTATTTTGGATTACACGTGTGCTGAACGCAAGAAGTGGCGGAATCCATACAACAATGTAAATATAACAATTCTCATAATGAATGTTTCTCAGTTTTAAATACTTCTTTCCAAAATACTATTTATAGTCGACCTAAGGATACGCTGTCAAAATAAGGACACATCAATTACTGCATGAATGTTGAGCTTGCAAAAACACTCGATGCAGATCCAAACTATTATTTTAAATACAATTATACAATTTTTTTTTAAAATAAGCTATTTTGGTTCTTCAGTTATATCCATGAGAGTGTTTTGGAAAGGAAAGTTAAAAGTTAATTGTAAAAATTCACAACGACGCACTATGCATTAAACCTCTCTTCTACACAATACATATTATAGTTTTTGGAATTCTATCTTTGCACATCGTTCACAGCCTTTATCACGCTGGTATACCATGACGGTTACGCCATCTCCGAAAACGAGTTTGGTCTGCTACATTCACTGCTGATTTATCCAATAAAATGGCCACGATGGAACAGAAAGCTAAGGTTGGTGCATTGTTTTCTACTACTGTGTATCAATGAAAGCATGAACGATTTATGTAAGCGTCGCATTCGGTGATACATTGATTCGGTAATGTTTATTTTGAACGTTGTCTTTGCAAATTGATGCCTGGGGATAACATGAAATAAGCGAAAAACTGTCGAGTTTGAAATTCAAAACTACATAAAAATTAGTAATTTGTTTATTTTCCTGGTTAGGGCATGGCCTAAATTGCCTAATAACCTTGGTGTATAAAGATTTAACGTACATACGCTCATACAAAGCCAATTTAGCATTGGAAACGACATAATAATTATGTTCTACTCAACCCATAATAACGTATTTTGAATTTGCGGTAACGCAAACAATTCATTTCATATACACTCCCCTCCATAAGTTTGGCAACCTTAGCTCCCCCATTGAACTACGTGTTAAAGCCTCTTTATGTTTGAATTTTTATTCACGTAACCTGCAATGAAATAACTTATAATATTGATAGGAACGCAACTTGATTTGAAATCAAATTTTCCCAATTTTTTTCCTCGATTACAATACGTCGAAAATTTATGATAAATTTGATGAAATTTTAAAAATCGTCATTCCCATGTAAACAAATGGGAAATACTGGGTTCGGGGCAAATCAGAAATCAGGATATCTTTTCAGTAAAAGATTCTGCAAAAATTATTTTTATATAGAAAATTGAATTGTCTAACTTTTTTGTAAACTAAGTGTTTAGCTTACTTGATGAATACTTAAGTTACAGAGCTTCAAAGTCATTTTTGAAAGTCATTTTTCGCCTCCTGTGTTATTTCAATTGGAGAGGTTTTTTGAAAAATAATTTTGACTTTAAAGACCTATAACTTTGCTGATCCTGAAGAAAGGTATCAGTTTTTTGTTAAATAAAGTTAGCAAATTCAATTGCCTACTTGTTTTTTTGCAAGGACTCAGAGTGATGGATATTCTGTCATATGACTTGCGGCAAACCTACCATTTTCCATTGGTTAACATGGGAATGTCGATTTTCAAAAATTCATCAAATTTATCATCAATTTTCGATCTATTGTAATTGAGGAAAAAATTAAGAAAATTTGGAGGTATTGGAAATAAGGTCAAATTACGTTTCAATCAATAGTATACGTATTTCATCGCAGGTTAAGTAAATAAAAATTCAAAAGTAAAGAGGCTTTAACACGTAGTTCAATAGGGGAGCTAAGGTTGCCAAACTTATGGAGGGGAGTGTATACTTGTAATCCAAAATTGAAATGTTGCTAGATATTTGATTTGAGTCCTGAAAACAAATATAGGTAATTCAATATTCCATTTCTTACCCACAATAACACGGGAAGAGACAATCAGAACTAGCAACCTTGAATTGACATGTACAGGTGTACTATGCACTTAGCCGTCCTCTAAATATCCAATGCACAACTAATACAATATGTTACCGTCCATAAAATATCATGGAATTCATACGTAGTCGTCTAACGACCTTGCGATTGAAACCTTAATTTACAATATAAACCACATTCCTGGTCTGGGTTTGTCATTTTATAGCTTGTTTGTACACAGTTCACTTACATTTAGTATTTTGAGTGGCTCTAAAGGCACACATACTGAGAAAACACGAGAATGGACTAAAAATTATGAACTTGCATATCTCATCCAGTAGGTTTACAGCTATTCTGCTTTTTGTAGACCACACGGAAGATTTAACTCTGTCTTTATAAACATCCATATATACGTCAACGAATGGAACTAGTTTAAAAAGAAATCTTGCCTGTGAATATTGCCTACTTCTAAAAAAGTTGAAAGCGTATGGATTTTCAGGAAACTTATTAGTTTTTCTAAAATCTTATTTGACTGATAGGAGTGTCAAAGTAACTGTGAATGGCAAATGTTCTGACACCTCTCCTAGCAACTACATAAACTGTTCTGTGCCTCAGGGAAGTATTCTCGGACCTTTGATGTTTCTCCTCTATATAAACGACTTACCGGACAACCTGACCTCAGAGTGCTTTATTTATGCAGACGACACCTCCCTCTTTGTACCTACTTCCCCAAACAATCCGCAGTCTCATATACAAATTCAAAATGATCTAAAAAAAATCGAAGCCTGGTCTAAACAGTGGAAACTAGATCTTAAACCAGAAAAGAGCAAAGAAATGACCTTTTCTAAGAAAAATAATCCAATCTATCCACCAGTTATCTTAAATGATAAACAAATTGAAAAAACTGACATTCATAAACACCTAGGCTTCATTTTTGATAAAAAATTAAGTGGGTCAGCACATATAAATTCTATCTGTGCAAAAATCCAAACAGCTCTTAACCCCTTAAAAGCACTTAAGGGTAGACTAAAATCAAAACAATTAAATATTCTCTATACAGCTTATATTCAGTCCTTATTTGATTATTGTGATATCCTTTACGATTGTGCTCCTATTTGTGACCTTAACAGACTTGACAGTCTCCAGTACCAAGCTGGTCTAATAGTCTCTGGTGCTCTCCCAGGCTCCAGCACTTCCAAAGTACTTAACATTTTGAACTAGTCCACCTTAACTGAGAGGAGGATCCTCCACTTTAAAACAATTATGTACAAAGCCGTGAACGATTTAACACCTATTTATATCTCAGATATATTTAGGCCATTCATAAACCCCCAAGCAAGATTGTTAAGGAAATCTCGAGATTTCACTATCCCTATTAACTATCCACATAAGTCTCCAATATACAAAATGATGAACCTATGGAATGATCCAGGATCTGTTCCCTTGGAACAAAAGCTCTTGCCAACTATTGTATCTTTTAAAAGAACACTTAAATTAAATTTGTTCCCTGGTGTTGTTTCAACAATTTGTTTAAAATTAACTCGTCAACAAGAACTTTATCTGAATAGAGCCAGGGTAGATTTAATTTTAAAAGCCCAGCTCAAAGCCCACAATTGGAGCTCAGTTGAGTCATCAAATTGTTTATGTGGTTCCCCCGAAACTTTTCCCCACTTCTTTTTCAAATGCCCTCTGAAAGAACAACAAAGAAATAAACTAATAACAGATACTTTAGGGATATATGGGGACTTATTAACTAATTTCAGAACTCAGCAAGACAAAATTCACTTTTTTCTTTTTGGGGATCCATCATTAACCCAATTAGAAATGGATAATCTATTTTCACTGGTTGCGAATTATCTCATTGAAAACACAACCAGAATCTAAATATTTTCCTGCCTATGACCTGTTTCCATTTTTCAACATACTACCCCTCCCCCAGGATATCAGCAGCCCTCCTATCTTTTGTTTCATTGCAAGGCATTCTACCATTTACAGGTGACATCCAGGTTAAAATGAATATTGTACTTTATTGTTTATTTATATAAGGGGACATCTAATGCTTACAGCGCTTTGCCCCTTGTAATTGTATCTAAACGACTTGTGCTTACAATAAATATGAAAGATGTTAAAAAAAAATATTGCCTACAGGCGAGAAAGAGGACATGCTGTCTTTCCCATCCGCCATTTTTTGTTATCGTTACCGCAAATTTTTGCAAATCGCTTTGTCGTAACCGCCATGGTATACCAGACTGTTTATACAGTCTAGATAATCTCGTTAACCTTTTCAAATAAAGATACAAATTATTTTTGCATCTTCAATATCAAATTAGTTTGTGTGATTTTATAACACGGCATGATCCCCACCCCTAAGCACACGATGTGAATTACATTCGATAAACTTGAAACGTTTCCACGTAACAATCCAAGAACTATATGGTATATGAGCCAATTCACACACAACTCTAGGCAAGGTGTGTCCAATTCCGGCCAATCAGAACACGCTATTTCACGTAACTGCATTTCGTTATTCAACCAATAACGCATTTCATGGTGATAATTCGATTGAAATTGATGCTTTGCCAACTTGACCCCTGCAAAAAGTTTCGTTGAAAATATGTTCTTTTAGTGATTTTGTATCTTTTAGGTGATTTTGTAGAAAATATTTTGCAAAGTGTGAAAAGAATTGAAGCCCAAGACTCAATGCACTGTGGCCGATTCATTCTACTCAGGCGTTGTTACCTAAACTGTGCACACGCGCTGCGCGGTCATGCAAAGATTTGGAAACAACACCTTCAATGGATGATTCAGCATACAATGCACTGAGTCCTGTGCTTAAATCCTTAAACACATGGCAGAGAGAGGTTTAATGCATCATATGTCAGGGTGACACAAAAGACAAAACTCAAGAAACTCAAGAGTTGTCAATAACTTGAGCGAACCTTGAAATATTACTTTCCACATAAAGGAAGTCAGCATGTTTTACATATTTCCACCTACTGTACATCTAGGAAATCTACTGATATTTATATATTTATATTCATTTAGAGAGAATACGACAAACCTGATCAAATCTCCAACGTTTTTAGCTTACCAAGGGGGATCACGGTGTTTGACTCGTACCTCTGGAAGGACTACAACGAGATAAAGAGAGACTGGTCTATTAATGTGAGAAACATTTATAAATTATTTTCAATGCCAAAACCACGGGATCTCATCGCGTCGCCTAATTTGGTCAATGTGAGGGAGCAGGTTGTTTTTACAAGAAATTTCAAGATTTTCACACAATATATTTTTTAATTTAAAAGCTGCTCATTCGATTGAAAGAAACATGATAAAACATGAAGAAGAAATCTACACATTGCAGGCTGGAACGGACATACTCGGTATATTTGGTTTTAGCGGGTCATATTCCCAGCTTCACCACCGCATTACTGCAGAGAGACGATTCTTAGAAGATGTCACCAGTTTTGTATCTGGATTTCAAGCGGACTACAAACCACCATGGCAATTACAGGTGAGGCCGTTTTGATGAAGTGAAGTGTTGCCCTAAAATATCATGATTGCCCAATGAAAACTCTTGTTTTAGGATCCTGTTTACTTGTCATACATTATAATGAAATAATCACCCATGGGCGAAAGTAGAAAAAAGCTGGAACAAAATCACTTTTAGACTCTTGGTCTTTATTTTTGCGCAAATATAATTTCAGCGTTTGTCAACTTCGAATAAAAGAGATTGGTAGAATTAAACCATAAACATAATTGAAAACTTATATTCGGCTGTTTTGCTTCTAGATACCTCCTTACCTAAAATGCAATATACAAACGTAATTGTCGATGACATCATTATATGTGTGAAATCTTAAAAGAGGACAGCCACTTGGACGTGCTATATACAATATATTTTAAATGATCATACTAGTAAAATCCAAGTATGGTCAGTGAACAATAAGTTATAGAAACCATATCAGAACAGGAATAAGATTGTAACGAATTCAAAATCTCGAGTTATGAACTTTTGAAGTCTTGATTTGGAATGAACTATTTAATTTGCTCTTACTTTACATCTACAAATGTAGGTGAACAGTGGTGCGAAGCAATTTATTGATAACTTACTCGCTAACACATATGAAGGTAGCATGGACGCGTATGATACATTCGTCGACTATTATGGAACTCACTACTACGGGCAAGGCAAATTTGGAGGTCATTATACAATAACATATTGTATTTATTTTGTACAGATTGTAACGAAGAAACAGATAGATAGAACAGAAAATGTAATTATAAAATATAAATGTTGGACGCATTTCTTTTTAAAATATTATGAAATAGTGCCAATTTATATTATATACAGGGTGTCCCGAAAGTATGGGCCCCCCCCCTAGGCAGACATATTCAAGTGTCCTCATAGTATGTGTCATATATCATTTTGAAGCTTATCCAAAGTTACATTGATTTGCCAAGTATCATGGTTTTACTCCCAAATGGGAAAAAGTTACAGTCATTTTAAAAGTCAGTGTTTTGTCAAAATAAAGTTCAATTTTATACCACATTACTAGTCAATGTGTCCCCCCCCTTGGCCATGTTAACAGCAGCAATTATTTTCAGATATGACCATAAAAGCCCTTCAAATAGGGGTGTGGAATTTTATAACCCTCTTAAAACCTGTTAAGGGACTTTAGAAGAGTTTCCTTAGAGTTTCTACCCTCACCGTTCTCTTTTTCCAACTCAATATCCCTCCGACCCGAAAAGAATTGCTGCTGTTAAGATGGCCCGGGAGGACACATTGACTAACGATTTGGTGTAAAATTGAACTTAATTTTGACCAAACACTAAATTTTGAAATGCCTGTAACTTTTTCCCATTTGGGAGTTAAACCATGATACTTGGCAAATTAATGTAACTTTAGATAAGCTTTAAAATGATATATGACACACACTATGGCGACACTGGTATATGTCTGCCTAGGGGGGGGGGGGGGCATACTTTCGGGACACCCTGTAGTAGCCCGGACAGAATTGTTCAAGGGTCATTTTTCTTTAATAACTTTTTTAATTTTCAGTATTATCAAAAACCGATTACATATTTGAAAACTAGAGTAAAATTCTGACATACAAAAATTATTTAAAGAACATCTCCTAACTTTTTATATTATAGGCGTTCATGGTATGCGTGACGCAAATTCATAATTCATCATTTTGTCTCATATTTTTTCAAAAATGGCATGCCTATAATATTCATAAGAGATGTTCCTAAAATATTTTTATATGTCAGCATTTTACTAATTTACTCTAGTTTTCAAATATGTAATCGGTTTTTGTTATTCCCGAAGATTAAAAAAGTTATTACAGAAAAAGTAACCCTTGAACAATTCTATCCGGGCTACTACAGAAACTCACAATATACATTCGATGTGATCAATATTTTGAATATAATTTTTGTCCAAAATGTTTTACTATTATCAACTTTAGGTTTGGTAAAAATGACTTTGGAGACTGACAAAGATCTAGTATTCCAATTGGGAGCTAACTCGGCCAAAGCAAATGCGGAGGCAATGTTTAAGGCTTTCCTTTTTGACATTGGGGCGAGCAGCAACAATGCTAGGGTTGACGCCCGGTTCAGGGCAAGAACAAGGGATGCAAGGCGGTATTGATTCATAATTCCATTACTATAGTATATCATCTAGGCTTGCCTAAGTCGGTATATTTTTATTCTTTTAAATATTAGTAACATTTTTCATTTAATTGAAAATCAAGATCAATAAAAGGTAATACCGACTTGGGCAAGGCTATATATTTTCTAATCATCCTTTGACGTGTCGCAAAAAGGTGGCGCATTTGTTTTTTAAGGGTATCGCATGAATGTAACTTTGATTCCCCGGATTATAAGATAATATTCTAATTAAAGTTATATATCATTTTAAAGCTGTTTCGATGAAGTTTTTAGATCAACTACACTCCGTTCACAATTCTTGTGCGTTCTTTTTAAAAAAAGAGTTTTTTACCAAAACATCTGGCAAATATGCCCTGTTGACACGTTACATTTTGAATTATTTTTCGTCTTTAAACGCTCATAACTTAAACAATATATGACTATTATACTTATTTTTCGTCTTGATAAAAGTAGATAGAAGTTTTATTTCAAAGGATGAATTTTAGTAAGCGTCCCATATTGTGACGTCATAGAGCTTGAAAAATAGAATCTGTTGACAGCGACCTTTTTTGCTCATTTTTTGTTACCTTCAATTTTTCAGGTGTACATTAAACAAAAAATACGAGATCAATTTTTAATAAATCATACATCATTTATTTGCTCCTAAACTCTAGTTTATTAATAAATAGTTGATTTTGTTCGCAAAATTATGTGTTTTCTGTTGTATGTGGAAAAGTGGAGGACGAAAGGTTTTCAAAATTCATTAAAATAGTGCTAATTTACGCCATTCGCCTATTTTCAAGTACAGAAACACGTATATTTATTTCACCTAAAATATCAATTGATTCGTGTTTTATAATGCTCCTAGCCCATTAACAATATATATATGATATCAGAGTTATTCGTCTAAAATGTTTTGAGATATAGAGGTAAATGTGGAGGACGAAAGGATTTTCATGTGTGTATATTTTTCTCAAAAACGTCACATTCTATCATGTTAAAAGTGAGGATCCTCTGGATTACGCCACAAAATGTGTAATAACAATGCGTGCGCGACCTTTTTGCGACACGTCTTTATACTATCTGTCTCCTTATCCATATATGTAGCAAATGATCTTTTAATAATGCAAGTTGGTTTATCCCTACATTCTAGATATTTTGGTGGTTCAGAGAACTTACTAGACAAACAATTCTATCGTAAATGGCTACCAACTGTACCTTCCAACCCTTGGTTGTTCGCTGGGGAGCTGAAGCCATTGTCCCTTTTGTTCCCACAAGCCAAGATAGCTGGAATGGACAGAGCCATTCAGGTAACAGCTACATGTAGGCAGTTCAGTACTCATACTCTGTATTAAATCATTAAGATACATTAGATTGTCATCTTAAAAGTATTAGGTCACCCCAAGAGTCTGTATAAGACAAAATACAGGACAAATAGTCTAATAGAACACGGAGTCAAAAATGACGGTATTCTTACATACAGCAAACCGACTTTATGATAGAAAATGTGTCGTACATCATCCAGTGATTTTTTGCGTGCTGCACAGCTCTTATGAAAGTGAAATATCTGAAATTATTTCTGAGTCCAGAGACGTACTCGCATGTCCCTGCTGAGTCGAAAGGGCGCCAAACTGTATTTGTATTCTATTTGTATTATAGGTGGGCTTAAACAAAGCTAAACTAAACGATATGAAGGTGGGCTTAAATAGTTACATATCAAATCTACAGAACATGGAAATCACTGGTCATCCAGATAAAACGAGATGGAACTCATGCAACGGCTCAAGTCCCGACAGACAGTGTAATCTGGCCCCAGTCCCTATTATTGGCTGTACAATAACAGGTTGTAGATGGAATGGATGGCAAAGACGAAGAAGTCAATACATAGCCGAGGCTCGTGCTCATCTCACCAGAGTAACTGCTGGTAAATATTAAATGTTTTCTTGGCAAAATTAGAATTCTCAGGGATATATGGAGGTTTTATTCTAGTGTACCACTGGTGGATCCAGAAGCTAAGAAGGGAGGGGCACATTTCAAGTTTGGGGAAACATTTCTAAATCCAAATATTGGGTCAAATTTTGATTTAAGGCCCGTTCAAGTTATGCCCAAAAAGGCCCATTTTTGGAGGCCTTACAAGTTTTTGGGGCCCTAAACGATTATTCTGGGCCCACCATAGGGAGGAGCGGTAGTGAAATATAAAGCAATTATCCAGGATAATATACCAATTGTTATTGAGGAAATGACCAGGTGTAAAAGGGTAGGAGGTCCTTTCAAATTATGGTCCTACTCTCCATTGATTTATATGGTGACCTAAATACAACTCTCCCTCATTATCTTATACACAATCAGGGCCAGTAAGGGCCGTTAAGAAGGGGGACCATAATCCCCGGAGGACCATAATTTCTTTTACACCGGTGGGATACTCCAAGATGAGGTTTTACTTCAAGATAATACATGATCCATAAATTGTCTACTGTGATGCAATTTTCAGAGTTATCGAATTTGACAAAGAGAGGCAATTATCTATCTAAGGTAATATAATCAGCACTTATATAAGCACTTATCTTGTTTTATATATCGTCCAAGGCGAAGCAATAATTCTGAGTAATATAATTGTCCAAGGTGGGGCAGTTGTTCTGGGTTGTAAATTGTCCAGGCTAAAGCACTTATCTTGTGTTATATATCGTCCAAGGCGAGTCAATAATTCCGAGTAATATAATTGTCCAAGGTGGGGCAGTTGTTCTGGGTTGTAAATTGTCCAGGCTAAAGCACTTATCTTGTGTTATATATCGTCCAAGGCGAGTCAATAATTCCGAGTAATATAATTGTTCAAGGCAGTTGTTCTGGGTTGTAAATTGTCCAGGCTAAAGCACTTATCTTGTGTTATTTATCGTCCAAAGTGAGGCAATAATTCGGAGTAATATAATTGTCCAAGGTGGTGCAGTTGTTCTGGGTTGTAAATTGTCCAGGCTAAAGCACCTATCTTGTGTTATTTATCGTCCAAAGTGAGGCAATAATTCTGAGTAATATAATTGTCCAAGTTGCCATGTATTATGTATTATTTTAAAGATAAATCATTTCCTAACAATATGACACCATCAGAAACTTTTCTTGTAGAGTTAAAAGCTAAAATTGACACCGAGCGATCAAAAATCAAAAAATGAAAATTCCCAAATTTCCTTCCATATTGCAGTTTTCTGAAAATGCAATGTTTGAAGTGTCTTTTGACAAATGTGACCTCGCGATATGTATCAAAACCTTAATAATGGGATAGCATGTGGCATCGACCTAATTCCGAATACGTTTTTAAAAAATGGAGGGCAGGTAATTCTGGACTCCTTGTGTGATATTTTTTATGAAAGTCAAAGTTTCAGAAGTCTTACCAAATGGGAGGAAAGATGTCATACTCAAACCACTCCACAAAGCTGGAGACACCGACGTTCTAAATCATTGACGCTGAATAACGGTTAACTCTAATGTACATAATTTGTTTACATCCTTGCTTGAGACAAATTATCTAATTTTTGAGAAGCAAATCATATTCTGGGTGACCTGTAGTACAAGGCGTCTTCAGGAACCGCAGGCGTCTGGAGAATCATCTTTTTGCCTATTAAAAGGCCTTTGTGGACTAAGAAAATCTCAAAATAGAAAAACGTGGCCGGGTTTCTTGGACGTGACGAAGGCGTTTGATGTTATTAACGAAGGTCAAGTACTTGAAAATGATGGGATATTGGAGTTCAAGGTAAATTTTGGAGACTACTTCGTGAAACATATAACGAAATTTACAACAAAGTCGTCTTTGGTAATTTTTCTAATGAATGGAATGATAATAGGTCTTAAGCAAGGATGCAGTTTGTCTCCTACAATTTGTTCCATAATTATGACCGACTTTATTAAAAGACTTGATGATAAAGATCCCGATGTTAATTTTAGAGACAGAAAAAGTACTTGCGGTAATATAGTCATAACTGCTGACTCGGAGTTACAATTGCAAGAAATTTTAAATACAGCCAATGATTTTGGTACAGGCTGGGGCTTTATATTAAACCAAGCGATATCCAAGGTTATGGTAACAGACCAGCGATGTCATCAAAATAAATACTGGAAATTAGATGACCTTAACACAGTGTTTCTTAAGTCAAGCAATATAAGTATCAAGGTGTTTACATTGATCGAGCTTTAAGAGACAATTTTCATGTTAATAATATCTTAATGCCAAAGTAAAAACGTATTAGAAATATGATCAGAAGTACCCTGACTAAACATTGTAATATTAATCGTGTGAAATTTGGAAACACCATGAACAATGGAATGTTTCTACCAGCAATCCGCCATGCATTTGGAGTGTTTGTGCTAGTGAGTCGTCTTCTAAAGCATTCTCCACAATGCAATATAATATGGGTAGAGACATCCTTCAACTGAAGTGTAACCCAGCTAGGGAAGCACTGTTGGGTAATTTTGGGTGGGGACCCATTTTAACCTTGGTTGATTATTATGCCCATTTAAACTATGATATGCCACAAAGTCTGCATAAAGACATTTTTAACAAAGAATGGGTAAGATGATGTCATGTTGAGAAGTGATAGAGACTGGTACTCATCCTTTCTTTCAATAGCTTAAGGAAGAGCTTCACTGCAACTTAAAGGTAATAAGAGAGAAATCATCTTTGACCACGGCCTATTGTGACCTTCAGCCTAGTGCACTTATCAAGGAGGATTACTTTTGCTCCGTCCCAGACGTTTTTGGCCAGAAGATAAAATTTAAGGCTCAGTGGCTGTTTTATAGCACTAATGTTGATTTAAGTAGACAGGGCAAAGGTAACGATATATGTACATTATCACGCCCGGTGATCGTGAAAATGGGACTGAGGGGGGAGCAAGCAATTTCTGGAAGAAAAATGAACAAATCTGCAAAAATTGTTTTTTCAAGAAAAGGTTTATGATTTAATTGCTAAACGAATAGGCGCACGGTATGGTAAAATATGTCACGTATTCTACGAATTTTTTTTAGCCGATTCTCTTCTTAGGTATAAGATCTATTAAAAAAGGCGCAACGCCACCAACGTGCAAAAGTCAATGTTTTTGCTTTAAATCAAGCATCAACGGTCTACACAACCTGCAATAAATATTTGTAAATGACATTATCATCATAAAATTAATGACCTTAATGACTTTACAAAATATGTTTCCATACGTTGTATAAAAAATAATCGAAAATAATTAAAATGGGACGGAGGGGGGGGGGAGAGACGGAGGGGGGAGCAATATGTCTATAAGATATGATATGAGATGTTACTTGATACTTTATATCCAGATTTTCCCATTATCTCCTCAATTACAAAGGGTCAGGAATTGATAACATGTTGTCCTTGTTAGGTTTAGTTAGAGGGGTCAAATTAAGGTTGGCAAAATATTCCAGGAGACTGTTTAAATGTTTACCTGTCTTAACGTTTTTACTTGCTGATTTGTAGGCATATCATACACAGCACATCACACTTTGGACATGTAAGTTTCAGCGAAAATGTAAGTTATTGACAGCGAAGTAACAATCTACTTGATATTAATTATGCGATATATTTTAATTATGCAGAATTGAATAAATACAAGAAGCTCACGCGTCTCCAACTCACGCCCTGATGGTTATGACGTCTTTGTCTAGCTGAGATTCTGGCGCTGTAGACTGCTCGGCCAACTGGCAATGCCTAAAAAACATGTTCCATCAGCCGATCTGACTAGAGAATTTACACTTAATAGTCTGCTAGGAAGGTTCCCAGTAAATGTGCCACATTCATGCCATGGGTGCAACCCCTATTACGCCAAAGAAGCGTAACAAGTCATTTTTTGAAAATGAAATAAAAATTTGTTAATTATTTGAAAATTGTTTTGTGTGCTTATTTAATCAGAAAGCCATATCTCATCCGGTTTCCATTGGGACAGGCTCAAATCGTTCTGATTTGGATATAAAGTGAAGTAACATCATCATGTCGTATAGACATTTTGCTCCCCCCCCCCCTCCGTCCCCCCCCCCCTCCGTCCCATTTTAATTATTTTCGATTATTTTTTATACAATTCGTAGAATACGTGACATATTTTATCATACCGTGCGCCTATTCGTTTAGCAATTAAATCATAAACCTTTTCTTGAAAAAATAATTTTTGCAGATTTGTTCATTTTTCTACCAGAAATTGCTTGCTCCCCCCCCCCCTCCGTCCCATTTTCACGATCACCGGGCGTGATTATGTGATTTTAATTCAATGATACAATTGAACTGTTTGAATACCCAGCTGACAACTTTATTAGACATGATCAGCTTGATATTCAAAATGGTTGTAATAGTGAAATGTTCTCAAATTCCTTGCTATTGTCACCACAGGAAAAAAATCAAATGAGTACTGGGCTCATGCAACAGTGATATTTGGGGTCATGACCTAGCCAGACAATTTGATGCTTGGTCAAAGCGTTTTTTAATCAAATTATATACTGACACCTAATCAATTTTTAATATTTCATCCACGTATATTTTACTATAAATGTAATTGTATAAATGCTGCACAACAATGTTGCATTGTAATTGTATTGTATTGTATTGTGTACAAAATGAAACACGCGTCCATTAATACTCCTGCATATTCTTTATAGCGTCGTGTCAAATATCTAGTAATGTCTAACGTATCATCATGGGCAATTAATGCAAATTAATTAATTAAATTTTTGATGCATCCTTTCAATGCTCTCTATATTACTATATTGATATCTTGTTTTCAGAGGAGCGTAAGAAGGGTAGGGATGATGCTGGTGTTAACAGAGTGTGGTCGCAAACGCAGAGAATTCTACTTAAGATGGATACAAGGACCCCATTAGTGACCAAAAACCTTATTTGGACTACCAACGTCTGTCGTTGTGCGGTTCGCAGATGTAGATGTTTACGCAGCAATCGACCTATTGCAACTGTTAAAACTGCACAACCATTCTTCAAGTATGATACTGAATTATTATTCAACAATTTCATCAAGAATAAGATAAAAGTGCCTTTCTTCGTAATTCATTCAGTTTCTACTGTAAGAGCTAATTCCACACTCTTCAAAGCCCTTTATTTATATCTGCATGTGCGAAATATAGATATTACATTAATAAACATGCTAGAACGTCCCAAATATTCTTGTATACATTCACGAGGGGAAGTGTACCCGTGTATATACAACCTACCGCCGAGCAAAGACCCGAAGATGTCTGAAAATGTAGGGGATAAGTTAATAAACTCCTGTTTTATATTGAATTTCTCAATATGAAAAATAGATAAAACACAGAATTGTTTGTAACCGATATAATTGTTGTTCCAGGCAGGTAGTAATTTATAAACTTTTACCCGCTCGTTCAATCGATGCAATTGAGAATTGCGTACTTCCGTATCTCGTTCTCATTGGTTAGTGAACGTGCCATATACCGCAAGTGAATCTGTCAAACACGACAAGTGAATAAACCATATTCGTTGCGGAATATGACATATATTTGTATCTTGTTTACCGTGTAAAAGTGGTGACATTTTGTCATTTTGATACCTTTATATATTTCAGTGGAATGTGAAGTTAAGAGATGCATGTATGGAACTTGAAGCAACCCAGTGCTTTGAAGGTTTTATTATTTTGATGTTTAATTTCATAAATACAAACAATCGATCCCAATAAATAAAATGTATCAACTCATATTACAAGTGTTCTGTTTTTAGATCAACTCAGAATACTTCGGCAAGAGTCGGAATACTTACTTATACCAAAACAGTTGGGACTCCACACACATTTTTATGTCACCACCAAAGGTAGTGACATATTGTTATGGTCTCCGTTTTTTGTGAGGGTGGGTAGCTGCTGGTGGTGGGCGGTTGGTGGTTGGCGTCTGTAACAAATTCAAAAAACTTCAAAGAACTTAACAAATTCTGTTTAGACTGACTTCATTTTTTTCAAAATCATCTACAAGTTCTAATAAGTTCAAATCTGACTCTAGATTTGAGATTTGACCTTCAATGACCTTCTCAAGGTAAAAAAGTCAAAAAGGTATTTTCTTAATTTGCTTCAAATTGATCAAATCTGGCTTTAGATTTGAGATTTGACCTTCAATGACCTTCCCAAGGTCAAAAGGTCTTTTTTCAACCTGCTTCAAATTGACATTTTTTCAAAATCATCTACAAGTTCTCAGAAGTTCAAATCTGATTTTAGATCAAAAAGGTCTTCTTTTAACTTGCTTCAAATTGATCAAATCTGACTTTAGATTTGAGATTTGACCTTCAATGACCTTCCCAAGGTCAAGGGGTCTTTTTAACTTGCTTCAAATTTTTTTATCAAAATCATCTACAAGTTCTCAGAAGTTCAAATCTGACTAAGATTGAACTCATAATATTGTGAGCAACTACAGCCGTAGGTGGTGACATTTTATCATGGCAATGCCTTCTATAAGACATTGGCTCAATCTAGCACATTATCTTCACCTTACTTTTTGTCTTGTAGTGCTTCCTATCGTTTTCAAATATTATTTTAGTCAACGGGGCAAACATTTTAAGAATTTCAAATTGCGTCTTAACAACTCGTGTTATTTACATCTTAAAGGCTCTGTGCAAAGTTTGAAATGGCTGCCATTCTTTAACGAGCGACCATTTTGGAAATCGGCTTTCGAGCAGTATCGAGCGGTAATTCAAAAAACAGTTAAGATCTGCACTTTTAACCCAAACCGTTTATGTAACTTAAGTGAGGAATTAAATCGACGATTCTGATCTGTTGTCTGCTGAGCTATTTTTTCGCAAACATGTACATTTTCTAAAACATATGATACTGATACACATTTGTGTGAAAAAATGTCGTGGGGATTCTGCCTACAACGCGTGAAATAAGGAAAAAATAAAAATCGTCCCTTCGACGTTCCGACATTTTGTTACCGAAACGACCAGCGTAATCGGGCGGATCGCCAGTGATCACCATTGTTTTTTACGATAGAGGTTTCTCACGATAGAAATAACACCATGGGGTCATTTTAAAGTGAACAGATTCTGCCGAGAAAGAATGCAAAGTCGGTTTAGCGATTATCAGTTAGACAAGTGCGCTGTTATTCAGCCGTTTTTTTTATAGAAACAATATAACTGAACGAGAAAAAAAAATACTTGTATTTAAAAACAGTACATGACAATATTTTAAGCGGGGTTGTTTTATGAATTACCGAGATATATAGGTGCTATTTATTGCAAATCAATGGGACAAGGTCTATAAAACATTGTTCTATAGATGTTTTATATTGCCCGCTGAATGGCAACAATACAGGTGAAGGAATTAATTAAGAGTACTGGAATAATACATGCGTTTAAATGGTTATTTTCGAACAGTGCGTCCCAATACATAGCTCTGATATGCACTTATATATCTTTATATAGCGGGTCATCTCTGTATAAGTTTTCTGGGCAAACATTTTATTTACTTTTTTGTCAATCCGAAATGTACTTCATTATTTCAGACACTCCAAAATACAAAAAAAAACTGAGCTCGATGACGTGCTCATTTTTAACGTGCGGGTCCCATATCACATAGTGCCACCATAGACAGAATCCCATTCTATATTATTTAATGAGTACTTTAATCAGTCCCGGAGACATCAATTTATAATTTTCATATGCCTCTTGAGAGTCGTAGATCAAAAGAGTAAATCTATTGTTGTAGGCGAGATCACGGATAAAATTCACAAGGAATAGAATATTAGAATATTAGTAATTAATTTAGTCGACATGTCGACTCACTGATGGGATTATAATAACAAAACAGTAGGGGGTATGTAAAACGAATGTTTCTATAGAAATTCATTACACTGCATGGGGAATGATACTGTTGTCAATAAAAATAGCTCTAAGCTTAATGGATTCCTAGACTTACAAAAATTGATAGTATTAGTGTTTAATTGATATATAGTAGCTAACACTTGACATGTTATCGTGATAACGGCTAGACTACGCAGAAGAGTGGTTATCTTAGTAGTCTGTTTATATATCATAACGACAAGCTTTACAGATCAGATCTTAATGTGATTGCAAAAAACAAGATCTAGACAATTAAAACTATGGGTTCATAGTTTGTGCAAGCCAGGATCTAAACGATTTAAGAATTCTTGTAAAACGTACAATTCAGTGACTGCAACACTCAAAATAACACGCGCTTCAAAGAAATAATCCGAGGATCGTTCGGGAATTTATACAAGTATTGATAAACAAGAGACAGTTGATGGATTCGCTGACCTAGAGAGCCTTCTTCAAAACATTATATCCACAGTCGATATTTAACATACATGGCGTAGTATTTCACAATGGAATACAACGCTGCCGAATTAGCGGCAAAGATGCAGGGATCAACTCCCCAACAAAATGAATTCAACAAAAAGATAGACATGAAGAAAGAAAAACATTCGAAAGATACAATCAGGAAAGCAGAAAGACTCCGTTTGGAAATGGCTGACTCAAAAGCAAAGGTAACTCCTTCTTTGGACACTATGCTTGGTGATAAGCACGAAGAACTAGAACAGAGGAAACAGGCAGAACGTGAGGCAATCGAAAAGAAATATAGATTCGGTTTCAAAAGACAGATAAATGACAATAAGATGTCCAATCCGAACCGCGCAAAATCAGTAACAGATAAACCCAGCGTACTTCCGGCGGAAAAAATCGAGACAATATCTGAATAGCACATTTTGTTCCCTTCTCATTCGTTCGACTTGGCTTCTTAAAAGAGAGCTTCGTCATATTTTTCAGCTAACCACTCCGCTCATGGAAGTTCACCTGATGATTTGAAATCTTCAAATTACAACATTTGTTAGTATTGACGGTATGACGGCAGTTTACTTTATGCAAGAGAAGAGAGCGTTCCTTAGTGACTGCAATAAGGGAGGAATTTTGAGTGAGGCCGGATAATGCAATAACAATAGAAAAAGCAATATATATTGCATACTGAACAAACTATATATGGGAATAAGGCACTCTATTGATTAATTATCGACATTAGAATAAATAACGTGAAAACAGACTGACATTGTGAAAGCGGAGATCATGAAAGGTGGAGTTCATAAGTTTTGTAAAGTGTCTCTTTGAGTATATTTTTTTACATGTGTCACGACAGTAACATAATTGAAGTGCTGTTGAGTAAGTCATTGAGTTAAAGATACGATAAATATTTTTTTCAAAACAATAGTATCACTCTTGAACTAAGATCAATAAAAGTGATTTCGATTTACGATGTATGTGACGTGACTTTACCACACTGCTTGTTTTATAGCAAAAAGTTTGACATTAGTGACATTGCGCCTTTTTCAAAAAATCTCATACCTTAGAAGCGTACTGTAGCAGATAAAAATCCATACAAGCCGTAAACACGTTGATTTTATCATACCGCAGACTTATTCATTTAGCGATGTATGTGCTAAATCAGCTGAATTGTGGAATTTTACGATTTTAAAAGCATTTTGTCTGTTTCAAGGCCTTCCCTAGTGGATTGGCATCTGTCGTCCAAAGTTCAAACACATTTAGAAGTGGATAGTTGACATTTCAGAAACAATTGACTTTCGCTTCTCGAACAAAAATAATTTATAAACGCATTATAAAGTTATAGATTCGCATCTCTGATAAGCATTTCACATCAGTCGTATACACAAATATGTTGAAGAATTCTAACGTGGACCTGCTGAAAACTGAAATGACCAGCATCGGTTAAAGTGATGAGGGGTTCGATAGTTCTGAGACGTTACTCTAAATGTACATTTTTATATATACATCTTTTAAATAGTACCCCGAACAGCTACTTGAGATTCATGTTACATCTTTGACTATCCTTTCTAAAATATTGATTTATAAATGAAGAAAATAATTGTCGTTAGAAATTATCTAAGCTTCGAAATGAGTCATAGAGTGTTGATTATTTGGGTACTACTTATTTGATGATTTTTTGACACTTTTTGTGTTTGAGACAAAAAAAACTATTTAATCCTACTGTTTTCTAGTAGAAGCGTACAAGGGTACAATGTCATTCAGTGATTTCTATGCACATCCAAAGTGTTTGAGTCAATTAGAAAAAAAATAAACATTTTCTTTTCAATTTCAACGAGGCGGTGCCATAGGGGGTGCAATCGCACCCAACCCCCGTCCCTGATCCGAAGGATTTGTATATTTATGTATGTTCATAGATTCAACTTTTATTGCCAATTAGACCATGAATCAAAAAATCACAAGATAAATAATCAAAATAGGCGTGACAATAAATGCAACCCTGGGGGAAGACCAATGATACCAAGACCAAAGATAATTAAAAACATGGATTTCACATACAATAAGTTCTAGAATAGTATTTTCTTACTTGTCAAATCCTGAAGAACAACATAGATGTGCAATGAAGGTGAAATGAAATGTGTTAATTATTTCTAAAATTTTGAATAAAAATACAAACGGACAGAGGGTATCAATTTCAATTTAACAAATAAAATAAATATATCATGCTAATTACCTTTCAAACAAACATTTCATTAGATCAGTTGTAAACTTCAAAAATGATCAAGATTTAGTATTTTTTAATTTTTATGGACCCCTGGTAGACCCTTCATTAATAAGTAAACGGTATTGTTGAAAAGTAGTACTCAACAGGTGAAAACGTATGTAGGAATATGTGTTTTAACATTTAAAAGTTTCAAAACGAATGCTAAATCAACAGGAGGGAACAACTTAACTAGGGCTTATCTGAAATTTTCCTTGAGCTCTATAGCCATAGCAAGAGATACAACATAAATATCAAGTAGCTATCAAAAGTACTATGCATCTACATTGTACATCATATTAATGATGATGGCGTCACGAGATATTCAATAAACAGCCATTCCAGAAATTCCTCTGCCGCTCTAATCACTGCCATTATGGCATTATTAGTTTGCCTGATAGCGTGAGGCAGTGTTTTATACCCATTACTTTGGATCGTAGGTATTGCGGACATATAACAAAGAGAAAGAAGTGAAATATTCATATTGCCCTTTCCGGGCGATTACTGTACTCAAATACCAGTTAACGTGTTTGGTTAAAATCTTATTAATAGGCTGATACCTTATGGACATATGGTTGAGATGAAATTTTCAATATGGCTTCTGAATTCAAAATGGCCGCAAATTTTGTATTTATGTAATATTTGATAACTCCATGAACCGTGACAACTTAAAAATTGGTTGTAATATTTATTCAAAGGACAAATAATATCTGTCTGAATTTTCAAGATGGTTGCTGAATTCATAATAACATATCTTGTTCTTAACTGTTCGTAAGCTGACCTGTGTTATAAGGACCATGGTTATGTTGAATCATAAAGATATAAGGGAGTTGGGGTATACTGTAGATAAATAAATACGTAGATGTCAGAACTTGTTTTTATTTTCTTTGGTAGGGTTATACAGTATACTCAGTATATTACTGGATTAACTTAACATCTATATGTCAGTCCAAGACAGGTGGGAACTGAACCAAATAAAAATGACAGATCTAGATAAACTGGCAGAATTAGCAAAATCGAAGGACAGACGCAAAAAGATACAGAATCAACTGATTTGTCCCAATCAATGTCAACCCAGAGACTAGTCGAACCAAGGTGTAATGGTGGATAATACAATAGGAACATGGGAACTCTGAGACTGGAAACAACACCACTCTTATTCTAATCCAGGTTTAGGTTGAAATAAAGATGGCAGTAGTGTTGATACATAATATGAAGAAGGGATACAGCCCTGTCATCTTTTTATGAACAATCGTTCTATTACCATTTATCTTGTGTTCTAATCACTATTGCGCGTAAATGTTACCAGAGGCTTTGTAATATTCTTGATGTTCTTGGTTCTTAAAGGTAGTATCAAATCTAGATTCTAAAAAACCCAAGCGCATACTTCAGTTATTTGAGCCAAACAAAAGATTTTTACAATATTGTATTCATTTCTCTCGAAATGTAATCATGACATTTATTATTTGGGAGGATTTGTGGCAAATAATCATATCGAGATTTTGACGTCATTTGCTAATTAACATAATGTGACGTCATGCATGCATCATTGCAGAATTCTAATGGGATGTCCATATAGGACAAAATTGAATATCAAATAATTAAATAAATGTTAAATTGATCCATTAGCTCAGGGTTAGAAATGGTGAAGATACTAACAAAGGTCAACTGTGCAAAAAATTGACGATCAACTATGAAAATATTTTCTTCCCCCAGAAAAAACAGTTTTTTGGCAAAAATTCCTATACTTTACATGTAACCGATCTGAAAAAAGTGCAAAAATGGCGAAATTGGCGTTATACAAATGTAATTTTTGCCTTTAATATTCTTTTAAATCGTTAGCTCAGGGTTGGAAATGAAAGAACACGACTAATACGTTTATATTAACATATTTTATTTACACCACATTTAATAACTTTTCTTCCTGACAAGTTACAAGTAAGGTCGTTTTTGAAATACGACGCCGTTTTCCAACAGTAAATAGCTAAAACGTCACACATTTAACATGTTTAATTATAACGTACTTTATTCATAATACAACTTATTTAACACTGTAAGTTGCAACGATGTTCTTTTCATTTTCTCTACTGGAGGAGTTGATTAATTTAAATTTATTTATTTTCCAGTTTATAATTAAAGCTATGGCTTTCTAGCCTTCCTAGCATACATGGGGCACTGGGCCAGTCATAAGACTGCCCCATACGCTAGAACGATGCGCAAATCATGAAAAATGGCCCATGCTTAAGTGAAAGATAAATAGTGTATAAGAGAGGTATGAATTGATTAATTTTACAATTCACCATAGCTCTCGGAAACAATATAATTTATATTTCAGTTATACTTGGGCTTTTGTTTTTTTTCCATCTGCGCGTCTTCCTAGCGTATGGTGCAGTCATTGATTTCCTTGTTCGTACACGTAGCGCTTCTACGGATGGTTTATGTTTTTGGGTTTTCCTATGATAGAGTGATTTGATATCATCATTGGACTTTTCTACACCCTGCCCTGTAAAGATTTTAAGGCTACCATACCTTTTAATAACACGAGGCGTATGGTACACCAAACAGTGGATGTAAGGTGTTACTCTATCGTAACCTTCTAGTTTAGATTGGAGGCCTAAGAATTCCTTTGCCCAACTTCGCGCATTCACGAAAAAATTGACAACCTGTTCCTCCGCTGGATAACGATTACTGATCACATTAAAGTACAGATTCCCAAATTTTTTCCAAAGCGATATTATGTGGACTTTTTCACTGATCTTTATATCGGATTGCTCGAGTTTCGTTGGCAATGTTCGAAGTAGTACTTTAACCTGATTGCCTGTCAGGCTTGTCCAGTCGAGGGCTGTCTTCTGGTCTCCTTTAGATTCTGATTTTGAGGTTTTAGGCCAAATATTGAAAGAGACCCCGCATGATTGTATTACTGTAACAAGATTTTTCGTAGTATCACCGATCAAATTTGTGCTCTTTCCACGACCTTCGAGAATACGTCCCTTTTCATCCACGCTGAGGACATCCATTATGAGATTTCTAAGCAAAATATCGATTACTCTAAGCAGTAAGTGAAGTTCGCACATCATTACTCTCTCAATAGGGATCAAAAGAAGGGGTTCAGCTATGCTTCCCATTGCCCTTTTCTTTGAAAGTTCAGCAAGAGAGTTCACGTCTCGCATCTTGTTATCCCAGAATTCCTCTGGCAATGTCATGTCTAAAAAATCAGTCTTGCTTGCCGGACAAGAGAAACACGCATACTTCGCATTAGCGGCGTTGAGACCTAATACTTGGAGCAGGAATTTCATATCACCGCCTAGAAAAAGTGCAGTCTTATAAACCCTGCCAGATGAAGATACGAATTCTTTTGTTTTTTCAAGTGTATTGATATCGCGAAATAGATCGGCAAGGGATATTTTAAGCGTTTGGTACGTTTCTGGCCCCTCTACTATAGCTATAGTTTCATTCCCCTCCAAAGACATGATGTCGTGATCTAGAAGTCCTACATTTACGATGATAAAGTTTTTGTTGTTGGAAACTTTTGCGCCATCGCACGACCATTTAATTCTAACGGGCACGGTTGGGGAGCTCAGTTCGTAGTTTTTTGCATATTTTGAATCGATCAATTTCGTCAATGTGTCCTGAAAGTTAAGTTGTGCTCCTGCGAGGTCCCCTGGTGTCTCGTTAATTACGATTGTGTCGTTCAACTCTGTCCGCATATTTTTGACTACACGCACCTTTGTGATCTCCGGGAAATGCATTGACAGTTCATGATACGCATGATCAGAAATACCAAATCTGTCCAGGACATGTAATAAGCCCCTGAGACCATCTTTTTCATTTTCGGTTAAGGTTTCATACGTTTTTTGAGAAATTAGCCTTAGAGTGTACTCATTACCCGATTGGTCTAAACACTGTACCCGATCGACCGTAAGTCCAAATGACTCAGTAAACCACAGAGCTTTCCTGCAATTTTCTATGATTATTTGTTTCTTGAACCGGTTGGTAGCAGAGTTAACGTTGTTTATCTTTTTACCTTTGTTTTCTTTTATGTCAAGTGCAGTTATAAGGCGATCGAAATTGTTTTGGAGTTCGTCTTTTTCGGACAATATAACTTTCATAAAGATGTTCATATCTTTCATTTTTTTCTTTTCATTGACTATTTCACTATAAAGCTCTGCGATATTCTCGAATTCCGAATCAAAGACGATAATTTCTTTAACTTTCCTGCTAATGGCATATTTTCCTCTTCCAGAGGATTTGCGTATTTCTGACTTCGCAACCATTGCCCGTAATCTAAGATTAGCCAGGAGTCTTTCCGACATGGGGTTGATTTTAACGCATGATTTTGGGAGATTATTATTTATTATGTCAATCATATTGAGTTTTTCGTTTGAATCTTCTTCCATTTTTATTTGGCACAGCTCAAAGTTTGTTAGAAGAAAACTTGACTGGCCCTTGCCATGTATAACCTCAACTGTGACCATAATTAAAATTAGCGTTTGAGTTTGAGATAATAATGACAACTATGCTGGATTCATAATTCTCTACTGATAAACTTGTGAACTAGATAGTAGAAAATCTTTCTGTGACGAATTCAATGTCAATTGCTTCATATGGCATAGGATGTCCCTTACAAAATTTCACTTTTAAAGTCATTCTCATTGGAAAGCTAATCTTGCGTCCGGACCGTTCACCTTTAAACTGGTCCCAGCAATCTGGAAAGTTCAAATGTTCAAAATCCTCTCTGCTGAACAGCCTGGTTTTCTCCACTGGAATTAAAACAAAATTGTATTTAATACACTTTAGTATGTTATATAGATAGGTGAATATGATGTTAACATGGAGATCCATTGTTATATATATGATGTTAACACAAAGATCAATGCCATATTGATGATGTTAACATAGAGATCAATTTGACATACTGTAGGTAATGTCAAGACAGAGTTCAATATCTTATAGGTTGTTCGGCCCTCAGTTGTATTGGGCAAACTGTCTGTATACTTTTTTATTAAGCTGATGATCCATAAATGTAATGCCTATGATTGCCATACTATTCAAAAATAGGCAAGGGTTTCGAAGAATAAAATTCATTTAAGAAGGGTACTTATGTCCTGGATGAATTCATGGCCAGGGACTGTCCAATGTACTAAATAATGTGACAAACACGATGAGATATACTAGTATGTTGCATTATACAATTAATATGAATATTGTACAAAGAATATATGTAATTATCTGGGTGGTCAGTATTATTAATTACAGCCGTCTAGTTTTAAATTATAAAAGAATTGAGTTGATTCCCAATTAGCTATTCCCAATACTGTATGTTTCGTTTCTGGGTTTACAGTATATTGTATCCGTACACTTCTATATTTTGATCTTTACTTACGTCCAAACAAATGACGAAACACATCGTGTCGAAATGCCACAAGGCCACACCTCCCCGTCCTTTTGCCAAGCCTCTCCCTTATAACAAAAAGTAGGTTGTCTGTGTTTGATTGGATAAGTTCGTTGTTTACAACTGGGTATCTGAAACATATCGAACGTAAGGTTCACATATCGATAGAGTAAACTTTGACATGTATATCTTCGATCAACGCTCGGAGAACCTGTACCAATCACCTGACATTAAATTTTTTTAGCTATCTGAGGCTGTTTTCTTTGGTAGGCACTTAATTAATCAATTATTAATTCATTAAAGTTTTCAATTAGACATCTCAACTGAATGCCTAATTCATTTGGATCATTACAAACATTAACAAAGTTGCTTTTTGAAAATATTGCTTCCAAACAATTTCAAGTCTGATTTGATGCCACTGGACGGGCACTGGACAAACAACTTGACTCTATGACAGTGGCTATTGGCTATGCAATAGGCCTATGTATGCGAGGCAACTGGCTCGCCAAAACTTTGCAGAAAAATATTAATTCAGACTGAATTGAAACTGTTAAAAAGTCTCATAATCATATGGAGGTCGAATGTATACCTGTATATGTATTCAAATGTGCTGGAGCATCTGCTGTTTAAGGGCTCCCACGTACTATCCCAAAGGCTGAATCCCTTCCACTTTACTAGATAACCTTTACTAGTTGACTGAAAAAGGAAAACCAGACTATTTGTCAAAGGTGGGCTACACGATTTCATTGATGAATGCTAAGCTAAATGAACAATGCACAGATTCCTGGGGCGCCAATCTACCTATATAGAATCTAGTATAGTTCGAACGATAAATAATAAATTGTGGATTTGCTGAAGTAAGGATTTCACAACCATACATCAATAACCCACGAAAAAAAATTTAGTGGATAGCCAGACGTAGACGGTTGCAAACTATAGACTTTCAAACCACCATCCATTGTTTATCGTTTATTTATCGTCCAAACTGTATGCGGCTAAATCTAATTCTATTTTATCAACTGTCAAATTATGATTTGAATGATTTCTGCATCATTTCAACTTCAAGTCCAATTCTGTGTTTGATTCAGTTTCAATCTCAGGCCTAAATCTGAATGAAATGTACCATTCATCAAAGAAACGTGACATGACTTACCTTTGTTATGATACGATCTACATCGTACTCATCAGAGTAGGATAATAATTTAATTTTACTGGGCCTAAGATCCGCTTTGTTTTGAAAATAAGACAGGAAATCTACTCGCACTCCTCTTGTTTTCATGATCTGGTTTACACTGTAAACAAGATTTGGCGCGACTTATAAAACCTCGCGCGGACGTTTTAGTACTCGATTACTGTAACGCTATTGGATCAGCGGAATCACGTGACAATAACAATAGGTTTAAAAGCACGTGGTAAAATGACGCTAAAATCTCGATATGTTGTGCATTTTTAATTCTCTTTTAAGGGGCAACAAGGACTGTAGAGAGAAAATTCGAATTTTTTTCTGAGCTATCAGGTCAATATTTGGCTTAACATCTTCTTTGACATACCCTTTTTCTTAAAATGTATGGATAAACGCTCAATTTCAACATTAAGAAGTGTAAATTCAGTTCAAAGCTTCTATAAAGGGAGTCCCACTTATAGATTTTTAAGATTCACCACGTTTCTAGAGGAATATCAGCTGAAATAATGTTCATCCAGGGGGTTTCTTTGTAGATAATAAAAATATGTGTTAGTCTTGATGAAATATCCAAACTTAAATATATTTTGACACTGGTCGATGATCGTTGAATGCCCCCCTGCTCTAATGGTTGCCCCTTTAAATACAATATAGTATAACTCTGATTCTGACTTAAACGTTAGGGGAAGATTTAAAGATTTTTAACTTTTCACCTCATCCTCTAAGTCACTTGGAGCAGTTAGTACAACAACACTATCACTTTTGTATTGAATGTCTTTTAACCTTATGGTAAACGTCAAAGAAATATACACCTCTTCATTCAGAATTGATCCATTCAAAGCTTTTGATCATGTGTACTCAGGAATAAAGTCCTTTCATAAATATATTGACGTTAGAGAAATATGACTGCGTATTCTTGTATCATCGAAAGTTACTATCAATGGGTTTTTGTAAGTATAAACAAAATATGATACTTTATTTACAAGTGCGGGTTTAATTCAAAGGAGTAACTCTAATGTTTTGGACCATCGTTCGTGATGTTGTATAAGTTATAACGAATGTAATGACGTACATGTGGGAATCCGTAAAAAATCGTAGAATGGAAAGGCAATGACGGATCAGAGCAAATACGCTATTGGCAAGACTTTGAGACACGCAACACTATCATAGAATCACCCAACGATAAAAGGTATGTGCAGTCGTGTTAAATGCAGATTATATATGCACCCTATGCAGACAGAGCCTGTGGGAAATATTGGGTGCGGAGCAAATGAGCGGAGGGTGCGGAGCTAACGGTTAGTTTTGAATTTAAATTTGGGATATTTCTGAAACTAAGCCGTTTTGGGACTTCAAATATACCAAGATATGTGTATTTGACACCAAATATCAATACAATTGTGAAAATAGTAGCGCAATTCATTCTATAGCGACGCAGTGTGCCTTAAACCTTTCCCAGACCTATATATTTTGAAATTATCCTTTTAATACTGAGTCCCCAGCATTCATAAAAAATGGTGTTCAAGGTGCACTATCTATACAAATTATTTTTGCATCTTGGAAGCCAGGCAGTATCTGTGTGATTTTATAAAAATTCGGAAATTTTTTCAGATATGAGCCCCCTCTAAATATTGGGTGCGGAGCAGCTCCACAAACGTAGCTCCGCACCCAATATTTAGAGGGGCTCATATCTGAAGAACATTTCCGAATTTTTATAAAATCACACAGATACTGCCTGGCTTCCAAGATGCAAAAATAATTTGCATGGGTAGTGTATCTTGAACACCATTTTTTATTAATGCTAGGGACGCAGTATTAAAAGGATAGTCTCAAAATATATAGGTCTGGGAAATGTTTAAGGCATACTGCGTCGCTATAAAATGAATTGCACTACTATTTTCACAATTTTATTGATATTTGGTGTCAAATACACATATCTTGGTATATTTGAAGTCCCAAAACGGCTTAGTTTCAGAAATATCCCAATTTTAAATTCAAAAATGACCGTTAGCTCCGCACCCTCCGCTCATTTGCGCCGCACCCAATATTTCCCACAGGCTCTGTCTGCATAGGGTGATATGGAGTTCACAAAACATTTGTATGTATGTGTGCCTTGCTCTTGTCATTTGCTTAATCTTGTATGCACTTATCTTTAACATTCATTTATACATATCAACTATTGATTCAAAACACAAGGGATTTGTAACTTAAGAAATGTAATACACAGTATAGAGATATGCCAATAACAAGTCGTTGATCCATAGGTAAAAAATCCAGGTCTTAGATTCCAAATAAACCATCCAGAAAATACCGTCACGATTGGACATTCGTTTTGCTAGAAATTATTAAATGGAACTGGTCTATATTGAAATGTCGATAAAGTATCCAAGCTTTGTAGCTAGAATATCACACAGTACTTTATCAGCCTTACACTTTTTTATGATTAATCACGATCTAATTTTCAATCAAATCATGTTCAATTATTGATAGGATTTTGTTTCCGTAACGAAAACAAAGTGCTCTATACACATGCATGTGGCTATTTACCAGAATGTGACGTTAATGGATCTTTTGTTAGACTAGATTTGAAATCATTGCCTGATTATGATGTAGATTATCTAACGTACGATTTTTTTTTTTTTTTTTTTTTTTTTTTGATGAATATCCCATGGTCGCTCATTTATATTTTCAGGTGTTTTACTGACTCTATTTATAGACCCAGAGGGATATCATATTTTTTTCAAAATACAGCATACAATAAGACGAGTGCTTTAACGAAAATGGACGCCTGTCCACAAGATATCGCTCCAAGATGAGTGATCGGGAATCCCTAAACGAATTCGAAAGATTACTGCCATTTATGATATACATGTATTGCTGGAGTGCCGAAGTGAAATAGAGATGTGCAATTTACACACAGCTGCGAGAACTCAATGGTAAAACAAACCCTTCAAGTAGTAAGTTCCATTAGCGATTCTCATTGGGAATGCAAAGTTTTGTTCATTCAACTCAGGTAAACTGAACTACTTCTACCAGAATATTGATTAAAGAACGCTGAATTAAACGATAATTGGATGACGTCATTGATTGGCTCCATGCACATTTAGAATCTGCTGCCAAATGATGTGACGCTTGGATTATTGGAAATCAGGCGTAACTGCAGTGACTCACGTAATTAGAATTGCCAATTTAGAAAGTAATATAAAAATATAAAATCTGATTAGAGATTGGAGTAAGACAACGAGTTGGAGACATGCAAAGATATGCGCAGCTTACCGATCGTTTCAAAAAAATGTGTAGGAGATTTGTTAACAAGAGGATCGACAATTAATTCTACATACAAAAGAAAGAACTTTAATATCAAATTGAATATCAGTCTCGTATGTTACTAAACATTTTGTCATAACAAATATCCATCGTCCTAGGTATCGTTATATCTAGTTTGAATGAGGAATTGCAATTAAGCATCTTATGTTGAGTCAACATAGCCTATTTATCTGGTGTATTTACAAAGGGAATTCAGTCCCTTTCATCCTGCGTTTACAATTCGATTTTGCATTTATCGGACCAGGAAACCATTTGCCAAGCCGTTCTCTGGTTTTAGTTACGTTTATCAGAAACTAGGAGCCTAAGTCTACTAAGTTTGTGAACAACAAATATTCGAAGGACAAAGGAAAGGCAACAGTGTAAGGAGAGACAAATGTCAGGGTTGTTATTTGTGAATTTGTAAAACTCAAATGAGTTGATAGAGCGGAACATTATTTGGAGTATATGATCATGACACTGCTCAATATGGGAGCAAATTTAGATGGATTTAGAATTTACACACAATAGGGATTAATTATACACTAGGGAAATAATGTGGAAAACACTTATTGTATATTAAACCGTGTACACTAATCTATATACACTATGGATGTATCTTAATGCCAGTGTAAAATGAAACACCGATGCTCCAATAATGACAAAGTCATCATATCCTTGACATCCTCGCTTGAACTTGGATGTTATTGAATTTCGAACTAACACTACAAATACTCTTGAAATGTATCACAGCGGAGCAAAACACCTAAAGACTAACTTAAGTGAAAGATCACAGGGGCAACAGATGCGTCCTGGAGAAATTCAAAATCTAGTTGATTTTCTGAAGGGTAATCAAATGCAACGAGAAACTACAGAAATGCGTATGAAACGACGAGATCCTTTACCGGACATTGGTAAAACAGCCAACCTTCGGAATATTGACCTAGACCGAGGTGTCAATATAAACATAGAGGAAACTCTACCCGATGACGCATATAATGAGCTTGAGTGCCAACAAAATATACAAGCTGGTAAACGATGTAGAACACCAAGTCCACCCCCTTCTATGCATATTTCTCCTCGAAGTCTAAACACAATCAACAAACCATCGGTGCTACCACAATCTCTTGGGTCATATGGAAACGAAATGTATTCAAAACGTAGCAGCAAGACTAGGGCTATAGTTGGATGTAGGCGACCAGTGGCTAACGTGCGACACCTACCCCCCATACAAAGAATAGAGCCCCCCGATAGACCATCGGCTCCAGAGCCGAGACCAGACATCGTCATTCCGTCAGTTGATGGCAATGATGATATCGATGAATTCAATGCCCAAATAAGCGGTGACTCTCACCAAGACAGCGCGATAACAATTGATGAGAACATCGACCGGTTACTATCTCCAATACAGGAACGCAATGACAGCAGTCAAGATGAATATTCAAATCACAAGACGGTGCATGCCTTAAGAAGGGAATTCTCTGATGTGACACTTGAAGCCCAAACCCGGAAATCTCAGTCTCAAATAAATACATTCCACAAACAAGGGAGAGAATCTGTCACTGGGATATCAAAAGACTCCGATATTGTAATCCGACCTGCTTCACCAAATGCAACAAGAACGCAAGAGACTGAGAGACCATGGGCCCCAGAGCCCTCCTCAATGCACTCTCCTGATATGGATCATGATGGAGAACCCATAGATTTCATTGACGTAAATTAATTCATGTACAGAAAAATATAAATAAATGTTTAGCTTGTTTAAAAGCTTTGTTCGAAAAATTACTTATATTTGTAAAATTATAAGGACAGTGTGTTATTAGATTTTGAAGGAAGAAATGAGATTTAAGAGACAAACCGAGAGTTTTATTCCCAGGGTTTTACTAATCTTGTTTGCTATCACCATTCTATATTTGCTTATTTTCTAAACTGCTAAAAAGGCACTTGACAAAAAGAAAATACGATGGATGTTTTTTTCTGGAATGGCAATGAGAAAACAGCCAGAAAAACAAGATGTCCACTCAAAATTTAAAGAATTTTGTAACTTGGTAATACGTCTAATATGTGAACGAATTTGAAAAAAATCTTACGATCGGTTTTCTTTGAATTGCGAACGTCTAAAATGGCCGCCATAAAACAAGATGGCCACCCAAAAGTTCGTAGTAGAATTTGAAGAAATGCGATGAACGGTTTCCTTGGAATGACGATGCCAAGATATGAATGTCAAAAAACTCAGTCTTAAAAACATGACAAGATGATCGCCAAAACCTTCAACAGTTTAACAATTTACTATTATTCAAACATCTGATTAACATAGTGAGAAATCATGGCCTTCTTTCAGAGTGTTTTGGTGTATGTCTTTATCCTGGTAATTACGTTTTGACAACCGGAAATTGATTTTCACTTCCGATTGTTCGGTGAGAATGACCTAGGTATTGATCACAGTTGGATGCAGAGCAAATCCATATTAGTGCACTAATTGCAATATCATGTTATTATTTTTATCAATAACTACTTGTCTAAAACGTTAGTTACATTAAAGGCCATAACTTTTTTTGCATTCAATGCACATATCCAATCACACCAAATCGCCCGCTCGCCAGCCCGCCCTTCTTTGTCGGTCGGTCGGTCGGTCGGTCGCTTCAGCAAAACTTAAAGGCCAGTTTTAAATTTGCTAGCAACTCTCATTAATTTATCAGGTTATGTCCACACTTTAACATGGCATAGAAAGTCAGGATTAGTTTAATTAAGAGCATTGCTTAATACTTGCAATTGATAATACTTATATAATTGAACAACATGATGAAGTTAAAATATAACTGCAGAATATAAACAACAAAACATTGAAAGATACACATAACAAAATTGGAAGCAATACATTTTTTCAATCAATATGAAATTTGAGAAAATCGACCAGCTTTATGATGATATCAAAAATCCAGTTATTTTGGCTGCTCCATTAGTCTGCCTCCTATTTATACTCCATGTCCCTCTTTAACAATGTGAAAATTCGGTGTGACCGTAGAGTTTTACTAAATCGTTCATAATCAGTATTCATTAAAGAGAGAATCAGATATAGCGAGCAGGCTAAACAAAAAATTGTTTCAATTTTAGAATATTTTTGGCTCATGTCACTCCTTGTCATGTCTATTGTCATGTATTTTTCACTCATTTTTGCACTTTGAATCATTAATACTTAAGTAACTTCACCAATTTAAAACATATTGTGAATCTTATGTATTTGATATTGCAAGGAATAGATTGGTAGGTCAATTATACATGTTGCTAGTAATTTTGTCACTCCCTATAGATCAGATTCTGCCTTTAATTAATTAATTAAGTTACAGAAACGGTTTGGGTTAAAAGTGCAGATCTTAACTGTTTTTCGAAATACAGTTTCTGTAACTTAAGTGAGGAATTAAATCGACGATCGTGTTGTCTCCTGAACTATTTGTTCGCAAATATGTACATTTTCTTAAACATATGATACTGATACACGTTTGTGTTAAAAAATGTCATGGGAATTCTGCCTACAACGTGTGGAATAAGGAAAAAAGAAAAATTGTACCTTCGATGTTCCGACATTTTGTTACCGAAACGGTACCAGCGTAATCGAGTGGATCACCAGTGATAATGTATCCTGGAGATTAAATTCTTTGCGCATTTTTATGACTTTGATCAATGTTGGGCGCAGACTAGATCCATCACCAGTCAATCCCGTCTAACTTAAAAACTGAAAAAAAAAACACATATAGCTTTCCTATGATTGTAGACCAATGATATTTCAACCGTACTGGAGTACACTTCTCAATATTATAGAACTTTAGAAAAACAGGTCAGAAATATGATACTAAATTAGAATCATCGCTTTTATAAATACTCATTGATTGCCCTAAACGCATCCATATAGGTATAATTGTCCTTTTTCAAGTTTTCGAATTGATGACAGTGATGTTTGTGTGAAATAGGCGTCTCTACATTGCGCAAGTAATAATTATAATTTCAATGAAGATTTTGTAAGGATATTTTCACATATTAAAACACTTCATGTAATATTAACCTCACAATTATTAAACAAAATAGATGAAGAAATGATGCCAGGAATGATATATATCCTGGCCGTGAATTAGTGTATTTTTGCATTTAACATGAACAACTTCAATTTTGATTTATGACTCCAGGTAAAAAGTCACCCTTTGCGAGAAGGTTAGGTAATAAATAGCTTGAAAGTCAGAATCATATTCTCACCATTAAGCCTTAGGATGAACAGGATGAATTTGATTGATGCCGTGGCACTGCAAGGTTGCTATTTGACCAATATATTGTTTGAACTCATTCATTTTGGTCAGTTAGTTTGGTTTCAAAAGTTTGCAACATTACCACAATTAAGGGAATAATCAAGTTTCATAACCAGCAAACAAGTGAGTATATAATTTACAACTATAATCAATTTCTATGATATTAAATGTATTACCGTGTATAGGTTCGAAACAATTTTTAGTTTTTTTTATTTCCGTATTTGAAATATGTTAGTAAGTTTGTATTTTATACGAAGTCGGTTTCTCAAATGGTACCATTTGACCAAGATAATATTGTTGACTGATTTCCCCATATATTTTAATCATATTTCGATTTGTTGTTTTATACATAGCACCATGTGGCTTCTTCCCCTTCTCTTCTCATTGGCCTTGGCCCTAAATGAGCGAAGTGGAAAAGGTGAGAAACATATATATGCTATATTACTTATTTATAAATATCTTTTTTGAGTTTGCCAATATTGGAATCAGCTGGTTGGATGGATAGTTTAGTACAAGTTACATCACCAAGGCATTAGAACATATTCAGATCGAAACCTTAATTAATGAAAAAAAGAACCAGATTATAAGCTTATATAGATAATATGAGTTTAATAAATACAACATGCACAAAATCAATGTACTTAATTATTTATTACAATAATTTTATCTTTTTTTCAGGAGTCGAGCTTGATGATGCTCTTCAAGGTATTAGTATTTACTGGTTACGGTATTTATTTACTATGTACTTTAATCTAAATTAGAATTTTGTTCCTGACCTGCAATACAGTGCGTATCAAAAAAAACGCAACAGATTGTTATCTCGGAAAAGCTCAAAACCAGTGATAACAGCATCGATTTCATTCAATGCACTATAAAGCCACGTGTCTCCTCTTTACAATGATATATCATTCATTGATATTTGGTCATGGTTGGGCGAGTAATCATTCCATTTGCAAAGTGGGCCAAAATTAGCTTTTGACCAAGTTATAAACATCGCAAAAGTCAGTGTACGGAGCCCGATGAAATTTTGCAAGAAAACATAAAACCAATGCTGACTGCATCCTTTTCATTCAATGTTCCAAAAAGCCAAATTACTCCTCTTTGCAATGGAATATCATTCTTTCACAGGGAGTCATGACTGGCCGAATAATCATTAATTTTGCAAAGTGGGGCAAAATTAAGCTCGAACCTAAGTTTTAAACATTTCAAAAGTCAGTACAAGGGGCATAGGGGCTATTGGATGAAGGTGTGACAGGTGTGGCATAGACTGAAAAGTGTTCATACTCATACTCTTGCAAGAATACATCCTATAACCCTTCCAAATTGCCACCACTTCCTTGCACATAAAGATGCGCTCATCTGTCCATGTCATGCATGGTTCAGCCCTGAGTCATCTGTGGGTTAAAGCAGGGAAAAGCAGCCCATGGGCAATTCTTTCTCGAAGTTTTGCAATATCTGGTGGAGGAATGGTGAGCACAGATGCTCCTGAGATAGCTCCAAAAGAAAAAGTCACAACAATTCAAGTCAGGGGAACTTCCATTGGCACTTAGCCCTTGCACTGAATTTTGCAATATCAAAAACTTGGTGCAGAGCCGATTTTGACCAACTGGACACATGGAAGGATTTCTCACCCAACCATTACCACATGTGAATGAATGACATATCATTGCAAAGAGGAGAACGTGGCTTTATGGTACATTGAATTAAATTGATGTAGTCATCACTAGTTTTATGATTTTACGAGATAACTAATTGTTGCGTTTTTATTGAAACTCCCTGTAAAAGTAAAACCTCTGTAACATTTGAAGTTATGTTGGTAATAATTGATGATAATTAGGCTTTTGAAACAGTGGATCAAAAATTCTGTTGTATCGAATCATAATCAATGAATTCAATTGACCAATTTGAAAATACAGATCAAATTAAATAATTCGAAACCAAGTAAAAATAATTGAATATGGTGTACTCCAACGTTCACTGGAAGAGCCCTTTTATTCATATATAAATGACAGACATTTAATATTTTATAAATCGAACATCATCCTCTATACTGACAACACAAATATTGTTATTACCGATGAAATATTGATATCTAGTCACAGAAAACAGAAAGCAAATAAATTTACTCTATATTTAAAAATAACTAAGTTTTTCTGACAATAAAAGAAAAAGATCCTAGAAAAACCAATTAGCATCATCGTAGTCCCGTCTTGTTGGAACCACTGTTCCTGCCCATCAATCCCACCGAGTATACCTAATGCCCTACAGAACTTAGAGAATCACAATTTAGTGTTCGGTGTTGTTTAGTGTCATCGGACTGGCATCTGTTTGAGTGAAGGGGCCTTTCCATTATTTCATCAGGTGCTTGGCTCCCCAAGAATATATCATTCTTAGAGTTTACATGTCAACCAAGCAGGAGGTGGACAGTGCGATTGTGCCCGGGAGCATGTTATAGTAACATTCAAATAAGTTATGGCGTATTTTTTGGTTTTGGTTAATGGTGGCCCGGTAAAATCTGTTCTGTGTCATTTTTGAAGGTCATGTGTTTCGGGGTCATTAAGGGAAACTTTGTAAAGTTACTTATGTTTCTCTCCCCTTGACTATCATCACAACGTTTTTGTTGTTTTCTATCAATCACCTTATTTTATCAGCTCTGGTAATTAAGATTCTACAGGTTTGCACAACTGCAAATATTTGAATATTTTTATTCCAGCTCTATGCATAACAGACCAGGGTTACTTAAGTGGGGACGAAGCTTTCCCGGATGATGACGAGGCGGATTGTTGCTCTTTTGTGGTATGTGATGCAGCTGATGGAAATAAGACTGGCTTTCTTGGCAAATGTATGGGTGGAACTGTGTGGAACGCTGATCTTCTTGTGTGTGATGATCCAAAATATGTTGACGGATGCGACCCGGCAACTTGTGACGGTAAGTGATGAAGAAACAAAAAATGGTGAACTGAATGACGGCAATCAATGATGATGGCGTATTTAAAACTAATGATATGGCTATTGCATGCTCTTATTTTATCTCACAAAATCATCCCTACGAGGAAGTGGACTTTGACATAAGAACTAAATAATAGTAATATTAGTTTAACATTGTTTTTTACAGTTCCCAAAAAAACTACAGCTCTTTGTGGTCCTCTAGAATCAAGTAAGTTCCATAATGCTCATGTATGAAATTATCACTTTCGTATCACTTGCTTGGTCATGTTGATAGTATAGGGTGACACAAAATAGACACACACCTTACATCGCATAACTTGTTAGTCCATTAAGATATAGACTTGTCATTTAATACATTTAAAGTAGACATAATGCGAAAGCACCTCAAGAAAGGTATAGCTCAAGTGGGTCAAATTTTATGAGCGTTACAACAGTTACTCTAAATATCGTTTCCTTTGCAGACACACATGGATTCTACACAAAAAATGCCACCCAGCTTTAACTTTGCCAACATAACTTTGTAAATACTTTTGATTTTGGCTTGTACTTTCAGGGAATTGAAGTCAATTCACAAAATAATGAAGTTGTCATTGATAAAATCATTATAACTTATAACTTAAATAATGTTAGAAAAGCTGGGTGTCATTTTTGTGTAAAATCCAGTTGTGCCAGCAAAGGAATAGACGACACCTTTTGTAACGCTCATAAATGTGCATCTAGGTGAGCTAGTCATCCGAAACTTCTTGTGGAGTTGAGAAATGGATTGCAGTTTTTATGTTTGAAAAAACAAGTCATAATTTCTTCGACAGTTCCAACGGTTAATTTTTGAATCATTAATATTTGATCATTATACACACTTTGATTACCTTTGATTTGCGTATACTTGAAGTGCCCCACACAAGTTTTTGTCGCGCCACAGTTGATTTTTGAAACAAGTATACTTTGCATTGGGCACCAACATTTTGATATGATCTGATTTGCGAGTACTTAATACTACACACATGTTTTTCACATACTTCTAGATCAGTGTTGTGTTGGAGGAAGAGAGCCTGTGTTCACCCTTGTTGATGCCTTCTTCAGCATATACAGTGTCTCTACTGATGGTGAGCCACAATTCTGCCCAGACATACAGGTGTTCAACCTAGAGGACTGCTGCTGCGAGTATGAATGTAAGGAAATTCGAGAAAACCTCAAGGGATTTAAGGCCGAGATTGAAGTCATGTTGCTTTTCGTCCAGTGTAATTCAATTTGGATTTCTCTCGATGAAAATCAGGCTATTTTGTTATAAATACCAAGACATCACAATTTATTTTTTATCAGATGTTACATTATCCTACACTTAGTGTACTAAATGTATAATAACATTAAAAAATAAATTTGATATTTATTGGCAAAATGAATATCCGGAGGATATCGTGATGATATACTCCGGGCGGAGGATATCGTGACGATATACTCCGGAAAACCCAATGTGCGGAGGATATTGTGGCGATATACTCCGCTTGTTGATTTCCTGCCAAATTGACTCTATTTGGCATGAAATTCATTTTGCTTTAGACACCAATATTGTGATGTTTCTGTACTTACTTTTCAAAATATTAAAGATAATCACTAATTTGATAATGGCCACCTTCATTTGCCTATATGATGTTTTCCCCAAAGTTAATTTTTTTGGCAAACCTGATAAATACCTTCATAAAACCCTTAAGGTGCTGATTTCACAATAAAACATCGTGTTTTTACAAATCGATACGTTCAGAAAATGACAAATGGACTAAGATGCTATCATTATTAGCTTTTGAACATGTTTTTATTTTTTATTTATTTATTTCATTCAATAATATTGTACAAATTACATTGCATAAAGTGGACGACCCCCTTTTGGGGATATTATTCACAAAATAGGATTTTACAAAATGAACTTACAAAAACATCTAGATGAATGACTGTCAATTTATAAGAATTGTGTGTTCCCAATGTACTGGCCTGATGAGCCTGTTTCCACAAGATAGGGAAACACTGTAAAACGTTCACAGGCTGTCGAGTAAAATCACACCTACTTCTCTCTGGATCAAAAATGGAGGTCTGCGTCCAGTATGATCTCGGTTCGTACTAGACGAAAATACTGGACGCGTTTCTAGTTCTACCCCCTGAATATGGCATAGCCATTGATGAAGCCTACAAATACCAATGCTTTTCCACTCAGACATGTCATAGTGGAGTGAATTTCTATGTTTAAAATTATCTCCAGCAGACACAGCAGAAGTGCTGTTCATTGATTTATGTTTGACATCTGACTCCAGACGATGAGGACGAAGTATGCGCTGAGGGCCCAGGCTTTTACTATGCTAATCCAGAAGATCCATGCTGTAGCTATCTTCAATGTTGGTCAAACAAGTAAGCCATGATCATTTGTATTTCTATGATTTGTAAAGTTTCGTGTTGTTTGAAATGGGCATAATCCCTAAATATACCAAATTAGAAAACCAGAATATCATACTTCTAAAAATTGTACTGAAACATACTTTGATATACTAGTTCTTTTATGTGACTATTGCTGGGCTTTAGTTCTGTTTTGACATCAACTTTACTTTTTAGAATCTGGCGATTTAAAAATCAATTGTCGCCGGAGGACAATAGTAGGTTTTACACTCAGAAATAACAAAACATGCTGCATGATTAAATTCAAATCCGCCAAATCAAAAAGTCAGGTTTGGGTCGCCGACATGACAATGTTTTTGGAGTTTAAATACGATTCCTCAAATTTTGAAGCTGATAGATAGATAAAAAGACCTATCAAACATACACCTTGGCGATTCACGATTCCTCAACGTATTTTCCTTAATTACAATAGTTGAGACTTTGATGGTTCATTAAAATTATCAAGCATAAACAGGCTTCGGCGAGTGATCCAAAAGGAAACCGGTTGTCAAACTTATGGAGGCAGTGTACAGTCGAAATGTAATTTCACTGTATTTCATCTGTCCAAATAAAGACAATGGGAACTGGTATGGGACAATGCCAGTACAAACCTCTGGTTTATCAATACTTGACTAATGGACGACTATTTTTGTAGCCATGAACAAGGGCTAGAGATACTCTCAACCATAAATTCCTATGTAATGATATTTGGTAATGTAATCATTTGTTTTCACCTGTTCAACCAGGAACTATCAAATAATTGTTGAAACTTTTATATTGATGTTTTCTAAAGGACCGGTTACGATACAGTGCAGTGTATGCCCCCGTCCGTGTGGAATGATGTGAACAAAACATGTGATATCCAAACCAATGTTATGGCATGCATGAATGTAATTTGTGACAGTAAGTATCCTGTTATGTGTTTGATAGATCAGGATTTCAAAATATAGCTCCTAACTTACATTCCAAAAGTAAAAGTGAATATTAAAGTGAACAGATCAATTTTAATTTCAATTATCCGTTTATATCGTTTCATTTATTCCTTTCAGCCCCAATGACGGACGCCCCATGTCCCCCAGCCGATAGCCTCGAAGATGGTAACATAAATTTTTTCATTTTAAAACATTAACATTTTTCTGTAGATCCTGTTATCCTCCCTTGTGGCGAAGACGGAATTTTTCTTTAACTGACGTTCGTGAAACATAAGACAAAATTTCCAGAAACAAGCAAGAGTCGAAATTGATTCGATACTTTTTTAATTTATACCTTATAAAAAATCATGAAAAATTTTGATTCGTAGATCAATGTTGTGTCAATGGACTCACATATAGGATGATTGACAACATAAACTACATGTTAGAAGATGAGCAACAGAGAGCCAATTGCTGCCCAGTTGATATGGCGGGGGAACAGCTGAATTTCAGTCTAGAGACCTGCGGTTGTGAATAAGATTTGGAAAATACAAAGAGCGAGAGTGAATCAATGTGTTTTCTCATTTATTTGTTCAAATCAAATGAAATAAAATAGTGTGCGTTATCACCCAATTTTGTTATAGATTGATAGCCTAAATCGGATCCATGGTTATTTGTTCACTTAGAGGTTTTTTGCCATCCTCGTACCCAATAAATGAAAATTGATGAGACCAAGTCCAATTTTAAAATTGGAAAATTCAAAAATAAAACAAGCTGTTCACTTGATTAACCACTAAGATTGGCCAATTTCTTATTGCTTCTTATTGAGCCATGCTACTTTTCCCTTGGTCTAAGAGTCAAATGGTATGTTGGAAACTATTCGATGGTTCCGTTGATAACGTCGAAATACGTTTTACGTCGAAATAAGCCGATGAACTTTCAAACCGAAAATGGTCCTTTTGGTTTGGAATTCACCATATCTGCTCACTTATCAGTCATAAATGAATGCAAAGACTCATGCGTTTCGAATTCACAGCCTGATGGTGGATTTTTAAGCACAATTCTTGTGTTAAAATATTTAATTTTTTAATTTCATCGATCAGAAATGAAGCAATGAGCGGTTTAAGGATTTAAGCCTTGGACTCAGTCAGTGTGGATTGTGGAATGACCATTCCTTGAACATGTTGCTAAACAAACTTTGCACGAGATGCGCAGCATCGAGTATTTACTTTAGGAAAGGACGTCTGAGGAATGGTTATTCCACAATGCATTGAGTCTTGGTTGGGCTTAAAATTTTCACGCATTGCAAAATAGTTTGTACTGTGTCACTTAAAAAATACAAAATCACTATAAGGACAAATTTTCAATGCTTTTTGCAAGGTTCAAGTTGGCAAAGCATCAATTTCAATAAGTAGAGTCAATCCGTCACCTTGACAACCACATAAAGAATGGCCTTGGATGCGGTGATTGGTAGTATAATGCTAGATGCAGTTTTTTTTAAATTTATTTATGTCGCTTTTATTCCCATAATAAAATGGATTAAACATGTAAACATAAATCAATCAAACAATACAACAATAACCAAAACATATACAACATTTATACACGTAATAAACAAAGAACAAAATATAACAAAACAAATAATTATAAAAGTTTACAAAGTTAAAAGCAAGTAAAAAATTGCACCTCTGGGGTTTTAATTGCACGTCATAACTCAACGGTTATAGCTTATTGGAACGGTGTGTTTAATTCTACATTAGAGTTTTTAATTATATTGCTTAAGTAAGGCAACACTATGTTTATCGTTTTCAAATTAACACAGTCGCTAAAACAAGAAAGGCCTTTCACTGACACTGGAAGAGGGGCTTTAACGAATTCTCTGAGAAAAATCCCAGCTTCAGACTGACCTATAGCCACAGTGATTCTATTCAGCATATTGTTTCGTTCTGGAGCAGTTTCCGTGCACATTGCTGCTCTGTGTGAGATAATGTCTCCCTCTAGTGCTCCACAATATTCACAAAGCTCAGGTTTATTTGGGTCAAGTGGAATAGTTAGAAACTTTGCTATGACAGTTGCATATTTAAGAAGACCGGGAATCCTTTTTGAGTACAGCCATAGTGGGTTTGGTTCTAGATTGTTTTGTATTTGTCTTAATCTAGTAAAGCTATGATCATTTTCCGTTCGTGATTTCCATTCGTCATTTTGATGAGAATTTATGGCAAATTTGACGATACGTTTCCATATGTGTTTTGGAGGGAAATACCCTGTATCAATGTATTGATTTAATGACTCGATTTCATATTTAGCTAATATCCTTTGTATTTCTGGAATAAAACCACGTTGTGAATTTGAGGTCTCATTATGATGGAGTCTCATTAAGAAAATCTGTTTCGACAATTTAGCGTTATCTAGATGAACCAATCGTCCTAGAAATTGTAATTTCCTCATCTCAACCATAGATTCCATCGTATTAATACCAAGCATTCCCAGGGAAATATCAGTTCGAGTCCATTTGACTTGGTCCTGTAAAGCTTTTGTAATAAATCGTTCTGCCTTCTCTAGTCGTAACGCCTGTGCGTTCGTGAAGGCCTGTGAGTGGGTTCAGCCCTCGGGGGTGCGTCCCTGCTCCTACGAGTGATGCAAAAGTGCCTCTTAAAGACTGACACGCTGCATTAATTTTGACATCTGATGAAAGAGAATGGCTATACATATTACCTAAATGCTAATTTCATCAACTTCCTGAAGTTCCTGTCCATTGGTTGTTCCCCATCTTCTTTGTAACTTACATTGAGGATGCAATCGTGGTGATTCGCCGATTGGCTGTGCTCGGATTGGCTGGAATCGGACACTCCTTGATTAGCTATATATATGTGTATATGTTATGTTATGTTATTTTATTTACCATCTACAAGATGAGTACATACATAAATATGTTACAAAAATAAATATACGAAAAATACTACAAGTTATAGGTAAGTTAGATGAGCAAAATTGATATGCTCATATGTCAGAGCATGCTATTATTTACAAGGATTTAAGAAGGTAATCCCTTCTTTTGTGCATTTCATATATCGTGTCCAGCAATGGAAGCATTATTTCAGGATCATATTCGCTCCCTCCACCGAAAATGAAACATATGAATTCACAAAAGTTGCTGACTCCTAGTTTATATAATTCACTGAATAGATTGTATCTTATATCTATATACGCTGGCACAACGGGAAACACTATCTTGTAAGCACTATTAAGAAAGAATACGTTATGTGTTATCCATAATTCAAACATGACCGTGCTCTATTCGAATTTCTCAACCAATCAGAATGCAGCATAGCCAATATAGAACGTTCTCTAATTCTCCATAGATGCACGACCATGCATGTAGAGTGACGTCACATCTCAGCTGCACATCTGGGGCTCTGTCCGGGGATAGCTGTTCTTTTTTACTCCCTCCGTAACTACTGTAACTATTTAACTATGGCTGACTTCAAGTGAATAATCTTAAACGGGGAGTAAAATAGAACAGCCCAAAGAAATTCTAAAATTTTTCCGGCCGACTTCAGAATCTTGACAGCATGCGTATTCTTCCTTCATGCCCGTTCCACAGACACGGCTTTTACTAATTTTTATGTTTGAATCGGAATAAATAATGATAGGCCATTCAATATGGTGAAATTCAGCACTCGTTGGACAGAATGTTAGTACAAATGCACTCACCTTCGGTTCGTGCTTTGTACAACATTCTGTCCAACTCGTGCTGAATTTCACCATATTGAATGGCATATCATTATTTATTCCTTAAGTAATAATCACGACTAACTACTAATTCTCAGGAATAAAAAGTTCACACTATTGAGATAGATAGAGTTTATCCTCGGACCAGTTACGTCTTATCCGTGTGTCATATGACTACTGTGTTAATTAACTAAGTAAAGTATTCCAATTAAAAAGTGTTGTATGTTTGCATGCAGCAAGCGTTTAATAATTCTTCGCACATATAAAATTGTCCATAAAAGAGTCTGATATATAATATTGTCCATAAAAGATCGGTCTGATAATTACAAGTAACTCATGTTTATTTTAAAACTATTCTTTACGAATTTATGATAAGTGTATAATGTTCAATCATACAAATGCGCAGTCAGTGATTGTTCTCCACACTCACCCCTCCCCCTTCCTGACATGAACTATTTTGTAAAACCATTAAAAGTGTGGAAAGGATTCTTACCATTGAGTGTCAAGGGGGGGGGGGGGCAGTTATAAAAATATACAAGGCGATGGTTCAAATTGGACAATTTTCAAAACTGCTCAACATGGTGAAAACTTCACGTTTTTAAAGAATGCTTGCCCGGCGAGTGGTTTGCTCTGGATTGCGAGAGAACAAAAACTTAGGATTTTCCTAATACTATCATTAATCTAAACAACTTTTTAAACGTGATTACTCATCATTCCTAGATGGCCTGTCTTTACTGTAATCAAGATGCTACCTAACCGCAGTTTTAAAAGGGATAAGTAATTTATCTTTTGTGATAATATAATACTACTTGTTGATTGGTTTGCCAAATATAAGACCCCGTCATAAGACCCTTGTCTCTGATTGTGAAACATGTGTATGCATCAAATCCGAGGAATATTACATTATGTGAAACCATTCCAAAAAGTTTTGTCTTGAACTCAATCAAATAGCGATATATTTCAACATGTGGAAATTATTTATTAACGTAATGTCAGGCACTATAGGTTAATGGGTTTTCAGTTTTGCTCTTTTTTGTCACGCTTAAATTGTGTGCTTTATTTTTGGGGGATTTGAATTTGGAAAGGTGAATTCACGATCCAATAAAGCTTATAGTATCAGTTATTGACAGATGCATCGAGGTAGAGCCACCGTTCAAAAGACATAAACATAATTCTGTCAAGTGCAAACCAGTTTTAAATGTCTCTGTTTAAACCTACATGTAGTAAAGTTTACAACATCAATGGATATAATTACAGTCACATGTACTTTGTTATTAAATAGGATAGTTTCTAAATAGCAGAAAAATCAATGAAATCTCGTGCTGTCATCTTTTATTCAGCTTTTAACTCGGGCCAGAGCTCCATTCATTTACATGCTAAAATCTTGGAAAAGTGGCTTAATTTCATGATTTATCAAAGTGTGTTTGTTGAATCTGTATAAAACCTGAATGATATACCACATGATGACCCTGTTTACGTACATGTTGTGATTAAACATGCAAATGTTGATTGACATACAAATAATCCACGGATTTAAAGAATTTTAGCATTGCATCCATGGACATTTGGTCCAAGTTTTTTTAAATTGTTATAGAAAATTATTCAAATTACATAACTGTGTAAATCAAAGCTATTGATATATCTATATTAATCAAATGTCTGAGAATTTGATGACTGTCTGGAATCCAATGTTAATTTTATTGAATCAAACTAAGAAAAGTATAAAGAATAGATGAATTTTAAACTTTTAGAGGGAAAAGTCAAATATGCATTGTAACCCTAAAAATAATTCATTAAAGTGTCGTACACATTTCATAACATTTATATAAATAAAACAAATAAAGCAAAACTCTATTGCGCTAATGAATTCATATCGGCGCAAACGGCCCTTGCAATAAAAACGCATCGAAGCAGGGAATGCTTGGTAAATTCTTCCGAGACTGACTTTTGTTATTTCAAAATTGAAATATGCCAAATCACTATGAAATAATTAAATAACCAAGCGATCTTTTTCCCTGGATTTTACTCTACTTTAGATTTACCAGAAAAATGTTTATATGATGTTGTGATGATTGCGTTTGCCTCTCACGAGTTCATTGAAAAGTTCAGTCGTAAAACTTCACAGATCAAAAGACTAATTAGGCACCTGATTGCGAAAGTTTGATTGCATTTCGATCGCCGGGATTTTACAAACGTATTGTTTAAGTAGCGATCGTGTTCTAGGGATCTTGATAACTTCCTATTTTAACTTTTGGGTTGAAAGCAATGAGTATGTCGGACTTTCTCAAGTCCACATATTTCTGTTTTCAAATGAAATAATTTCACCCTTGCCCGACTGACTTGTAGATAATGCACGAATCAAGTAGCATGGAGATCAGATAATCAGATTGATTCGTATTTTCGCAATCAGATGAATTAACTTATTGTTTTCTCTGATTAAAAGGCGGTTTGAAGCTACTTTTAACTGTTTACAGGATTTGTAAATTCGCAATCAGACTGGCCTATTTTAATATTTAGTCAGTGCAAGAGGAGGGGGCTATAATGTAGAACAATAACTGAATAATTTATCACAATTGTTAAATACGCAAACAGAGACATGTTTAAAAATGAGAATAGAGGCAAAAACTCTATTCATAAAATGTAATTAAAACCCGGGAATTGAAAGCAATTTAAGACTGTCAGATGATATCTTCTGTAATCAAGGTGATGTTGGTACACTTCCGCCGTTAGAAAAACAAAGACTAAGACAAAGACTATATAGCAATTAATCCTTTTGTAATCATTAAATGTTAGATTCTTATTATTTTGTTGGACAATGTTCAGACTTCTGACCAAGATTAATTCATTTATGTTTGTATTTAAAAAATAGTATTTCAATCAGACAGACGTTCTAATGAGTTAGAAAAATACATTTGTCCATTTCCTCTCAAGAAGTTTTCAAAGGTAATCAAGTCGATTTGTTTGAAAGTTTAGCATTGTTTTTCATAACTTGACGCTTCCATGAACAGAATGAATTTGAAATGAGTTTTTTATAATTTTAGCTTTTATACGGACATGCTTATTGTATATTTCTATATGAACGTTGTAATTTATGTGATGTAACATCGCCCCCCCCCCCAAATTACAGGTATACAAATTTTGGTCGGAATGCTTTAACTTGCAATTAAAAGCAATTTTAGACTGTTAGATGATCTCTTATGTAATCTAGGTGATGTTGGTACACTTCCGCATTTAAGAAAACAAAGACTAAGACAAAGAGAACTAAGCAATTGATCCTTTTGTTATCATTAAATGTTAGATTCTTATTTCTTTATTGGACACTATTAAGACTTTTGTCTCCAATTGTTATGCAGGTATGTGTATAAAATCATGTGAACAACATTATCGTGGAAACTCCCATATTCATTCTCATAATGTCTTACAGCTATTTCGCAAATGACATAATCCTAAACAACATGTGGACATAATATTACAGAACTGAGCGAAAAGAAAGGTGGAACAAATCAGATTAAGATATTTTATTTTTTAAATGCACAAAGGGCAACAGTTGAAGAACAAAAGTTAAAGGCGTTGTGAAATAGATCGTGCTTTTATATGATCCCCTTCTGTAGTACCCTACCCTTTGCATTTGTTCGACTTAACTTCTTAAAGTCTTCTCGTCTTCTCGTAGTTTATAATTAGACTCTGCACGCAGGGTTATAGTGCCCCTATTATCCATGACCAGGGGCATAGCCAACTTTCAGTCGGGGGGGGGGGGTGCAATCGCCAAAAAACAATAACGGTTTTCAGTCGGGGGGAGGGGGTTGCGATTGTGGCTAAAGCAAGCCAAAAGATGCAACTTCTTTCATGGTCCGTTGACATCATCAACAATGTGATTTACCACAAGAGATTAACCAACATTCCTTAATTAAAAAGTTGACATTTCTTGATTTTTTAAAGCAAAAACACTATGACACAATAACATCGAGGCAAAATCAAAACATGGTGTGGAAATAAAAGGCATACAAAATGGCCATTAAAAAGACATTCTTGTTCATAAAAGTATCAACTTTACTACAATGGACGCTAATACAAAGTATAGAATAAATAAAAATAACGTCTTCCAAGAGATTACAATACGGATCAGTAAGTCAACAAATCTTACCGTTAAATAAACAAACTTAGCCCACGTCTGCAATTGTTCGTCTGCTGGTCAGAACTTGGTATTCGCTTCGGATAATCAATTTCTGAGAATACTGATGTCTTGAATAATTCATAAAGACGACGTTGTCTTTAAATAAGGATCTTTAATCTACAAACTGTTATTAATAACAGTTTTTAGAATACAAATTGAACATACAAAATGTAGCGTATTGATTACACGTTACAGTGGCGTAGCCAGCTTTCAGTCGGGGGGAGGGGGGGGGGGGGGGTGCGATCGTGGCATAAAAAATGTTTTTGAAGATTTGTTTTGAATTTTACAAAAATTGGTGCAACTTCGTTCAAAATCGAGCTAGAAGCTTCAAATAAAAAGCATTTTAAGACTTTTTTCTTCTATCTAATGGTTCTATTTTCATTGGTTATGGAGGGGGGTGCGATCGCACCCATCGCATCCCCCTGGCTACGCCTATGCGCTATATTAATATAACAAGGTTATCATATCATGCCAATAGTTAGATGGTTAACTAATTTTAACACAAAATAATAATACACGATAATCAAAAAAATAAACCTCGGTATTCAGGCCTAAAATCCAAGGATACGTGTACCATTACTTAAGTGTAAGCTGCAATACCATATCGAATACCTGTACCATTACTCAATAATAACCACTAGTAAGACCATAATAACAAGCTTAATAACCAGTTTATTGCAAGTTATTTTATACGATTTTGTCTTGTGTGGGCACAATAGTAAAAAATGCTGTACGTCTTCAGTGACATTTAAATTGCATAGTAAGCATACTCGTTCAGACCAAGGGAAAGATCAATACCCGGTGATTTCAGCGGGAAGTGGCGTTTCGTTCATTGGATGAGCTGCGCGCGCACGCATAAATGTGATTATCCAATATAATTAGGCCCCGTATTACTGCAAGGGCGTTACAATACCCGGGAATTTATCGGTTCGTCCAGTACTTGTTTGTGATAGCGCCCTCTGTAGGTCACTGTGCTTATAGCCTACAGTAATACGGGGTAGGATATCGGGAATTCGGTCAGTTTCTATCCGTCGATTTCGCTATGAATTGAAGCAAGTGTGACCACTTTATCCACTTAAACAATTTGATAATTGATTAAATCTTTAAACAAAATCGATAAACACGTTATACACTTCCTATCTCCTTAGAAATTAGCATGTATTTATGGATTGTGTTTTCGAACAAGGCTCGACCCACCCCAATAGGGAAATCCTTATGCTAATTAGTATGACGTCATATTTTCCTGGGAAATCCTAGATTTCAAGGCCTCAGTCTGTTATTGTGTCAAATGTAAACGCTCTTGGGACGCTCTTTTGCAGACAGAAAATTGACAGATTAGCTTTTAACTTTCAGCTTTGATGTTTAGATATTTTGTATTTCTACCGGACTTCTTGCTGAATATCATATAATGTTATAACTTGATTTGGATCATTGCCTGATTGATCATTCTGAAATTTTGATTGTGATTCATGATTGATTGGCAAGAAAAATAATTCCTATTGTTTTCCAGCGAAGTCAAAATGTTACAGCATGAGTTATAATGTCGAGTTTGCATCATGTTAAATTCTGCTAGTGATTAGAAGTCCATGCACAAGCATACACATAAGAGACAAACACACCCAGGCTCCAGGCCGTGGATGGAAATATAAAACTATTTAAGGCACAAACTGGTATTAATAGACCGATATGTAGTGTCTGCCATGTATTGAAGGTAAACCAATCTGTATTATTAATGTTTCTTCTATCAATACATGGGTTGTGCAATAGAAAAGCAATGGCACAATCAAAAATGTGCATATCAATCGTGAATATCTCTCGGTTCAAAGCTTATTTCCAACAGAATCGTGTCAAAATATGTGTCTGAGTAACAGTTATACATTATAAGATCGCAAACTCTTACCAATTATCAGCCGAATGGCTCATTTTCAACGAAATGTCCTTAAGACAGCAGCCCTGGGTCGCGCCTGAGACCAAAAACTACTTCAAATAGCCCTCCCCTAATTATATTGGATAATCACATTTATGCGTGCGCGCGCAGCTCATCCAATGAACGAAACGCCACTTCCCGCTGAAATCACCGGGTATTGATCTTTCCCTTGATTACTGTAGGCTATAAGCACAGTGACCTACAGAGGGCGCTATCACAAACAAGTACTGGACGAACCGATAAATTCCCGGGTATTGTAACGCCCTTGTTCAGACATTGGTTGTCTGTAATTACATATCCTGTATGTTCCTGATATCATTTTCATTATAACTTTACATTGTGGTAAGCGCCTTGGAAAACGCCTGGCAACTTCCCACCATAAAAATGGTTTTAAAACAGTGAAACATCTCAATATTGGTCTCAGTGTTGGATATAAGGAGCTAAGAACGAAAAAGCGTCTCATCTCAAACGACTTGACAACGTTCATGACTTTTCTCTTCCAGACACATTTGAGTGGTGTCTTAGCAGTAGTTATCATATTCAAAACGTCCCCATGTAGGTCGTATTTCATTGTCGTTTCCCACATTGAGACCAATGGAGATTTACTTGAGCGATAGGTTCCAACGTGGATTATACTCAACAGTCGATAAATGCATACAATTTTATAAATACATTGTACCGGTAACGATAATGGTACGTTCACACCAACGGCGCTTTGATGGCGCTTTAAAGCGGCTTGTAAAGCGGCACCAAAGCGTAACAAAGCTTAATTAAAGCGTCGGGGTCGTAATAGGTCGTAGAAAAGCTCGGGAGTAAAGCGGGATATTCGGCAAGAGCGCTAAAAAATTTAAACTGTTTAAGCGTTCGCACCAACGGCGCTTTGATGGCGCTTTAAAGCGGATTGTAAAGCGGCACCAAAGCGTAACAAAGCTTGATTAAAGCGTCGGGATCGTAATAGGTAGTGGTGTCAATTAACCGCTTGAGCATTAACCGGTTAACCGGGGGTTTTTACCGGTTAAAGTCGGTTAACCGGCGGGAAATTTGAACTGATAATTTCAAATGAAATCTTCATCTTCGATCTTGAAAGTTGAAAAAATTGGAAAAATGATATATCGGCGTTTATTTTTTACGTTCGTCAAGCTTTACTCTATTCTATGTAAGTAAGCGCGGGAAAGCAATGTGGCAGGGATTAAAGTTGCTGATTGCAATTGGATGTTTGTAAGGAATTATCGGACCTATCACATGTATGGGTAGCTCACATGAAACTGACGCTTGAAAAACAAACAGATTAAAATGCAAAGTAAGCGCGGGAAAGCAATGTGGCAGGGATTAAAGTTGCTGATTGGATGTTTGTAAGGAGTTATGGGACTTATGACATGTATGAGTAGCTTACGTAAAACTGACACCATAAAACCAAACGGATTAGCATGCAAAATAAGCGCGGGAAATAACAGAATTATACACGGTCAACTAACCGCCCATAAAAACACAGACCGGTCAAGGCATTATCGGCGGTTAACCGGTTAACCGGTTAATACTTGACACCTCTACTTCTTAGGCAGTGATATTATTCTTAACGCAAATACTCACCAATACGTTGGTAACGCTTTGAGAAGTGATTTTAAATGCAAAGACATGGTTGTTAATGCATGTAAAAAAGCCAAAAATTCGTATTACTCAATTGCTAATGTCCGCATTGTAAAGGATGCAAATCCTCTTACTTCATTAAGAACCTGGATCAACATAATATTACCTGCCATGTTATTTGGATGTGAGCTTTGGTCAAACCTAACCAAAAAATACATTTATTTGCTAGAACTTACACAACGTCAAGTAACAAAAGCAATTCAACGTTTTGGCATGAGATTTCCGTCCGATGTAGTTTTATCGACCCTTGGATTATGGACAATATCTGCTAGGATCGATAAGGCTAAATTGGGGGTTTTCAACAGATTATGTAGATGCAAACATTTTATTACTAAACAAGTGCGTGATAGAGGGGTTGCCATTTTAGTAAAGGGTGTAAATACGTTTTTGTGCTTGATACAGGGTATATTTAATGGAAAAGGTTAAATTATGATGTTGAATTATTGGTGTCTATCATATATTTAAGAACTGCCATCTATATATGAATATAAAGTTTAAATAACTAACGTGAACAAAAGATTAATGAGATTCTGATTGTCAGGTTCTGAGAATGCTGCTGCCATCTTTGAATAAACTCTAAATTATCAATGAAATAATTATAATCTATTGTGATAACGAACACCTCCCAATCTGAATGCTTTTAACTGCACGGTGGCATTTGGATTAGACAGGTTTTACTGTATAAGTAATAGTAATACTGAAATTCAAAAAAATCTGAAGGCCTAGTCAATCTATTTTGGGAAATATTCTCAGCTATTTGAAATGAAGACCAACTTTGTAAGAAGTCTCTATAATTATTTTTTTAATTTATACAAACACCCGCCTCAAAGGCATAGGTGAAACTAAACTATTGAAATCAAGTGCTCACTTTAAATTTTTTCATATTTTCTGTTTGGGAAAATCTGTTAGTTATCAGCTGCATTTTTGTCAGTCAAGATTTCTCTTCATCAAACCAAATCAAATCCAAGGAATGTTTAGTCAAATATCAAGTTGTTCAGGAATCGAACTCAATGATTAGTTCCATAGTGTAAACATATACAACTTTGAACAATATTGGTATCAGCCATTATGTTACATTTAAAAAAACACAGAATTTAAAAGACTTTCATGTAAGCAGGAAATTGCTTGAAAGAATACTAAAGGTTTTGCAACAGAATTTAGACAGTCATATGTTGAATTGCAGTAATTTTCTGAAAATGTAAATTTAAAAAGGCGCATATTTTAGGCCAATGCATTATCTAAAGGAAAAGTACTCATAGAGATGATAAAAAAAATTTGGAGATTGAGACAGGGAAGGTGCAAAGACCCCATCGACATTTTTTTTCAAAAATGTTTTCCTGATTTTCAGCCCCTTCCACTTTTTTTATAATGTTTTCACATTAATATGTTGCATTTGTAGACAAAGTTAACATCTTAAAGAGAAAATAGGATTCAACTGGGATACATCCTCCGATCACAGGGCTTCAAAATCCAGAATATATTCTTTCTTTTTACCCCCTGCGATAAGCAGTTAGCCTTTCGCCGATTAAGAACTCGCAATCTGATTGGCTGTCGCAACACTGTGACAGAAATCATGTATTAGTCATTGAGCATAATAAGATCACGTGATTCAGTTTAATCGGGCGCTTCCAAATTGGTTATAGCAGGGGGAAGAAGGAGGTACGGATTCTGGATACCTGCTTAGGAGGATGCTGGGATAAAGTGGAAAACAGTTTTTACCATGTTATTTTCTCATAGAGAAACTCATGCGATCCATCGTTTTCTGCCTAATTTTGGTCACCGAGAAGAGATCCCTGCTTGAATCCTATTTTCCTTTTAAGAGCTTATTTGTGTCTCCAAATGCAACATACTGATGCATAACACATTTATAAAAATTGAGTAGAAGGGGAATTTTAATTTCAACGAACATATAGGCCCACTGAGCATTTATTTTACACAGGGCCTTTATTAGAAAGAACTCAAAATAAATGCCATTGGCTTTTATTAAGACAAAGAGGGAAATTGAAAACATTTTCCAAGGGGACAGGCATTTATTAAGAGGGAAAATAGCTTTCCCAAGCCAGTGAGTGTTTATTTCGAGGCATATTATCAATCGAAGAGTTGACACATGGCCTTCATATACTCATGCAATAGTATCTATCATCTCTGATTGCACACTTCTGTTTTTCCTTTCAAGCATTTGATTTGGATTTTGGAATGTCATAAAGCTATGCGGTCAAAAGTAATCTTAATACTTTTTAGTGAAAATGCATTTAAATTTTTGAAATGCAGACTCTTGCGAATGCAAAAACCTCAAAATCCGATCACCTCCTAATCTGAATGTTTTTGTAACTGGTCGTGGTGGCATTTGGATTAGACAGATATTACTGTATAAGTATAATAGTATTACTGGAATTCCAAAAAATCATAACGCCTACACTGCTAGTAATATTAAGTGAAAATGCATTCATATTTTTTCAAAATCAAGAATCTTTCAGATGCAAAAACCTCGAAATCAGACGTTTAAATCTGAATGTTTTTAATTGGTAGCGGTGGCATTTGGATTAGACAGGTTTTACTGTATAAGTATAATAGACATTAATAGTATTACTGGAATTCCAAAAAATCATAAGGCCTATAGCAACAATCATGTGAACTTCAGGTCAAAATTCCAATGCTCCCTTGGCCAATCAAATCAGTTCATTGCATTTGTTTCATCAATGCTCTCAATATCATAATTATTCCAAATGCAAATACTGTACTACCGGTTAATTTGCGAGTTTAAATTTCATGAATTTTGAAAAATACCAATTTTGCGGCCATTAAATTTTGCGGATATCAAAGGTTTAACTTCCATTATTCTCTGAATCCTCAAAATTAATTTACCTTATCTACAGTAATTACACCTACCCAACATCATATACTTTGGATAAGATTTACAATCTCTAGATCTTAGTCAATGGCATGTTGCACCTCAGCCTTTAATTGGCGTATTCGCGACTATTAATTTTCGTGATTTTTACACAATCGCGAAAAGCACGAAACTAAATTGCACGCGAAAAATATCGGGAGTACAGTACATTGAAACCATACACTCATATATTTCATAAGAATTTGCAATCAAGCCTAACGAATCTATTGGCAAAATATTAGAAGGCCAGCAAATGTACACATGCTAAAGTGATGAAACTTTCTCCTTAAAGAACATTGAATGAATTTTAATTTTGCCTATACTGAGATGTGTTAAACTCTATTTGGGTTAGATTTATTGCTACATCCTGTACTTACAGCCTTAACATGCCGCTTCAAAATCATAACAGGTTCTAAACTACTGAAATCAAGTGCATACTTTAAATTTCCTTTATATCTTCTGTTTAAGAAAAGCTGTTAGCTATCAGCTGTATTTTTGTCAATCAAGATTATCTTCATCTGTGAATTACCCAGCGAGAAACCAAAATGGCAATTTTGAAGGAAAGACACAAAGTACCAGTCAAAATCTCTGAAGATTTCCGGGCAAACAATGGCAGCTCTCCCAGTTAGGTTTTAGACTGCCTTCTCATATTTTGTCAATTTTATTCAATTTCAAGTATTGTTTAGAGTTGTTCGTTCAACATATTCGAGAAGTCAATAGCTATATTAAATCTGCAGATTTTGCTCGCATTTATGTAAGCTTTTCTCTTTTGACGGATACTTTGTGTCTTTCCTTGAAATCATGACAGGTGTAACCGATCGACTGAAATCAACTTCAAGTGCTTACTATATCTCCCAATATGTCATGTTGAAAATTCGATTTCAATTCAATTTGATTTTCTGCCATTATAAATGAAATACTGTACTTACCAACATGTTTCTCGGATATATATGTTGTTCTTACTTTATCTTCGCCGAAGATCGATGTTTATTTATATATACATACAATGTAATTGGGAAAATTTGCACCTCCCCTGTCTCAAAATACAAATTATTTTATCATCTCTATGAGTACTTTTCCTTTAGATAACACATTGGCCTAAAATATGCGCCTTTTTAAATTTTCAGAAAATTACCACAATCCAACATATGGCTGTCTAAAACCTGTTGTGTAACTTCTGTCATTCTTTCAGGAAATTGCTCAAGCATATTGAACAAAGACTATATTGATGAAGTCATTGGGCTAACAAAAACTCAGATCTATTAAATGGCTGTTAAGTATCAGACCAAATTGATAGAAGTTATAGTCCTCATACAGGATAAGTACTGAATAGCCAACATCCGCATTTTACTGACCAGGAGGTCATTAACAGAACTTTCGCAAAGTAACAAAATTGCAAGTCATTAATTTTACAAATTTGGTAAGCGTACATTAATGGACTTTCATAAAGTTACAAACAATTTGCAAACAGTTGGTGGAAGTTTGGAAAAAATATACAATTCAAAACAATTTTTTGACCGTTTTACTGAAGATTTTCAGAAAATCACCACAATCCAACATATGACTGTACTTTTCCTCTAGATTATGCATTGGCCTAAAATATGCACATTGTAAATTTTCAGAAAATCATCACAATCCAAAATATGACTGTCAAAAACCTGACCTGTTGCAATACATTCCGTCATTCTTTCAGAAAATTGCTCGAGCATATTGAACATAGACTATATTGATGCATGATTGGGCTGACAAAAAATCAAAACTATCAAATGGCTGTTAAGAATCAGACCGACTTGATAGAAGAGTTCATTTGTCCCCAAACTTATATTCAATCCAGGATTATAGTCCTGGTACAGGATATTATATATATAGATCAATGTGAAGATTAAACAGTGCAATACACATGAAACTGTGTGACGAAAGAATACAAATTCAATTACTCAGTAGGTAGGCTGGTAGACTATAGCTAAATTGAATGTTGTTCAATTTGAAAAAATAATTTTCGAACGGTTGGTGGAAGTTTGGAAAAAATATACAATTCAAAACAATTTTTCGACCGATTTACTGATATTTGTCACTCTCCGATAGGTCTCGGGAATCGGTATCCATGTTATCTTATGTCAAACTTGTCCTTTATAAGTTAAATGTAAACATATCTTAGATTAAATCGAGGAATCGTTCAAAGATGGAATAAAGATCTGAATTTGTCACTCAATCAAAATGATTGGAAGAAGATAAATAAACTTAACAAACTGAGTAACTATGAACCTAAATTATCATCCTTCACTTATAAAGTCCTTCACAGATTTTTAGCAACTAATACATACCTAAAAATGTGTGGACTCGTAGAGTCAAACATTTGCACTTTTTGTAAAGCAAATCCTGAAACGATTTGCCATCTTCTGTATGAATGTACTATTGTAAGTGCCGTATTAAATGACATTAAACAATGGCTTCCTTTAGAGCTCACATTGTTATGCACTAAACAAAATGTATTGATAGGACCTGAGAGTATAAATGAGAAGACAATCATCTTAAATAATATGCTATGTATTTTTAAAAGGTATGTTTATTTGTGCAAATATTCTATGCTAAAACCAACACTTAAAGGTTTTATAAGAAATGTGAAGGAATATTTTATTATGGACAAACGGGTTGGCAGAGGCGATAAGTGGAAAATCATGGAAACAAAATTAAACAAATGAAACTGATGATTTTTTCCTTTAAATAAAAAAATGCCAATGGTATAACGTCTCTTAAGACGAAATATTTAACCACTGTACTGTATTGTAAAATTGTTAAATGTAGGTTTACCATGTAACTGTACTGTAATTGTTTTTTGCAATTGCTTTAACATGCTTATTCTTTGAAATAAAAAAAACTAGATTTTGGAAATTGAACGAAGTTCAATTTCAGACTCCAGATCTAGACTTTTTTTTAGCCGAGTCATCCAGAATAAGCCGAGTCATCCAGAATAAGCTGAGTCATCTAGAAAGAGATGGATAAATAAAATAGGAAGGTAGGATAGGATAGAATAGGAAAGAACGATAGGATAGAATAAGAAAGAAGGATAGGATAGAATAGAATAGGAAGAAAGGATAGGATAGGATAGGATAGGAAGGAAAAGATAGGAAGGAAGGATAGATAGGAAGGATAGGGTAGGATGAGATAGGAAGGATGGATGAATTTTTCAATATTTTCTTCTCTACTCTTGACTTTCTATCAGGATACCATCAGATCGATTTTTCTCGAAATTTCAAAACGCTATCACTTCCGAACCGGAAGTCGGATCGAAATTTGGTTTTCAGATTCGGATTCCTGACAAAATTCTACCCCTAATTCATAACTCATACGTTAAATTTGGAGATTTTTTATTTTGACCTACTTTTCGGACACGCCATAACTTCCGAACCGGAAGTCGGATTGAAATTTGGTTTGCAGATTCAAAATCCTGACAGAATTCTACCCTTAATTCATAACTCATATATTCAATTTGGAGAACTTTTTATTTTGACCTACTTTTCGGACACCATATCTCAAAAGTGGGTCAAAATACTTTCTGACGGCAAAAGGCTAACACTATTAGCATATTCTTGGCTACATGTATACAGAATTTCGAAGAATATAATTAAAGTGTAGTGTCAGAATCGAAAAAATAAGGAAAACCTATGAATTTGACCTAGATTTTGACCTAGGCATTTCGGTGTCCAAATTGTGAAGCTAGATGGCTTTTGAGGTCCCCTTCTTTTAAAGGCTTTGATTATATGAAGCTGAACTCAGTCTATATTCCGTATTTTTCACTTCAAAAAAATATTTTTTCCCATTGACTTAACATGGGCACCAAATTTAGCGATTTTTGAGTTTTCAAAACGCCATAACTTCCTAACTAGAAGTCAGATCCAAATTTCGTTTTTAGATTCGGAATCCTGAGAAAATTTCCTATAAGACTAATATCCTTAACATTTGATTCGGAGAACTTTTTTTTGGACCTCGTTTTCGGACACTGATATCTCGAAATCGGTTTGAGATATCAAAAAACTAAATCGACCCTAGGTTTCCTACTTTTTTATAAGGAACACAATGAAAAAAACCCGGATCAAAAATATTGAAGGACGACCGAGAAAATCGAAAAAAGTGACAAAGTACTGGATTTGACCTAGTTCTTGACCTTTGACCTAGATAAAAATTTGACCCAATTTCCGAGGAACTAGATTCTGAACCTAAATTTACCAACCGATTGACTTACCTGAAGACCCTATGGTTATTGAGAAAACGTGCCTGGAATAATAACTAGATTTTGGAAATTGAACGAAGTTCAATTTCAGACTCCAGATCTAGACTTTTTTTAGCCGAGTCATCCAGAATAAGCCGAGTCATCCAGAATAAGCTGAGTCATCTAGAAAGAGATGGATAAATAAAATAGGAAGGTAGGATAGGATAGAATAGGAAAGAACGATAGGATAGAATAAGAAAGAAGGATAGGATAGAATAGGAAGAAAGGATAGGATAGGAAGGATAGGAAGGAAAAGATATGAAGGAAGGATAGATAGGAAGGATAGGGTAGGATGAGATAGGAAGGATGGATGAATTTTTCAATATTTTCTTCTCTACTCTTGACTTTCTATCAGGATACCATCAGATCGATTTTTCTCGAAATTTCAAAACGCTATCACTTCCGAACCGGAAGTCGGATCGAAATATGGTTTGCAGATTCGGATTCCTGACAAAATTCTACCCCTAATTCAAAAATCCTACGTTAAATTTGGAGATTTTTTATTTTGACCTACTTTTCGGACACGCCATAACTTCCGAACCGGAAGTTGGATCGAAATTTGGTTTGCAGATTCGGATTCCTGACAGAATTCTACCCTTAATTCATAACTCATATATTCAATTTGGAGAACTTTTTATTTTGACCTACTTTTCGGACACCATATCTCAAAAGTGGGTCAAAATACTTTCTGACGGCAAAAGGCTAACACTATAAGCATATTCTTGGCTACATGTATACACAATTTCGAAGAATATAATTAAAGTGTAGTGTCAGAATCGAAAAAATAAGGAAAACCTATGAATTTGACCTACATTTTGACCTAGGCATTTGGGTGTCCAAATTGTGAAGCTAGATGGCTTTTGAGGTCCCCTTCTTTTTAAGGCTTTGATTATATGAAGCTGAACTCAGTCTATATTCCGTATTTTTCACTTCAAAAAAATATTTTTTCCCATTGACTTAACATGGGCACCAAATTTAGCGATTTTTGAGTTTTCAAAACGCCATAACTTCCGAACCGGAAGACAGATCCAAATTTGGTTTGCAGATTTGGAATCCTGAGAAAATTTTCTATAAGACTAATATCCTGGACATTTGATTCGGAGAACTTTGTTTTGGACCTCGTTTTCGGACACTGATATCTCGAAATCGGTTTGAGATATCAAAAAACTAAATCGACCCTAGGTTTCCTACTTTTTTATAAGGAACACAATGAAAAAAAACCGGATCGAAAATATTAAAGGACGACCGAGAAAATCGAAAAAAGTGACAAAGTACTGGATTTGACCTAGTTCTTGACCTTTGACCTAGATAAAAATTTGACCCAATTTCCGAGGAACTAGATTCTGGACCTAAATTGACCAAATGACTGACTTTACTGAACATTTTATGGTTATTGAGAAAACTGGTTTAGAATAATAAGAAGAAGAAGAATAAGAAAACTGACGAGAACAATAGACTCCAGATTTTCAATCTGGAGTCTAATAACTAGATTTTGGAAATTGAACGAGTTCAATTTCAGACTCCAGATCTAGACTTTTTTTAGCCGAGTCATCCAGAATAAGCCAAGTCATCCAAAATGAACTAAGTCATCAAGAAAAAGAAGGATGGATGGATGGATGGATGAAAAAGGAAGGAAGGATAGGATAGAATAGGAAGGAACGATAGGATAGAATAGGAAAGAAGGATAGAATAGAATAGGAAGAAGGGATAGAATAGGAAGGAGAGGAAACGAAGCAAGGGTAGATAGGAAGGATAGGATAGGATCAGAAAGGAAGGATGGATGCATTTTTCAATATTTTCTTCTCTACTCTTGACTTTCTATCAGGATACCATCAGATCGATTTTTCTTGAAATTTCAAAACGCCATAACTTCCGAACCGGAAGTCGGATCGAAATTTGATTTGTAGATTCAGATTCCTGACAAAATTCTTCCCCTAATTCATAACTCATACGTTAAATTTGGCGAATTTTTATTTTGACCTACTTTTCGGACACGCCATAACTTCGGAACCGGAAGTCGGATTGAAATTTGGTTTGCAGATTCGGATTTCTGAGAAAATTCTACTCTTAATTCATAACTCAAACGTTAAATTTGGAGAATTTTTTATTTTGACCTACTTTTCAGACACCATATCTCAAAAGTGGGTCAAAATACTTTCTGACGGCAAAAGGCTAACGCTATTAGCACACTCTTGGCTACATGTGTACACAATTTCGAGGAATATAATTAAAGTGTAGTGTCAGAATCGCAAAAATAAGGATAGACTATGAATTTGACCTAGATTTTGACCTAGGGATTTTTGTGTCCAAATTTTGAAGTTAGGTAGCCTTCGAGGTTCATTTCTTTCATAGGCTTTCATTATATTTAGCTGAACTCAGTCTATATTTCGTATTTTTCACTTCAAAAAAATCTTTTTCCCCATTGACTTAACATGGGCACCAAATTTAGCGATTTTTGAGCTTTCAAAACGCCATAACTTCCGAACCGGAAGTCTGATTCGAATTTGGTTTTCAGATTCAGAATCCTGAGAAAATTTCCTATAAGACCAATATCCTGGACATTTGATTCGGAGAACTTTTTTTTGGACCTCGTTTTCGGACACTGATATCTCGAAATCGGTTTGAGATATCAAATAACTAAGTCGATCCTGGGTTTTCTACTTTTTTATAAGGAACACAATGAAAAAAACCCGGATCAAAAATATTGAAGGACGACCGAGAAAATCGAAAAAAGTGACAAAGTACTGGATTTGACCTAGTTCTTGACCTTTGACCTAGATAAAAATTTGACCCAATTTCCGAGGAACTAGATACTGAACCTAAATTGACCAAATGATTGACTTTACTGAAGACCTTATGGTTATTGAGAAAACTGGTTTAGAATAATAAGAAGAAGAAGAATAAGAAAACTGACGAAAACAATAGACTCCAGATTTTCAATCTGGAGTCTAATAATAACTAGATTGGTAAATTGAACAAAGTTCAATTTAAGACTCCAGATTGATTTACTTGAGTAAAGAGCTGAGTAAGTAACTGAGTAGGAAGCTGAGTAAGTAGATAATTAAGTAATTGAGTAAGTAGCTGAGTAGGTAGCTGAGTAAGCAGCTGGGCAGGTAGCTGAGTAAGTAGCTGAGTAGGTAGCTGAGTAAGTAGCTGAGTAGGTAGCTAAGTAGGTAGCCGAGTAGGTAAGTAGGTAGGTAAGTAGGAATTTTTGACCGGAAGTCGGATTGAAATTTGGTTTGCAGATTCGGATTCCTGAGAAAATTCTACCCTTAATTCATAACTCGTAAGTTAAATTATGACAACTTTTTATTTTGACCTACTTTACGGACACGATATCTCAAAAGTGGGTCAAAACACTTTCTGACGGCAAAAGGCTCTCACTATTAGCACACTCTTTGCTACCTGTATACAAAATTTTGAAGCAAATCCTAAAAGTGTAGTGCCAGAATAGCAAAAATAAGGAAAAACTATGAATTTGACCTAGATTTTGACCTAGGCATTTTGGTGTCCAAATATTGAAACTAGGTAGCTTTTGAGGTCCCCTTCTTTTATAGGAATTCATTATCTTAAGCTGTACTCAATCCATATCTCGTATTTTACACTTCAAAAAAATCTTTTTTCCTTGACTTTCTATCAGGATACCATCAGATCGATTTTTCGAAATTTCAAAACGCCATAACTTCCGAACCGGCAGTCAAATCGAAATTTGATTTAAAGATTCGGATTCCTGACAAAATTCTACCCCTAATTCATAACTCATACGTTAAATTTGGAGAATTTTTATTTTGACCTACTTTTCGGACACGCCATAACTTTTGAACCGGAAGTCAGATCGAAATTTGATTTGCAGATTCGGATTCCTGAGAAAATTCTACTCTTAATTCATAACTCATATGTTAAATTTGGAGAATGTTTTATTTTGACCTACTTTTCGGACACCATATCTCAAAAGTGGGTCAAAATACTCTCTGACGGCAAAAGGCTAACACTATTAGCACACTCTTTGCTACCTGTATACAAAATTTTGAAGCAAATCGTAAAAGTGTAGTGCCAGAATCGCAAAAATAAGGAAAAACTATGAATTTGACCTAGATTTTGACCTAGGCATTTTGGTGTCCAAATATTGAAACTAGGTAGCTTTTGAGGTCCCCTTCTTTTATAGGAATTCATTATCTTAAGCTGTACTCAATCTATATCTCATATTTTACACTTCAAAAAAATCTTTTTTCCTTGACTTTCTATCAGGATAACATCAGATCGATTTTTCTCGAAATTTCAAAACGCCATAACTTTCAAACGGGAAGTCGGATCGAAATTTGGTTTGCAGATTCGGATTCCTGAGGAAATCCTACCCTTATTCCATAGCTCATATGTTAAATTTGGAGAACTTTTTTAGTTTGACCTACTTTCCAGACGCCATATCTCAAAATCGCTAAGAGTAATCAAAAAACGGATGGCACACTCTCGATTTGTTTTTTTCTAAGCTACATGATGAAAAAAAGATGAAGGAGTAACGACAATAAACAACGAAGATAATTGACAGAATGTTGATTTGACCTAAATTTGACCTGGTTCTTGACCTTTGACCTAGATACAAACTTGACCTAATTTCCCAGAAACTAGGTCGATGGGCTATGTTAGCCATGTAAGTAGGTTAAAGTAAGTTCTTCTAGTTGCTGAGAAAAAGTGTTCGGAAAGAAAGAAAGAAAGATAAATAATAATAATAAGAAAACTGGCAAAAGCAATAGACTCCAGATTTTCAATCTGGAGTCTAATAACTAGATTGGTAAATTGAACAAAGTTCAATTTAAGACTCCAGATTGATTTACTTGAGTAAAGAGCTGAGTAGGTAGCTGAGTATGTAGATGATTAAGTAATTGAGTAAGTAGCTGAGTAGGTAGCTGAGTAGGTAGCTGAGTAAGTAGCTGAGTAGGTAGCTGAGAAGTAGGTAGCTAAGTAGGTAGTCGAGTAGGTATGTAGGTAAGTAAGTAAGTAGGAATTGTTGAAAGTATATTTGATGGATCTGCATTGTGGATACTGGCAAATGTGAATTTTAAACAAATGTGAATTTTAAAATGGCATAGAATCTAAACTGGGAGTCGGATTGAAAGTTTATTTGCAGATTTGGATTCCTTAGAAAATTCTACCCTTAATTCATAACTCATAAATTAAATTTGGAGAACTTTTTATTTTGACCTACTTTTCGGACACCATATCTCAAAAGTGGGTCAAAATACTTTCTGACGGCAAAAGGCTAACACTATTAGCACACTCTTTGTTACATGTATACAAAATTTTGAAGCAAATTATTAAAGTGTAATGTCAGAATCGCAAAAATAAGGAAAAGCTATGAATTTGACCTAGATTTTGACCTTGGCATTTTGGTGTCCACATTTTGAAACTAGGTAGCCTTTGAGGTCCCCTTCTTTTATAGACTTTCATTATGTTGAGCTGTACTCAGTCTATACCTGGTATTTTACACTTCAAAAAGATATTTTTCCCTATTGACATAACATGGGGCCAAATTTAGCAATTTCTGAGCTTTCAAAATGCCATAACTTCCGACCTGGAAGTCGAATCAAAATTTGGTTTGCAGATTCGGATTCCTGAGAAAATTCTACCCTTATTTCATAGCTCATATGTTAAATTTGGAGAATTTTTTATTTTGACCTACATTTCGGACACCATATCTCAAAAGTGGGTCAAAATACTTTCTGACGGCAAAAGGCTAACATTATTAGCACACTCTTTGCTACCTGTATACAAAATTTAGAAGCAAATCATTTAAGTGTAGTGTCAGAATCGTAAAAATTAGGAAAAACTATCAATTTGACCTAGATTTTGACCTTGGGATTTTGGTGTCCAAATTTTGAAGCTAGGTAGCTTTTGGGTACCCTTCCTTTATAGGAATTCATTATGTTAAGCTGCACTCTGTCTATATCTCATATTTTACAATTAAAAAAAGTCTTTTTTCCCATTGACTTAACATGGGGCACCAAATTTAGCGATTTTTGAGCTTTCAAATCGCCATTACTTCCGAACGGGAGGTCGGATCGAAATTTGGTTTGCAGATTCGGATTCCTGAGAAAATTCTACCCTTATTTCATAGCTCATGTGCTAAATTTGGAGAACTTTTTTAGTTTGACGTAGTTTCCGGACGCCATATCTCAAAATCGCTAAGAGTTATCAAAAAACGGATGGCACACTCTCGATTTGTTTTTTTCTAAGCTACATGTTGAAAAAAAGATGAAGGAGTTACCACAAGTAACAACGAAGATAATTGACAGAATGTTAATTTTACCTAAATTTGACCTAGTTCTTGACCTTTGACCTAGATAAAAATTTGACCTAATTTCCCAGAAACTAGGTTGATGGGCTATGTTAGCCATGTAAGTAGGTTAAAGTAAGTTCTTCTAGTTGCTGAGAAAAAGTGTTCGGAAAGAAAGAAAGAAAGAAAGAAAGAATGAATAATAATAACTAGACTTTGGAAATTGAACGAAGTTCAATTTCAGACTCCAGATTTAGACCTTTTTTAGCCGAGTCATCCAGAATAAGCCGAGTCATCCAGAATAAGCTGAGTCATCCAGAAAAAGATGGATGTATAAAATAGGAAGGTAGGATAGGATAGAATAGGAAGGAACGATAGGATAGAATAAGAAAGAAGGATAGGATAGAACAGAATAGGAAGAAAGGATATGATAGGAGAGGATAGGAAGGATAGGACAGAACAGAATAGGAAGAAAGGATATGATAGGAGAGGATAGGAAGGATAGGAAGGAGAAAAGATACGACGGAAGGATAGATAGGAAGGATAGGATAGGATAGAATAAGATCAGATAGGAAGGATGGATGAATTTTTCAATATTTTCTTCTCTACTCTTGACTTTCTATCAGGATGCCATCAGATCGATTTTCCGAAATTTCAAAACGCCATTACTTCCGAACCGGAAGTCGGATTGAAATTTGATTTAAAGATTCGGATTCCTGATAAAATTCTACCCCAAATTCATAACTCATACGATAAATTTGGCGAATTTTTATTTTGACCTACTTTTCGGACACGCCATTACTTCCGAACCGGAAGTCGGATCGAAATTTTGTTTGCAGATTCGGATTCCTGACAAAATTCTACCCTTAATTCATAACTCATACGTTAAATTTGGAGAACTTTTTATTTTGACCTACTTTTCGGACACCATATCTCAAAAGTGGGTCAAAATACTTTCTGACGGCAAAAGGCTAACACTATTAGCAGACTCTTGGCTACATGTATACACAATTTCGAAGAATATAATTGAAGTGTAGTGTCAGAATCACAAAAATAAGGAAAACCTTTGAATTTGACCTAGATTTTGACCTAGGAATTTTGGTGTCCAAATTCTGAAGCTAGATGGCTTTTGAGGTCCCCTTCTTTTGAAGCCTTTCATTTAATTAAGCTGAACTCAGTCTATATTTCATATTTTTCACTTCAAAAAAATCTTTTTTCCCATTGACTTAACATGGGCACAAAATTTAGCGATTTTTGAGTTTTCAAAACGCCATAACTTCCAAACCAGAAGTTGGATCGAAATTTGGTTTGCAGATTCGGATTCCTGACAAAATTCTACCCCTAATTCATAACTCATACATTGAATTTGGAGCACGTTTTGGTGTGACCTACTTTCTGGACACCATATCTCAAAATCGGTTTGAGATATCAAAAAACTAAATCGACCCTAGCTTTCCTACTTTTTTATGAGGAACACAATGAAAAAAACCGGGATCAAAAATATTGAAGGACGACTGAGAAAATTGAAAAAAGTGACAAAGTACTGGATTTGACATAGTTCTTGACCTTTGACCTAGATAAAAAATTGACCCAATTTCCCAGAAACTATATACTGGACCTAAATTGACCATATACAGGACTTGACTCAATGTCTTCTAGTTAAGGAGAAAACGTTGGTAGAAGAATAACTAGACTTTGGAAATTGAACGAAGTTCAATTTCAGACTCCAGATCTAGACTTTTTTAAGCCCAGTCATACAGAATAAGCTGAGTCATCAAAAATAAGCTGATTCATCCAGAAAAAGATGGATGGGTGGATGGATGGAATAAGCCGAGTCATCCAGAATAAGCCGAGTCATCCAGAATAAGCCGAGTCATCAAGAATAAGCTGAGTCATCCAGAATAAACCGAGTCATCCAGAATAAGCCGAGTCACCCAGAATGAGCCGAGTCATCCAGAAAAAGATGGATGGATTAAATATGAAGGAAGGATAGGATAGAATAGGAAGGAAAAATAGGATCAAATAAGAAAGATGGATAAGAAAGGATATGATAGAATAAGGATAGGATAGGTTATGAAGGATAGGATAGGAAAGAAATGATAGGAAGAAAGGGAGAGTCATCCAGAATAAGATCATCTAGATAGAAAGGATAGGATAGAATAGGAAGGAACGATAGGATAGAATAGGAAGGAACGATAGTATAGAATAGGAAGGAACGATAGTATAGAATAGGAAGGAACGATAGGATAGAATAGGAAAGGAGGATAAGATAGAATAGGAATGAGGGATAGGAAGGAAAGGATAGGAAGGAAGGATATCAATATTTTCTTCACTACTCTTGACCTTCTATCAGGATGTCATCAGATCGATTTTTCTCAAAATTTCAAAACGCCATAACTTTCGAACCAGAAGTCGGATTGAAATTTAGTTTGCAGATTTGTGTTCCTGACAAAATTCTACCCCTAGTTCATAACTAAAACGTTAAATTTGGAGAACTTTTTATTTTGTCCTGCTTTTCGGACACCATATCTCAAAAGTGGGTCAAAATACTTTCTGACGGCAAAAGGCTAACACTATTAGCACACTCTTGGCTACATGTATACAAAATTTCGAAGAAAATAATTAAAGTGTAGTGTCAGAATCGCAAAAATAAGGAAAAACTTTGAATTTGACCTAGATTTTGACCTAGGCCCTGGACTGGATTTGGACCTAGACTTGGCTTGGACCTGGACAAACACTGGAATTAGACCTGGACTGGACCTTGACTTGGACCTGGAAATGGACTGGACTGGTATTTTTTCAATTTTTTTTACTTTTCTTGACATTCTATAAGGGTACCATCAGATCGATTTTCTCGAACTTTCAAAACGTCATAACTCCTGAACGGGAAGTCAGATTTCAATTCGGTTTTCAGATTCAGAATCCTGAGAAAATTTCCTATAAGACCAACATCCTGGACATTGGATTCGGAGAACTTTTTTTCGAACCTCGTTTTCGGACACTGATATCTCGAAATCAGTTTGAGATATCAAAAAACTAAATCGAAATTCTATATACTACTTTTTTATGAGGAACACAATGAAAAAAACCCGGATCGAAAATATTGAAGGACGACTGAGAAAATCGAAAAAAGTGACAAAGTACTGGATTTGACCTAGTTCCTGACCTTTGACCTAGATAAAAATTTGACCCAATTTCCCACCAACTAGATACTGAACCTAAATAAACTGTATAATGGTCTTTACTGGATACCTTATAGTTATTGAAAAAATGGCTACGGAATAATAAGAATAATAACTAGACATGTAAATTGAACAAGTTCAATTTAAGACTCCAGATTTAAGACTTGTTTTAAGCTGAGTCATCCAATTACTTGTAAGCTGAGTCATTCACTATAAGCTGAGTCAGCTAGAATATAGACATTTAGACAACTCTTAAGAATGTTATCTTCGACTCCATATGCATGACATGGGGATATCATCATATCGACTTTTCGAGACTTCAAACCGCTATTACTATCTAACCAGAAGTTTGATCGAAAATTGGTTTGCAGATTCGGATTCCTGAGAAAATTCTACTCTTAATTCATAACTCATATGTAAAATTTGGAGAATTTTTTATTTTTACCTACTTTTCGGACACCATATCTCAAAAGTGGGTCAAAATACTCTCTGACGGCAAAAGGCTAACACTATTAGCCCACTCTTTGCTACCTGTATACAAAATTTTGAAGCAAATCCTAAAAGTGTAGTGCCAGAATCGCAAAAATAAGGAAAAACTATGTATTTGACCTAGATTTTGACCTAGGGATTTTGGTGTCCAAATTTTAAAGCTAGATAGCCTTCGAGGTCCCCTTCTTTTATAGACTTTCAGAATCTTAAGCTGTACTCAGTCTTTATCTGGAATTATACACTTCAAAAAAATCTTTTTTCTCATTGACATAACATTGGGCACCAAAATTAGCGATTTTTGAGCTTTCAAAACGCCATAACTTCCCAACGAAAAGTCGGATTGAAATTTGGTTTGCAGATACGGATTCCTGAGAAAATTCTACCCTTAATTCATAACTCATAAGTTAAATTATGAGAAATTTCAATTTAGACCTACTTTACGGACACCATATCTCAAAAGTGGGTCAAAATACTTCCTGACGGCAAAAGGCTAACACTATTAGCACACTCTTTGCTACATGTATACAAAATTTCAAAGCAAATCATTAAAGTGTAATGTCAGAATCGCAAAAATAAGGTAAAACTATGAATATGACCTAGATATTGACCCTAGGCATTTTGGTGTCCAAATTTTGAAGCTAGATAGCTTTTGAGGTCCGTTTCTTTTGTAGGCTTTCATTGTGTGAAGCTGTACTCAGTCTATATCTCGTATTTTACACTTCAAAAAAATCTTTTTTCCCATTGCCATAACATGGGGCACCAAATTTAGCGATTTTTTAGCTTTCAAAACGCCATAACTTCCGAACCAATAGTCGGATTGAAATTTGGTTTGCAGATTTGGATTCCTGAGAAAATTCTACCCTTAATTCATAACTCATACGTTAAATTTTGAGAACTTTTTATTTTGACCTACATTTTGGACACCATATCTCAAAAGTGGGTCAAAATACTTTCTGACGGCAAAAGGCTAACACTATTAGCACACTCTTTGCTACATGTATGCAAAATTTTGAAGCAAATTATTAAAGTGTAGTGTCAGAATCGTAAAAATAAGGAAAAACTATAAATTTGACCTAGATTTTGACCTAGGCATTTTGGTGTCCAAATTTTGAAGCTATATAACTTTTGAGGTCCCCTTCTTTTATAGGCATTCATTATATTAAGCTGAGCTAAGTCTATATTTCGTATTTATCACTTCAAAAAAATCTTTTTTCCCATTGACTTAACATGGGCACCAAATTTAGCGATTTTTGAGATTTCGAAACGCTATTACTTCCGAACCGGAAGTCGGATCGAAATTTGGTTTGCAGATTCGGATTCCTGAGATAATTCTACACTTATTTGATGATTCACACGTTGAATTTGGAGAACTTTTTATGTTCTGACCTACTTTTCGGACGTCATTTCTCAAAATCGGTAAGAGTAATCAAAAAACGATTTGCCTTACGGAATTAGCTTTTTATCTAAGGAACATGATGAAAAAAACCAGGAGCAAAAATACCGAAGGACGACTGAGAAAACTTGTAAAATAGTGAAAACCCACGATTTGACCTAGTTCTTGACCTTTGACCTAGATAATCATTTGACATAATTTCCCAGAAACTAGGTATCATTACCTAGTTGACTATGTTAGCAGATTTAAGTAAGCCCTTCTAGTTGCTGAGAAAACTGGTTCGGAAAGAATAATAATAATAACTAGACATGTAAATTGAACAAGTTCAATTTAAGACTCCAGATTTCAAACTTTTTTTAAGGTGAGTCATCCGAAAAACTGTAAGCTGAGTCATGCAGAATAAGCTGAGTCAGCTAGAATATAGACATTTAGACGATGTTATCTTCGACTCCATTGGCTTAACATGGGGATATCATCATATCGACTTTTCGAGACTTCAAACCGCTATAACTTTCTAATCAGAAGTTGGATCGAAATTTGGTTTAAAGATTCTGATTCCTGAGAAAATTCTACCCTTAATTCATAACTCATACGTTAAATTTGGAAATTTTTTTATTTTGACCTACTTTTCAGACACCATATCTCAAAAGTGGGTCAAAATACTTTCTGACGGCAGAAGGCTAACACTATAAGCCCACTCTTTGCTACCTGTATACAAAACTTCGAAGCAAATCATTAAAGTGAAATGTCAGAATCGCAAAAATAAGGAAAAACTACGAATTTGACCTAGATTTTGACCTAGGCATTTTGGTGTCCAAATTTTAAAGCTAGATAGCCTTCGAGGTCTCCTTCTTTTATAGGCTTTCAGAATGTTAAGCTGTACTCAGTTTATATCTGGTATTTTACACTTCAAAAAAATATTTTTTCTCATTGACATAACATAGGGCACCAAATTTAGCGATTTTTGAGCTTTCAAAACGCCATAACTTCCGAACCGAAAGTCGGATTGAAATTTGGTTTACACATTTGGATTCCTGGGAAAATTCTACCCTTAATTCATGGCTCACATGTTAAATTTGGAGAACTTTTTATTTTGACCTACTTTTCGGACACCATATCTCAAAAGTGGGTCAAAATACTTTCTGACGGCAAAAGGCTAACACTATAAGCACACTCTTTGCTACCTGTATACAAAATTTTGAAGTAAATTATTAAAGTGTAGTGTCAGAATCGCAAAAATAAGGAAAAACTATGAATTTGACCTAGATTTTGACCTAGGCATTTTGGTGTCCAAATTTTGATGCTAGGTAGCTTTTGAGGTCCCCTTCTTGTGCAGGCATTCATCATGCTAAGCTATACGCAGTCTATATCTCGTATTTTACACTTCAAAAAAATATTTTTTCCCATTGACTTAACATTGGACACAAATTTCGTGATTTTTGAGCTTTCAAAACGCCATAACTTTCGAACCGGAAGTCGGATTGAAATTTGGTTTGCAGATTCGGATTCCTGAGAAAATTCTACCCTTAATTCATAACTCATAAGTTAAATTATGAGAAATTTTTATTTTGACCTACTTTACGGACACCATATCTCAAAAGTGGGTCAAAATACTTTCTGACGGCAAAAGGCTCTCACTATTAGCACACTCTTTGCTACCTGTATACAAAATTTTGAAGCAAATCCTAAAAGTGTAGTGCCAGATTCGCAAAAATAAGGAAAAACTATGAATTTGACCTAGATTTTGACCTAGGCATTTTGGTGTCCAAATTTTGAAGCTAGGTAGCTTTTGAGGTCCCCTTCTTTTATGGGCATTCATTATGTTAAGCTGTGCTCAGTCTATATCTTGTATTTTACACTTCGAAAAAGTCTTTTTTCCCATTGGCTTTACATGGGCACCAAATTTAGCAATTTCAAAACGCTATAGCTTCCGAACCGGAAGTCAGATCGAAATTTGGTTTGCAGATTTAGATTCCTGAGGAAATTTTACACTTATTTCATAACTCATACGTTGAATTTGGAGAATTTTTTCGTTCGACCTACTTTCCGGACGCAATATCTCAAAATCGGTAAAAGTAATTAAAAAATTGATTACTCAACGTCGAATCGTCTTTTTCTTGGCTACACGTTGAAAAAAAAATTTTGAAAAAATATTGAAAAATGACAGAGATAATTGACAAAATGATAATTTGACCTAGATTTTGACCTTTGACCTAGATAAAAATTTGACCTAATTTCCCAGAAACTAGGTCTCATTACCTATTTAACCATGTAAGCAGATTTCAGAAAGTCCCTCTAGTTGCTGAGAAAACGCGCAAAGAAAGAATAATAATAATAAGAAAACTGGCAAAAGCAATAGACTCCAGATTTTCAATCTGGAGTCTAATAATAATAAAACTGGCAAAAGCAATAGACTCCAGATTTTCAATCTGGAGTCTAATAAGAATACTGGCAAAAACAATAGACTCCAGATTTTCAATCTGGAGTCTAATAAGAAAACTGGCAAAAGCAATAGACTCCAGATTTTCATCTGGAGTCTAATAATAAGAAAACTGACGAAAACAATAGACTCCAGATTTCATCTGGAGTCTAATAAAAAAAATAAAAAAATAAAAATAAACCCAGTACTAAAACTAAACCATGTAAACTGCTAAGATGACGTCATTTATATCCGGGATTGCTTTGCAAACTCCACACAACAGACTGTCCCAGCTTTTCTCCTGCTTTCTCCTGATGCAATTCATACATTACTCGGAGATTACTGTCAAACGTTCCAAGTTTTACAATTTTAGCATGTTTATTACGATCTAATTCCTGCCAGTATCAATGAATAAATCTATTGACCAACAGATTGGAAATATGTATTCCAGCGATACCCTCATTTTGACGAAAGAATGGTACAAATATGTCCACTAATTATCGAGATATCGTGTAGAAAAATCGAAGAAAGACATCGCTTAAGAAATTTCTAGACTGAACTGTTCACGCTCGCAAGTGGCATCTCCATCTCCATATATGGGCAAAAAGGTGGAGTTAACAATAAGCAATGCAGGGATTGACACGATTGACACGAAGAAGTCTCGATGAATCTCGCTTAAACTCCGCCCCTTCTTCGTGAAAAATCACGTGAATTCCGGCTTTTGCTGGGACATATCCGGGCATCTCGGCTTCGAACCCAATCAGAAGTTTCAATTTTGACTGGCGCCGCATACATTATCTCAAGTCTCACCCAATATTTTTATGTATACGTTAATAAAAAGTCTTCATTTTAAGATTGGCAAGTTATTTGTCGAACAGGGAAACTTTTAAACAGAAAGGGTTTATCAATGATCTATACAATCTGGCTGAAAAATATGAATATATACCAGACCAAATTCAACAATTCATCTGTAATGGCAAATATCTGATTAAGGAGAAGTGGAGACTGCTTACTAAATCCCAAATTCATATTTTTGAGGAGAAAAAATGGCAAGAAAGCTGCCAGCAGAATGTCTCTTTACAATATTTTCGTAACGTCCATACAAACCTCAGCCCAAGCATAATGTGGGAATTGGGTAGACAATTCCCAAAATGCACTTGGAATTTAGGCAATCTCATTCATTTATCCTTACCCAATGTATATGAAAAGAAGTGTAAAATGTGTGACATCATTATTATTACCAATGAGTTCATACATAATCGTGCATTACCTATTGCATTGCCAAAATACCAGAATTATCTGTGAGAGAGACGAACTTTTTAATTTCCTAGTCCTAATTTTAGACATAGATACTGGTGTCAAGCTGTTTTCTGCTGACACACATGTTTTTATTGATGCCATACTAGGAAGTCAGGCAGATGTTCTCCAACAATTGGATGATGACACATTTTGTAATTTTTTACTAACTATTGCAAATAAGCTGCAATTTGTGCAGCACTACTTAGTATTTCATGTAAATATTATTCTTACATTTCATGATTATTCTCTGTTGTATAAAGTAACTGTATTGTAATTATTATGTTTGTTGCTCCGATTAATTTTCGGGAATAAAAGAAACAATAAACAATAAAAATCCCTTGAAGTTAGAACATTCACTTTTTGAAAAATCAAAGCATCCAAAAAATGAATGAAATTGTCCGTTTCTTCACAATAAGCCTATAGGCCTATGTATTTCATCACAATCAGTATGCAGTTATGATTTGGGAAAAGCCCAAATCATCGTTCTCCATGGGATGGGGTGTGATTGCCAATTTTTTTCGGTTTTCAGTCGTGGGGGGTGCGATCGTGGCATAAACGAGCCAAAAAATTGATTTTAAGATTTGTTTTGAATTACTCAAAAAATCGATGTAACTTCCTTCAAAATTCAGCTAGAAGATTCATATAAAAAGTATTTTAAAGCTCTTTTCTTCTTCTATCTTCTGTAAAATTCAAAACCTTTTTTCCTTTTTAATTTCTTTAATTAAAGGCATGACAAAGTGTTGCTATCGGCGGCTGCGATGGCCGAGTGGTTAAGGCGTTGGACTTGAAATCCAATGGGATCTTCCCGCGTAGGTTCGAACCCTACTCGCAGCGTAACTATTTTGTCGGTATCATCGATCATCTTTATATAGAGAAGGAACGATACTCATAGCATCTCCCTCTCTAAGGATACAGATGGAGAGGGCGTGTCAAGAGATGGTAAGATCTTAGGAAAGAGACAAGTTGCTTTGCTTTTCAGGCTTTTGCAATTACTTTCAAATTAAAGTGAATGTTTAAACGTCTATTGAATAAATTGTACTTTTCTGCATTTTAGTCAATAAATTCCACATTTGAACAGAGATATATTTTACAGAAAACAAAGTTAGGATTGAAAGTTTAAAAGCTTTCTTCCAACATTTTTACTCTCTTTTTTCATTTAATTCCTTTAGAGTCCATTTCACTGTTTAATTGCGTCAGTAAAAGCTAAAAAATAAGAAATCAAAATATCATTTTGCAATAATATATGGAAAAATATATTCCTATTGTACATGAATGACATTTGTATATCTTGGATTGCTTCTACTTTGGCTTATAAAATGTGTGGCCTCTTATATTTGGATGCTTCTCTGCCATGTTATTTTCAATAAGATTAACATGGCTGAAATTCTTCAAATTACAAGACGGCACAGGCTTATTGCACAAAAAACTAAAAAATCTGAATACAAATGTCATATATGTGCATTATGACTATACTTTTCCATATTATTATTGCACAATGGTCTCCAAATTTCTTATTTTTGCCGTTCTACTGACGCAATGAAACAGTGAAATGGACTCTACCAATGCCATGCCAGATCATAGTTTTTTTGTTGTAACTACAAGTAGCTGTGATGGCCTAGTTGTAAAGGCGTTGGATTTGAAATCCAATGGGTGCAAAATTCTCATTTTCTGAGGCACAAATCAGAAAAAACAATACTATAATTGTGATCTACGAATTTTAGGAGGCCCAAATCAGAAAAATGATTCTATATTTGCATTCTACTCTAAATTACCTTTCATTTGAGTATAATAAAGCTATACTTCAGAAATATATCTATCTGAGGCACAAATCAGAAAAACAATTCCATATTTGTGATAGGCTACCCTAAATTTCCTTCAATTTGAGTATAATGTAGCCATACTTTGAAAAGATCAGAAAATAATTGCGAAATCCCACATAAAGCGGCCATTTTGAATTTTACGAGACCCAAATTAGAAAAAGATACAACATTTGCAATCTACTTTAATTCGCTTTCATTTGAGTATAATAAAGCTCAAAATTAATGCAAATTCCTGTTTTCCCGACCGCCCATACACAGCCCTTGGGGGTCGGACTAAAAAACTCGGAATATATGTGACAAAGATAGATGTTGTGAATAATTTATTGCGTAAAACTATTCACCAATGTGCATCTTTCCACTAATTTTGAAGCAAATCCGTCCATTAGTATCCAAGTTATCTTAAGGACTGACGGTCGGACGGGCAGACGGACTGACGGACGGATGGAGAACTTCACTTTATCCCTACCGAACTTCGTTCGTTTGAGATAAACATACTGATGAAAATAATCTTCAAAAAATTAGTGAGACATAATTGGCATCACTTACTTAATTAATTAAATTTTTGAAGGTTATTATATTGTACAAACCCAGCAATTCTTTGAAGCTAAAAGACTCTTTTGCTTTCTCAAGCCGTAACATCACGACTTAATTTGACCAACTCATTCTGGTTTTCGAAAGCCTGTATGATTGGACTTGATTCATTAACAAGGTTCATATCTGTATTGGAGTCTTCCCCACGTGTCTGGCCATCTTTGGTCGCCTTCCCACTACGATTTCCATTACCGGCTGAAAATATGCAGAATGATGTTACTAATAAATGTCCATTCTGGCTTTTGAATGATTGGACTTGATTCAACAAACAACAACAAATGATAGAATTATACGTGACAAGGCACAAATCAAAGAAATTCTTAGCTCAGGTCTTAACATCCATAATGTCTCTATCACGAGAGCAGTCAGATTAGGAGAAAAAAGACAAAGGCCTAGATTATTATTAGTAGTTTTGGAAAATACAGAGATCAAAGCTCGAATATTGAGTGAGTCTAGGAAATTACATAATACTCCTACTTTCAGCAATATATATATCACACCAGACCAGACCCCCAAGGACAGACAGGAAAACAGGAAGCTACGGGAGGAACTCAAACGGAGAAGAGAGGCAGGAGAAGAGGACATCATCATAAGGAGAGGCAAAATAATACGACAACAGCGCCCACCTAGATTCAGAGCCCCACCCGCACCATCACGTACCAGGAGCCCCACATCAACAGCCCCAGGAAGCCCTAAGGGCCCATCAAAGGGACAAAACAGCATCGAGAAATCCGCCCCGGGTAGCCCATCTACCCTCCCACAAGCTAGGAACAACAATGTAGTCCCATTAAAAGATGCACCCCCCCTCCCACTGAATTAACACTTCCACCACCAGTTAAAACACCAGTGAAAACAAGTACCAAGGAAAACCCGTGTCTTGACACACCCCTAACACCAAAGACACCCAAACAGGCTGGTGCAGGAGCCCCATCAACCCAGTGACAATCACAACATCAAGCCTCTCAGAATAAGAATGGAAATTCAACAAAGGACAATAATTTAAGCATTTTATATACCAATGCAGACACTCTGACTAATCAAATGGAAGAATTACTACTACGAGTAGATCATCACAACCCAGATGTTATTATGATTACTGAGGTGTTACCCAAACTAAGGAGTGATATCATTGGTGAGGAAATTTTTAAACTAGATAATTACAAAACACTTAGCAACTTTGATACCGTTGATCAAACTGACATTAGAGGAATAATTGTCTACATAAAGTCTGGTGTGGATTTCAAAGAAGAGCAGTTTGGAGACTTCAATGAAAGTAAATGGTTATCCATAAATGGAAATGGGGCAAATAGCCTACTTTTAGGATGTATATACAGGAGCCCTAACTCCACACTTGTAAATAGTCTTAAACTTCACAAACAATTAGAAGATGCATGTAAATTGAACAATAACATGATAATGGTTGGAGATTTCAACTACTCAAAAATAGATTGGACCCTAATGGAATCAACTGACAGTGTGAATCACCCATCGCATAATCTTGTAACATGTATCGAAGATAATTTTCTTAATCAACATGCCACAGAACCGACACGCTATAGAGGAACTGACCAACCTAGTATATGTGACTTGATCATCACATCTAAGGACGAACTTATTGAAAACTTTGAACATTTGCCAAGCTTGGGCTTAAAGGGTGACGCATATCGTTTAGCAAATCGAACGCTCGTTTCTGGTGTTGCTCACCGTTTAGTATAAAAGGCCCGATCCCGGAATAATACTCAAGGGTTCACAGGTTCGAGTTCGTTGTGTCAACACCTGTAACTGTTATAGAGCATAAGTATATTATAGATCGTCACACATTTATAAAAGGGTTATTTTTATTTTGAAATATCAATTCCACATTTATGGGTGAAGTTTCAGGATCTTCTATTTGTGTATAATAAGGAAAAATTGGCATCTAAATTTCTCCATAACGTAATAGCACACAGCTTGGCATATGAAATAGCCCAGGGAAATAGCCTATCCTACAAATGAAACAAAGCAAGACAAACCGGTTTCTAATACAAGGATTTATATTGGCTGTTGTACATGTATTCTTTGAACGCAATCACTCTTTGGATAACGTTTTCAAAATCATTATAAACGGATTACTTTATCTCAAAGACAATTTCAATAAACTGGATTTTACAGAACTCCCCTTATTTCTTAAAAATGGACTGATCCAGTTGATTCGCCTGGAGCCGCCATATTGTTTTTATACGGGATGCTAATCGGAACCCTTTAAGTGATCATGTGTGTTTACAATTAACAACTGAATGTCCTGTACATATTAAACAACAACACTACAAACCAAAATTTATATACAACAAGGGGAATTACGAGAAAATGAATGCTGAGCTTGGAAAAGTAGACTGGGAAGCACAATTTGAAAACAAAACTGTAGAAGAAGCATGGACATACTTCTCTGAGAAATATAACAGTACAGCATCTTGAAGGAATGTGTGCCTAAGTCAACTAAAAGAAGGAAGGATAAAAGGAAGGAGAAATGGATCAATAAAACAGTGATTAAAATGAGCAAAAAGAAATATAGGTACTGGAAATGATATAAGGAAACAAAAACCCAGATGAATCTTAAGAAATATAATGACTGTAGAAACGACCTACGTGAATACACCCGAAATTTGAGCTATGGATATGAGAAAGACATTGCCAAGAATGTGAAGAAAAACAATAAGAAGTTTTGGCAATACACTCAGTCCAAAAGGCAAAATAAAGAAGATATCAGCGAATTGATAACCAGTGACAACAGATTAGCCTCAACTGACAAGGAGAAAGCAACAGCTCTCAACCAACAATTCGCAAGTATATTTACTGATGAACTATTAAATGACATTCCCAAACTTGAAAAACAAAATTATACATCAGCCCTACAGGATGTTGAAATTAATCAAGAATTAGTAACCGATAAACTGTTGAATTTAAATGTCAATAAGTCACCGGGACCTGATGGCTTCCATCCCCGCCCACTAAAAGAGACAGCTAAAATCATAGCAACCCCACTTACACTACTATATAAGATGTCACTCCAAACTGGGGAGATTCCACAAGGCTGGAAAAATGCCAACATAACTCCAATCTTCAAAATCAACAGTGCCAAAAATGGACTTCGAAAATCGGAAGCAATGAAGATTCCAGCTAATTATAGACCAGTAAGCTTAACATCAATTGTGGTCAAGATTATAGAAAGGATCGTTCGTGACGCTGTGGTTAAGCACCTCCAAGATAACGACTTACTCACTGAAGACCAGTTCGGATTTGTCCCTGGCAGATCCACCGTGTTGCAACTTTTATCCTACTTGGAAACAATCACAGGAATACTAGACGAAGAGGAACCGGTAGATAGCATTTACACAGATTTTAGTAAAGCGTTTGATTCCGTGCCCCACGCAAGGTTACTACACAAACTGAAGGCATATGGCATACAGGGAAATGTCCACAGATGGATAACTTCGTTCCTAACAGGAAGGCTCCAAAGGGTAACAGTAAATAATGATACATCACCATGAACACCTGTAAAGTCTGGTATACCTCAAGGGACCTGCCTTGGGCCATCCCTATTCGCCATATTTATTAACGACATGCCAAAAGAGACTGTAAATAAAATATTTATGTATGCTGACGACACAAAACTTGTGGGGAAAGTCGGAACATCTGAGCAAAGAAACCAAATGCAAAGAGATATTGATGCCTTAGATCAATGGTCCCAGAAGTGGCAACTACCATTTAACTCCTCCAAATGTAAAACCATGCACATGAGAACTAAAAATGTGAATAAACAATATGTAATGAACAATACAGTTCTTCAAGACACAGAAACTGAGAAGGACCTAGGCCTAAATATAGACAATAAATTGAAATTCCACGAACATACAAGATTAACATCATCTAAGGCCAACAGGATGGTAGGTCTAATAAAAAGAACATTTAAATATATAGATGAAACAACACTTCCCCTATTGTATAAAGCACTTGTAAGGCCACACCTAGAGTATGCCAATAGCGCATGGGGACCAGGATATGCCCTCGATCAGGATATGATAGAGAAAGTACAAAGGAGAGCAACCAAACTTGTCCCTAGTTTAAAAAACTTGAGCTACGAGCAACGTATGAGAGCACTGAGGATTCCATCACTCCAGTATCGTAGAAAACGAGGGAACCTCATACAGATGTTCAAAATCGCTAAGGGACTCGACAGATTAAACATTAACGACATTGCAAAGATCTCGACCAATACACGAACAAGAGGCCACACAACAAAACTACAGAGAGGCGCATGAATGCACCTAAGGCACAGCAGACTTAACCTACGCAAAAATTGCTTTGGAAACAGAATAGCACAAAGCTGGAATGCACTACCCCAACATATAATTGATTGTGAAACTACAAACCAGTTCAAGAGAGAGATTGACAGCTTCCTGAAGGATGAGATGTTCATGTATAGAACAATGATGACTGATGAAACACAGGGCCCACGGGGAGAGCGCTTTCTCGTTGATTAGATTGTTTCATACTAGTAATGTGAAACAAAAACACGATCTGGATTAAATAAGACTATCCTCTTTCCAGAACCATTGGGAATCAGGTAATCAGCAGGTAATCAGGTAATTAGTATAAAAAAGTAATGTCAAGATTTTTGTGTAACTGTTTACAGAATATAGATTCTCAAACTATTATTCAATGAACTAGTTTGATATTTTATAAAAGATGCAAGATTTGAAGTAGCGAGATCAATAGTGCAAGAAAACAGGCAAATAGTTCATTCATGGAACGAAGCATGAAACTTTCCACATATCATCAGAATACCTTTCCCTTTGATTTAAGAGCCAGAGTCATTTTTGTGGTCCACGAGAATGATCAAAAAATAGTAAGTACCCCTCCCACCAAATCCTGTGGGGGTGGGGAGATATAGGAATATTTTTTTCCTAAAAAAAATTCTTTGAATATGGTCATACTACAGTTTTAGTGTGCTATTTTCATGGTAAAGAAATTTTGCAAACATAACAAGATGATTTATCATAGATTTTCATCATTGTTAAAGACTAATCATGGGCGACGCCCACTTTTCATATCTTGAACATTTAGGTTATTAAATCTCTATCATGGGTTGAATAAATGAATGTAATTCAGCTTTCTGGATAACACCAGATACCTTTTGATGTTAGGTGCTATTAATTAATCTTAGAATTTGACTTCTTAAAGGCTCATAACATATCACATCCCTGTTTAGAAGAAAAAGAAAGCGAGCAACAATGTCCCAGATCTACAACATGTATCCACTATTCGGGGTCAACCCAGTTGTCCGAAACCCAGTTCTCCGAAACCCAGTTCTCCGAAAATTAGGGGATCTTATTTGAAAAATACAATTTTTTTAAACGAATCTCGTTGTCGCAACCTCTGCGAATCACAACATAACATTGGAATAACGTTGACATCATTGCAAAATTAGGCTAAATATGCTAAGTCAAGACGTTAATAGTTTAATGTTTAGCCTACGAAAGTTCATATACAGGTGATATAGATGTTCAAACAAACAAAGTTAAATTATGTTATTCTCATTGTAAAATGGCGTTTACACAACATACATAGATAGGGGTCTACAATTTTTAAACCAATTTTCTTTATGGCCCATGGGCCTTTTTTGAGAGGGAACAACATTTTTCCAATGGGTGATGAGCGTTCATAAAAGGAAAAATAGCTTTCCCAAGCCAGTGGGCATTTATTTAGTAAGTATTTAGTTATGTACATCTTTTGAAACCAAAACTTATTCTTCATTTACGTACTCTGTTCTAGAAATAGAGATTAAATTAAAAGGATGAAGTGAGCACATGGCGAAAATGAAACTTCTTGCGAATGGGAGAACATCCATTTTGATACGAGGACAGCCTGCCTTCGTTTCCAGTTTATCCCAAGTGATTAAGTTATGAATGTTTTGTTCTTTTACGATTTGATAAAATACAGAGACTAAGAAATTAAATGCGATGAAATATTTTGACAACGTAATATGTATACTGTTTTATTCTTAAAGTACTATATGCGTAAACTTATTTTATCTGTTTCAAAATGATTCATTTTATTTTGCCTATATAAAAGAGATTGAAGAAGATAAGATAAACTGTTCCGTAATATATATTGTGTTTTGATAACCTTTTTTTAGAATCACAATGTAAAATAAATCCCCCGTTCCTGCCATTCTGGTAACGCGTGCAATTGATGCAATTCAAAGTGAGAGAGAGAGATCTATGAACATCAGAATGCGTCCATGCCATTAATTTGGCCAAATACATGGCATGAAACTGGCCTAAGCTTAGTACGTCTCCCCTTTCTCTGGTAAATTATGACTATATTTTTCGGGTTTCGGACAAGTTGGTTTCGGACAACTGGGTTTCGGACAACTGGGGTGCACCCCCACTATTCTATATACATGTACATGTATGTCGAGTCTCTATATTCTCCTGAAGAGAAGCTATGCTACAGATACAACTGTCCAGAATCTAGATGATTATGTGCTTAAACAGTTTGATGAATGGTGTGCTGACCAAGTGCCTAAACAGTTTGATGAATGGTGTGCTGACCAACAGAATGTACCAGTCTTCAGGCTTTGGTTTCTGATTATTTAAATTGAAATACTGTGCCTTGACTATGTGAAGGCTATAGGACAGGAGAATTTTCCTCTTTATTTCCAGATGGTTTCTCTTTGATTTTCATAGTTGTTAAAGACTAGTCATGGGCGACGCCCACTTTTCATATGCTGAACATTTAGGCTATTAAACCTCTTTGATGGGTTGAACCAAAACCAGAAGTGCCGCCACAGTCACAGCCTGCAGTCTCTAAATTCTCAAGAGAGTCTATATTACATATACAGCTGTCTAGAATCTAGATGATGAAGTGATAAAGAATTTGATGAATGGTGTGCTGACCAACAGAATGTACCAGTCTTTAAGTTTTGGTTTCCGATTATTTGAACCGAAATAATGTGCCTTAACTAAGTGTGGGCTATCAGAGAGGGCGATTTCCCCTTTTACCTCCAGTCAATTAGCAAGCTTATCACCTGGTTTTTCGTTTTTTGACCTTATCAATAAGCTTGCTAAGTACCAGTTCGCATAGGGAATATGCTACAACTATAGCAAATACATCCAGAAGTCTATGAAGCCTTCACAAAAGGCCACTTCACTGTTACCAATTCAAGATGGAGCTTTTCAGCCATTGCTACTGACCAGGTTCACAAGCAGAATAACAGTCTAGATAAATTAAACAGTGAAGCAGTGGGGCTATTTGACAACCAGACAGCTCTATTGGATGGTTGGGGGCCCTGACTGATCACTGAATTTGAGAACAATATAGATAATGGTCAAGATGAAGACCTATCTAATCATGAACAAAGTATAAGCATATAGCAAAGATTCAAAGATAATGTGAAACTATTATCAGAAACCATAGAATAGATGGGAAATCCTTTCTGGAAACTTCAAATGACTTGTACCCATTAGACAACAAAGATATTGTATCCTCAATATCAGTCCAGAAGAAGTGAGTAGCTACCATAATACTATCATATTCTTTCGTACTCATGAACATAATTTATCTAAAATCACGCCCAACAGTATACGGTGTAAAATCAAATTGCAGGACATGATTATGTGCAGCACATGCGCAAAGTAAAATGTGAAATTGTGGAGATGGCGTTTATTTCAGTTTAACATCAGTTCAACATCATCATTTCTAAATGAAGGTAATGCTATTTAAGTTAATCGATCCAAACTTGTAGAGAATAATCATAAAACAACATTCTGCTTGTGAAGCTGGGTCATCTTTGGGAAATGGAGCAAAGTGGCCAGGATCAGTACAAATTGTACACCAAAGAAAAACTGGATGACAGATCTAAACAAATGACAGACACTATCTATTTAAAAAGAAACAATTTTCTAATATTCAAGGAACAGAAAACAAAAGTGAATGTTACCAAGGAAACAGCATTGAAAAAATGATTTTGCTCTCTTTTCAAGACTGTTCATTGCATGTCAGAATAGAGACAATCATCTTGAGGAGTTCTTCAAACATGAAAACCAATCCTTCCCACCCTTATCTCAAAATGGAACAATTAAACTAATTCAGTGCCAAAAGGAAGATGCAATGTTACCATCAAATTGGAATTTTTTAGAGATGATGTAAAGAATGTATTGTAAGATGTATTATCATATCCCCCGATGCCCATTCAAAACATTTCCCCATCAACACATGAATAAGCGCATCCACCGTGCAGTAAAGTCTGGGTAGAACACATTGATGATTAGGACAGTAGACTGATATTGTCTGTCTCACAGTCAGTATATCATCAGAACTCAAAGTTCAAAAATGGATAGCTTTGGAAAAGTAAAAAATTAGAGATATCTCACTTCCCATGAAATGGCAGCTGCCCTTTGACATGGTAGGACAAGGTCGGTGATAATGATAATAGACTGTTGAAGTGCTTAAATGCACAAAATAGGATATTTGAACTGCAATTAAGATACTTCATAAGGTAACTTGTATCAATTAGTCAAAGTGCTCTCATTAAAAAACAAAATAATGTATCATTTATTGTGAATTATATATTATTATATCTTTATATCTAAAATGGGTGTTGCCTTTCACAAGCCTTTAACAGTGAAATTGACTTTCTTGCAGCATCTATCATCTTAACATAAATAACTGACTTAATCTTGTCAATTTTATTCAGCCATATTAGGTTATTTTCCTATTCATAATAGAAGACTCATTAACTTGTATATTTAACATGTTGATAAAGTGGGCGTCGCCCTCAGTCAGGCTTTAACAATGAATATCCATGAGAAATACTGATGCAATCTTGAAAATTGTTTTTAAACACTGAAAATAACATACTAAGAATGAATATAGATAATATTCAAAAAGGAAAATCAACAAAAAAATAATTCTTCCCTCCCCCTCCCCCCCAGGATTTGATGGGAGGGGGTATCTGCAATTTTTCGGTCATTCTACTGAACCACAAAAATGACTCTGGCTCTTAAATTAAAGGGAATGGTATTCTGATGATATGTGGAAAGTTTCACGCTTCATTCCATGAATGAACTATTTTTGCACTATTGATCTCGCTAAAGAGAGCGTCGTGGTATTCATAATGCAAATCTCCCGGTGCGGTAGCAGTAAGTATTTTAGGTCGATAGCACTGATCGAACTGCTCGAAGGCTGGGAAATTCCCTTTTTACACAAGGCATTCCCAGAGCGCATGCGCAGTTGAAAACCGCGAAAAATAAATGCGCCATTTTTAGATTTTTCGAAATAAAACGTATTGTCGTTTTTCTTAAGTTTTCTCAAGTTTTCAATAATAGTTTAGGCTTAAGGACACTCAATGTAACACACATTGTTTTGAGAACAATAGAAGGAGAAAATGTTGGGGATAGATGATGAACTGAATGAGGAAATGGTGAGTAAATCGATTCTTTCTCAGATATTTTTACGCTTTTAGTTTTTTATTTTTTGTGGTCAACAACAAATTCAATCGAATTGTTGAATTCGCTATAGTTAGGAAGTGACAAAAACAGGAATTGATTTTAGGACATCTTTTGAACTAAGATAACAGAATTCTGTTTTGACCTCCAGTCCACATATCATTTATGCATACATGACCAGGATCAAAATGTACAGAGTCCATTTCACAGCTTCATTTCGTCAGTAGAACGGCAAAAATAAGAAATTGGGAGACCATTGTGCAATAATATATGGAAAAGTATATTCATAATGTACATGAATGACATTTGTATATTTCAGATTTTTTAGTTTTTTGTGCAATAAGCCTGTGTCGTCTTGTAATTTGAAGAATTTCAGCCATGTTAATCTTATTGAAAATAACATGGCAGAGAAACATCCAAATATAAGAGGCCACACACTTTATAAGCCAAACTAGAAGCAATCCAAGATATACAAATGTCATTCATGTACATTATGAATATACTTTTCCATATATTATTGCACAATGGTCTCCCAATTTCTTATTTTTGCCGTTCTACTGACGAACTGAAGCAGTGAAATGGACTCTAGTGCTGATACATAAAGGGTGGATTTTCAAACCTGTAAACAGAGTGCTCCTACCAAAATGAATTTGCCTACATACCCCTGAGACTCTTATCTGATACTCCTTCTTAAGTGTTAAAAAAGGCAAGAACTTACTTCGACATATAAGTGTTACCTGATAAATGGGACCCTCACGTGTCTTCCAAATGGTAGTAAACGAACTCCAATGTAACTACATCAGCTTATCTTTACGTCCGATCAACAATAAGTACAGTTATACAAGAAATGTAAATGAACTGTTAAAATTCCCCAAAATGTTCCTACTGGCTTGTCATTTCCGGAGATCTGAAAAGTTGTATTACCGAACATGTGTGAACATGGAATGTTTGTTCGTTCATTTTACGAGAGCTAAATAAAATGCGAAGATTCAAGCATGTTGTACATGTTTCACAACTCGCAGATGGTAAAATAGTGAGGACTTCTGCCAAAACTTAACAGTTGTGACAACATAAAATTGTAAATGCCATAATAAATAATAATAATAAATTCCAGCTCTTAATGAGGGCATACAATTTGGTGTCTGTAAATTTGATTTGGTTACTTGATTTTGATTGACAAGCACCTATTCTGAATGATCACATGATTATATTATTTATTCAAAGACTTTAAAAGGATAGAAGCACAAAGTATGAACATACTATTACCATTCATATTTCAATATTTTCCAGGATATGGAGAAGACGTCAAACCTCAAGTCTTCAAAAGCAGATAATCAAGAAGTCATAGATGAAAGCAGTAACCATAGCAACAAAAATACTCTGGGTGAATCCTCATTGAATAAGAAGGATGAAAAACAAGCAATGTTAAACCTCCAAGATTCAGATTCAGACTCTGATATTGGCGTAACTATGACTAGAAAGAAAAACACTCTGTGTAACAGCGACTCTGAATCTGAAGATGATCTTAATACAAATACACCCAAGTCACCATTTGGTGAATCTGAAGGTGAATCAAACGGTGCAACAACCACTCAACCGAAAGTTGAGAACCAGTTAAATGGAGCTAAAAGCAAGAACTCTAGGTTTAAAAGTAAGATTTTTAGCAGTGATGAGGGAGATAGTGAAGATGATACAAGAACGGGCCAATCGTCATCCCAAGTATTAAATGTAAGTTGTACATCTAAGTTTTAATAAGCTAATGATAGATTTCAAAAATCTGCATTTTACAGTGGGTATTTTATGGGGTTATTCTTTATCACTGTATACAGAAAAATGCATTCTGTTTTGCAAGTTTTGTCGAATAAACTTATAAATGTACTACAACATTGGAAAACATTTTGATATTCTGTAACTCATATTTATATAGCATCACAATTTCACAAACTGATTATTCACTTACCAATACGCTATAATTACGATATTTATTGAAACATATGGTTTTCTCTTGTATTGTAGACATCTCTTGCTGGAGTGGGTAACTGTGAATTGTTTGACGCTGAGATGAGTGGAAGTGAATCCAGTAACAATGAAGATGAAAACAAAACACTTAGCAGCATGAAAGGTCAGTTACTTAATTGTATTATATCTTCAAATTGTTTAAAATTGAGATCAGGATTCGGGCTTATTTATGAAGACTTAGCTCGACTTAAGTTTGCCTAATGTTTCAAATCATATTTGGGTTTAATTTTGAAATATAAAAATCTCAATAAAATATCTGAAATGTTTTCACCTTTTTGTGTATATTGCTGTTTTGGATGGTTTCCAGCCCCAAAGTGTGGTTGGTAATAGGTATTCTAACAATATTCATCTTTAGGTGCTTCTAACAAGTCAAGATCCAGTGGGTCCAGTGGCAGTGGAAGTGAAGGAAGTAGACATTCAGATGAAGGCTACAACGACTCTGATGATGACCAGCCACAGCTTAGTGCTAAAATGTTGAACCTCCTTAAAAAGGTAAACCTGGTGAACATTTAGCAGTTATGTCCTTATCATTTAATATATGCCTGAGGTCTGTCATCGCAAACTCAGCCTATATTACGTCAGACGGAATATTTCCATGGCTATGTTATATCGATGAAGTTACACATCTGTATGCGAGTGAAATTTGGAAGAAATGAAACATGACGTCATAAGAGATTGTCATGGTAAAGATTTTGGCGGCTATACAGGAATATATAGCCAACCTTCAACTCCATTGTCTTCCATACAAATGCTTTGCTAAATACTCCTTGATATAGAATTATCAAAGCTTATCAAGAATGGACAAATACTCATTTATGAATACCTATATGAATTGATAATGTTTTAATTTAAGAACATTTATCTGATGTAAATTGTAACTTTCTGCATGTTTCAGGGTGCTGCTAAAGATCCTAATAAGAAGTCATCCAGACCTCAGAGGCAGAAGCGTTCTGAGGTGAATGCTATACACAGTGAGAGTCAGAGGATCGTGAGAGGTAAATGTTGCATTACATTACACATGCTTCAGTATATTACAGACATTAAGAACTGAAGACCGATCTGAGGATAAAATATCTGCATGTTACTATTACTGTTTTAACTAAAACTGAGCTTTGAGGTGTCCCCATTTATGATGATAAGTCACACGATTGTTATCATCTATAATATCAAGTGCCATGTATTGCTCTGTAAAAAGAAACTTCGGATGAGTTGTCACGTAATTTATCAATACAAGCTGGAGTAACATTCACTGGCCATCGACCAGTGCGCTCATCTACACATTGATATAAACTTATTAATTTGAATGCATGTTTCAGAATCTATGGCACACATTCCCTACCACCAGCCCAAGCCAATGTCCCTCTCTGATATACTAAAGAAGACGCAAGAAAGACAGCAGAAGTTTGGCATATGCAACATGAGGCAAGTCTGCATGTGACTAATTATGTATAGTGCACTAGAATTAAAAGTCAGAAATGTTTGAAAATTTTAAATATTTTAGATTTAAATTATCTTGTTATTTATGAATGCCTTCCATGATTCGATATACCCAGTTAATATTTAAATCGTCAAATGTCAAATTCTTCTTGTATATTCAGATTGGTAGATGTATTGTGATGTAGTTCCTCTACAATCTGTAGCAATTTCATTACAAAAAACCTAAATCTCTTAAAATTAGAGTATTTGTATCTTTACTTTCTGGACACCGTGTAAGCCCAATTAATGCAATGCACAGAGGGCGTCTGGCTATGCACACTTCCAATCCATAAAATACCCTTTTCATTGATAAAATATTAATTTTTTTCTGGACTCAGGGTTGCATAAATTTTAATTGAAAAAACACTCATTGATAGATACATTTTTAATTTTTTTCCAGGAAACAGTCTGCAGTAGAGATCAGAAGGCAGGAAGTGACACTGAGAAAACAATGTATGAAAGACTTAGAAGAAAAACAAAAACAAAAAGAGCGTTTAAAACTCAAGCGTAAAGCTGAGAAATCAGAGATAGCTGAAAAATTAGTTCCCAAATTATCAATACCTGAAAAGGATCTAATAATATTAGCTGATCCAAAAGATAATGTAAACGATCTCCCTGACTTGGATTTAAGTAAACAAGTATCAGATCCTTTGAGAGGGGACTCTATTCAACCTTCTAGTCAGATTAATACAGAAAACTCTGACCCAAACCATATCGATACAAATAGTAATGGTGATAAACAAAATGATGTTGAAGACTCAGGCTTTCTATCTACACCGATGGTCACTTCTGAGGAATCCAATGGACATGAAAATGATGACATTGAAAATGAAAGAAATGGTATGGATGATACAAGTGTGGATAAAAAGATAACTGAAGATGTCTCAACTGACAATGTTAAAGATGTCGATATAGATGCTGGGAAATCAGAGGAAAAGGAGAATAAAGACTATAGCAATATACTAGTGGTTCCAGAAAGTGTAGAAATCGATGATGAAGTTATCACTTTACAGGTCCCTATGGATGATACTGACAATATTAATACTGAGGATGAAGTTTTAGAAACGATAGCCATTAATGTGAATGAAGACAATGACAAAACAAATATTGATACTGTAAATGATACTGAAGAAAATGTAATTGATACACAACTTCAATCTCAAACTTCAAAAACTCCAAATAAGGGTATGTTAAATGCTGCTAATCTAGATTGTCGTCCTAAACTCAGCGGGGGCCCAGATATGGTAGTTGACCTTGACCTTGATGATCCTTCCCCATCAAAAGTTGGAGTATCATCCCTCATGGATAGACTCATGAAACATTCTAAGAGAAAAACACCCAAGAAGAAAAAGAATGAAGTCATTGAGTGAGTATTGATATTAGTAAATCCAAAATAACTTCATCTGGTAAAGCAGGGTTCATGGTCAGTTTGGGTTTTGATTGCTCAATTTTGGTACTGCTTAACCACTGAGGTAAGATGTCATTATTGTATATTGAAATGAATCGTGATGGACTATTGATGGGGAAATCTTATGGTTCAAGCAAGGCAACCTATGGAGCAGTTGATAATGGTAATAAGGAAACCATGATCAACTCTACCATTTACCGCCTCAATTCTATCTGTAGGACTGTAACTAAGGAAGTAGATGAAGATGGCCGAGAGGAACTGAAGCTGAATACCATGACGATCACTCTTGGTGAAGATGAGGAAGATACTAGCAACCCCAAGATGAAATTACCAGGTATAGAAGTAGAACAGTCATTACTATAAAGTACATGTAGATATTGAAACAGTAAAGAGAACATAATATATTAAAAAAGTTCTCTCATGGAATATAGAAATGAAGGATGATCTTCAACACTGCTAGATGCGAATATTAAACTTTTAGATGTGATAACCAAGGTTCTAGAATCCAGTTTTGATGCTCTCCAGTTGATTTTTAAATATGATATGGAAGATGACTTTACTATTAATCCTGATAAGATCAAAAATCTTAATGTTAAACCTAAGTGACAGAAATGTAACTTTTTGACTGTAGGTGCCAAGCTTGTGAAGCTGAAAGAGAAACTAGCAGCCACTATGGCAGCCAAAAGGGCAGAGGCCAGGCAAAAGAGAGCTCAACTACAGGAAATGGATAATGAAGAAGGATATGAGGAAGAAAGTAAATATCCTTTCTATTTTAAATCTGTTTTATTTGCAGTTAGTTTATTCAAGTATACAAGTATTATTATATTTTTCCTTTTTAGTTTATTATCTGATTTTTTATGTTCACGGTACAAAGAATAAGACTTCTATTGTGGGATGTTGGGTTCTGACAATTTTTTTTAATTAGCATAAAAAGTCTATATTATAGCAAACCATAATTTAATCTTTTCTTGCAGAAGTAGCTATTTTATTAAACATCATTTTGATGATTAAGAAACATAAAAACACTCTTTCCTATCCTTTTACAAAAAAGTTGTTATGCTATACAAAAATTTAAATACAATGGCCTAATCTTATATGTGCTTCATACATAGATGATGCAATATTGGATGAGGATGCCGAACTTACTGACCAGACTGACACTGATGGTGAAGTGGAATATGATGATGAAGAAGAGATGGAGGAAATGTATGGAGGGCATAAGAAGAAGAAGAAGCGCAGCAAGGTATTTACAACACACAACTCACTTAATACTGAAAATTCACCACAAAAGCCATGATAACGTATTTTTGAGAAACAATGATAATCTAGATAATTCAGTATTTAAAATCGTAATCTAATGAGTTATTCAACTTTCAATTTTTGTCTATGTAAAATGTAAATTAGACATGTAGACCTCATTTGAATTTTTCCTCAATTTCCAACTCAACTTTAAAATGTGACTACACAACATTTCTTATTTGTAAGGATGAGGTTGAGAATCCATTTCTTGACAAGGAGGCTGAGGCTGATGAGGAAGAAGAGGATGAGGACTGTGATGCTGATGATGAGTCAGATGAACAGATGAATCTTCACCTTGATGTTGACCCAGATGACAATGACGAAAGTAGGCACCTATTTTTGTTACACAAACTTGGATAATACTATTCACTGGAATTATTGAACATGGATCAAAAATATATTGAAACATTTATTTTTTAAAAATCTCCAGATTTCATATTTTAAGGGATTGACAGATTTCACTTGGACTTGTTAATATTTTTTAGGTTATATAGGTTAACTGCAGTTATGTATTACATGTATTCATGTGCAATTGCCGTGCTTGTGGTATTAAAAAGACTAGTTCAGATGGTAACAATACTATCCAAAGAAGCAATATTTCATAGCACTCTAGTATAGTCTGAGCTTACCTTTTGAACCAAATATATAAAAAAACAAGAATTAGTTGAAAATTGCTGTCCTTGGAGCAGATTGCCAAATTGAGTAACTTATTGCTCCTACTTATATTGGATTTCACTTTGGTCAAGTGACCAACCTGTTAGAATTTTGAGACTATATTTCACATTTCCTAATATTACAGGCTCTGAAGATGAAGACTCCAGCAGAAAGAAATTAGTTAAAAGACCAGGATTGAACAAATCCAAGACACTTAACCTGTTTGATGACAGTGAAGATGATGATGATGTCATTGTGCCAAAGTCTAAACGTAAGATTGGTTTTGGTTAATCGCATGATTATTAACTCAGGTCTGCACAAAATTCACAAATATGCATTACGTTATGTTATTTATCTTTGTAGACTAAAATGTTACTTCTGTTGTGTTTGTTTGAACATAGAGCATGCTTACTTGAATTGTTAGAATACAATATTAGGAACATTTTTTACATTAGTAGTTTCTTTCAAAGTTTATTTAGGAGTTGTAAAACTTTATTTTTTCCACATTATAAATTCTTGAAAATTTGTTTAGAAGTTGATAACAGCTTTATTTTTTGATACTACTCTGTGTTCTCCCTGACTGAAAAATGCGTGGCGCTCGAATTGAATAGATTTTCAACCATGTTTTATATGAAAACCAAGGCAGTCAAATAATGTGACTCATCTGACAATTGGTGAAAATAGTGATTTGTATTCACACAAGCAGTCACCTATTTCTCTATTTGCAATTTCTCTGCCTTGGTCAATTTCTCTAAACATTTAAAAGTTACAACTTTGCAAATCAATCACTGTTTCTCATATTTATGGAGAATGATCACAAACTTGCGAACCTGTAACTTTATGTTGTTCAAAGGATCCCTGACCCAGAAGAATATTAGTTAAGGCATACCAATATGTAGTTAAGTTTTTGTATTGTTAGCTGTAGCATTGAAAGGGGTTTCCCAGAGGAAGAGAGCCGATGACAGTCTGAATACAATGTTAGATTCTGATGAACTACCAGACACACAGCCAGTATCTGAGCTTACAGAAGGTCTCAACTTTTTCTCTTTTTTTGATAGAAATAAGGGGCGGGGTCAAAATATCAATGTTCATATGGAGACAAAAGTAATTTCGTTTGGACAACAACCCCCCCCACCCCCCCTCTAGACGAAAGCTTAGGTCACTTCAAAAAAACATTGATTTTCAGTGATTTGCCGGGTTATTATTACGGTGAATTAACACACGTTCGCAATTTAACTGCATTGAACTCTTCAAAAGGAGGAGGGAAAAGTACGGAATTTATTTGGAAAATGATCGAATTATCGTCTTTATCTACCGATATTTTGGACCTATCACACAAAAAAGCTCACGAACTATTGAAAACAAGCCTTTTTATCAGAACATAGCGCCAGAAAAAGTGGGTAAGTCCAATTATTTTTTGTATATCAGATCCGAATTATCGATGTTTTTTTGGTCAACGAAAGTGCCCAAAAACCCCCTCCCCCCCCCCTCGCAAAAGTACTTTCGTCTCCATATGAACATCGATATTTTGACCCCGCCCCTAAGCTATTACATGTACTAACATAGTTTTGCATGTTTCTTTCTTACACAAATGTCCACATTTTTCACAATTAGTACTTTTAATGCGATTTGTTGATCATAAATGCAGCTTGAAATCAGTATTTCATTATTTGCCAATGAAGAACTATTAATATTACACTTTGTCTTTAACACAAGTGAAATTCAATTTGATGAAGAATATAAACAAAAATGCTTGCATTTGTTAAGTTATTTGGTTATAATAAAAATACCAGATACATGGTTAATTTGCATAATTATATTGTCACCACCGCAAGTGGTGTGTCAGTGGTTGGTGTTCAGCATTTGTAACAAATGGTAGGTGGTGACATTTCGCATGTAAATGCCTTGTTATTGATTTGTATCAGCTTTAAACGCATACTTTTCAATTGATTACAACAGAACACAGGAACAAAGGAGAAAAGCCATTTAATTTGGGAAGTAAGAGAACAGATCCCAATGCAAGTGCAAGCAGCCTCGATACAAGCTTCGAGTTTGAGGGTTCAATTATTCCCGGAGGTCAACCTGGCGGAGGAATGAAGAATTATGGGAAGAAAAATGGCCGTGGCACCCCAGAAATGTTCACTCAATTTGGCAAACCAGGTCAAGATAGTAATTCAAAGGTATGATAAAATATTACTTTTAGCTTGTTTGATTTGTTTAATCGGCAGTGTGTCTCCCTCAATGCAATGAGTCTGGTCAAAATGTCAGTCATGAAAATGAAAGAATTACACCCAACTTGTTCTAATATATTTAGAATGAATGAATGAATTTAATTAAAATATATACAGTGTTAAGTGAACTTGTTGGTCCAATTCTTGATTTGTGTGTACATGTACAATGAGCTTGAACAGATGAATATGCATTTCAAGGAAGCATATTTTAAATAGACTTATTACATGGGATGATGTTGAATCTTAGATCTTATCTGAGATCCTCATGTATTTTCTACTGAGTTTGAGTCTTCTATGAATGATTTTGAGAATCTGACCATACTTCATTTAAAGCTCTATGATCACACATCTTCTATTATATGTTACTTTTTGTATTCTCTCCTCTTCTGATCTTTGCAATTGGAGATACAGGAGACTTATAGTTGATTAATGCTGTGGTTACATTTGCTCCGATTTTCAGTACCTGTGCCAGGCCAATGAAAATTTTGTTCAAAATTGCATTCAGTTTTGAACAAAATACTCACCGACCCGGTGCCAGTGTTGAAAATCGGAGCAAATGTGACCACGGCATTATTTGCGCAAAATAAATATTGAATAACAAAAAACAAATACTGATGGATAATCATAGTTTTACATGTTACATAAAAAGTATCAATGTCTTGAATATTCTCTTACAGACATCTAACAGTAGACTTGCTCAGTGTACGCTCCCCATAGAAGACTCTCAAGACTTGTTCAACAGTCCCCTACAGTCTCAACAAGGGGAGAGTACTCCCAGGAATCAACCAGATACACAGGCTGACTTCCATTTTGCCTTAGAAGAAGACACTCATTCTCAGTTACTAGACTCTGATGGGTAAGATTAAAATGTGATGTTTATGACAAGTTATAATTCTATGACAAGTTATAGATTAATCGAGTCAACAACCAAACCACCTATAAGTTAGCAATGGGCCATTTTCAAACCTCCATTTAGAGTTATACTGAATATATTGTAGCATTGCTATACGTTACTGTCTCCACCCAATATTGCTAAATGATACTCTTAAGTATTCATGTTTTTATACTGCAGATTCTTGAGGTTAAAGTCAACAGCTAAGAAACCAGCAAAAAGGAGTTTACATCTTGGAGACAGTGGCTCTCAGGACATGAATGAACTAATAGGCTTGTGTTCTGGGAACTTCTCAGAAGCTACACAGAAAAAAACAACATCAAAAGCTGCAGCAAAATCCCTGTTTGGGGCCTCAGGGATAGATAAGGAGGACCAGAGCATGGATGAACTGATCGGATTGTGCTCAGGGAATTTTTCAGAGGGGTAAGAAATTCAACATTAATTGATTTGAATTTACTATGATATTACACTTCATTATTCTTAGAGAATATTTAACTTATACATATAGTTGAATTAAATTGCTATATGGCTTTTATGGGATGATGTTGAAGCTTTGATCTTATCTGAGATTGACTCCTTGTGTATTTTCTACTGAGTTGAGTCTTCTATGAAAGATCTTGAGAATCTGACCATTAAAGCCATATGGCTTAACATGAAGGAGAACTACATTGAATCCTCAACAGACGTATCATAGTATATTTAGAAAAAATAAATACACATAACAATTCAGCATCCACCAAATGACTAGAGAACTGCTTTGTTCTTTCAGAACTCAAAATTTTGGAACACAAAAATTTGGAACCCAAATGAAAACCTACTCGAAACAGAGCCAAAAAGCTGAGGAATCTGACAATGAGAGTAATGCATCATTTGATATTGGGGCAGGAACCTTATCTGATCATGATGACAGCATTGTTAACAAAGAAAACATCAAAATACAGGTAGGTGCTGATAGTGTTGAATGTCTGTGGTCATATTAAGTCCACGCTGGTTTTTTATTATGGCACCACCGAAATGTTGGGACACTTTGTTTTGGTCTCCAACCCTTTTATGACAGTGGTTGGTGTTCCGAGTTTGAAACAAATGACATGTTGTGACATTTTACATATTAATGCATGGAATGCAAAATAATAATTTCATGAAAATTTACACCTAATCGAATACGTCATTTGCCATAAGTTTCATGGTAAACTACTAAGTTTACTACCAAAGACCTGTAAAAACATTTGAAGAATTTGAAGAATTCATCTCTCATTGCAAGAAGATATGAATTATTTTCACTGGATAACTGAATAAGTTTAATGTTTACAATAAATACACAGTATTTGTTATAATTTTCAATATTCCCTTTGTAGAAAAATGACATATTTAGTGATGAAGAGGGCAGTGAGAGTGACAACAACTCTATTGAAGATGCTGATGAGAATGAAGATGATGAAAGTGAAGAAGAAGATGATGATGAAGCAAAACCATTCAAAGGATTAATTAAAAAAGGGTAAATGTACCTTCTTGGGTTTTCACAAAACTGCATTTGGGAGAATGTCATAAGTGTCAGTGATCCCCCCAGCATTAATTAAAGCAAGTGGGCACAGCACCCACCTGCGATTTTAAAAATAGACTTGCACCCACCTGAAAATCCATTTGCACCCACTTGAAAATGAGAAAAATCATGAAAAATGTGCATTTGAGTCAATTTTTAGTAAGTATTTCATTCTTTCAGAGTAAATTGGCCTGTCAGGCATCGAGGTACCTTTAGTCAACTTACATATCTTTCTGAGGATAAATGTGGTATCCAGAACTTCTTCCGATTTTTCAGGCGGATTCGTGAAGAGTTCCTTGAGGGTGAGGCTGAGCTGTCAGGCAGTGAAGTTGAGAGTGACGAAAACCTGGACCTTGATGAGAATGAGGATATTATGGAAGTGGAAGAGGGAGATAAAGATGATGTTGGACCAGAGGAACATCTAAGAGACCAAGTGGGCAGAGTTCATTTGTAAGTTTTTCTAAATTTTGATTTTTCATATTCCTTCAATTTCAAATCTTCATTAAATCTTCACATTTTTACTTGTCATTGTGTATGATGCAAACTGCATAAATACATGTATATAAACAGATTGTACATTTGTACTTGACATGTAAAAAAATGCTAATACAAATCTCTGATAAAAAAGATTGCATCTCACACTTGTGCCATCATTTGAAGACTCCTATGCCAACTTAAAATCAGTGTCTCAAGTTGTATTTAACTGATTGTATGGTTATGTTACAGGAAGACCATCATAGATGAAGATGATCGTCAGATCAAGTTGATGCAGGAGATGTACCTCCCTGATGGCGACCTTTATGCTGAGAATGGTGGCAGGCAGAGACGCTTCCGATGGGCAAATATAGGTATAAGCTTCTTTTCATTTTATTTTCTATTTTTGTCTCAACATCTTAGAGATATAGCTCGCTTTGAGTACTGTCAATTGAAAACCACCCCTGATCAGCAATTATACGACAATAGGAGAAATAGAAAATGGAGGAATTAAAACCATCCATTTCGATTCACAGATAAAAGCGTTACAAATACAATGGGTGAAGCGATTATATAATAACAATGGGGCTAAATGGAAACTTTTCTTCTACAAATTATTGCCTAATCTCGACTCAAAAGAAATATTTCAAGCAAAAATGACGCCTTTAATAATGTTCCACCTTTTTATCTCTCAATTATGAAAACCTGGAGCAAAATTCACAATGATGAACCCTATGATAAAACTACAATAACAAATGAAACTATTTGGAACAATAAATGGTTAACAATAAATAATAAAACGGTAAATTACATTAATTGGAAAACCCGAGGTGTTAAACAAATTAAAAACCTTATAAAAGAAAATGGAGAACTACTAGGATACGAAGATTTCATTCAGAAGTACAATATCACTACGCCTTTCGTAACATATTATGGCATAATTCATGCAATCCCGAGAAATTGGAAAACGCTTTTGCAAAATGAAAATGAAAATATTAAAATTCTAGGAGCAAATGACATTCAAGTAAAAAAATCTATGATAAATATAAAACACATCACCACAAAACAAATATACTGGTATATCATAAAATACATTTTTAAAGAACCAACAGGGAAACGATATTTCAACGCAAAATACAACCTCTCCGAACAGGAATGGAAATCAACTTTTAGATTACCCTTTGGAGTAGCCCGTGAGCCAAAAATACAGTTTTCAATATAAACTCCTATTAAACCTCACGCCATGCAATCTATTTCTCTTTAATAAAAAAATAATTGGCCAAATTGACGATACTCTCCATTTTTACATAAATTGCCCAACAGTAGTGAACTTCTGGAACGACATGTCAATTCTTTTCAATAATATTCATTTAAACAATAGGGAAATACTACTAGGCATCACAAATAATCCAGAAAATGACAACAAATCTGCACTAAACTATTGCCTACTCTACGCAAAAAATTACATTCACTCCTCTAAAATGGGTAACTCGATTATCAACATAAATGGGTTTAAAAATATCATAAGAAACAAAATAAAAAACGAATTAGGAAGATCAACAGAAAATCAGACTAGGCCACTCTTTATTAGAAAATGGAATTTTATTCTTAACAAATTAGAGATACCGTTTTAACAAAAACTGTACTGTACCTTCTTGTATTTTATTACCGTATTGTATTTTTATATTTCTATGTACCTGTATGCTATGTTCATGTTGTACAAACATGTTTCAATTATTGTATTTTTATAGTTCTGCTATTACAAGGTAGCTCTTTTGACTTCTCAAAGTACCAAACGTTGTGCTTATGTGTGCGAATTGTGATGTATTGTAAATGGCGAAGATTTCAATGGGTTCTATGTCTGAACACATAAAAATTAATACCCTGAAAGCCTTTTGATATTGACTCTACAGACATATAAAAAATGAACTATGACGAGAAAAATTGATTAAGTTTGATTAACACAGTGTGTCTTAACCCACTTGATACAATTGTCTATTTCAGACACATGGTACATTATTTTGAAAAAGAAGTCATAGCTTTATTGTAGTTAAAATCTATGACCAATATGTACCTATATAAACTGATTTTGCCTCGATGCCCACTCAAGTAATGATGGGTGTCGGCCGAGGGATCAGACATATATTTTATCAAAAGAAAACATTAGTAATCACCCAACCTAAGTTGCACCCAATTGAAAAGTGAGAAAATCATGATCAAAATTGTGAAAATTTGAATGTTTCGCCTGCTTGTCACTATTGTGAGAAATACATATATATTTTTTTTTGTTATCATCATTCCAGATTCCAACTCCCAGCAAGACCTTTTCAACCATGAATCTGATCAGGAAGATGATAATGAGGCTGAACATGAGAATGAGGCTGAATGGCGAATGAAACGTCTTGAGCGAGAAAAATGGCTTGAAGAGCAACGGGTGAGAGCCTTTTCTTGTGGTTGAAAATTTGTTTCAATCTGAATCTGCCAGTCTTTATACAAACAAACACAGTTAGATTAGATCATTTTAGTATATTTATTAAATTCCTTTTATAGTCAAAATTGTCTTCCAAAATGCTGATATCCTTATACCTCTTTTGAATAACTGCATTTCCCTGGAAAACAACCAAAAGTAAAATTACATACTGAATTATTCTAACACAAAATATGAAAAATAGAATTTTGAACCAACACATGCTATCAAAAAGTACTTGTTATTATAATGAACTACCTATTTCACCCAATGGAACCTCTATCATGCCACTCCCTATGCATGTCAGGCCACTTCTACAAGGACATTTCCAATACATGCCTTGGGATGGATCAAATGTTGCCATTAAGCAAGCTACAATTATTGAAATGAGTTTAACATTTTTCAAATAAACTCATTTAAACTAAAACAACAATTATTTGAATTCAAAGCAAATATAATTTTGTTCAATAACATTATATAATATCATTTTGTAATGAAGATTGTTTAAACCTGTGTTGTAATTTACTATAAAAATATTTAACTTAAAAAGAAATATTGAACTAATAATGTGGCATAATACAAACATAATAAAAACATTTGTGTTTTTCTCATAGATTTAAATGAATTTTAAAGGATCTTGGTTTAGATGCATGGTATTTTGAATTGAAAATTGTCACATCTTCAAAAATTAATATTTATGAATACCCTTTTCTGAAATTTAAATTCAATGTTCCATATCATTCTAAAACTAATTAATTTAATAAATATAGTGGTTTTTACCATCACCAAGTTCTCCCAGTCTCTCACAGTGGCCTCCATATGGTTCTGGTTTCAAAAGCACACTTGTCAAATCTCTCTTTCCAATTGGCTGATTATCAGCAACGCAACATGCCCGTTTTCCACATTGTCTCGAATTTTTGCACTGTTTTAATCCTAATGCCTATTAAGTAATTGCAGTATTCACCTATTAAGCCACTAATTCTTTTAAAATTCCAGAATTTTCAGAGTTTAACTTTAGATACTTGGTAGTCTTTTTTTCTAGAAACTTAATCAATCAAAGTTTGTAAGAAGTTAAATATAGTAGATGGATCAATTGCCTCATGAATTGAAAAGGGTACATTTAGTTTTTAAATTCAATTTAGAACTTCTAACACTGCTTTACTCTAAGTTTGATTAAAAGTCTATTGATAATGGAAGTAACAGATCGTTAAATTAATAACAAAATGCCTACACTTCAAACAGACACTGCCCTTGTCAGAAGAAAGTAAATTTCATTTAAAATGTTAACAGTCGAGTGAAAGCAAATGTTTTTGTTGTATTATAATACTTACCAATGTTGTAACTATGGTGAGAAAAATAAATACAAAGAGTCCAATTTTTGTCATATTGTGTGTCTCCAATTTTTTGTCTTCTAGAAGTTTGTTTGAAAGCAAATGCGTCTAGTTAGTTTTATTGATTTAAATTGATGTTGCCCTTTAAAGTTGACTGCATCTCAACTCACATCTTAATGATTTTTTAATGATCACTAAATGCAGACTGCTGCGGAACTTAATATAAAAATATCAGTTTTTCATTTATTCAAATATCTATCTGAAATAGTGTATCCTGTATCATTGTGGTTTATTAGGTTCATGGGGGTTTGGATGTATGTTATACATGGGTAAACATGTGTGTTCTTGTTTTTTTGTTGATTTGTCCAACAAACGTAGCTTTAAAAATCAGCATTAAACTTTTAAATGTCATTTTCAATCAACTTATCTCAGATTAAGTACTCATCCCTTTATAATGTGTAGTATTGAACAGTTGGGCTATTGTAAGTGTGCGTCTATTTGTAAATGGACCAAGGCAAGCAGAAGTTGTATTGTAGTATTGATATCTGCACAAATGCACAGAAGTCATCAAAAATACTACACAGAACTTTCTAGTATTATTTCCAAACTAGCAGAGAGAAGCAAGAGTATATTTGAAATATTTATTTCTGATTTCAAGCATCTTGCAGATATTTTTTATGAAAGAGTCCAATCATCAATTCTCATCTATGAAAGTTTTTAACTTGATTTTTTTAAAATTTGAACTTGTTTATACAGGGTGACTCAAAAAATGCCAACTACTAATTTTGCAATAACTTTCTTAATAATGATTCCTGATTTTTTTGTCAACTAAATAGAGTGTCCAGTAGAAGAAAGATTGTTGTACTTGTATAGCATCAACAACTTCAGAGATATAGCATATAAAAATCATGAAGATTCTTTCATTATTGAGAAAGTTATTCCAAAATTGCAATTGTGCAGTCATCACTAAGCTGGAAAAGATTTATTTCACTAACAATAGATTTGTAGGCAAATTTTAAGTTTATATATTTATTTAATGGTTTCTTTAATAGTTTACGATTTCTTGTTCACAATTATAATGATTTTCTTCTCTTACATTTCACCTGGTTCGTCGACTGTACAAAAACCTGCAAAATGAAAAAAGCAAGTGGAAGTCTGTTTTAATGTTATTTTCTATTTCTGGTTTAAAAGATCACTGTCACTCTTATGAGTTTTGTACTGAAACTCTTGAACAAAGAATTATTACTTTTTCAGTGACTCAGCCCAGTACCCATTTTCTGTTTGTTAAGAAAACAATGAGTCAGTATTATTGAATTTTATTTTTAAGCTCACATGGTGTCTATCCGTCAAGTCTGTCTTTCCATCTGTCCGTCAATAGTGGCACATTTTAAAACCTGTGTAGATAGGATTCCAGTTTTAAGTTATTTTTGTTCACCATCAATACCGAACCCCTCTCCCCTCCTGGTTCAAAAGCACGCCTATTTTCAAAATGGCCGCCATTTTTGTCTCACAAAATTCACTTTTAGATGATTTAGTAGAAAATCTTTGTTGATAGGATTCCTGTTCTAAGTTTTTTGTTAAACATCAATACCAAAAAAAACCAATGACTTCTTGTTAAAGCTCGCCTATTCTCAAAATGGCCGCCATTTTTGTCTCACAAAATTCACTTTTGGACCATTTAGTAGAAAACCTCTGTTGATAGGATTCCCGTTTTAAGTTTTCTTGTTCAACATCAATACCAACCCCTTCCCCCTCCCCCCATTGAGTCCCGGTACAAAAGCTCGCCTATTTTCAAAATGGCCACCATTTTTGTCTTGCAAATTTACTTTTGGACCATTTACTAGAAAACCTCTGTGGATAAGATTCCCATTTGAGTTTTTTTTTTATTCAACATCAATACCCTCCCCCCCCCCTCCTCCCTAATGATTCCTGGTTCAAAAGCTCGCCTTTTTTAAAAATGGTCACCATTTCTGTCATGCAAAATTCACTTTTGGATCATTTGTTAGCTTTATAAGGTATATAGTAAAAACCCATGTTCCTGTAAAAAGTAGATTTATGAAATAATTTTGTAAAAAAAACTATTTTGTTCACTCAACCCCAAACCTTTCCCAAGGGCCTTCTAATGATTTACAAATGCTTAGTATTTGGACATTCTCGGTAAATTTTTAGTTGTCGATTTTGGACCTTTTGTCCATCAAACTAGTAACACATTTATTTGTAAAATACTTCAGATGAAAAAAATTTAATAGCAATGATAACACAGAAACACAACCCTAATTCCAAAAATGATAAGTGTACAAAATTAGAATATACTTTACCTCTTTCATATCCTGTTATTGGATTATGGTTAGGATTACTTGGTAACTCTTCATAACTCTTACATACCATCCCAAAATCACAATCACACATCCATTCTTTACCAGGAGGAGGAAGGTTTTCATTACTTTTTTTTATCAGACATTCTGCAAAGTCAGAATAGATGAACTTTATTAGCTGTATATATTATTAGGTCGGACAACTCAACAGAATGATTAATGGGCCCATCTTAAAATTAATTTAAATCATGAAAGTGACTTAATTTGATTAAATCCTGAATTGTATATTATTCAAATTGGTTTATTGTGTCATACATTTATAAACTTCTGTCTTAATGGGATGCATTATTTCTGAGTGTTGATTGTGTTAAACCATAATGTTCTCAGAAATAAACTTATAATTGATCTAAAACTTATTATTGAAATAAGCTTATAATTGATCTTACCTTCTCCTACTTTTCGATATTTTCCACATATCCCTTCATTTTCATCGTTTCCTAAACTGGGCTTTACTAAACAGCAAGTCGTCATACAATAGACGTTGTGGGAGCATTTTTTGGCTACATCTGGTTTGATTGCAGATGCCTTAATAAATAATGTTATAGCATGAGTATTGGTCATGCTTCTGTGGTATTTCTCTCTAACATATTTAGTACACCCCTGACTTTCTGTTATGAAACCACGAAGGGCAACATTTATAAAAATAACAAAAAACTGTATCACGATATAGAAGTTTAGTCTCAATTAATTGTATATCGTAAGTGAATTGAGATATTATCAAGTAATTTTCCATTCCATTCTATGTTGTCCCTGTGTTGAAAATTTGTAAATTGTCAAAATCGTATTTTACTTTTTACTCTTTATTTTACTTACCAACACAATTAAGAAAATAACTCTTTGAACAACTCCTCTCATTGTCTGTAAATACTCTGAAAGTTTTCAGTCCAAGTAGCGGAATACAACTGTGTACAAGGGTTTGGTTTTATATGTCAGTCAGTGACTCACTTGAAGTTTTCACTTGTTACTATTAATGGAAAATATGTTTTATGTGATTTGAATCACTGACCAGCGATAATAAAATATCAACAAACAAGCCATTGTTCCACGATAGTAATTGTTAATCCATTAGTAATGTTGTAAAACTTAATGAAAACTTCTTTCATTCATTCAATGTCTTTCATTTATAGTTAAACAGGTCATAAAATATGGTTAAAAACAATGAACTTCAATTTACATGTCATGGATGAAAAGCGTTTCCCTGTTTGAGTTCTAATCAAATAGAAATGAAAAATGTTGTGTGTTTGACTGCATCTCATCCCACATCTTAATGATTTATGATGATCACTAAATGCAGACTGCTGTGAAACTTTATTTAAAATATTTATGTTTTTCATTTATTCAAATATCTATTTGAAATGGTACATCCTGTTCAATAGTGGTTAATGTGGTGCGTAGGGGTTTGTATGTTATACATGCATGGCTTAAAGTCTTCAGGAATTTCAGGAAATTTCACGAAAAAATTGACCAAAATCTGACCCCATTGAGTTCAATCAATTTCTAGGGGGGGGAGTAGGGGCTCAAGCAAGGATTTCAAAATTAAGGTCTTATTTGTTTAATTTTTTCCTGTGAAAATATTTTTTTCTTCCAAAATTAAATTTTATGTAATGGGTCTATATTACTCTTAAAAGCACTCAATCAAATCTCATTTTTCCAAAGTGTCTCGTAAGGAGGACCCGCCAAAACCCACCACTCCCTTGACCTGCGTCTTTCACCATTCAATTTTCTTGAAATGTGTTGCTTTTAGCCATGTACATGTGTTCTTCTTTCTTGATTTGTCCAATCCAAATCCGCAGCTTGAATAAAAGTCAGCATTCAAATTTTAAATGTCATTTTCAATCAACATATCTCAAATCAAATAATTATTCCGCGGAATGAAGGTTGGGAGGGATGTAGGAAAGCTGTCCGCTTGTCTGTCCGTTTTAAGAAAGGCAACAGTTGAATTTCAAAATGGCTGCCATTTTTCATAAAATCATAATCTTTGATAACTCAAATACCAGTGGATGGATTTGGTTCAAATTTTATATGTATATACCCAGGGACAAATGAGCACCGTTGAAAAAGAAATTTTCATGATGGCCGCTATCTATCAAAACATAGCATTTTGAAATTGGCCGCCATTTTTACTTGTGCTATTTTACGTTTCTTACTATAACTCAAAAAGTAATAGAGCGATTTTGCTCATATTTGATTTATGAACACTCACAAGCATGGCACAATGTTTTATGCCACTTTGGCTAGAAGGTGGCCATTTTGAATTTTTGCCATAACTGAAAAAGTTGCAGAAGGATTTTGTAAAATGGCAGCCATGACTGTTCGATGGGATTTGCTACGCTTTGGCATTGCTGTTGTCTAGTTCCCATCTAAGTAAGTTTTTAACTTGTTCACAATTTGGGATGCAACAGGACTTGATGCAAGAAATGTAATAGAGTTATCACAAGTTAGCTTAATTACATTGCATTTGTCAAAAGTTAGAAAAGATTAAATAATTTCACCAACAACAGACTTTTAGGCAAATTTTTCGATACAAGTTATATTTTACTGTTTGTTTTATCGTTTACAATTAGTTGTTAACAATGATAATGGTTTTCTTCTCTTACTGCTGGATCATTCTTCTGTGCAAACACCTGCAAAATGAAAAAACAACTAGAATTCTTGGTTTATGCTTTTTGGCCATTCCTGGTTTGAAAGATCACCCAATTTCAAAATGGCTGCCACTCTTATATGAAATACTAGTACCAATCGAGTTTTGTACTGAAACTCTTGAACAAAGAATTATTACTTTTTCAGTGAGCCCAGTTGTAGCACCCATTATACTGTTTATTAAGAAAGGACAATGATGCTATATTGTTGAATTTTTGTTTTCCATATTTATTTCCCTCAATGGATAAAAAAACTAAATAGCAAGGACAACAATGAAACACAACCCTGATTCTAAAATGATAAAGTGTACAAAATTAGAATATGCTTTACCATGTTCCCCTATATTAGGAAGTGTAAACTGGCCACTACCATCACATATGAGGCCATCCCCACATGGACACTTCCATTCTGTACCAATAGGGGGAGCTATTGCACCATCAGTTGCTATCAGACAATCTGCAAAGTCAGAATAAATTAATATACTCGTATGTAAGTTCAGTCAACTCAATCAAATGATTAATAGACCCATCATAACATGAATCAATATTATGAAAGTGACTTAATTTGATTAAATCCTGAATTGTATATTACATGTATTCATATTGGTAGATTGTGTCATACATTTGTACACTTCTGTCTACACAGCCAACATAATTCGGTGCCGTTTCGGCATCGGAAAAATTTGGCGCTGTTCCGGCACCATTCTGGCACCGAAACCTTTGAACACTTAAATTTGCTACCGGACTAGCCAGTCCATTTGGTGCCGAAACGGCATCGAAAATCAGATTGCATTTTGGGGGTGTAAACGGGATGCACCAGTTCTGAGTGTTGCCTATGTTAAACCACAATTTCCTTAGAAATAAATTATCATAGTTCTTACCATCCCCGATTTCTCCAAATGTTCCACATATCCCTCCATTGTAATCTAAACCTCGTTTTCCTCGAAGTTGTACTTTAGTTAAACAGCACCCATTCTTACATTGTTTGGAATTCTTGCATCTTTTCACTCTATCTGGTTCTATTGTAGATGCCTTAATAAAGTTTATAGCGTGAGTATTGGTCATGCTTGTGTGGTGTTTCTCATGAGAACATATTTAAAACACCCCTGAATAACTGTTGCAAAAGCATCAAGGGCAACATTTATAAAAAAGATATAAGAAACCTTAGAACTTCAGTTTCAATTGAATATCGTTAGTCAATTGAGATATTAATAAGTAATTTTTCATTCCATTCTATGCTGTTCTTGCGTTAAAAATTGTAAATTGTCAAAATCATCTTAGATTTTACTCACCAAGGTAGCCAACACAATTAAGAAAATAACTGTTTGAACAACTCCTCTCATTGTCTGTGAATACTCTGAAAGTTTTCAGTCCAAGTACAAGGGTTTGGTTTTATATGTCAGTGACTCACTTGAAGTTTTCACTTGTTACTATTAATGGAAAATATGTTTAATGTGATTTGAATCACTGATCAGCAATGACAAAGTTTCAGCAAACAAGTCATTGTTTCATGTTAGTAATAATTATGACTATGAAAATGGTGATATTATAGAGAGTGCATTTGTCTGTCAGTCTGGGCTATAACTCAAATACCACATGTCTGATATCGCGGTTATTTATCCCATTAAACAAAGTTCAGAGGGATACAGGGCACGCCTCCGTCCATCCGGGATTCCGGGTGATAACTCAAATACCATTGGACAGATTTGGTTCACATTTTATATGCTAATGCCAAGAGAAGCAAATCTGCCCAAGAATAAATTTTTAAGATGAAGCTGAATTTCAAAATGGGTGCCATTTTTCATTAAAAAAAACTTTCGTAACTTAAATACAAGTTGAAGAATTTGGTTCAAGGAGCACTGCTTGAGAAGGAATTTCCCAGATGACAGCTGAATATCAAAATGGCTGCAATTTTTCTTAAAAGAGTACAAAAAGTGAATGAATTTGGTTCGAATTTTGCTCCGTGGAGCTGTTTTCTAGTTTATAATTTCTTTCATTCAATGACTTTCATTTATCGTAGTTAAACATTTATCCTAGTTAAACAGATCATCAAATATGGTTGGATTGGATACAATAAACTACAATTTACATGTCATGGTGAAAAGCAAGATTCATGTCTCTGTTTGAAATCTAATCAAATAAAATGAATTGATGGTTTGACTTGATATATATTTACAATTGTACCACAACGACCTAGTATTTGAGAATCATGCAGTCATTTTCTTATATAGTAATCGGTGAACATCAGGGAAAAATAAGATTATCAACAACGTTTTGGACAAATAGTGAAATTGTTCAATACAATTTTATTCTATGATCTGTCTCAATTTTATGTCCACAAAGATAATGATTTTGTTCTCTTACTGCTTTATCTTCACTCTGTGCAAACACCTGTAAAATAAAAATGTAATAACTTCCGGGAAGTAATGATGATAAAACACTTCGCTATATGAATACAAGGGCAGCCAGATGATAAGATTTACAGTGTACAATATCATTCAGATACAATTTTTTTTTTAATTTTGTAACTTAGGACTTAATTAGGATTACCATTTTTACAGTTCCAGAATTAAACCTTTATTCATTGTATTTCTACATCTAATAAATCAGATCACCACTGTGACAAATTGATATCACAAACTTTTTATGTTCCATGTTTAAATGGAAAAATTGTATTTTACCTACCTATTTTACCTAGTCCTCCTACATATGTAGGGAGATAATTTCTTACACACTTAAGTGAAGACTGACAGGGGCACATGTACAACATTCCCTCATCATTAGAGCTAGAACCTGCACCCACCAAGCACCCTGCATTCAATGAAATCAAATTGAACTTCTTCAGTACAAACTTTACAGCGTTGTCCTCATTATATCCACTGATTTATTTATTGCTTAGATTACCCCTTGCTTTTTGGGTTTTCAGTGGCTATATAATAGCATTATCATTCATATTGTTGAAACATTCTGGAATATTCAATAAGTTGTAAAAGCTGTTTTATGATGAATACAGTTATCTTGAGTAAAAGTGTCTCCTTACCACTTCCTTTGACACCTAACGGGGTGCAGATTCCTCCTTCCAAGTAACTTGGCAGTTGTTGCCTTTTCCAGGGCCTCAGTAATCCTATCAAGCTCCTCTTGCCTAAAGGCTGGTTGTTAGCCACACAGCATGCATCGATACCACAATCTTTTCCCGTCTTACATTCCTCAGCTGAGCATAACTGTAAAACAAAGAAAACTTGTTTTAGCTCTTGTCTATTGGCTGTTGGTTGGCAGCACAATAGGCGCATGGGCCATCGTGTTCCACTCTCTTACATTGCTCCGCTGAGTATTGATTGGAAACTGTAATATAGAGAACACTCATCACATCTTTCTCACATACATGGACTGTAGCAAGCTCACAGACCATACTATGTGCCACACAGGAATGTGCAAATTGCTTCTAAAAAAAGTAAAATTAAAACTTACCAAAAATGTTGTGAAGATAACAAGAAATACTTTCATTGTACACATCTATAGGTTTCAGCTTCCTTGGATTTAAGATATCCTTAATTATTTTGAAGTTGTGCAGACCTTATTGGATTAAAAACTCATCATTGGATAACTAATTCATTTTGAGTTCATCAAAGATTCAATTAAGATTTAATCAAAACTCTTTGTTTGGTAAATCATATTATCTTTTAACAAATGTCACATCTAATGCTCAGAAATATATTAATGGCTGAAATTGATAACCATCACTGTTCCTAACATTAAATTGTACTGAGTATCATGATAGCTTGATAGTGTGCCATATGCACTGTTCCATAACTAGTTACTTTGACGGAACATCAATGTAACAAATGGATGAACTTCCTTTTTTTATTAATCATTTTTATTTCAAGTTCATATATTATAACATTTAATATCATACAATGAAAATTCAACAAGATGAACTTCCTGGTTGCGAGTTTTTTGTTTTCTCGATTTAAACCTTAACCCTTAAGAAAAAAGCCATGGTAAACATGGTGCGTCCATGGTAATCCATGATTTTCCATGGAAATTCATGGTTTTTAATGGTATTTTCCATGGAAATTCATAGACTCCCATGGTTATTTTCCATGGATATTTACCATGATTTTCCATGGTAATTAGTGGTTTTGTAATTGGTTTTTCATGAATGTGTCATGCTTTTTACTATGACACATGGAGATGTAAAATCAACAATTTTGGTCGGATTTGTATTTACCAAAATCTTCAAAATGAATGTATTGATGATTATCCCACTTAGACTGAGACGAATCATTGAGAAAAAAGGGTGGACATTTCATTTTTTAGGGTTTAGCAAGAACATTTAATGAATGTTAAACTCAGCTTCCTTACAAATGAGAAAATATGTGAAAATTAGGTAACTTTTCTTTTAAAAAAATATGATAATGCAGCACAGAGTTGGCCATAAGATTACAAAGAGAATTGTTAAAAGGGCTCTTGGATCAAGACTAGATAGAGATTGCTGATTTTTTAGGCCAAACACTTCTTTCCTTTGAAAAAGATTAAGTCAAACTAGCCCAAGCTCTGTTTTTTCACTACTTTAATTTTTCAGTTATAAAAATCAATATGAAATAATTTAGTAAATAAATAACTTATTTTCTTAAATTACATTTCTTACATTTGAGAATGCAATCAAAAACCATGGTTTCTTTCTTTGAAGTTGAGGAAACTGCAATCAAAAGCCATGGAAGTCAGTTGATTGCAATCGAAAGCCATGCTTTTCCATGGTTATTTCTTTGATGTTTCAGAAAGTGCAATCAAAAGCCATGGTTTTCCATGGTTTTTCTTTTGATCTTTTAAAAGTCCATACTTTTTGGTCTTGGGGGTGCAGAAGAAAAGAATAATACATTATGTTTCTAAATGAAATTATCCTTTACAAGCACATTATCTGAAAAAATCAACAGAAAGTATATACTTTTTCAGAATTTTGACTTGAAATTGAGATTGGGGATAAACACAAGTATATGGCTGCAAACTGAAATGTAATACCTAAGTGATCAAAATTCAATTTGTCTTGGTAAGAATATTATATATAATCCATTTAAAAAGAAGTTGCATGAAGGAGAGGGGGGGGGGGTAACAACACCATTTGGCTTAAAACATGAATCATATACCTTGAGTAATCAAAAATTGATTTGTCTTTGAATAGGAATATATAATCATTTGCATATTTTTTAAATATTTGGTTGCTATTGTTCTTTGTTAATTAGGTTTTTTAACTCTCAAATTAATGTTAAAAATTAATCTCTGCGACGATTATAATAGTTAATTTGCATACTTCTTAAATATTCTGATCTTAATTGTTATTATTTATGATAATCTTGCACTCCCCTGTGCTTCCTCTTCAGTAATTATTATTGTCTGTGAGTGTAGACAGTGCAAGTCAAAAACTCATTGTTGATCAAATAAAACCAAATAGGAAATACTCCAAGTAAAAATGTTTATTTAGTCTGCAATAAGGGAATCCGGTGAGCTGATTTCATCACTTATTTTGTCTTTTTTACGTTTGTGCCAAAGTTAAATTATAGCAATTAAAAATCCTAGCAAACCATTTATTAATTTTAATTGTGTCGTCAAATCATCAATTAAAAAATTATTAAATAAAAAGTTCTTTGTCATATAACACTATGTACAGAATGACTAAACATATATTCAGATTGTAAAAACATGGTTGTATTTCAGGCCTGAAATCATCTTTTGTCAAAAAGGTTGACCTTCCCAATAATTTGAGGGGGACATCATATTCTCTCTATGATTAGTCTCAATCCAGCTTGGATTCATTCTTTAAAACATTGATTCAATTGGAAGATTTGGGAAAAACAAAACCTGCCCAAATTGTAGATTTTACAACCCAAGTGCTATGGCATAAACATGACATGTCCATGAAAAATCAATTACCAAACCACTAATTTCCATGGAAAATCATGGTAAATATCCATGGAAGATCCTCATGGGTGTCCATGAATTTCCATGGAAAATACCATGAAAAACCATGAATTTCCATGGTAAACCATGGATTACCATGGACGCACCATGGAATACCATGGTTACTTATAAGTCAAGTTAGAGCATTTCTTTAGAGCTAGACTCTAATTTTGTGCCAAATGATAATCCGCAACTTGACTAATAAGTAGGCTTAAATCGAGAAAACAAAAAACTTGTATCCAGAAAGTTCATCCATTTTGTTACATTGACGTTCCGTCAAAGTAACTATTTGTGGAACAGTGATATGGAAGTGAGTCTGTTAGGGGTATTCTGCTGCGCAGAGTATGCATTGATGATATACAGGGTGTCCATGAAGTCTCTACAATTTCTGAACAAAAGTCTGTGTAAAACGTAGAGACTTAATGGATACCCTGTATAGTGTATTCATATACATGTACATATATTAATGTTCGAATTTGTATTTCTAGGAAAAGGAAGAAGACGCAGGAGATGACAGTCAACTACTGAAACTTGGCAAGATTATTTTCAAACAGAAACAAAAGAGGGCACCAGCAGGTGAAACCTCCGAAGACCCCTCGAAAACAACCTCAGTGCCAAAAAAAGTAGAAAATGTGCCCAAATCACCAGCAACAATGTTCAAGTTCTCAGTAAGTTTAATTTAATGGAATATGCTATGTATTTAAAGTGCCTTCTCCTTACACATTATCTGCATTGTAAATTACATTGTTTTTTCAAATGATTGTACATGTACATTATAACTCGTATTATGTTTGTACAATTGTATTGACCAGTTCAAAAAAATCTCGTAACTGTTCAGGGATTTTTAACAGCAGGCAACAGGCAATTTTCACCGGTTGTTTTCACAAAATTGCCTGTTGTTTTTAGGGACTTATCAACTTTTCCATGTTGAATATATGGTTTCCATTAATTTTGCCTGTTGTTTTCATTTATTTAGCCTGTTGTGAGAAATTCTAGTGAAACCCCTGCTGTTTCATACAGGCCATGATGAGATCAAACAGTAAAAATATAGCCTATTATGATTAAATACATGATGAAACTTTATTATTTTAGCAAAAGAAGCATGGTTCATTCCTCAGCAGAGATCAGAGTCTTCTTCAGAAGATAGTGGGAAAGTCCAAGTCCGTGAGCAACCCCAATGGTCCCCGTAATTCTAAGAACTTTGTATTTGCTGCTGTGTCACCCAATGAGAAGGCAGCTGAGGAAAAGAAGCCGGTAAGTTATTACCCTTCACAAAAGCTCAATCTCATCTACACTCTTTGAATTTTAGATGATTCTGTGATCTATCCTATATCCAATCACATTGGTTAGTAGGAAATTCACCTGAGGAAAATTCATGACTTCATTTATTCAAACTAATATAAAAGGCTATGCATTGAAAGCAACATTTGAGCTTGTTATGGTCTAATCAACATTTAAACTGTAAAATCATTTTTATTATGTCACCACCACAAGTAGTGACATATTGTTATAGTCTCTTGATGTTGGTGTTTGGCATTCTACAATTGGTGTCTCTATCAAATGGCAGGTAGTGCCATTCTACATGTCAATGCCTTGTTTGTAATAGTCAGAGGGTCGATTGTTAAATGGGGATTTAGGGTAGTAACTCACAAAAATATACCATTTACATCACCATTGCCTGTCTCCAGACACCACAGATAAAATGGTCCAATGAAGTGTGCCAAGCAAAAAACTAGTACTGTTTTTGTGAAATAAATTTGTTAAGCACAGCAAGTTGAAGAGATCCAAAAAACGTTACATGCCATATCCTTTTTAAATGTATATAGTGCATCCTACTCATGATGTATTAAATGTTCAATGATTTTTTGACTAAACTCTCATTACACATGATTCTTCACTGTTGCAGGCTGTGAAGAGATCTAGCAGTGTTCGTGATAAACCAGCAGCTAAGAGGCCAAAACTTGACAGAGCTAATACATTCTCAGAGGACAGTATATTTAACCTTTTATAGTACATGCAATCAACACTAGGTATGTGTATGAGGGGAACAGTACATGTAATTTTGACTTATTATAGTAAAGCAAAACTGTTTATGTTAACACTTGATAATCACATGTATGAGGAGAACAGTACATGTATATTTGATATTTTATAGTAAAGCAAAACTGCTTATGTTAACACTATAGTTACATGTATGAGAGGAACAGTACATGTATATTCAATCTTTTGTAGTACAGCAAATCTGTTTATTCTAACACGATAGGGACATTATAAGGCAAGCAGTACAGCACATGTATGTAACCTTTTATAGTACAGCAAACTGTCCATGTTAACACTTTGGTCACATGTAAGAGGGAACAGTACATGAACATTTGATCTTTTATAGTCCAGCATATCAGTAGGGACATTATGAGGGCAACCTCAGTATGCTATATTCTCTAATGCCATCTATAGATGTCATACCTGTCTTGCATCTTTGTAGTTATTTTGAAGATGAAAAAGCTGACTTCAAAGCATATTAATGTGTAGTATTCCAGACTTTTAGAATGATGTAAATAGATGCTAAATTTTAAAGGTTCTATGTAAAAATGTACAAAATGTAAATATATACTGATATGATATTTTATGTATGAATTGTAAAGGCTGTTACATCAGAATAAATACAAAAAATATAAACTAGGCTTGTTTTTTAAAAAGTCACGTGTGTTCCTAGATTCATGAAATTCAGCTGAAATTAAGAATCCATAAAACATGATAAAAATTACATTCAACCTTGAGTGACATCACAGCATATTCTTGTGAGATCACAATTTTAAGAATGTTTTAAAAGTTTATATATTCATGATTGAATGAAACGACAAATTGAAACGAAGTATTATTTTGATTAAGAATTTTTGGAGTTACCCTCCTTTCTTCATCCTTGTTTGTTTTATAAATCAACTTACCAATAGCATTGATGCAGTTACTAACATTTGCAACCTCACCATTTTTTCAACTTTTTGTAGAGTGTTTGCTGCTTGTATGTTTCACAATTATCGTACCTGCTTTTTATAATCCTTTTGAATATAACATGATGGTATATTCAATAAACTTCAACAGTAAAAAGTTTTCACAGGATATGGAAAAACATTAAGATAAGGATTTATTAATGTCGAATATTGTGTGATATGTCACTGACGCATGAAAGTGAGCTGTTAATGAAAATGTGATTTATTGTCTGTTTAAAATGTCTACATTTTGCCCCCCCCCCCCCACACACTCACACACATACACAATTCAAAATATTTTGATCTTTTTATTATCATCTATTGTGAACTGGCGTAACTACCATAATCCATTTACATTTAATACTCCTTTAACTTTAATTTAGTCTGTTAACTTGTTTGAGATATTACATAGGCGAAACACATTATTGTTGGGTATTTTTCAAATAATGGATGTGTGTATTATTGGTCCGTAGCATGCTTTTGAAGTTTATGGATAATCTAGTCATTTCAGAATGAATGGCATTTTTGTTATTTGAATAATAAATCAATTTTTAACTTCACGATTGCGTTATTGACATCTAAGACAAAACTAAGAACTTTAAGGTGACACGGGTACATAGTGAACATTCAAGGCACTATCAATTACATTTTCAATGCCATATAGTATAAAACACATTGTTTTTTCAAGACAGCTGGGAGAAGTCATAGAAAAGGGAAGCTAGCAAATAACACCCTGACCCACCTTGCGCTGAAACTTTTTAATGTATTGTCTGGACACCTTTTATTCCATAGTTTATTCAATACTTTTTTGAATTTGGATGAAATAACGGTTTTAAAGCACCTGTCCTGTGCGCTCGGTATATGGAAAGATGCAATGGAATTAATTTCTATTTTTTGGATACCGTCAATTGCGTGTCCACTACAAACAAAAAGTAATTCAGTTTTCTTGGTTCACATTAAAATTTGTTGAAACAGTAAACAATGTTCCGTTATGGATTATTCTAGAGAGCACGGAGTGTCAAATTTCAACATAATATATGTGATATACATCTTAATTTCAGATAGCAATTTTAAGATGTACCTGGGATATTAGGTGAAATGGATTGTTTTAAATCAGCTGTTTAATTTACAGCGTTTACAATTAAAGATTCCATGAACGTGATGAACTCCTGTATGAAATGTCATTTCGATTAACCATATTTCACTGCGATAACTCGAAAACCTGGATGACCAATTTGTTTTGGCCGAATTTTAGGACACATTGTAGTGTTGCTTCGTAGCCTATTCACTTTATTTTTTGCAAATACCTCTCATTGTCCCTATATTTTCTATTTCAAAAAATAATTATCGTAACATTTAACTTCAGGAATGTACTACAATTGACCCCTGGTTATTAGAGTGCATTGTTTTAGTTCGATGTCGTGGATTATTGATTAAAATCATCTGTCTATTGTTTAAACCATTCTGGCCAAGGTATTGTCTTTCTCTTTTGTTCTAAAGATTAGGGATCCATGATTTATAAAATGGGTTTTGGCAAGGAATTATCCTGAATACATTATTCAGAGAGTGAAGGGATCTATGTTTGTGTACACCATCCCGACAGTACCAAACTCTCCACATTGGAAAAGTGGTTTGATTTCGCATAAGTTTATATATAATGTACGATAGTTTAAAGAATAGGGACTGATAGCATTTATATATTTTATTTAGTTGCGGATTCCTTTATTTGACTGAAGTAGTTATAGTGTATGACTAGTTTAAATCCACTATAAACGAGTAATCGTTACCCTGCACGCAGAGTCTAGTTATGAACGAAGCTCTCTTTTAAGAAACGAATGCAAAGGGTACAAAATCATGTGAAAGTGCTAGTAATTTAATTATATAATGGCCCCAATAGCCATGTTAATCACGTTTGATGTGATTGATCACCTTGGAAACTTGATCAGGGAATCTGGATCCCCGGGGTCCAGATCCTAAAAACCACGGTAGCGTTCACTGTAATCAAGCTTCCAGAATCTAATTAAAATCTAATCAACCTGTTTTTACAATTACAGCCTGGAGGTGAACTCGAGAGCTCACGCAACTTCCAGACTGAAATACACATTTTTGAGTCTTTGTTTCCTGGATTGCATCTGCTTTCAATTTGCATAAATGATCAGAAAGATCAATGGATCCTATGTATTGGATCCCTCGACGCCTTCTGTTGATCAGTTAAAATTTCCAATCTTGCCGGCGACCCTCGGATAACGTGTCGTGATGAAATGTTTTAAAATGCAAATTAAAATCTTAAGAAAGAAAGAAGCAAGAAATTTAATATTCATGGCTGTTATGATTGGTCTTGATTGTATAGAAATGCAAGAAATTTAGAATTTCCATTGAAGTTTTAGAGAGAGTGGCGTTTATAAACAAGACTGGAATCAAATTTCAAAAATGGGTAAATTACTTATAGACAGGTGATTAAAACAAAAGGTGCAAGTGCAGTTATCATAGCGACATTTTTAACTATGAGGAATATGAAATGTATCATTTACGGATGCTGCGATGGGGACGCTAATAAATCCAGTTGTCATGGTAACCAATAAATGCCACGCGTTCAGAAAAAAGATGCATTGTTGCACAAACTTAAGGCATTTTCAGACAATGCAGGTATTTTTCATAGATTTCCCATGGCGAGCTGGCATAATTAACTGACACAATTTTTGTGAAAAAGCTGAATAACATTTTGAAAATTGAATTATCAGTAAAAAAACAGTATCCTTTGTCAATGATGCCTCCCACTTTTTTAATCTGATTTAAACCCGAAGTATTGGGTCACTTTAATGTCACTGGTAAAATTTTATTTTCAAAAAAATAAATTTTATTTTTACAGTGGATAAATGTGTAAATATGCCTATGTTGTGTTACAGTAACGTATGAAGCTCAGCAGGACGTTGCTTTTCTTGATGCTCGTATCGTTGATGAATTCCTCCACTTTGTTCATACTTGTCAACATGTGTTTACAAACCCTTTATGTCAGTCTGATAACATATACATGTGATGTAATTTGCCCCAATTTATTTAATTAGGCCGTTTTCAATTGATTATGCAGAGCATGTGAGCATACCTTTGGTTACGTCACACACCTGCCAGACCAGGTGAAGCACTGACCAATGACCTGCCAGATAATATTATTTAGATACCACTTTGAAACGTAAAATAGATTGTAAACGAAGGGAAACACCAAAGAATAAATCCAAAACCATTTAGTGAATACTCTAAATTGTACAGAAATGCAAGAATCTCGATTACTTTATTCAAATTTTAGAGTGAAATCAAGTTGCAAAAGGTTTACCCAAACGAGAAGCTCTCCTCGTATGTCATCTTATTTAATCAACACTCTCGGCAATGTGTGATGATTACCAAAGGGATTACGTGACCAATGATTTCAACGATTGTTGAATTCGGTCAATATTTGATCAATTCAACACCAAACTGCAGATTGTTATGTCTATGATTGAATTTGTTTACCCGAGATTACGTGCATTGTAAACAATGTAAACAACAAAGGTATACAAACAAAACTGTTTCGCCGTATTGATTGCACTCATTTTTCTAGTTTTCCAATTAGTGTCACGCTATCGTTCACAACTAATTTCAATTTTCGTGAGAATTAAATTATTGCTCTTTTATATTCCAGTTCATTAACTTTTTGGATTAACGGGACTTGATAACGTTAATCCAAACGTGTTTTGCATTCATCCTGTTTTTGCTTCATACAGTCATTGACTGTAAGGTATGAAATGCTTTAGACTACAGCTGACTATAGCTACAAACCCATGTAATCCCCCCCACACTACTTGAATATACATTTTCTCTCACAGGGGAAGGTGTGTAGCGGGGATGGGGTGTCACGGGGGCTTTATGACTCCTGTAGCTATAGAAGAAAGATTGTTCATTCTGATAATCATCTTTCTGTTTTACAACTAGAAAGGAACATACAGAAAGCCAGATCTTCGACATGCGGGAGTAGAGATCTGGGCCAGACGGGTTTGGTTAGAGGTAAGCCTCTCGGGGTAAGCCTGCACATTCGTTCGACTTCGCTTCTTAAAAGAGAGCTTCATCACGTCTTCCGTCTTCAGGTAGTTTATAACTAGACTCTGTGCGTAGGGTAAGCATAGTTTAGGTAATGAGTTGACAATGAAGATTCCGAAACTAATTGAGGAATATAACTTTGATGGATGAAGTGTATCATTCTGATGATATTCGGCATCAATCTCTAGGATAAAGAAAATAAATCTTCCAAAATTCAGATAATTTAGTGTGGAACGATTAGATCTCTTGGATCAAGTATTTTCACCTTCGACCATGCATAACAGTTTTTTCATCTATTATCTTCTCTGGACCCGCAACGTTTTAGAATGCAAGTACAGTAAAATACGTCTTAGTGAACACCTCTCTCTTGTCTACAGTCCTCTCTGTAGTGAACACCTACGAACACTGAATGTTTTTTCTCGGCAAATATTGTTCAATATTCACAGGTTTTATAGTACTACCAGATACGAACATGGTAACAAGCCCGGTGATCCTAAATCTTTCCCTAAAAACAATTATTCAAACACAAAACGCTCCCTGATGGTCTGCAGGGTTAAGGCGATATCGCGTGAAATAATCAAGGTCGATTGTAATAATGACAATTCAGGGGATATCAGCCGTGATACTTTTCGTGCAATTAATCAATGGTATTTCCCTACGACATATTGCTCTATTGGTATAAAAACGTGGAAATTAAATAAACTAATTCATATGCAAAGCCTTCCTGTATTGACATAATCACATTCGAGCTACTTGGCCTATGAGTTAATTTCCATTATTAACCCCAGTTACTCCCTCGCCTTGTCATTCTTTCACACGGTGCGATCTTTCGCGATCGATTTTGGGCGGCGGTCCGTTGTAGTTTCTGGGCTTAATCAGGAAGATTGTCACAACGTATTATGGTGTCTTACTACCATGACATATGTTGAAATTCCCATATTTAATCCATAATTTGCCTGATTTACACCAAATATTCTGACAAAGGTCGCTATTCTAGGATATGCTACCTACGTTTAAAATCATATTTGTAGAGCATATATCGAATTTTACGTTTCCTGTGACTGTTTTTATAGGTTTCAAATAAAATGTTCAATTTTCCGGCGCATACTTTTATACTAGTTTTGCGCTTGATTGACTGTTTGTTTATATTCTTATCGATTTTAACTAATTTAACATTTCAGGATATAACCATTATTACATCTTACTGCGGAATAATTAAGATTGTAGGTCTATATATATAATTTAAATAGGACGCTATAACGCCTAATTAATTACCAAGCTATTGTTTATCGTTACTTCTTTTTTTATATTTTAATGAGGGTAATTACAGTAACTATTTTTGTCAGATTCAAATCGAGAAAAGGTTTTAATTATAATTAGAAAAAATATCAATTATTAATCGTGGACTTGTCTGGATAAATTTACAGATACATAAATAAAATATTAAATGATAAATTACTATCAACGATCAATCATAAAATATGTCACTCACTACAAAGGTTTTAGGACACTCATTTAAACACTAAACCGTACTGGGCGAAATTATATAGTGGTCCCGCAGTATGAAAAACAGTTATAAACATACGTTTGGTTAGTACAGTCAAGAGAGGGACTCAAGACCTCTGCAAACATTGTAGAATACAAAGGCCTTGGTAAATTCCACTGCCACGTTTGTGAAGTTTCAGAAAGATACTTCTACACGTGTTGGAATAATCAACTCTAATTTGCGACCAGCATATTTTTGACATATTAAAGGAGCACAATTGGTGCTTGACCCCAAATGAAAATGATGACCAGAAATTACATTTTGAAATGTGATCAGTATATTTGGACACGCGTTCATGTTTGATCATTTCTTCGTGCGCAAACGCTTCGTTAACCACGTGGTCAATTTTTACGAGTATAATTGGCATTTTTGCGAAGTGATATTCTAAAAGTAATGAAGGATGACATATAATGACTAATTAAAATTTCACCTACAGAGCGACTTTTTTCAAAGGCAGCCATTTATATTTAGAAATATGACATTTAGCTGGTGCGTACAAATATGATTGTTTGGCCACTTGTTCACCATTGGCTATCAGCTGCATCAAACACAATTTCTCCTTCAACTGGGACCACAACTTGATATATTTATTATGTTTTATGTTTAGTTTCAATGTTTTATGAGTTCTTTTGTCGGAATCTCAATTTTGTTTATCTTTTCAGAAAATACAAGATCAATTTCAGCGAATCTGCATTTTCAATGCAACAGCTGGGTAGGTACAATTTTAAAAGGGACAACTAAATAAAACATAATTAAATAATTTCGTTTTTTCCTAAAGGAATCAATAAAAAAAATCAGAAGTCTGTAACCGCAAATTTTTGCACAGTTTTGTTGTCTTTGTATTTAGAATGAATGATGTGTATGATTTGACGTATTTTCAGTGTTCGAATATATGTGAATAGGAGTCGAACATCGACGGTAACATCTGCCAGATAAAATGAATGTTTTCCTTCTAATATTGTTATCCTTTTTAATATGGATGATTTATATTATAGTGTTATCACATGAGATTATTCTATTTGTGTAATCAATATTGAAATGTAAAAAATAGTTTTTCCAACATTTAAGTCAGCAACAGCTTGATATTTGCAGCATGCGCAAACATGTTGAAAATGAAATCTCTGATGCGTGTGGGGTACGTGTAGTCTGATTCAATCAATAAGTTGAAATTGTTGCATTGCATTTTATTCGTTTACTACCAACTATTGTTTCTACACTTTTTGATGATATTGAGCAATAGGAATTTGATTTGAAGTTAAAAGGAACACTTTCATTAACACTGGGTTTTAGGAAACAATTGTGCACCTGACATGGATTAGCAACAGATTCTTTCATCAATTATTAAAACCCGACGTCGTCCTAATATGCTTAATTATTTATTCGTATTTGTCATGATTATGACACAACGATAATCTTCGAAATATGAGGCTCATCAAAATGGATGAAAGTAATAGAAATCGAGGTCCACGAAGGTGTTATTGTACCATTTAAACATGGCCCTATTTGGCCATGATTGAGTATTAACTAATAAGGAAAGAGCCATAAGTAGGTCCCTGATTTATTGTACGGCTATAATTTAGCAGAGGGGACAATACAAAGTTCAGAGCCGTCTATCTATTATCTATTTAATATCTATTTAAACTCATTTTAGAGGGCAAACCATGCCACGAAATTTCCTTACAATCGCACCCCCTGACTGAAAACCGAAATTTATTTGGCGACCGCAACCCCCCCCCCCCCCCCCCCCGACTGAAAGCTGCATGGCTACGCCCCTCCATACTTAAAGAAGATATTAAATAAATGATGAGTTATCATATTTTTAAGAATTCTACAATATTTGACACTTTGACACTCGAATGAAATATGACTAAAGGATGTTAAGGTAAACATGGGAAAGTGATTAATTGGGTTCATTATACGTAGGCCCGCATATTGTCACAAATGTCTCCATGTACCTTAAAAAGAAGTTTAAGCCGATTTTATGATAAACAATTATACCTATACACACTTCTTGCTAATTTTTGTATTTAATTATATATAAAGGTATGCAGTGATAGTTGAAGATGATCAAATAAAAAATATTATATTGAACTCATGTGAATGGGCTGTTTATACATTACCAATACTAGAAACTAAATGGCTTTTCTATTTCTTTAAGTGCCTACTCACTGCTCATATACAGTATCCCTAATGACATGTGAATCGTACGATTATCATTATTACTACATCTTTGTTATCTGATCATATAGTTGTGAATTATTACATCTATGAATGAATCATTAATGTGATCATTCACTAATAATTTACATTCATTTATATGATAAAATTCCAAATAGAATTCTGGAATATGACTCGCTATATTATAATAAGACCAAAGATGACACATCCGAGATCGTGTATCTCATTGATATCTAAGAACAAAAGACGACGTAATAAACATAACCAGGTACTAATTGCTATAGAATACCTGTTAATTAGGACTCCATCCACCTGTCTAATTGATTACCTGTTAATCACAGGTATGAGTCGAGACGCTGCGGGCCATGGCACCTGATGCTTTTCTCAACGCTCGGTAGTGTATGTTGTTTTATATTTTCAAAAACGATATTTGGATGTTTTCTTCTTACACTGACTTATATTTTTCTGTATCAATTGTATAGTCTTGCGTCACACAATTAGGGAGTGATGTAAGACTACAACTATAATTAGGGAGTTTAAGCTTGGATTTAAAATCGAAACGCCAACCTATACGTATGACCAATCGCCCATACAAATGCATCGCTTAAATCTTTTCCGTTCATGTTTAGGTTGTGAAAAACATTGCAAGCTAAAATTCCCTATTATAAAAAAAATGCAACGTAAAAACTAATAATATACAATTTATTCTCATTTCTTCGGTCTAAATATTGTTGTTAAAAAAATAACACTGTTATATAGTGTGGCATATGATGAAGTTGTCATTTTCAAAAAGTGTTCATGTCATTTTTATATTTGAAGTAGTTTATCAATCTAAAAATTGACGTTTAACACTATTTCGACGTGATATATTTTATCAATATTGGGCAGTACAGTACATCAAAGCCTGAACTTGCTAAGATAATCTGATTTTTGTATTTTCTTTGTCAGACTACACTAATGAACGTTTTCAGTCGATTTCAATTCCAGTAGTTTTATCATCTCGCAATTATAAATAATCCCTTATTATCCGTACCACTCTTATCACCCATCGTTTAATCTAATTTGGTGCCATCATTCTAATAGATTTACAGCATATCGATTTTGTATCAAATGCACGCCAACACAAAGGCTAAAAATCCTCGCGTCGCCTTCAGCAAATTTTTCTCATTTTGATATTATTGATTTTTAATTCTATTGTCTCTAGTTATTCGGGATTAACGATTAAATTTAGAAGCGTGTGTGGAAGTATTCAGGAAAGTCCAATATGGATTACAATACAGCTGTATGGTAATTTTTCTGTTTTTATAATATAAATAGATCGATCGAATACCCGCATGTATAGACATACAGTACACATAAAAAAGATGCGCGCGACCAGCGATCCGTGGTCGTGCATAGTGTTACATTAGACTAGTCAAACATAGACTGGCGTTCAACAATGTACGCTTCAGTTTTTTATATTTTTTCCATATGTACTTTGTTCCAGTGTGGTTTCCCTGTATATGATGGTATGTTTTGATCTTGTGACAGGAAAGATTGACGAGGTTATGGATATTATTGAAATGCCAGCATCGTGTCACAGAAAAAATAAAGAATAAACTAATGAGATTTTTATCACTGCATCTTTGCTCGACGTTTCCTTACATAAAATGTAAAAAGGCAGAAGGTGTTTCTATAATTTAACGATATTGCCTATTGGTGATTGTGTTATACCCATGGCACCCTGAATACCGGCAAAGTGTATAAGAATTTTTCAACTAAATTCTAACAGAAGTGACCACGCCTATTTCACCGGCTACTGAATAAACACTTGCGCAAATCTGCCTTGGTCACTCCAAATGTTAAAGGTCTGTGGCCACCCTTTAGCCTTAAATCTTAGATGATCATTTCCGTGTACACAAATTTGACCCTAGCTCAACTTTGGTTCAAATGCTATTGTCAAACTAGTATAATAGCACTTTAAGTACTGTTTTCATTCACATCTGGCTTCATAAACTTGAATACAGTACATCCTTAATTTCTACGCTAAAACGCCATTTTTATTTGTTAAATTCTTACTATTGTTTTTAACTTTAATTGTCTCCCCATCTGCGACCAGTTGTTTTGAGACGTCTATGTATCTTTCATTCATTATTAAAAGAAAGTTGTTCACAAAATCAGATTCAATTGAAAAGTCAATAATACATGGTTCCAGATAGTGAAGTATTTCTGAAGGTTTATTTGGAGGTATTTCTATGACTGTTTGAGTAGCGGATTGTGTTGTAAATAGTGAATTGAAAGCAATGCAATGCTATCGTAATGAAATATGTGCACAGCAAACAGAATTCTATCACCTCCGGTCGTGTGCCACAACTTTACATTATGTCACCTGCAAAATTAGTTTTTGTAAGAACCTTTCTTATTGGTACATTGGAATTCAGTTAACCAATAAAAAGCACTCTTTTGGAATTTTCCGGAATCCATTGCAGACGTACTCTCGTCTGATTAATAAAGACTACAAGTTGTTAATATTGCTAAATATATCAATGATGTCTGAGTCATGCATTGTTATTGTATGAACACTTGCAGGCCAGGCGAGTGAAAGAAGATAAAGTAGCTCAGACAAAATACAAATTGAAAGACATAACACACTGACACTGAAATACATTAAGGCTAAAAATATAAACAGTTAAATGCAGTAATTAATGATTTTACTGTTATTTGTGTGTCCACACGCAACAAAGGCAACACATGTGGTACAGAGACAAAGCCGCCGGCACGCGACTCATTTGCATATGAATTACACGGGCGCATGCCAGGTGAAAGAACAGACAATGATATATAAAATGCACACAATCGGAGAACGTTGCAGATCAGCTATTACCACCAAACTGTTAACATTATTCAAGAGGAATTGAATCTCAAGAGACGCCAGGACATTTAAAAATGGACGCAAGATAGAAATGTGAAAACTTCTCAGCTGATCTGCACATAGTATTTATATTATTTATTTCAGATGTTTTCATATTTGGATATTTAAAACAAAGTATTTATTGCTATGTATTAAAAAAAATTTATATATTAAGAACTTTAACTAAGTAACACGATGCCTAGAGGATTTTTAGTGAAAAGGACGAACAGATGCTCCGCTCATTCTTACCGAATACGCCGCAACTCGGAGGAAGACCGAAGTGACAGCGGATCAGAACATGAGCTTAGTCCTGTATATACTCGATATGGAACGCCCGACTCTGGGTTTGTGTACAGCCCAGTGTCTGTCGTAACAGCTAAGGAAAATGAACTTAGATTTAAATATGATCAACATCAAAATCAAACTGACAATCGATTCAAATACGAAACTGATTCTGCCTATTCCACACCAACTGGATCACCCAGACATTTAGCTGTTAGCGCAAACACGATCGGATCACCTTTCTATTTCTCAACGTTTGACCGATTGAGCGTCTCATCTGGAAGTCCAACGCTACAGACACGATTCCTGAACACCGAAAGTCCAAATCCGCAGAGTCCTAGCAAACGACGCACTCCTGACCACGATGCAGACGTCAAGCCAAAATCACCGAAAAAGCCAAAAGCTGCGAGAAAAATTGACTTTGCCGAAAAAACAGCGGTTGCCAGCGTGTCGAGTCAGGATGACACCGAGGTGACTGAAACTCGACTTCCCGATGGAGGTCGATTGGTAAAGGGAGACATTGACAGCAGTCTTAACTTTGTAGAGGTCACACCTGAAGCACAAGCTGAACTGGAGAAAATTGAAAACAAAATCGGTGACTTTATTTGCCAATTATGTAAAGACTATTTCGAAGATGCATTTAGGTTGGCTCAACATAAATGTTCACGTATTCTTCATATCGAATATCGATGTCCTGAATGTGACAAGGTCTTCAACTGCCCCGCCAATCTCGCTTCTCATCGTCGCTGGCATAAACCCCGGCCTAATAAGAACAATACAACTCAGCCTGCCAAACTTCTTCCAGCTATTGCCAAGGTTTGTGATGATAACGCCAATAATAACACTGTTACGAACGCGAATGAAAATAATCTTGTGACAGTGAATGGTGCTGATATCCGCAGCGCTGATTCGCCGATTGAGATCAATAGAAACGACCCTGTTATGATCCGCCCACCACACGTAGCTCCTGCCTCTCCCTCCCATAAGACCGAGGGGCTCTTCGAGTGTCCCCAATGTACCAAGAAGTTCCGTCGACAAGCATATCTACGCAAACATATTGCAAATCATTCCGCCGATGATAAACCCCATCCTTGTCAGTTATGTTCCAAGGTGTTCAAGTCACAAGGAGCACTTTTGAAGCATGTAGCGTGTCACCGTACATGTCCCACTGGGGATTCCACTCAGGGAGATCAGAATGACACGCAGAAAGAGCATGTCTGCAGCGTTTGCGCCAACACCTTCCAGAATAAAGCAGCTTTGGAGAGACATTTGAAAACCCATTCCAATCAGACATTTCCTTGTAAGTATTGCGAGAGCATATTCTACAGTTCCCCGGGATTAACAAGGCATATTAACAAATGTCATCCCTCCGAAAACAGACAGGTTATCCTTCTACAAGTACCTGTAAACAGACCTTGTTAATAAGTTACCATAACAACCAGCGTCGTTGAGGTAACTGTACATAAGGGCAGGTTTGCGCAAAAACAATGACATGAGTAATTGAATCAACTCTAATTGCGAACAGAGCACTTAAGGCTCAACAGTTTGGTAACATCTAGTAATGAATCAATCATTTATCGTTAAGTCATTCCTACTTTTATCATCATTGAATGGCTTTACAGAGGCGATTAATTTCACCAGTTTCCCGTGTCAATTTGTCATTTCATTACTCATTATAAATCGCCAAATCATATCTGCAATTTATTCAAACAAGCTCTATACAACCCTAATCTGATTTTCTTCCAATTATGTGTCATTCTGAATAATGAAAACTTCTAATAAACTCATAATCCCCATTAGCAGATAATTATGCGTCATTCTTTGGACACGGAAGAGTTAATAAACAAATTCAATTTTCCAGATACTTTTTTTCAACGTGCGCAATGCCTTTAAATTATTGACCATGATCCGTACATCAAATTGTTTTACTTTTCACCAATTATCAATTCATTTCATTTATACGTTTGCTTCATTCTTGCGGACAATTTTAATTGCTCTATTTGGCCTATATTGTAAATTAGAACTGTTAATCATCTGTACGTTTTTGCTGCTTTTATTGTCTCAAGGCAACTCCTATACTTAAATGGAACAGATATACGAGTGCAATATGGATTTTTTAAAATCCATTTATATTCAGTAATAGCTTTATGAAGCTAAAATCAGGTTTCAATGATGTATTGATAATTCCTTTGTTTTTGTTCACTGGTAATACCACCAGATGTTTCAGTTGCAGAGACCGTTGTTATAGAAACAAGCTCCTCGCGTGAAAATGAGATAAGGTTTTGATTAAAAGTCCAAAAAGTCACAAAAAGTATTGTAGTAGATTAAAAAGAAATATGAATTATTTGTAGTATATCAATGTTAGATCTTTATTTCATTTTGAATGTATTTTGATATCAGCTGATGTGAAACATTTTTAACTTGATATTTCTAGCTCATGAAACACTTAAGCAAAAAATTGTCACCAAAACTGTGTTAAAATTGTACCAGCAGCTGGTGATAGAATACAACTAGTTAAAATTAATTCTGTTACCATGAACGTTTGAGTGAATGTTGTATTTCAATGCTTATATACCTACAGTTGCAATTGTTGTATTTATCTTTATTTAATGGAATTGTGTCATTCCTTTTGATGGTACTATTCCAGCAGTAGAATAGACACTTTGACCTCACTATTACGGTAAACTGGTACGAAATGTTCCCAAAAATGAAACTCTTGCGTTGGAACTTTTTGGACGCAATTCGTACTGTTGCCAGTAGTTAGGTCACTGTGGTACAAGTATAGCGCATTTTTGTAGATTTATACATGTATTGGGCATTTTGTAGATTTAAAAATGTATAGGGCATTTTGTAGATTTAAAAATGTATAGGGCATTTTGTAGATTTATACATGTATAGGACATTTTTGCAGATTTATACATATATGGGGCCTTTTTGTAAATTTACGTAATATGTATACTTGTATAGGGTACATTGTTTCATATATCGGCATTGAGCATCCTCAAGACGTGGGGCTTCACTACATCCACTTTTCTTTTTTCAAAGAAGATATTTTTGGATATACCTTGGAGCCCCTGCGATTGGAAGATGGATTTCGGGCTGTTAATTCAATATTAACCCCAAAGTTATAAACCTCAAAGTTACAAAGTGTACCCGATGCTGTATACTATGTAGAGGAGCCACTTCTTTAAGAAATGTAAGCTCTAGTCGAGAGAACGTTTTTCAAAAGTTGAATTAGATTTTTTGAAAAACGTTCACAAAAACTCTCATGTTTTGAATCTCAGACATGTCTCAGCACATCGTGCAATTATTCTCATCGTGCCATTGTATTTATTATTTATGTATACAATTATTGTTATTATTTATTATTTATTTTAAAAAAACTGATCATCTTCACGTGAGGGGCTATGTGGTATGGTGGGTCAGGGTGACGTCATCAAAAAGTGTGTTGTCTCGTGATTAGCTAATCAAGGAGTTAGAGATACTTTAAAAATTAGGGAGTTATTTATCTTTAGTATACCAAGTATACACTTCATTAATGCAAACAATGGTTTTTAATATCCAGATTGAATTATATTTAAATGATAAATGTACCTTCTATTTTGTAACTAGTATATGACAAGTAGTGCCTATGTAGAGAGTGCACATTCCTACGCAAATTGTCATAATATACACTATTAAGTATCAATTTTTATATTTCCATTTTTGGATACAGATTTTGATAATAAACATGTGCAGGGTGTCAAGTACTGGACCAAATAATGTACATTTATACAGTCTGTCCCACTTTTTTATGAACACCCTGTAAAGTATATTTAAAGACTGAAAATTGGACTAGTATATGGGACCATAGATATAGCCAGTAGTGTAGAATCTCATAGAGCTTGTATATACATTATAATGGTTTTTGATAACAATGGTTTTGATACATTAGAATAGATTTTGACAATGTTTTTTATAGCGCTGCATTTAATGCACCAGTGTAATCAATATTATGATTAAAATATGCAAATATTAATTCAAGTTCTCCAATATCAACATTTGATCCTCAAATACGAGTGCCTATTGTTAACTTGCTCATGTTATAAATATCACCATTTAAAAGCATTCCATTCATAACCACACTTGATTGTATTTTTTACAAATGTAATTTTATATAATAGTTTATTTCAACAATGAAAGGGGTTTTATAATTGAAAAGGGGAATATAGGGTGCATGAATATTTTATTGTTTTTTATGAGTTTGGCTTTATATTTCTTAAACCGTTAATGAGGGTATCAACTGATTTAAAAAACAATGTATTTTTTAAGAATTTTGAAAGCATAGTAAAGCAAACAGTGGACCTTTGTATATTTCTTCGGTCAATAAAAACGCGAGGAACATATGCGTTTTTCTACTGTGTCAGATGTTTGCTTTTTGAATGTTGATGCCTTTGTGAATTCAAAAAGTTTTGGGCAATGCTTACATTATAGTTCCATTGAATGATTTGCTTTTCTGGGACACGTTGGCAGATGTTTTTTTTTTATTCCGACGTCTTGAATATATTTTTGTACTTAGATCAGTATTTGAATAGGAGAACAAATAGTAAATGTGTTAAGATAGGTTTCTTTTATCATCACAGATTCGATGACATTTATATTGTGGCATTTAATAATTTATATATAAAATGCATTAATTTTTGTATTGAACACAGCACTTATGTACATACTTAGGTTTTGTACGGATCACAAAATTTTGGAAATAAATTTCGTAAGAATATAGAAATGAAGCATCTACTATCTGTTATAATATATGAAGTGAGTTATATTGTACTAATATCATTTTAGAAACAACACAAATAGTCCAATAGTGTAAATCTTATTCATCTTCATCCTTCGTCCCAGAATAGAATAGAAGCAAGTCTAGACCCCCTATCCCAGAAAATAGAGGTCGCTCTCTAGGTCCGTGGTTCACAGATTGAAGTAACCGAAGACCAGGATGAAAAAGAGCCAATCAGGAGTCATATTTACGAGCATCATTAACCGTAATAACATCAAGGAAATAGATAACGATTCATGATCTATTTTAATCATTCGTTTGTTATTCTTTCTTTATTCTTAAGACAAAAGCACGAAATCGAAGAGATGTTTTTTGTGCTCTTTAACAAATTGATTTGTCCTCGTATCTTGTCCTCGAATACCCCTTTAAAACGACAGTGTACAAACTTTTGTTGAGTTTTCTTACCTCGATACATCAACTGGAACATGAACGTCAAAATCAATAACATGACATCACTAAAGATTTGAAGAAATCCTTGGATAAAGGAATGACAGAGGGAATGATATTTGGTAATGTGAGTAGTGTCTACATATCTGATTGAGCTCTTTGAATACCTTGTTTTAAGTGTCACTCTGGTGATTATCATTCTGCGCATTTTCTTAATAATTCGAAGGACACAACTGAGCGTTGAAACATATTCTATTTTTCTGAAAACAGAATTCATATCTTTTGAAAAGTATTTTGGTGGCCTCTCTCTTTTCACTTTATTTTAATTGGGACTTTTCAGACATTTTGATCGCGGGTTACACTAGAAGCGACGGAATCCCAAGCTTTACTTTCTACCATTTCCTTTAATCTACCCCCAAGGGTTTATCTCTCCAAACACAATCTTCTTACGACAAAAGCCACGTGCATTCCAAAATATGACTCATTAATATCATGCAATCCGATATTCTATGCGTCTTTTATAATTAATAGAGAAAAGATAACATAGACAAGTCATCGTGACCCTTTGACCTTTGTTTCAACGTTACATAGAATTAGAATACGTAATACAACTACTTATTCTCAATTTTAAGTAGACTGCAGATTAATACTTTGTTCAAAATTACATTGATTATTAAACCATAAATATTCATTTTAATGAGTAGCTTGTTAGAACAGTTCATATGGGCAAATCAAATTCATTCAATTTCTAAATTTATTTAGCCGGCAGATGATTTTGGGAAGATAACACCATTAATATTTCATGCATCTATTACAAGCAATAACACCACCTTGCTTTTAATTCAAAACTTTAATTAAGAAATAATATAGCTCACAATCATAAATAGGGCCTAAATAAGATATATCAAATAATTCAACAATTTTAATAATTATGTTTTAATCATTAATCGAATATGTCACGGTTATTTTGTGTTAAGTCTGCGACACTTTTCTGTTGAGCATCATTGCGACGGTGATCTGAAACCCACTCATTGTCAACTACTTACTACTCACTGACTCAATCCCTATGTAATTGTTGATGAAATATAAATATAAGATAATTTTGGATTATTTTTAGTCATCAAAACTGACACGCCAGATTTGTTAAGAAAACACGGAAAGCTTTTAACATTTTGTACTTCATTATAAATGACAATGCAATATCGCATATTAACAATATATTGATTGCTGTCAGACGGAATGTAACGTATAATGTTATCATTATTCTCCTAAATAGACCAATATCACGTTATAATTAACAAGAGATCCATATTATATTTGTTTCCTTTGTTGGTATGGTATGCAGGTGATTTTTCAAACGTAACGGTATGTTTAAAAGAAATTGATTAAAATAAAAAATAAACATTGAAACATCGAAAGTACAGCTGCTACCAAAGAAAAAATAATATGACTTTCTTTATATTTTGTACAAACAAAAGCTGATTATATTGTATTTTAAAGGCAGAATCAGATTTAGATGGGGTGATAAAATTACAAGCAGTATGTATCTTATTGAAAGCCCATGGTATAACTGACCTACAAATGTATGCCCTACAAGCTCAAATATAATATCTCCCAAAAGATCCTTGATTTTATATCAATTTGTGTAGTTATTTAAAAGATTCAAAGTACAAAATGGGGGGGGGGGTGTTTAAATTCTCCCAAATAATAAAAATGGTTTACCATATTTATAGACAAATGAATTGATTGCATTATTGTAAAAAATGTCCTCATTTTTAGAAAATAGACATGACAAGGAATGATATGAGCCCAAAATATTGTAAAATTGAAACATTTTTCGTCAAGATCTTCATGATTCTAATGATGGATCATTGCTAGATCGGATTCTGCCTTTAATCAAAATCTGATAATCTCTCCATCCAGGAGAGCGTCTTTTGAAAACCAATGATAATATTAGTCTAGTCGTATCAATGGAAAGAAAAAAATCACGAGAATATGAAATAATTTTGTCATTCCGATTTGTCTCCAGAGTATATGCCATTATGCCTCCAGAATCAGAATCCAGACGGATTTAAAACAGCAACATTTGGTAAAAGCGAAAGTGTGGTCACATTACGATGAAAATACATCTATCAACTAATAGCGTAATACAGGAGACACGATTCACGATGATGGAGCCATAATTAGCGACCGTGTAAATTAAAAATGGATCAATACATTGGAGACAGGAATCTCCTGAGTCAGAAACTGATGCCTGTCTCTAACCAAGTCATTATTTATTGCTTGCTCATTGACAAATATTTTTGTCTTAATCTTGATTTAATCGTATTAATCCATCTACGCAACAGGTTATCTGTCAATTCGATAATCCAGCATCAAAGAACGAGACTCCAATGACTAGACGGAACCTTGATTGGTCATACATGAGGTCACTAGTCACAGAGTCAAAATAATTGATGCCAATTTTATAATCACATATTGACAAAAAGATTGGTCATTCATACGAGACAGTTCTCCAAGTTGGCCATGTTTTTTCGTACCCTGCATACAGAGTATGAAGACGAAGCTCTCTTTAAAGAAAGAAAGTCGAACGAATGCAAAGGGTAGTTTTTCTGAATATGGATGGGAATATAAGCATTGATGACCTAATCCAAATCTTTTACCGGTACTTCGTTTTTGTTTTGTTACTATATACATGTTTCCAAAGATCAAGGATTGGAAATAAGTCATGGAGACAAGATGTGACAAGGCATTAACATGCAAGGTGTCACCACTTGGCATGTGTTACAGACGCCGATCGCCGAACGATGTTACAAACGCAGAACGCTGTTCATAGACGCCGAACATACACCATCCACAAAAAAAGTTGGAGACTATAACAGTATAACAATATCATGTCACCACTCTTATTGGCAACATCAAAATCATATTCAGTTATGGGTTTTATGAGAAATAAAAGCCGGGGCCACTCGTCATTGTTACAACTGTACATTCTTTAAACTAAATTACAGTTCATTCTATTGTGTTGCTACATTAGTGGGGTCTAACATCCATGAAACCACTTTTCAAATAGAAAATACACTGGTCATTTATTCTGTGTGTTCAAGCAGAAACCATCTAAAATCAGAACAGCTTCATTTGGGTGATACACATCAAACCTCTTACTAATACAGCGTTGGAGAAATAGTAAGAGCTGTGGATATGATAAAGAAACAGAACATTAATATACAAAATGTCACCACCTGCCATTTGTTACAGACACAAAACCTCAACACCATCCACAAAAACATTGTAGACCATAACAATTTGTCACACTTTTGGTGGTGACATAATAACTATAAATGCACACATAAATGGTCACATTGAGAGGAATACTGAAAGCCAAGTTTTACTGTATGCCATTAACTAGTTCCATTTCTTTGATGATGTTAATAACTGTGTTGATAGCCAAGTTTTACTGTATACCATTTAACTATTTCCATTTCTTTGATGATGTTAATAACTTTATCAACACTAGCAACCCAATCATCCTCTCCATGTTAACATCTTTACTTGTGTGATCAGCTCTTGAAAATACAATTTAAAGAAATAGAAAATGTGTCTTATCTACAAGTCTACAGGTATTTATCCCAAGTAGAAAAAATGTCGAGAAAATGTCAACGTGGCTTTCTAAGTACAACATATGAAGACGAAAATGGAACTGACAAGGTCAGTAACAGACTAGTACTTACTCGCCCTAACTCTTTACAAATGTACAAGATAAGCTGATGTTTCATTTAGTTCTTATATGGTGTGGTATATTTTGTATGGTGGTATGCTGCAGGTAGTTGCAGACTTTCCGATTCTTCCGAGATTCCAAATCGTTATGTTACATTAATAATCTAATCTTTGCTAATCAGTGATTTATTTTGTGCTAGCACTTGAGACAAGATTGCTATTCAAAAAACTTCTTATTTGTGCTGTTACAGCTAGATGTCTAAAGCCACGACAGTCTCTATGAAATCCTATTTCATTTGAGTAAAATTTTATGATTATGTACTGACTAACTTTATGGTCATCATGGTCATTATGGTCATCTTGCATTCCTCTCAATTAAAATCCTATCTACAGTAAAACGTGTGTACAGTGAACACCTATGGAGCTACAAAAATGTGTTCACTGTAGGTAGGTGTTTATATAGAAGTCAATTGAGTATGTGCTGAGAAAGGGTGTTCACTAGAGAGAGGTGTTCACTAGAGAGAGGTGTTCACTAGAGAGAGGTGTTCACTATATACAATATACACAATATTCAAAATATACATGTCTTCTCCATGGACCAATGCACTTGTCTTTCCTGTCACGTCACAGATATGCTTCTTTATTAAACACAACTTACTAATAATTTCTGTAATGTTTTATTCATTTGGTTATTGATAATGCAAATAAATGCGTTTGGCATTAAATATTACCTGATTGTAATCACAGGTAACCTTGATTCTCATTCCACAATTGTCTACTAAATAATAGAAATCATAAATACACATGTAGTACATAGTTTTATATTAAATTGTTAAATGTATGTAGTATATGTAGTACAGTTTGTATACATGTATTTTATACAATATGTTATATGTTACATTTGGCAGATACCCCTTAAACCTTAATTACAATTTTTACAACTTTAAACCTTAAATTAATATTACTTTCTCTTTAACTAATCACTCATATTCCTATTGTGTCATTTGATATATCTGTATCACATAGCAAAGAGAACATTACATTAATTGTGCAATGGTTCATTTTGTGAGAAATTAATATAATAAATGTACCATGAGATATTTGATATGTGACTATGTATCATTCATCAAACTCATTTATAATTCCTCAGACACATTTTGATATCAGATATAGACAACTATCATTTCAGATAATTTCTGCATAGATTTATCATTTGTTGCAATTTATTGAAAATTGAATTTCAAATATCAGCTCGTGAATATTAGAGAAAATTAAATAATAAGAATGATTATCGCATAATTTTCATACCTCATCACAAAATTCACGATTACTTATCACGTAATCTATCATAACTTATCACATAATTTTCATACAGTTTATTAAATTTGAAATGGCACATGTCATTGAGCAGGTCTTCATAATAATTTTCAATTTGTGCTGGTAGTTACAGACTGACAGGAAAATTGTCATGTACACCATGTGAACAATGTTTCAAATATCAACAATATGTGGATTATCATCCTTCATTCAGAGGCTTCTTTTATTCCTCAACTTAACTTGGAAAGAAGTGAAATACCCTTGGACCAAGTATGTTTGACTAAAGCATTAGGTTATCTCATTTCAGTTTCATCCATCTGATCCACGAAATAATAACATAAATCCATCTGATCCACTAAACAATAACATAAATCCATCTGATCCACTAACAAATCCACCTGATCCACTAAACAATAACATACCCTGGACCTTTCTGGACATTTTAAGCTATACTTTTTACATTATAGTAATAGCATAAAGGCATTCTCTCTCTTATGCAGAAATTATCTGTTATGAAAGTGTCCATAATAAATACATACATTATCTTTTAATTTATAATTCCATGATAAACTCAATTTAAGTAATAACTAACAGAATAACATAATTGTTAATACAGTAAAACCTGTATATATAACCGAACATCTCTCAATTTGAACAGTTTTTTGCGGTCCCAATTTTCTTACCTCTCACTGACTCCCATATTAAGGAAGAGTTAAAATATGTGAGCACCTGATAATCTGATCACTTTAGCCAGGCCAAATGCCATACGGATTAAACAGGTTTTACTGTATGTATTAGGTACCTTACATTTATAGGGTGCTTTAGTCTAGCTACAAGCCTCTGTGACCCCCCCCCCCTCTACTTGACTGAACCTTCTCACACTTGTTGTAATGGGGGGGGGGGGGGGTCACACGGGCTTGTACCTAGGCTAAGTGTGCTTTGAATATTAGACTTAATAATTATATTGCACCATTGCCCTATTAAAGGGACTAAAAGGATAGAGACAATATTGATGATCTCATCTTTCCATCAAGCCAATTTTCTAGAAACCCAATTCTAGCTTTATTCCAGGATTTCTTTGATTATCTGGTCAAAGAATTTAAATGGGGAATGTACTATTTTAATTTCTAATGCATTTGGACATAACAACATCTCTAATCTCTCATAAAGTCTGTATTTAATCCATGATGAGATATCTCATTTTCGAAAATAAAATCAGGATTGTTAGAAAAACAATGGCTTGATTTTTGAAAAGATTGCTTCAAATATTTTACACTCTCTATCCTTTCAAATTCAATTACATACAACCACTGACTTAGAACTTTTAATAATACATTGTTAATCTGAAAACATAGGATCAAATCCTATGCTAAGGGCTGATGTGAAAAAGTCACTCCACCCTGGTGGGAATCGAACCCACAACCTCCCGATTACATGTCAGGTGCTGTACCACATAATTTAATTTAATTTTCTGTATCATTATTGGGTTAAACAATGGTTGTTAACCCATGTCAGGCCATTTGTACAATTGGTCACTGCTGTATTTGGATGGTTCACTTTTGACTGTTGACTGACTGGAGGTTTTAGCAATAAATGTACAATGAACTAAATGAAGCCTAGAAAACATACAAAATCCAAAAAAGGTTTTACATATAACTTTAATGTACAACATCGCATTTAAACAATTCAAATATACTGTAACAAAGAAGTAATAAAAAAAGAGTTAAAAAACGATATTTGCATATTTAAAGCTCGGTTAGAACTTGTTGTTGGAGGTTCACCCTGGACTCTCTGGTAGTCAATCAAATGTTGGCTCAACATGTAACTGAATTCATTCTGTTCACCAATGAGTGATTAACAAGACATAGACTGATAAATATCACACTCTGAAGACCGAACTGGTTGCCATGTAATTTAATTTATCAAGCATGCCCAAAACCTAATCAGATCTTGGCACTAGTCTGCTCTTCAATATAGAAAAAGTTCAAGTTGAATGGATTAAGCGATTTTCCTGAAATTTTCATGACAAGATTAATGTGGCACCCCCTACCCAGACTCACAATACTCATGCATGCCAAGCTGCACAGGACGATGACAATAAAGAGGTATATAAAGAAGTATGTCTCAGCGAGAAGATTCCAATACTGAACCTTGAACATAGGGAGAGGGCAATAATCAAATGTTGAACTCACAATAAAATCAATTTATATGTATTTTAATATGACTAATATTCCATCAGACCTTCAGTCATTTTGCAACTTGCTGGCTTTAATAATATGTTCTACATGAAAAAAGTACCATATTACACTTATATTATATTGCATCTCCCAGTATATACATATATACATACTTTACATAACAAAAGCTATACAAGTTGGGTAATTACATTACAAAACTTTACATTTCTTAACTGGTATAATTTCATTAACCATTTATATCCAACCAATATAGCTTTGTACAAGGTATATATAGCACAAATGGCTGTTTAACTATATATAAAGCCAATGGGAATGGAAAATGGCAATATTCGTTGTTCTGCATCTTTGAGTTTACATATGTATTCTGCTTGATACTTGATGATATGGATGATAATTCAAAACGATAAATCCAACATTCCAATATTAGACCTGTTCCTGTTACGAAGAATGCAAACGAACAATTTGAATTCATACGTTCAGAGATGATGAAGAACCATACACACTAGGCATCTTAAACATAGTTGTTGATCATTATGGAAGATCTCGGTTGGATCACACGGAGAAGTCATCATTACGGTATGAATTGGATCATCTCCGGAAAATATCATCTGGACTGTTAGGTGGTGATGGGTAACTACTCAATGACTGTGTTGAGGTCTTGCGCGGCTTAGCTATAGATGATTTCGACTTCAATGAGAATCTCCTTGTAACAGACTCGTATGGTACTCCTGGATCTGAGATGTTGGGAGAAGGCACTGAAATAGATCAGAATGCAATAGTTTAAAGTCAGGTTTTAACATTGCCAACCAAATAAGACATGAGAATTTAAACCACTCAGCCACTACTGGCTTTCATTCTTATGACTGGATGTAAGAAAGGTCCAAGGTTGTGAGAGAAACATTTTTTCCAATCCTTCTTGGAAAGAACCTGGACTAGTTTTAAAGGTTTTTGTGGGTTTGTGTCAGTAATATAACCCTTGCCTTATTCTACAGTAAAACCTGTATATGAAAACATTCTTTTTGAGAAACTCAAAATGTGAACATTTTTACACGGACACCCATTTCACCAAAATGAACACATAAAGGCAATCTCAGTGGTGTTCACTTTAAACAGAGTTCAGTTTCTGGAATGCAATTATTAACCAATCACTGACTATTGATACTGATATGTTATTGTGAAAGACAAAGTATGACACACAAAGACACAACATAAAATCTGGGCTTGTAATAATAATAAAAATACAGATAAAATTGTATTTGTTGATCATGCTGACAAAATAAACAACAAATGAACATCTTATCAGTCAAGACAGTTACAAACATTTCATTTTTTGGATTTCATTACAGTGACTAATGTTGGATGCTGGAGTTAAAATAGATGTAGAATTGTTTCAAACTTTTGCCCATGAAAACGTTTAACCCAGATTTTGTAAGCAGTGAAAGAATACTGAACAATCAATGATATGAAACATTAACTGAATTAAGTGTACATATTCTACCCTAAAGGTGTCACTAAACTTACCTACAAAAGCGCCCCCTATACAGCTATATTTTGCCTATATAGAAAAGAGCAAAGCTACATACAGTATGTTATACAGCATAAAGCAAACAATGTTATTATATTAAGGATCCACTTTTGGCACAATTGCAACTTAACAATTTTAAATAAAATTCAGAAGAACATCACTTTTCTATGTCTTGTAAATTACACATGTACCAAAAAAACAGACCTAAGATCATAAGCATTTAGTATTGTCTCTAAGTATTGTCTCTGTAATATCGTCTCTGCAGTATTGGGTGAAAGGAATGCAAATAGTGGAGAGGCTCACATGAAATGGTCTAAAAAGAGTTTGTTATGTTGTTGATATTAAATTGTAAAATCCATTTCCTGTAACCACATGATCCAGGGGTCAGTTTATACAATTTTTTAAAGCAAATCCTCCACTGTCTATTTTTTGTCTATTTTTAGATGAACGATAGGTGGAAATCAAATCGTAGGTTATGACGGTTCTAAGAATGAGCCTCAGAGAGCTCATCATAATGCTAGGACAATGAGGTCCTAATATAGCATTTTATCATCAATTTTTTTCAGCATCATTTTATTCTTAATATTTATAAGAGACAATACTTTATTGATACTACTACGGGATATTAGTATTAAGCCGATACTAAATGTTTTGTTATGCCTAAAATTCTACGAAAGCTTTCAACTTGCCTGTAATGGATTCAATGTTAGTAAATACAGATGTTAAGATAAATTGTACAATATAAAGAAAATGACAGGCACTGTATTTACAACATCAATACAACAACAGTCCAAATTAATTCATGTGTTAAGATAGGGTAAAATATAATGTACGAGTATGTTTAGCATTTCTGTCGCATACATGTATCTTAAAAAAAATGTATAGTAAATTAAAGCATTTATGAAACATTGTGATTCTCAGTATACATTATATCATTGGATAAATAAATAAATAATAAAAATAAAAAAAAGATATGAAGCCCGTTCTTCATCTTCACCATCTTGGTATTTGAAAGAGAAGCAATAACTGCTGAGTCACATTCGCTCATCCTCATACAAAAAATCCCTAAACAATGAACTGAATGGCGCTAGGATCATCCACGGATATTATATTAGTAATAACACACGATCATTACCATCTAAAATATTCAAATTATTACGAAAGGCTCATTTGTAGGGCTGTAACAGCTATTAAAATAATACCAGTAGTTTGTCATTTGCTTAGATTAAAACAGTTAGTGAGATTTGATAATTTAGTATATGGTGTTGAACAAGGGAAGATGCTTTGGTTATTTGAAGATCAAAATTATTACGGTTGTAAAAATCAAATTGGGCGAACAATAGTTTGATTTTAATTACATGATTAAGTGCTTTTATTATTCAATACGATTTTGTTAATAACTGTTAGAATCTACAAGACTTGATTTGTAATTAAATATCTACATAAAGAAATTCTTAGGATGATTTAATAGATCTAAAAGTATTTTGATAATTTTTCTTACAATTTTTTAATTAATATAAAATACATACAAATGTAAATCAATGTACATTAAAGATAAATATTTAAAAACATTTGAATTGTCTCAACAAAAATGCAATCGAATTCAATTCATACCTAATATATTACAACAAGAGGTCATAGGTCAAAGAGGTCATATGTCATATGAAGAGAATGGAGTCATAACAACAAAATTCTGTCCATATTTTTCAACAACATGAGTCACAAATCACAACATTTGAATTTTATTCAGAGTAAACAACAAGTTCTGTACCATAAGGACAACATCAAATAAAACAAATAAAGGAGCTACTCTTTTAGGAGAAAGTTAAGTTTTGTGGAAATAATAATAAAGGACCTCACTGAGTAAGAAATTATGTTTATATACATATATAGTACTAACAATGGGTATAAAGCATGTCTCTAATTGAGCCCTCAGTTGGTTTTTTGTCAAAATAATAATAAAGGACCTCACTACGTAACATATATAACAATAGGTATAAAGCACGGTTCAAACTGAGGCTTCTCCTACCAGAGACAATGGGATATAACTGGCCAGACAACAAGCAAGGTACAATATGAAGAACGTAACAACATTTTGATTGGTTCCTTTACCTGACCATATATGGACTCAGAACTCAGTAGAGGTAAAGAGGTCTCTTAAACGCTTCAATTTCAGGGAATGTGAATCAAATATGTGAGAGTCAAAGACATTATGGTGGCTACCCTCATCTTCCACATCTGTAGTGAGGAAGAACAATTAGCCTGAAGAATATACTTCTGTAAACTGATGAAAAATCTTTAAATCTTTTATTCCATGAATTTATACACATTCATCATTATACATTAATTATACAATAAATGTACCGTACTTTTAAACCAGGCATAATGAGAAGCATGGCTTTAGACTTAACTCAATCTTATAAGAGGTTATAAAAATTCATCCGAAAGCACAAGAATAGACTTAGCACTGCTAGAATAATAGCCCAAAGCCCATTATATTTACAGTGTAACATCACAATGAACTAGAATTCTAGAATATGACAGGGATAATTTCTATAACCAATATGAGAAGGTCATTTCACACATTAAAGGGACCCAGTTCCCATTTTGAGCCTAAAATACCCCAACTATGATTCAGAATAAGACTTCCAACTTGCTATATCCCAGGATTTGATACATACTTATATTTTGTGTGAATATTGTGTTCTGTAAAGTTTTAATATTTACATAAAGTTTTGTATCAAATTCTGTCAAGTTGTAATATCTTGTATGTATAAAAAGGTTTGAATCAAATTATATTAATGGTGAAAATTCTATTCTAAATTTTTAGAGATATTGGGGTCTTAAAGGGTCAGAAATATGCACTGAGGTTAGGCACTTTAACACACCACATACTTGTATAGAGTAATTCAAAGAAGCAGAATCAAGAAATAAAATTATGATTATTATTGATTCAATGATTGATTGTGAGTAAAAGTCAATATATACAGAGTGTCTCAAAACTAGGTATGTGTACCTTTGGAGTGTTTAGCACTGGTGAGTGGCTTGCCATTCAGCTCTGGTGTATGTGTAGAGGAAGTGGGAGATGGTAAACTGAAGTCCATACCAGTGATGTCAGAACCTACAAAACAACAATGTGATTTGTCACAACACCCACAAAACAACACTTATTCGTAATTTGAGAACCTACAAATTTAAGTAATTTAAGTTAGGTACTAAATTTAAGTAAAGTTCTTCAATACTATTTGTAGAATATTTTTAAGTATTATTTTATGACTATAATTCAAAAAGAAAATACTTGTATATTTATACTTCATATATTTAGAAGTTATAGTAAGGATAAGTAAAAATCAAAGTATGGTTTCAAACCTGGTGCTAAGACTGGTGCAAAGACATGACCAGCAAACTCCTCAAACATAGTGGCTTGTTTATGTTGTTGTATAAGAGTCTCTAAGTACTTGGTCCTCTCCTCATAGCTAAACACTGTGAAGGAATCTATTTAGTTATTTAGCCATTGATTGAGATTGAATATGAATTCAACACAAAACTGTGGTATGCTTCAATACAAGTTTCCAAGACTTCTCATACACGTACAGGGTTAACCAAAACAGCAGCCCTCTATTATGGAATAATTTTGTCAGTAATAATGGATTCCTCTTGTTTTTTAGTAGCGAGTTCAATTGGTCAAAAAGTTATGTACTCACAGATATTTAAAGAAAAACACTCAGTCTAGGCTAGGCATACTCTCACATTAGCTTTAGGAAAATTCAGGTTCTGAAGTATGGTTGATCTTTCTTTACAATATTTTCCAAACTATTTTAGCACTCTATTCTGAGGCTTTGGAGATCTTAATCCATCTTAGCTACAGTCTACCAGCACTATTAACTACTTAGATGACCTCAACATAATAACATAGTATGTATAATTAGTAAAGGATACAATGCCATATAGTAGGGCATAGTGGCACGTTTAGTTCTGCTTGCATTGATAGCTGTAGCCCTGACCAGGCCTGGTAGGATAGCATGGTCAACAATAGCACCATCAAACAATGGACCAAAGTATGGCACCTACAATATTAAGACATCATACTTGTATGAATACTTTATTAAATACATGTATCCCCAAAATCTTTTACTGATTTCATTTTGTAATTCTATATCATGTTTCAATTATTTGGAATACATGAAATAACAAGGCAATAACATGCAAAATGTCACCACATGCCATTTGTTACAGATGTCAAACTCACCACCAACCACCATCCACCAAATGCCGAACACATTCCACAAAAAATTGGAGACTATAACACTTGTGGTGGTGACATAAAGTGTTTGAATGGCAAAACATTTTGGAATATCACAAATAAATCAAGTATCATTTAAAAAATTTTAACTGACATTTGAATGTACCTCTGGTTTCCTGTCTATGTGTATCCTGTAAAGGCCATTGTGCAGAGGGCTGATTACAATGATGACATCACCAAACTCAGTAGGTATAATACCACGTCTGTAGTCTCTTGTATGCTCTGACCATATTATGTGAACCTCATCATTGCCCAAGTGGCGCAACTAATGACAAAAAATATTACAACACAATCATGTTAGGTACAGTACAAATTAATCATCTAAAGTATTTAATTGGAGATAAGTTGAAGGAAATCTTACAAGTCATTTTGTAATTCCATCTACTTAGTAGCTCATAATATGGAATTTGTAGAGTCTTGAAAGTCCATGTTGATAATAATAGGGGGCACTTAATGGAATAGCATAAAAAAAAGTAAAATTCCATCAAAATCCCATCAAAATATATTTTAAAAGATATCTGGCACACCGATTTACAGTATGCCAGTATGCATGTGCACAATATTACAAAAATGGTCACATGTATGTTTATACACTGTATAAGATTGGATATGATGATGATGAACTTATTATTTACATATATTGAATTATTTCATTGTACATACCTTTCTGTGTCTCTCATCCTCAGTGTCGGAAGGCATCCTTGTCGACACATGGAATATCACCTCTAGTGTTGATGTGGCATAATAGGGGGCACTGGTGCCTGTGGATTTGTTACGCTGAAGCCCACCTAGGAACCCACAGTGAGTTTCTAGGTCAACCTGAATAAATATAAAATTTTTCATTTAATTTTGGAGTCTCTCCTTCAAATATTCAGTAAACATTTCTTAGTGTGACATGTATGTAACATGCATTCCATATGTATGAAAAGCAAGAAATAAACTAAAATCAAAAGTGACTTCCATCTGAAGATGCTGATGACCAGAAGCAGACTAAGAAATGGCACACAAATTGTAGGCCAGAGGCGAAATAACAAGGGATGGAGCAAGGGCAAAATCAGAGTCTTTTAATATTGTAAGTAGGTTAGATCATTTTCAATGTTATATACCTCCCATCCTAGACCAGCCAGGAAGTCCTCGTACTGTTTACTACCTCCTTTATTAGAGAGCAGGCTCTGTTTATCCTCCTGACCTGGCCCTATGTAAAACACTGCAATCTTGTGGGTCTCACGGCTGAAATAATACATGTACCTATCAATAAATAATGCATAGAAATATAAACAAGAAGATCTGAATTCTACTCTTTAAATAATTAATTTGTGTTGTGTTTTCTGTTGATACCAACTAAATGTATCACTCACATATTCGTTTAACCTCTTGAATCCTGAGGCTCTAAAATTGCTTGAAACCAGAGAATTTTTCATTTTTGCCACCTTTTGACATTTGTTTTCATACCTATACAACTTTAGATGCTCAACTTAGTAAAATCAGATGGCAGAGATCATTTCTACACGTTTTAAAACAATTTTTTTGTAAATTGGATGAAAATTGTTCAAATAAGAGCAATTTTTATGAAAAATTTTGTGACAGATTTTCTCGTCCCTCTGGGTTTCAAGGTCATTTAAAGGTAACGTGAAATCTCGTCATTCTGGGTAGTCAAGAGGTTAATCAAAAAATTCATAAACTGTTAAATTAGGAATCTGCTTCAAATGGGCATATTAACCTTTTGCAGTTTAATGGCATAGATATACATGTATTGACATCTTTGGACAACATACAGGGTGTCAAATAAGTCCCGTCCCCCCTGCTACAGCTAGAACCTTAACAGACGGCACTTAGTGTGATATACCATTGGAAAGATCATCCAAAGTTATGTTAACTCACCAACTCTCAAGTATTTTGAATGAAATTTACCTATATTTTTATTATGTCTTTTATAGTTAACATGCCCTCCTTTTAGTAGCTTTTTTGCGTCAAAATGACAAGGATATGACCTCAGAAATACGTCAAAAAGTTCATCTTTTTCGCATTTTACTTGTTACGAAAAGGTTTTCACAACTTTCCTTGCACCTTTATTTTCTGAACATCTAACCCTATCCAGAAATTGCTTAAATTCATCGCCATAAACATATTTAGTCATCTTTTGGTCCCTTGACCTTTCCAATACCCGATTCTTAAAATCCGGCCAAATACGCCAAATTGCCATGTTTCTAGGCATATGGTCACCTCAATTGATACAATGTAAAAATTGGTGAGCTTGATTGACATGTGTCAGATATATGCCAATCAACGTAACTTTGGAAGACCTTTCCAATGATATATCACACTTGGTACCAAATATCTTGGATTTGGCTGTAGAGGGGGGGACGGGACTTATTTGACACCCTGTATATATCTTAGATATTCTACATGGGACCAGATGTTATTTATCTTAACTGCAATAATTCTCTTATGTACAAAGTCTCAATCTGGAAGAATATGACAAATGCCCCCAACTCACCACCGTTGTGAATCCAAGTGCTTCAACTCTCTTAGTAATTTCTCATTTTTCTTCAGCAGATCAACTTGAGCACTGCAATTACAAACAAGGTTTCATCATACAAAATGTCACCACCTGCATTTCTTGGACACCGACTGCTGAGCACCAACCATCGAATTTCAAAAACTGTCCACAAAAATTTGGAGGCTATAGCAACAGTGTCTCGAACAATCAATGGCATGCAGTGAAGATGAAAATACATGAAGAAACTATCTCAAGCATTTCCATTTGTATAATGGATATTCTATATAGGATTTGGAAATACACTTTTAAACTAGTTCCAAAAAGAAATAGTTGATATTTTATTGGTTTAAAATATTTTTCATTTCATGTTTCCCTTGTAGGCTCTCTTTCTGGTATATGAATATTTAAAAAAAATACCTCAATCAAAACTAAACATTTTAGAGTGGTTTTAATAATGCACAAAATATAGTAGTACTCCAGGCTTACCGTTTCCCCCAAGACATAAGGCCTAGCTGGTTGACCATGTGCCTACACAGATGAAATGGAGAGTTCTCATCTTTACTAATAGATGGCGTGAGAGGCTGGGCAACCATGCTGGAATAGAATAAATGTCATTTTGGGATTGACTGTAAATAAACAAAAATAAATATAACAACTGGATTTGTTTAAGCTATTGAAAACATCTGAAATATAACAATCATTACAAAAAGTTTGAGACTCTGTAACAATATGTCACCACTCAACTCTCAACTTACCTATTGTCAGCTTTGTGTTTCATGAAATAGTCCATCTCCTCATCTCTCTGAGTGAGTACAGTGGACACCATCTTGCTCTCAAGGTGACAGTTCAGGGAGCTGGGGGCTGCAGGTGGGATGTTGAGGGGCTCCCCAGGGTGTAGCAGACATTCAGGGCTTGTGTGTCCAATGTATTGCAGCAGCTAAACATAAGATTAAGACTATTAATACAGGACTATACATAGACATTTCAGGGAGCTAGGTGCTGCAGGTGGGATATTGAGGGCCTCCTCAGGGTGTAGCAGACATTCATGGCTTGTGTGTCCAATGTATTGAAGCAGCTGTATAAATGTAAGAATAAGTTTTCCTGCTTTTTAACATGTGTAGCTTAAGACAAAAAAATGCCAAGAAAGTCAAGTTTTTCTCATTTGTTCCCATTTTCATAAATTCTTGAATTTAGGCAAACCGTATTTGATGTTCTAGGTGATAAGCATCTCTGCAATATATGTTCGAATAAGATCTATAAATCACGAAAGAATATTATAAAATTGCATGCTTTTCAGTACTTACATCATTGAGGTTATCGTGGTGGTCCTGAGTAGTGCTGTAGTCTGGTAGTTCAGTGGGATTGCGTACCACTGTGATATGTCTGTCATACTTTGCCTGGAACTCCCCTAGCACCTCCTCTGTTAGACTTTTACGATCCCCAACATGAAATCTTGGCTGTGGCTCTGCAACATGCAATATATTACTCAGTAATCTACAGTTGTATATGTAACATAGATCCATTACATTACTAGACACAGTATATTGCATATATAAAGGTTGAACTCTTACCTCCTTATAGAAGAGTTTGATAGAATAGCACATCATCAAAATTACTTCAATAAAGCCTCATACACAACAGACTTGAAGATTTTCTTCAGTCCATGCATGATATTGCATATTATTGAATAAAGTCTTCACTGCCACATTAAGGATATTCATGTCATATAAATATGCTCATATACTGGACACAATCATACCTTCTGGGAATGACCCTGCTCTGCACCTAGGGGGTCCATAGAGTATAGAGCTGTCCCAGCAGAATTTACCACAACTATCCCTAATGATTGCCCTTGTAACTGTTTTGGCAGTTGTTAACCCTGCAGTAACCCCACCTCCTGGCATATCCTAAGAAAAACAAAGATTATGATGTACAGACTACACCAAGACTTTTCAAAAGGGAAGTTGCCTGAGTGGAAATATCACTATTAGTCTCCCTGTCTTCTCTACAGGATATCGTTAACAAAACGAAGACATTGTGATCAAATAGATCTAATTTAAAACTTTGTACAACAAAATTAAACATCCACAGCATTGGAGCAAACTGTTGAAAATTCAAAAATTACATGTCAACCTGTAGAAAATTAATTATTATCTACTTAAAAAGGAATATTTCACACATTTTGATCAATACAGGTTAAGTTAGGATTTAACATGGGATCTGCCATTTTTGTTAAATTTCATGAAATTCATCAATTTTGACATCAAATTTTGACCCAATGTAATGGAGATATAACATTGAAATGTTGCAGACTTTATAGGGAATAGAATCAAGATACAGATTTATTTTCTGTATTGCGATTTCTTTTGTTCCCCTCTTAGAAAATAGTCGTTCAAACAAATATGGGGGTTAACATGTAAACCTATGAGGAAAACCACTGGTCCTTAACTTTTTTTGAGGAGTATATAAGAACAGAAAGAGCTTATACAAACCATAGCAGGAACCTCAACAAACGAGACTAGAGTTGAATTGTTCAGTACAAAGAACTGCACATTATTTTGACTAAATATCTCAGTATTGAGATCTTCCATTTGTTTAGCTGCCGAGTCATGCTGTTCCTGAACTTCGCTGTTCAATCTACCAGCACCACTCCCCATTGGAAAATGTCCCAAGTGGTTAACTAAATGCGACAGCGCAGTCCTAGCAGCTAGTTTTACAATATTGTTTTCAGTAATTTTTGGAATATCTGAACCAGCCCTTCTATGGCCTTTAATAATATCAATATGGTCGTTGGGAGTTTTTGGCGTGTTTGGCGTCATTGTTCCATCACGTAATGAATCAAATTCATCATCTTGAATAAGTTCTGAGAATGAGGCCACGCTGGCTTTTGATGACATTCCATGTGGACTGACTCCATTTACTGCAAGATTTAGCACCTGGAAACGTTTAAAATATAAACATGTGAAATATACTACTTTTAGAAAACTATGAGACTGAAATGCCATAGATTTTTACTGAAATATCATACATTTTTACTGAAATGTCATACATCTTTGCTGAAATGTCATACATTTTCTATAGGTGGTGAAATAAGAAGTATCCTTTAAAAGACTGTCGTTATATCCAAACTAAACTAACACCCCAGAGATTGTTGGAACATTTCACACTAACTTAAAAACAACGAACAGACCAACGGACAGATGGATGCCTGGTCGATCCCATAGGCTCACTGTGTGAGCCAATAAGTACCATATTCACTTGAATGTGGTATTAGGTGATGAAGAAATGAGAATGCTTTAAATCAATAATTGTATCTTACCCGAAAAACTTTATATATAAGAGTTGTATTTGACTCTGTGAGACCTAGTAGCATCTCTATAGGGACCCTCATGGTCCACTCAAGCAAACAGAATATCATAGACACCATGAGTGTCTTATCATCCTCATGACTGTGCTCTAGTCCTGGTAGAAGGGATGATATAGTGGATGCTGTGACCTAGAATGAAGAATATTTCAAAGTTTCAACTATGTCTGAATCTGCACATATGAAGCAAATGTTTGACAATATTGTATACATTGGTATGGTTATTCATTGATTAGAAACTGGACTGCTAAATTCAGTTGGTGAGAATGACCCTTTCACAAGTGATATTCCAGGAAGCCCAAATTGCTAGTGGAGTATCATCATGTGAAAGTGTCACAGGTATTCACCAAAAATTGACTAAAAATTGTTTTATTATAATATTACTGCCAAGCTTACCATCATTAATATTATGTGCGTCCAAAACATGTGTGATACAGTAATACAGATTCTGTATCCCAATGCAGTATGTCTTGTTTTGTATAAATATCAAATGTGCATATCAAATCTTGTGAAATTTCAAACTCATTGAATAATACTTCACTTCAATGAAAGCTTCCTTTCATAGGTTTATTCATAGGTTCAAACTCATTGAATAATACATTACCTCAATAATTCTCTTTGGCAAGTCTGGCTGATGGTTGAGTAGGGCATCTACATGGTCACATAGCAATAATAACATGTCTGCTGCTACCTGAGCAACATTCTTCTGATTGAACTACAACATAAACAAGTTCAAGTATGAGTATCTTTGTAAGTCTGGCTGATGGTTGAGTAGAGCATCTACATGGTCACATAGCAATAATAACATGTCTGCTGCTACCTGAGCAACATTCTTCTGATTGAACTACAACATAAACAAGTACAAGTGCACCCTACAGTATGAGGATGTTTTAAACCTTACCTTTCACAGTTCAATTGGACAAGGTTTTAGTTTTGGTTTAGCTTCGAATGGATTTGGCCAAACTGAAAAGTGTACTATTTACTGAAAAACTTCATTTATAGATAATGTACAAGTATGTGAATCGCTTTAGTGCAGAAATATATTCCATTGTTTTTCTCTTTCTCTTACTTTTATAATGTCATGTTACTTACCCTAAGAGTGACTAGTAAAACATTAATGGCTTCTTTCAATCTGCAGTGCATTGTTCTATGTGTTAGCTCCTCATATAAGAACACACCAAGACTACTGATTGCAATACATCTGAAATATACATATATAAAACATTAATGGCTTCTTTCAATCTGCAGTGCATTGTTCTATGTGTTAGCTCCTCATATAAGAATACACCAAGACTACTGATGGCAATACATCTGAAATATACATATATAAAACATTAATGGCTTCTTTCAATCTACAGTGCATTGTTCTATGTGTTAGCTCCTCATATAAGAGCACACCAAGACTACTGATGGCAATACATCTGAAATATACATATATAAAACATTAATGGCTTCTTTCAATCTACAGTGCATTGTTCTATGTGTTAGCTCCTCATATAAGAACACACCAAGACTACTGATGGCAATACATCTGAAATATACATATATAAAACATTAATACACATATATAAAGTAAAATCAAATCACTTAACCCTTTATTTTAGAATACACAAGCCATTCAATTAACATGGCTCACATACTTTCAAGTTTTTATCAAACTACAGTCACTTTTAAAATTCTGAAATTAAGATAATGCTCTGGCTATATCAATTCACAATTTCAGTTGCAATTCAATCAATATGCTCCCTACACTCCTATATACTAGAAAATGGTACAACATTACATACCTGGCCAGACCAGCTGGTTCCTTCTTTCCTGCCTTCAATAGCATTGTTATAATATGATCCTTTGAGTCACTTGCTGTGAGGTGTGTTATATCAACAGATTTGGGTTTTAATACAGGCATCTCTCCAAATTGATTAGGAAAACACAGTAGTGAACCAAGCAGAGATATAGCCTCGGCTCTTGGTGTCTGGAAGCAATAAAACATGATTTAAATGTTAAATGCTTTAATACAGGCATCTCTCCAAATTGATTAGGAAAACACAGTAGTGAACCAAGCAGAGATATAGCCTCGGCTCTTGGTGTCTGGAAGCAATAAAACATGATTTAAATGTTAAATGCTTTAATACAGGCATCTCTCCAAATTGATTAGGAAAACACAGTAGTGAACCAAGCAGAGATATAGCCTCGGCTCTTGGTGTCTGGAAGCAATAAAACATGATTTAAATGTTAAATGCTTTAATACAGGCATCTCTCCAAATTGATTAGGAAAACACAGTAGTGAACCAAGCAGAGATATAGCCTCGGCTCTTGGTGTCTGGAAGCAATAAAACATGATTTAAATGTTAAATGCTTTAATACAGGCATCTCTCCAAATTGGTAAGGAAAACACAGTAGTGAACCAAGCAGGGATATAGCCTCGGCTCTTGGTGTCTGGAAGTAATAAAACATGATTTTAATTTTAAATGCTTTAATACAGGCATCTCACCAAATTGGTAAGGAAAACACAGTAGTGAACCAAGCAGGGATATAGCCTCAGCTCTTGGTGTCTGGAAGTAATAAAACATGATTTCATTGTTAAATGCTTTAATACAGGCATCTCACCAAATTGGTAAGGAAAACACAGTAGTGAACCAAGCAGGGATATAGTCTCGGCTCTTGGTGTCTGGAAGTAATAAAACATGATTTCAATGTTAAATGCTTTAATACAGGCGTCTCTCTAAATTGGTTAGGAAAATACAGTAGTGAACCAAGCAGGGATATAGCCTCAGCTCTTGGTGTCTGGAAGTAATAAAACATGATTTCATTGTTAAATGCTTTAATACAGGCATCTCTCCAAATTGGTAAGGAAAACACAGTAGCGAACCAAGCAGGGATATAGCCTCAACTCTTGGTGTCTGGAAGTAATAAAACATGATTTCATTGTTAAATGCTTTAATACAGGCATCTCACCAAATTGGTAAGGAAAACACAGTAGTGAACCAAGCAGGGATATAGCCTCAGCTCTTGGTGTCTGGAAGTAATAAAACATGATTTCATTGTTAAATGCTTTAATACAGGCATCTCTCCAAATTGGTTAGGAAAACACATTAGCGAACTGAGCAGGGATATAGCCTCAGCTCTTTGTGTCTGTAAGTAATAAAACATGATTTCAATGTTAAATGCTTTAATACAGGCATCTCTCCAAATTGGTTAGGAAAACACATTAGCATTAGCGAACTGAGCAGGGATATAGCCTCAGCTCTTTGTGTCTGTAAGTAATAAAACATGATTTCAATTTTAAATGCTTTAATACAGGCGTCTCTCCAAATTGGTTAGGAAAATACAGTAGTGAACCAAGCAGGGATATAGCCTCGGCTCTTGGTGTCTGGAAGTAATAAAACATGATTTCAATGTTAAATGCTTTAATACAGGCGTCTCTCTAAATTGGTTAGGAAAATACAGTAGTGAACCAAGCAGGGATATAAGCTCAGCTCTTGGTGTCTGGAAGTAATAAAACATGATTTCATTGTTAAATGCTTTAATACAGGCGTCTCTCTAAATTGGTTAGGAAAATACAGTAGTGAACCAAGCAGGGATATAGCCTCAGCTCTTAGTCTCTGGAAGTAATAAAACATGATTTCATTGTTAAATGCTTTAATACAGGCGTCTCTCTAAATTGGTTAGGAAAATACAGTAGTGAACCAAGCAGGGATATAAGCTCAGCTCTTGGTGTCTGGAAGTAATAAAACATGATTTCATTGTTAAATGCTTTATACAGGCGTCTCTCTAAATTGGTTAGGAAAATACAGTAGTGAACCAAGCAGGGATATAGCCTCAGCTCTTAGTCTCTGGAAGTAATAAAACATGATTTCATTGTTAAATGCTTTAATACAGGCGTCTCTCTAAATTGGTTAGGAAAATACAGTAGTGAACCAAGCAGGGATATAAGCTCAGCTCTTGGTGTCTGGAAGTAATAAAACATGATTTCATTGTTAAATGCTTTAATACAGGCGTCTCTCTAAATTGGTTAGGAAAATACAGTAGTGAACCAAGCAGGGATATAGCCTCAGCTCTTGGTGTCTGGAAGTAATAAAACATGATTTCATTGTTAAATGCTTTAATACAGGCGTCTCTCTAAATTGGTTAGGAAAATACAGTAGTGAACCAAGCAGGGATATAGCCTCGGCTCTTGGTGTCTGGAAGTAATAAAACATGATTTCAATGTTAAATGCTTTAATACAGGCGTCTCTCTAAATTGGTTAGGAAAATACAGTAGTGAACCAAGCAGGGATATAAGCTCAGCTCTTGGTGTCTGGAAGTAATAAAACATGATTTCATTGTTAAATGCTTTAATACAGGCGTCTCTCTAAATTGGTTAGGAAAATACAGTAGTGAACCAAGCAGGGATATAGCCTCAGCTCTTAGTCTCTGGAAGTAATAAAACATGATTTCATTGTTAAATGCTTTAATACAGGCGTCTCTCTAAATTGGTTAGGAAAATACAGTAGTGAACCAAGCAGGGATATAAGCTCAGCTCTTGGTGTCTGGAAGTAATAAAACATGATTTCATTGTTAAATGCTTTAATACAGGCGTCTCTCTAAATTGGTTAGGAAAATACAGTAGTGAACCAAGCAGGGATATAAGCTCAGCTCTTGGTGTCTATAAGAAAGTGCATTGAGAGAATGAAAGATGACTTTGAATGAACAAATGTAAAACACAAACGTTTTACTGCACTTTGAAATTCTGTTTTTATAGATGTCTCTCATGTAAATCACTTTCCAGATTAAGTCTCAAATGGTATTTTGTTTTTCACATTATGGCCTCCATGTTTGATTTTAAATGTAGATACAATCCACAGAGTTAACATAAAATCTAAGCAAACTAAAAATATTTTCTTGAAATTAATCAACAATCTTTTAACAACTTCAACTCTAATTTATATGAAAACAAGATATGGTACAAGTATGATTCATAACACACTTCTATTTTTCTTATTTTTAAAAGTATCCAAAAAGCTATTTTATAGTCACTTCAAATCGAATGTTTGCTATTTATGTGTTTATGTAGCACTTACCTCTTTAACATTGGTGCTAGCAACCACTGTGCTTGCGGCATGTATGAAGTCTAACATAAGCATAGTGTTACCATCAAGGGGTGTGGAGAAAAACTTCAGTCCACATCCCTGCACCAACTCATTTATAACATCCTAGAATATAGAAAAGAAAATTTATCGGATACAAAATCTTAATGCTTCATCATCAATCAAAATTGTATGTATCTAATTATTGATACTTAATTTAATAACCATGTAATTAAATTGTTTGACATAATCAAGTAGCAACATGTTCAGCAGCGACAAAATCTTCACATTATAATATAAAACTTCATCAAAATATTACATAAATAGTTAATGGTCAAAAATGAAGTTAAATACCATATTTTATCACAATACCAACACTACCTAATACAAAAAGCCTCAGTTATTCTGAGAATACATTACTCTTTACAAAGAGTGTTTTTAGAAATACAGGGTGAGCAAAATGGAATAATGTGTACCAAACCTGATCAGAGTCAACCAGACTGTAGTGTAGCACCCTGTAGAATTGTGACAGGTGATCCATCCCCAGTATGCTGTCATGGCGACGTATAGTTAACTCACACAGCAGTCTGTAAGCTAAAAGTTTACCCTTCTTGTAAGTTTGGGGTAGATTTAAAGCCTGAAAGAATATAAAAGCAATTTATAGTACATGCACTCGAAAAAAGTGCAATAAAAATTCAAAATGGCCACCATGTTGTTTACATAGCATGTCAATGCCGAAAACCTAATCAAATGTTGGCACTAATTTGCATTTTTTTTTTTTTATTAAAAATATTTATTCTCTAAAATTAAAATCAAATACATAATAACACTTGACACTTTTAATAAGTGTATCAGCGTGAAAACATTTAAATATTAACCTGAGTCAAATGGAAATGAGAAAAAAAGAACAATTTAAAAATATTTACTCAGTTAAATGAGAATAAAATTGATAACAATATATAAAATCTACATATATGTTTGTCAGTAATTCAGTTCAGAATAGGTTGATGTCATATGAATTTTAAAATTCTTTTTAAAACAGTTAATGGAAGGTAATGTTTTCAAAGAAGTTGGCAGATAATTCCAAAGCTGAGCACCTAAATATTTTATTGAGTTTTGACCTATAATTGTTCTAAATTTTTTCATGTGAAGGCAATTTTGGAATCTTGTCTCATGTTCATGAAATATCAAATTTGGAGTAAAATAATTTTCAAATATGTCAAAAGGAAAGCCATCGGGTTTTGTTGTGTATTGATAAAGAAATTTTGCAACTTCAAGCTTATGTATGTCAAAAATATCTAGAAAATTGAGTTGTTTAAAAAGAGGTGGGCTATGTGCTAAAAAGTCAGAATTTGTGATTATTCTCACTGCACGTTTTTGTAACAAAAGCAATTTATTCAAAAAGGTTTTACATGCATTACCCCATATGATGTTGCAATAGTTCAATTGTGATAATATAAGTGAATTATAAATGGTAATCATGGTTTTTGTATTCAATTTATATTTAATTTTTCCCAGAATACCAATAATTTTAGATATTTTATGTATAACCTTATTTATGTGCTCATTCCATTTTAATTTACAATCAATTGTTACTCCCAGAAAATTTGTATACATTACTCTTTCAAGAATATTACCCCCTATTTTTATATTAAAATCTTGATTTTCATCAATATTTAACTTTGATCTTGTAAATAGCATATAATTTGTCTTGTCTATATTCAAAGAAAGTTTATTTGATTTGAACCATTCTAATGTCTTTTCCATTTCTAGATTTACATTTCTATATAGATCATGAAGGTCTTTGTTTGAACATAAGATATTTGTATCATCTGCGAAAATAGTAAATTTAAGAATATTTGAAACCTTATGTAAATCATTTATATAGAGAATGAATAAGATGGGACCTAAAACAGACCCTTGAGGTACACCACAAGTGATAATATTTTCTTCAGATAGAGTGTTGTTAAAAGAAGTAATGATTTTCCTATCAGATAAATAGCTTTCAAACCAATTTTTTGCGACATTGCGAATTCCAAAATTTTCAAGTTTTTTTAGAAGAATTTCATGATTTACTGTATCGAAGGCTTTCGATAAATCTAAAAATATTCCAATAGCATGAGTTGAGCTTTTATCTAGAGATATCCTCACTTCTTCCAAGAAGGAGAGGATTGCCATATAAGTTGAATAATGTTTTCTAAAACCAAACTGATTTTTGAATAAAAGTTTGTATGTTTCAATAAATGTTATTAATCTATTTTTCATGATCTGTTCTAAGAGTTTAGAAAAGACACTAAGTAGAGATATAGGTCTATAGTTTGAAAATTTTGAAGTATTTTCTTTTTTAAAAAGTGGGATAACTTTGGCTGTTTTCAACTTAGTGGGAAAAACCCCTGTATGGATAGACAAGTTTGCTATATGAACAAATGGTAAAAGTAAGTTATTTCTTGCATGTTTAACTACTATTGGTTTGAATTCATCTAGGCCTGGTGAGCAATCTTTTAAAACTGACATTAAATTTTCGATTTCATTCTTACTCACAGGAGTAAGTTCTAAAGAAGATTCATTGATTTCCATAAATGTAAAAGGGGACGTTTTTGAATTTTAACCATTAGATGTTTCCTATAAATCATGCCATATTTTTATCCACACAGAAAATACAATATACTAGCTAGATTCATGATGTCATTGGTTGCAATTGTTCAAAATTAGCAATAAGTTAATACTATTTTTCATGGACAGATTTCTACCTACAACCAATGACATTATCAATCTAGTCAATAAATTATAGTCAATAAACTGCGCGCCTATTCAAAAATGGCAGATTTCAAACTGTGTGCATGTAAATGTAAATGTGTTTCAAGTTCTGATGACAAGATTTATTCGAAATTCAAAATGGCCATTGTGAGGAAAAATTCAAAATGGCTGCTGTGTAGTTTACCTTGAGCAAGCCTAGAACCTAATCAGATGTTGGCACTAGCTTATCTAGCATCTGTAAAATTTTGAAGTTGATCAGGTATGTCCATTTATTTCTAACCAATGAAACCAATACTACCTCAAGTCTGAAAGTATTTAAGTTTTAAGAGAAAATTACCAGTCTGAATTTTGTGTTCCCCTGTACTCTACATGTATATTTGTAAATTAAAAAGATAAATAGACTGGTTTGACACATGATTGCAATAAATATAAAATAAATCATATAATGCTTTAGAACACAATATTATCAATGCACAATGGGACATTGGCAACATTTTGCCATTGACTAACTGTACAGTCATGTGGTGCATAATATGTAGCACAAAATCTAATACATGAACTGAAGTGGAATCACTGAAGAGTAACAGAGATTGTAGATTTTCCAGAAGAACAATAACATATTTCTCAACACTTTGCATGGAGAAAAAAGGAGGAATTGTTTCCATAAAAATACGGACATAATCACTAGTTTAATAAGTGTGATACGAGGAAAATGAGAAAATGAAAATTAATGAAGGAAAGCAATTAAAATTAATAAGATAAAACATAAAATTCACTTGACTTCAGAATGGCATCAGTTGAAGTAGAGGCTGCGCCAAAAGGCTTATTTGCAGGTAGGAAAACATTTTTAGATCATAAGCAGAAGAAACACAAAATGTTTAAAGCAGATGATGCTCCAGATTCTGAAGAGGATATTCTAAACGGTAAGGTTTAGTACAATTCTAACTAGAAACTTTTTTATGGACACCATAAAAAGGTGTATATACTGCTTGGTTAAAGATAAATTGAATACATGTATAACTAGACATGTAAATTGAACAAGTTCAATTTAAGACTCCAGATTTAAAACTTTTTTTAAGCTGAGTCATCCAAAATACTGTAAGCTGAGCCATTCAGAATAAGCTGAGTCATCTAGAATACAGACATTTAGACAACTCTTAAGTAAGTTATCTTTGTCTCCATTGGCTTAACATGGGGATATCATAATATCGACTTTTCGAGACTTCAAACAACTATAACTATCTAACCAGAATTTGGGTCGAAATTTGGTTTGCAGATTCGAATTTCTGAGAAAATTCTACGTTTGTGTCATAACTCATACATTAAATTTTGAGAACTTTTTGTGTTGACCTACTTTCCGGACGCCATTCCTCAAAATCGGTAAGAGTAATCAAAAAAGACTAATAGTGAATAGTGACAAAGATAATTGACATAACATGGGATATCAAAATACCGATTTTTTTTAATTTTTCAAAACGCCATTACTTCCAAACCGAGTGTCGGATTGATTTGCAGATTCGGATTCCTGAGAAAATTCTACCCTTAATTCATAACTCATACGTTAAATTTGGAGAAACTTTCATGTTGACCTACTTTTCGGACACTATATCTCAAAAGTGGGTCAAAATACTTTCTGACGGCAAAAGGCTAACACCATTAGCACACTCTTTGCTACCTGTATCCAAAATTTTGAAGCAAATAATTAAAGTGTAGTGTCAGAATCGCAAAAATAAGTTAAAACTATAAATTTGACCTAGATTTTGACCTAGGCATTTTGGTGTCCAAATTGTGAAGCTAGCTAGGTTTTGAGGTCCCTTTCTTTTATAGGCTTTCATTATGTAAAGCTGTACTTAGTCTATATCTCGTATTTTACACTTCAAAAAAATCTTTTTCCCATTGCCATAACATGGAGCACCAAATTTAGCGATTTTTGAGCTTTCAAAACGACATAACTTCCGAACCAAAAGTCGGATTGAAATTTGGATTGCAGATTTGGATTTCTGAGAAAATTCTACCCTTAATTCATAACTCATACGTAAAATTTGGAGAACTTTTCAGTTTGACCTACTTTTCGGACACCATATCTCAAAAGTGGGTCAAAATACTTTCTGACGGCAAAAGGCTAACACTATAAGCACACTCTTGGCTACATGTATAAAAAATTTCGAAGAATATAATTAATCTGTAGTGTCAGAATCGCAAAAATAAGGAAAAACTTTGAATTTGACCTAGATTTTGACCTAGGCATTTTGGTGTCCAAATTTTTATGAAAAGAAGGTCTTGTGGTCCCTTTCTTTTATGGGCTTCCATTATGTTTAGCTGTGCTTAGTCTATATCTCGTATTTTACACTTCAAAAAAATATTTTTTCCCATTGAATTAACCAAATTTAGCGATTTTTGAATTTTCAAAACGCCATAACTTCTGAACCGGGAGTCAAATCGAAATTTGGTTTTCAGATTCGGTATCCTGAGAAAATTTCCTATAAGGCTGATATCCTGGACATTGGATTCGGAGAACTTTTTTTTGGACCTCGTTTTCGGACACTGATATCTCGAAATCGGTTTGAGATACCAAAAAACTAAATCGACCCTAGCTTTTCTACTTTTTTATGAGGAACACAATGAAAAAAACCCGGATCAAAAATATTGAAGGACGACCGAGATAATGGGAAAAAGTGACAAAGTACTGGATTTGACCTAGTTCTTGACCTTTGACCTAGATAAAAATTTGACCTAATTTCCCAGAAAGCCAGATACATTCCCTAGTTAACCATGTAGGTTGGATTAAGTAAGATGTTATAGTTGGAGAGAAAATCTGTTAGGAGGAAGAAAGAATAATAATAATAAGAAAACAGGCAAAAACAATAGACTCCAGATTTTCAATCTGGAGTCTAATAATAATAGTGCAGAAAAATAAATAAGTATAAATAAGAGCACATTAACAGTCGTATGGGAGGAGCAGGGGAGTGAGAGTAAAGTGAACTATGTTAACTTGGTATTGATCTTTGGCAAATACTGCTGGAGATGGTAAATTATGATTAAATACATTTTTGACCTATATACAGGGGGGCGATCCATATATTCTGATTAAAATGCTCTCATTTTGTGATTTTTTCACAAATTCCTTTCATGTAGATGATGAAATTACACATACAATGCTGAAATATTATAGATATATCTTAAATTAATTTTGAAATAAGGTTGCCATGGTAACCTGTATTTAGGGTAGGCAGGTCAGTTAAATTATAACGTATAAAATAGATAAATTTGTTAAAGATGTTAATTTAAGAGCAAAAAAGGCTCCAAAACTTAATGAAATATGTAGTTTGGATGTTCATTTATGTTTGTGGATTATATTTTATACCACAAACACTTTATAAATACCTGAAATTTGCAATAAAAGTGCCCAACAATTGTTGTTTCGAAATTCCCCATTTTTCCTGTATCGCGCTAGTCACGTGACCATTACGCGTAGCAGGCAATGTACAGATATTACAGTACATATAATATGTTCAATATGGCAAACATCAGCGATTCTGATTCCCGGGTTCTGGGAAATGGCTATATAAATCGGCGAGAGGGTGTAATTTGAATGAAGCCTATTTAAGGAGGGGAAATGTGTGCAAGTATGGCAGTAAGAGAGCAGATATGGGGACTTTAGACAAGAACTATGACGGAGAATCAACTAAAAATGTGAGTTCTGGAATGAAGACCCGTTGCCATTGACTGAAGATTCCAGCGATCCTATTATCATACTCAGTTTGAATCTAGACGCGGAAAACAGATTATGAAAACAGGTTTTCTGCAAAGTTATCAAATTTAGAAAATATGGATCTTGTTTTTGAGTGGCTTAACAAGCATTTAGATACAAGACTTGGCGATATCTCTTGTCAAATACATGCACTGGACTTGCAGTAAATTGGCCATTGCAAATTGCAAAATCAGATCGTCAAATTAATCGCTTCGTTTTTAAACCTACGCTTCATATCTTCTTCCAAAACTTTAGGATTCGATAGAGATAAGTTATAACTTGTACAGGAAAAAATGGCAGATCCTACCTTAATTTAGAATCGCTGATTTCTCTGGACAAATTCCGAGAAGAAATTGTTCAACATCGCGATCACCTCAGACAACATGTCGCGTGCGTGTCACTCTGAACTCACGTGATAAAATACGGCATCTTGATTGGTTACTACTCGTGTTGTCATGACGCGAAAAGCAGTAGTAAGCACTGAATATGTTAATGAACTGCCATATATGGAACAATTGTCTTTCTGATTGGTTAACTTTACACGCGTCCTAAATGAATATAGTAGTCGTAGTAAATGATTCATTGATAACTCTGAAAGTGGGCGTGACCAGCTTCATTTTGACACCAAATTCAAGATGTTTCAAATCAAAATGGCCTCGCAAGACGAGGTTGAAATATCAGCAATTTGATACTGATATGGTCTACGATAGATCAAAATTGCCTGCCCCGCGTCACATGTCACGTGAGCCTATATTTGTTGAAAAGTGAAAGAGATAGTGACACTTTTTAATCTTAAGTTTATACCAATATTACAAACAGATATCTATTTTTTCATTATATATTTATTTCTTCATTATACATACATTTGTTTTATACTACATTGATTTATTTTTGCAAAACCTTTGCTATTAGATCTTTAATTTAATCATTCCTTGGTACCTGTTTTAAGCATATCAAATGCATTTTCGATCATTGCCAACTATTCGTTGAACTGTTCCATACCCATGTTGCCCTTGTTTGATAGAGTAGCTATATCTTTTCATAAGTAACATTTCAATTTATCATAGTGTTTTCTCTGTCCGCAAGTTCTTCTTGCAACCAGATTGTGGACAAACTTCAACAGCGACCATGCCTTCCTATTTACAATACTACCTTTTAATTCTTTATGCAGATATAACACCTTGCCAAAACACTAACAAGTCCATGTACATGTGTCTCTGACAGTGTCCTCTTACTTTTTCTTGATAGTTCATAAAATCTAATGGTATTCCAAAATAAAATACACTTCATTTTTCAAGAACCAGTGAAATAAGAATGTAAAGACCAGACATGCCCGGCTCCACATAGAGGTAAGGTTCATTATAATTCCAATAAGCAACACCCTCCAGCAAGCATCTTCTTATTAATGCACTTTTTCGTGATCTATCTAATCAGATCCATAATTCATCTGTCTACTATTCCCAAAATATAATCAACTTCATTCTTCCAGAACAAGTGAAATCAGGAAGGAAAGAAAATAAGAGATACCTGACTGGAGATAGTGGTAAGGTTCATTACAATTCTAATAAGCAACTTCCTTGCAAGAATCTTCTTATCAATGCACTTATTCGTGACTATTCTATTGATCAAATAGTGAGAATATATAGTTCCACTATTTTATGAATTTGATTTCACAAAAATTTATGCCGGGTGTTTTGTCTACTATTCCCAAAATAAAATCAAATTCATTCTTCCAGGACGAATGGTATCGAAAGTAGAGATAGATTTTGATAGAGGTAAGGTTCATTACAATTCCAATAAGCAACTTCCTTGCAAGCATCTTCTTCTTAATGCACTTATTCATGACTATTCTAATCAGATCCACAATTCATTTGTCTACTATTCCCAAAATAAAATCAACTTCATTCTTCCAGGACTACGGCTATCCAGAATGAGAGTAAACCAGAAAAAGAGAAGGATAGAAGACCAGAGACACCCGACTCCAGAAAGAGGTACGGTTCATTACAGTTCCAATATGCAACTTCCTTGCAAGCATCTTCTTATTAATGCACTTATTCATGACTATTCTAATCAGATCCACAATTCAATTATCTACTATTCCCAAAATAAAATCAACTTCATTCTTCCAGGACCAAGGGTATCCACAAGGAAAGAAGACCAGAGATACCTGACTGGAGTTAGTGGTAAGGTTCATTACAATTCCAATAAGCAACTTCCTCCTGCAAGCATCTTGTTATTAATGCACTTATTCATGACTATTCTAATCAGATCCACATTTCATCTGTCTACTATTCCCAAAATATAATCAACTTCATTCTTCCAGAACAAGTGAAATCAGGAAGGAAAAAAAAGAAGAGAAACCCGACTCCAGATAGTGGTAAGGTTCATTACAATTCCAATATGCAACTTCCTCCTCTTGTTATTAATGCACTTATTCATGACTATTCTAATCAGATCCACCATACATTTATCTACTATTCCCAAAATAAAATCAACTTCATTCTTCCAGAACAAGTGAAATCAGGAAGGAAAAAAAAGAAGAGAAACCCGACTCCAGATAGTGGTAAGGTTCATTATAATTCCAATAAGCAACTTCCTTGCAAGCATCTTCTTATTAATGCACTTATTCATGACTATTCTAATCAGATCCACCATACATTTATCTACTATTCCCAAAATAAAATCAACTTCATTCTTCCAGGACCAAGGGTATCCACAAGGAAAGAAGACCAGAGATACCTGACTGGAGATAGTGGTAAGGTTCATTACAATTCCAACTAGATAATGGCAACTCCGCGGAGTAGCAAATCCCAACAAACAAAATATCAATTACCGAATTCCAATCAATTATACTCATTACTTTGGTTAAAATTGAAAAATTTAGATTTTAGAATTGCGAATTCCTGCAAAGCAGCCATTTTGAATTTTCTGAGGTACAAATCTGAAGAATAATACCATAATTGTGATCTACTCCAAAATTCCTTCAATTTGAGTATAATATAGCCATACTTTGAAGGAATCGAAAAATTATTGCGAAATCGTACATTAGACAGCCATTTTGAATTTTACGAGGCTCGAATCAGAAAAAAGATACAATATTTGCAATCTACTCTTAATTGCCTTTCATTTGAGTATAATAAAGCTATACTTCAGAAAGATCTAAAAATTAGCGAAAATTACTGTTTTCCTGACCATACACGGCCCCTGGGGGTCAGGATGAAAAACACGGAATATATGTGAAATAGATAGATGTTGCAAATATACTACCAAAATTTCTAACAATAATATTAATTACTTTGGTTTAGAATGAAAAATTTATGATTTTTGCGAAAAAGTCCCGTCATTTTTAAAGCGGCGGCCATCTTGAAAAAATTTTTTTTGCGTACAACTATTCACCAATATACATCTTTCCACTAAATATGAAGAAAATCCGTCAACTCGTATTTGAGTTATCTTCCGGACGGACGGATGGACGGACTGACTGACTGACGGACGGAGGGCTTCACTATATCCCTACCGAACTTCGTTCGTTGGGATTAAATAAGCAACTTCCTCCTGCAAGCATCTTGTTATTAATGCACTTATTCATGACTATTCTAATCAGATCCACAATTCATCTGTCTGCTATTCCCAAAATAAAATCAACTTCATTCTTCCAGAACAAGTGAAATCAGGAAGGAAAAAAAAGAAGAGAAACCCGACTCCAGATAGTGGTAAGGTTCATTACAGTTCCAATAAGCAACTTCCTCCTCTTGTTATTAATGCACTTATTCATGACTATTCTAATCAGATCCACCATACATTTATCTACTATTCCCAAAATAAAATCAACTTCATTCTTCCAGGACCAAGGGTATCCACAAGGAAAGAAGACCAGAGATACCTGACTGGAGATAGTGGTAAGGTTCATTACAATTCCAATAAGCAACTTCCTCCTGCAAGCATCTTGTTATTAATGCACTTATTCATGACTATTCTAATCAGATCCACATTTCATCTGTCTGCTATTCCCAAAATAAAATCAACTTCATTCTTCCAGAACAAGTGAAATCAGGAAGGAAAAAAAAGAAGAGAAACCCGACTCCAGATAGTGGTAAGGTTCATTATAATTCCAATAAGCAATTTCCTCCTCTTGTTATTAATGCACTTATTCATGACTATTCTAATCAGATCCACCATACATTTATCTACTATTCCCAAAATAAAATAAAATTCATTCTTCCTGGACTAGTAAAACTAGAAATCAGCAACTCCACGGAGTAGCAAATCCCAACGAACACAATATAAACCATAAATCTGTACAGTCACAATATAATGTTTACCATCTAACTCTTCCCTTCAACTGAGATCATTGTAGTATTATATAACCATACTTTAACCTTCTGCATGCTAACTTAATTCAGCAAATATATCCCACGCGACTGACTTAATTTTTCAAAGAGTGCAAAAAATGATACGCCTGGACTAAATAATTAATATTTCAATAACTACTGAATGAACCTGGATAAAATTTTCACAAAGAGAAGAGACATTGGCCTGGCTCATGAAAAAAATGTTCTCATGAATTTTTTACATAAATAAACAAGACTGGGCATAAATATACCATGAATACTCCTCCGGAATCCGCCGCTTCGCCCCTGTGGAGATTCAACGTCTGGTCAGAATCCAAAACTGAATTTGCAGCGATCGAATGTTCATTTTTCAGTTCAGAAAATATTCTAGTTTCTATTTTCGATGACCATTATCGGCTTCCAAGAGCCGAAAGAGCTCGAAATCGCAATCCAATTCCTCCACATGTTCGTTGTGATCGTATTTGGCCGCCATTTTGTACGATTTGTTGAAGAAATGAAGAAAATCTGACAACTAGTATTCCAGTTATCTTCCGGACAATTTATTCTATTGTTATTACAAAAAAAGTAAAAGTGGTCCACGGGTCAGCAAATTTTGACTGATGTTAATCTGAAAATTTCCTGGCAAAACATATTCATCTTGCCTAGATGGTTGTTTGAAACTACTTATACTAGAGGCAGAACAGTACTCTTGAAGTCATTTATTCAGAAGTATTCTTCATAGCTAAGAGGATCATTTCATTTATAATTGTTTCCATTAGCCTGGACGCACATGCCCCTTTGGGATCCCTTGAAGATTTGCTCAAGCCGTTGAAATCAGTCCTTTATCGGAATAAAATGTATGACCTCTTATATAGGACCCAAAATGTAGTGAAGCCTAATGGTGCTTCATCTGGTGAATATTGTCTGGTGAATATGGGGCAGTAATAACTTGTGTGAACCCTAATTCTTCAAGAGTACTATGAGCAGCTTGAATAACGGGAAGGAGCATAGTCATAATGGAAGATAACTCCCCGCTATTTTGAGTCATGATTGTGACTTTGAGATGCTGATGAATGATAGGAAAATAGCGCAAAGTACACTCTTATATAACAATAGAGATGTTACTTAAGGAACTAAAGTAATAGAAGTATTTGAAAATATGAAAAATCACAGAAATATGTCCACCAAATAGGTATTTATCAACCATACTTTTGGATCAAGCAAAATTTGCTTTCATTTTTATTTTACTTGACCCGCTACGCCATTTGTCATGTTGCTATTGTAACAACAATTATCCATTGTGACATCAGATGACAATGAAACAGTTTTATCCATCCCAAAATTACATTCCCCATTTACCTTGAAAAAGTCAAGTAAATTGGTTGAAAAATAATGAAATGACAGATAAATTCCCAGAACTTAGTGATCACCCTGTATATAGAACCACAACTTGTTCTGAGCATGACAACATTGTAGTAACAATAACAATCATGGTTCTACAGCACCGCTGAAGTTGAAGGCGAGAGATTTATTTTGTGTACTAAAGTATGTTAAAATCACTCGACACTTTCCTCAAATTGAACACCAGAAAAAAGTGGAAGTGCACATCTTTTTAAACTCGACTTTTAGGCTCTAACCTTTGCAAATCTAGGGTGGCGAGCGGCTATATTATTCACTGATAAAGATCTTACCTGCACTAACTTTATTTGGTCAAAACAATGTAAATAAACAAAGGATATTCTATTTCTAAAAGAAGTTTCCTTCCTTCCCGGAAGATGATTACCTCCCAATCGATACAGTATGAGACATGTGATTGGACAAGAGCTGAACTGATATCTGACTGGGTATGAGTCTTGTAATTGGACCATAGTCAAAGAGCCTTTTCCATTGGTCTGTGCAAGATCAAATGGTCATTCATTTGAAGGCCAGATTTTCTGAGCTGAGCCATCAAATTGCATTTTGCTTTGAGGTACAGATAAAAAAACAGTATTTAATGGTTTGATATCAATAATCTTTTACTATTGATGTTATCTCTCATTTGCTGCCCTACTAGATGAGTGTAAGATGCTGATAAGGCTGACAATTAACCAATGTGGTGCACAATTTTCGTCAATTTTATTCAGTGTGCAAATGTGACTTGGAATTCCCAAAAATATGTGAAAATTTTACAACTAAAAGTTAAAAGGAGGCTTCTAGTGTTTAAGGCAATACTTGTTTACATCAAAAATAGTAACGAGGGTACTGGGCTCACATGGTGTTGCTCAAAAGTGAATGATGGCTAAAATGGCAGAAAATAAAAAAATTGATGTAATTTTTTGCCGATGTTTTGTAACAAAATTATTTCATACAACTACCCATTACAGTGACATGGCTTTTTACAATACAGGACACCTGAATTTATTTGGAAAGCTACCAAATAGTCCAAAAGTGAATTTCTAGATATAATAATGGTGACCATCTTGAAAATAAGCGAGCTTTTGAACCAGGAGTCATAGGGCAGTTTTTCGTATTGATGTTGAACGAAAATCACTTAAAACGGGAATCTTATCGACAAAAGTTTTGAGGCAAATGGTCTAAAAGTGGATTTCACGAGACAGATGGACAAATCAATGTTAACTAAAATGGCTGAAAATAAAAAACAGATATAATTTTTTGTTCGCCAATTTATCGTAACATAATTATTTTATACAACTACTCTTTCAGTGACATGGTTTTTATAGTGCAGGACACCTGAAATTATTTGTAAAGCTAAGAAATGGGCCAAAAGATAATTTCATGAGACAAAAATGGCGACCATTTTGCAAACTAAAAAGTAAACTTTTGACTAGGAGTCATAGGGGAGTTTTTTGTATTGATGTTGAACAAAAATAACCTAAAACAGGAATCCTATCGACAGAGGTTTTAAGGCAAATGGACAAATCAATGTTAACTAAAATGGCTGAAAATAAAAGCAATGGATATAATTTTTTGTCGATTTTTTGTAACAAAATTATTTCATACAACTACTCTTTAAAGTAACATGGATTTTTACGATGCAGGACAACTGAAATTATTTGTAAAGCTAGGAAATGGGCCAAAGGTGGATTTTGCAAGACAAAAATGGCGACCATTTTGAATAGGCGAGCTTTTGAACCAAGAGTCATAGGGGAGTTTCTGTATTGATGTTGAACAAAAAATGACTTAAAACGGGAATCCTATCGACGGAGGTTTTAAAAGGGCCAATATTTGATAGACAGACGGACGGACGGACAGACAGACGGACAAGTGAGTGACTGCAATAGCAGGTGGTGAGCTAAAAATGGGGTGTCAACTGAGCTATTGAGATTATTTTTTACATATTTGGGGTCCATGCAACCACCAACATCAATGACCAAGATAGGTGGGACCCACATGATCAAACTCATCCTCTTCTCACTATTCTAATTTTCTTAACAATCAGGTTTAAATGAAGATGATTCCTACAGTAATGGAATGGTTACAACATAATTTATTATTACTTTACAGATCAACACCAGTTTGATGATGATTTGATGGATTTCGGGTTTTCACATGCTTCAATGGAGGGGACTGCTACGCAAAGGGCTCTGATTAATGCAGTCAAAGATGGCAATTTAAAGAACTTGATATCTTTGAAAGAAGCCCGCGCTGATGTTAATGAAACCAATTTTCATGGTAAAACTGCTTTAATGTTAGCTGTTGCAAATGATAATGTAGAATCTGTCAAAGCTCTAATAGAAGCTGGTGCTCATGTTAACAAGGCAAGTGATTCTGGTTACACTGCTTTAATATTGGCTGTCAAGAATAAGAACGTAGATTGTGTAAGAGCTCTAATAGAAGCTGGTGCTGATGTGGACAAGGCAAGTGATTCTGATGAAACTGCTTTAATGTTGGCTGCCAAGAATGATAAGGTAGATAGTATTAGGACTCTAATAGAAGCTGGTGCTGATGTGGACAAGGCAAGTGATTCTGGTGAAACTGCTTTAATATTGGCTGTCAAAAATAAGAAGGTAGATTGTGTAAGAGCTCTAATAGAAGCTGGTGCTGATGTGGACAAGACAAGTGATTCTGGTGAAACTGCTTTAATGTTGGCTGTCAGGAATAAGAAGGTAGATTGTGTAAGAGCTCTAATAGAAGCTGGTGCTGATGTGGACAAGGCAAGTGATTCTGGTGAAACTGCTTTAATATTGGCTGTCAAGAATAAGAAGGTAGATTGTGTAAGAGCTCTTATAGAAGCTGGTGCTGATGCGGACAAGGCAAGTGATTCTGGTGAAACTGCTTTAATATTGGCTGTCAAGAATAAGAAGGTAGATTGTGTAAGAGCTCTTATAGAAGCTGGTGCTGATGTGGACAAGACAAGTGATTCTGGTGAAACTGCTTTAATGTTGGCTGCCAGGAATGATAAGTTAGATTTTGTTAGAGCTCTAATAGAAGCTGGAGCTGATGTGGACAAGGCAAGTGATTCTGGTGAAACTGTTTTAATGTTGGCTGTCAAGAATAAGAAGGTAGATTGTGTAAGAGCTCTTATAGAAGCTGGCGCTGATGTGGACAAGGCAAGTGATTCTGGTGAAACTGCTTTAATGGTGGCTGCCAAGAATGAAGAAGTAGATTTCATCAAGGCTCTAATAGAAGCTGGCACTGATTTTAATAAGGCAAGTCGTTATGGTGAAACTGCTTTAATGTTGGCTGTTGAGAATGATAAGTTAGATTGTGTCAGGGCTCTAACAGATGCTGGTGCTGATGTTAACAATTCAAGTAAATTTGGGGTAACTGCATTAATGTTGGCTGCCAGGAATGAAAATATAGATTGTCTATTGGATCTTATAGAGGCTGGTACTGATATAAAAAGTGTGGATGTGAACAAAGTCTATTATTATCGTAGAACCGCTCTAATGTATGCTGCCAAGAATGATAAGGTAGATTGTGTCAGAGCTCTAATAAAAGCTGGTGCTGATGTAAACCAGGCAGGTGATTCTGGTAAAACTGCTTTAATGGTGGCTGTTGAGAATGATAAGATAGATAGTGTAAGAGCTCTAATAGAAGCTGGTGCTGATGTAAACAAGACAGGTGAATTTGGTGACACTGCTTTGATGTTGGCTGTAAAGAATGAGAATATAGATTGTCTCAAGGCACTAATATATAACAGGGCTGATATAAAAAAGAAAAATATGCTTGGAGAAACCGCCCTAATGTTAGCTGCTAAGTATGATAAGGAGGATTTTGCCCAAGCTGTTCTAGAGGGTAGATCAAATGAAATGGGTGCTGATGCTAATAAACATGATTTCAGCCCTTCAAAGGATGAGAAAAATGTAAGAAAATGTGAACAAAATTTTAATAAAGCAGAGGAAATGCGTGTAATTTCCCTTGAGGAATCCTCATGTAGTGAAGATGAAGATTGTGTTGCATGTAGAAATAGAGATGAAAGTAAAGTTTGCTTCCTTAATAATGAGGAGAAGGCAAAACTTCTTCATTTAAAAGGTGTCCAAAGCTTTGGCTTGAAACCAGGGGACACCAGATATACTGTTTATCTTACAGAAATCACACAAAACATTGAACTCAATCAACATAAGTTCCTCATAGAAAAGGTCAAAGAAAGCTCTCCCTCTTCAATTAAACTTTGCACTGCTTTTGGGATTGGCCCTATGCCATCAGTAGGCACATTAGGTGGAATTCTTTTATTGATAAAGACATAGCGTATGCCCTAACTTGTCAACATGTAGTGTCAAATACTAGGGAAGGGGATAAAATAATATATGATTCCCCAAATGATACTGGCACATTTAAAATCATTGGTGAGCTTAAAGGCAGCCTCATGGGCCACAAAAATGTTGGAGAGTTAATATGTGACATAGCGTTGGTACAAATCCAACTTCCAGATTCAACTTTGACATATTCTGATTTGCTAATTCATGGTTTCAAAATATGTGATGGGCTTGTAAGTCATAAAAGGTTGATAAAAGATGTAACAATTCAAAATGTTGAGAAAACAGGAAGAAGTACACAACATACAATAGGAAAGATATCACATAGGGACTTCCATAAGACTTTAAATGTACTAGATACACAAGGTAATCTTATTAGGGACAGTGATGGCATTAGTAAGAGTATAAAACTAGCTGGTGCCATAGAAATAACAAGCAATACACCTGGACAAAACTTTGCAGGAGCTGGTGACAGTGGATCACTCATCGTAACAAAGGATAAGGGGAATCTTACTGTTATAGGGATGTTCACAGGATATGATGATGATGCTCAGAAGGCATATGCATTTCCCCTAAAAGACAGTCTAAGAGCCCTTAAAGAAAAGTACAGCACTGTTAGACTATTAGAAAGGGAAGGGCAACTCTATGTGTATTATAGTCCTTAAAGGGAATGCGAAGTTTTGTCCCTTAAACTTGATAATAAGTTAGAATAAAGATATATCTTTCAATTCAACTTAGTTTTATTGTTCTATCATTATCCTTTTAATTGTTATTGAGCCCCGGGTTTTGCATATGAACTGGACCACGGAGCTGCCATTTCAACCGTAAAGTGGTTCTTTACGACATTGTTATGACGTCATTGATGCCAGATTGATGCCTTGGCATTCCAAACGTTTTGTGGCGCCATTTTTGAATCCAAAAATGAATGCCGAGTTGTTGCCATTCCAAAACCAAAGAAATCATTTCAAAGGAACTAAAAGAATACGTATATACCACCCATAATAAAGAAGGATTTCAATAGAATATTAACGCCGGCATTTTCGGAATTGCTTTTTACCTATCTAGACATGGAATGCAGGTTAGATTTATTCTTTATTTACACTTGAAACAATCTGGGATTCGTGACTTTTTAACTTTTATTAGGTCTAGCGCTAAATGCAAACAGAGAATGCTAATTCTATCAGGCGAATGCAAACTATTTGAATAAAACATGATAAAATTAATTCAACCAACCCATCTTGAATTTCCAAGAATGCAATGGTTTAATTTGCTAGTCTCATTACAAAAATACGTGTTCGTACTTTAATATTCATTGCATTTATGTTTATCTTTAACACAGGTTTTCAAAGAAATTAAAATTTTAAAATTAAATTTTTAAAACCGTATTCAATTACTATCATGGATTCTTAGCCTCACGTCACATTTTTACGGGGAACGTACGGTCTATCATTTCTGTGGTAAGTAGGATTTCTACGGTTGCCTAAGTATTTCTGCAGTCAGATAATTTAGCAGTCACATTTGCTAAGATAGCCGTACGGCGTATCTTGATTATGAGGAAAAACTACGATTCCCGTACGGCTGATAAATGATGACGCACGATCAGCGTAGGGCGGCCCTACGACGTGCGTAGTTTTTCTTCAATTGTAACCTATGAAATCCAAGCGCAGCCGCAAGTCGACCGTGAACCCGACGTACGGCCGTCGTGAGACCTACGGTTTGGCTACTGCTTGTTGATATCTATGGTGACCACAGGAAAGAAAAAGTTATAACTCCGACTCTACGCCTTGTAAAAACTGGATATGTCGTGTACGTAGACAGCAAGGTGAGTTAGTTTTCCTATGTTTGCCGCAGAAATTTACTGATTTCAGGGAAATACGATCGACGTGTGGTCGCATTGAACAAATGTGACTGAAGCTTTTAAAGTTCCACTTATTTTCCGATATAGAAAAACAAAAGGTTGTATGCCATTAAATTGAAAATCAATACTGTAGAACTGTACTTACCACGGATGTTATATAATTAAATTCGGGCTCGAAATCAAGAATTGTTTTTAACAAAAAATAAATATATAATAAAATAAATATTAAACTATTGGCATACTATCAATACGGCAATTGCCTTATCGTCGTTGAAATGAAATATCATACTACAATCCCCCATCGTCTCCCCGCATCACTGAATATTATGAGCCTTCTCTTGTCATGATCCAAGGTGAAATACCATTGAATTTTGAAAAGCTTTTTTTGTCATATCGAATGTTGCTACGGTGATATGATGATTGAAATTGGTGGTTTAACAACTGAGAAAAATTAAACATTACGTATTATTCTTTGAAAATATGACAGTGACATGTCCTTGTAAAGCTATTACCAATCTTAATATTTAGGAGATTGACATTTACATACGTATCATTTAGACGACATCGATTTTTCGTTTTTTTGTTTGCGTTTTCACGATGCCCATGTCAAGCAGTAGGCACGCTGTTTGCAACTCTGACAAAATGCGTGCATATTTCAAAATGTGAGACGGGGAGGACATGACTCCCAAAAGGAGCCAAAATACGAAAAATACAAGGTTAGTCTCGTTCTAAAGATAGTACCATTCTGTGAAGATGAACTTAATTAACTCATAGTACTCAATGTTTTTCCCGATGTAAACCTAGTTATCTCAATATAAGGGTTTTAAGTAACTTCTGTGTTCAAATTTTACAGTGTAAAGTTATATCTATGTCTTTTTATCGTCATTTGCCGTTTATTCAGCCATTGTGTCTGTGTATGCTAGAATATATAGGATCACTCCATCTGATTAAATCAGCAAAGTTTGTGTTCAAAACGATAATACGCCATAAACGTGATTTAAACATTTTTCTTGTCAAACTGCGCGCCTATATTTACATGTATTTCCCAAACTGCGTGCCTAATATTTCAAAACTGCTTGCTTATCCAAGCTTGTTTTGTATTATTAGAAAACATAAGCGCCATACAAGGCACATATGTGTCTAATAGTAGAACCCCATAATTGAAACACTATGAGAGTCCATCTACCAAGATAGTGATCTGAAAATATAAGGTTTTTCCGTTCCCAACTTAATTGTCACTTCTATTATACATTTTGACTTTCAATTTATGAAAATCTCATAAAATCTGACGATAAAGCAAAATTTCCAAAGCTACATGAAAAACACCTACACGTGCCTCTGTAGAAAGTCCAATGATAATATGTAGTTTTAATAGTGTTTGCGCACAGTTTCTAATTTCTGGCCAAAATAGGCGCGCAGTTTGTGATTTATTTCTTTTTAATCTCCTGATTATCTGTTTTATCTCGAAATATTTTGAATTATACATGATAAATGTGTAAGGAATTAAATATAAAACGAGTCTAAAGTATTTGTCACTTATGTTTAAAGTGCTAGATCGATTTACGTATAAATTACCGTTAAATCAGTGATGAAAATGCCATTAATCTGCTTATGTTTTAAAACTTAGATTCATTTGCACATAGTTTTTGCTAGTATTTGCAAGATTCGTATATTCGCCACAGAATGAACGCATTGAACAAGAAAACAATGCAGGATAAATGTCTTTAAAGATATGCTATACAGATATGTAGGTCAGTATTACATAATCGTGAAATGAATAAGTCTGAATATATCATTGGTCAGAAAACACTAAAACCTGCTTGAAACTGTAAAAGTTTATACACTCTATTCCACACTGTATAGAAATGAAATAACTTACACTATAAGTAACTGTGAGCCAATCATTGCATAGAAAAAACTTTATGCACTGTTTATAAGATTCACTGAGACAAGTGGGTCAATACTTCATGTACTTTATGTGCTCTCACACAATTACCTTCCCTTGCATAAAGTTGCTGTACAGTTATATGTAGCTGAATATTGTATATTCATCACAAACAACCTTAGCAAAATGATGGTTCGACAAAATGGACGGTTCGCTAAAACCAATAAACCAGGCAATCCAGGCCAATTTGGAAAGAAACTAGATAACGTGATAGCGAATTAAGATAGTAAGTGAAATATATTTTGCAAAGGTCAGCTTGTAAACTACTGGGTAACCCTAAATGATGAGAAATATGTACAAAATATGTTTTGCATGATTTATTCATATCCCAATGATTTAACTCCTTCACTGCATCTAATAAGGTATATACTTAGGTGGTTCAAAAAGTTTTGCAGTTGATGCCATAACTTAAAGGAAAATAGGACTTTTACAATGAAACTTGGTACACATATGTGTTATACATTTACACATTATATGTTAAAAGGAAGAGGTGCGATTATTGGCAAATACCCCTATGGTCAAAATGAATAATTGTTAGGTGTAACATGAAGAATAGAATGTCATATAACTCTTTGGAAAATATTAAAATGCTCGGGCACACATAGGCTGAGATAGGGGCCATTTAGTTTAGTAAGGTTGTATTGCCTTACATGGGGCTGTGCTTCATTGACTTAACATGAGGATATCAGCAGATCCCAATAGAGGCCATTGGTTTCTATTGATTATCACACAAATACCAAAAATACACTATGACCTGAATCGATTGCAAACTTAATAATTTCACAATATGGCACTAATGGTTTATCTCATCAAATGTGCAAATATGAAGTTTGCAATCGATTTAGGTCATACTTAAAATTAAAATATTGTACATTTTTTCATCATTTTTTCCCTACAAAATGGCTATAGAAAAATGCTCCAAAAACAACTTTTACACTTATCAAAAATCATACAACTTTGTAAAACCAAAGAATATACTATTTTATTTCATTATGTAGTAGCATATTTGGATAAGATCTAGGGATGCGTAGGATGCAAATGGATTTTGACACAAAAATACTTCCTGGTTTGGAATCATATGCCTATACACCTCATGATTGAATTATGACCCTAATAAGTGGCCTATACATCAATACAGTGCTGAATATAGGTCAACAAGATTCTAGTGTGCATATAAATGTAATAATTAAAGCAGAATACTCATTTTGAAAAATCAGATGAATTATTTTTTTCTCATGGGGGAGATGGATCCCAATGGAGGGTGTATAAGGTCCTTTGGGACCTCAATTTTGATTGGTTCTTGAGAGATGGTTGCTAAGGTAACCAGAGTGGTGGGTACCATGTTCAACCCGAAATTACGTTTTTCCAAATAGTTTTCTTGCTTGAATAAACTCTTTGCAAAGTGGCAATTAGCAGGTGTAAGTGTCTTTGGGTGGCTATTTTTCTTCAAATTCTTCAATTTTTTGCCAGCTGTCAAAACATTCTGGCAATGCTTTAATTTTAATAGAATTATTTTAATATTGTACTAACTGTATAATATGTAGTTTGCATTACTGTTGATAAATAAATAAATGATTGCACTGTTCAGTAAAGAAATATACCAATTGTATTATTTAAACTGACTATACACTATAGAAATGATTTTCATTGAAAAATCAAATCAGTACCAAAATTATGGTTACCCTGTAGTAGTGAAAGGCACATTAAAAATGAATATCACCCCCTTCAATCTATTTTTACAGGTTTTTATGATTATTTCAGATTTTTCTATAGTTTGCGTAACCAGGACGGTGAATTTTCTTCATTTTTCATCAAACATTTTGTCTTACCAATATTTATTATATCTGTCAATTTTATCAAAATCGCGCCGCTACGTTTGAAAATAATTCAAATTATGTAGTTTTTCCCATTGAGCTCCATTATAAAAATGGAATTTTCAAACTTAATATTTTAAAATTCTACGCGGTGAAAAGTTGCATATTGAGTAGTTAGTTAATGTTATGGTGTTAAAAATTCAAAACAAAAAGGAATAAAGAAAAAATGCCACAGAGAAGTCTCAATAGAGTCTCTTTAAATTACGTTTCAAAATACAGACTCCAACTTAAATGTTGCAATGTTCTTAGGCACGCAGTTTGTGATCGAAACAAACTGCGCTCCTAAGTAGGCGCGCAGCTTGACATGGGCACCTTGGTTTTTCATCAGAATTTAAATGGCTAAACACTTTAGGGAGTTAATGTTTCATTGGATTACTACTTTTTGTTTTATTTCTTTCATTCTCCAATATGCCCAATTCATATTTGAATAGAATACTACAGATTGAAGAAATCTACCATTTATGATTAGGTAAGAAAGCAATTGCGGCAGTATGCCTATTTGCCGACGTATACCTTAAGGTTAATAATGGTGTGCCGTAAATGCTCATCTCAGCGCATTAATGAACATTAGCATAGATTTTGATATTTTAAATGGTATGTCGTGTATTTACATAAATATGGTAAATGCAACTATTTGTTGGATGCGTTCAGCCTATGATATAACTTACTTATTTTCACCACAAGTACGCCAACACATTAGCCACATTAATCTTAGTTAAATAAATCCCCATTGGTGCACAGTAATGCATTTATGTGTAAATGCCATGTTGTATATTTTAATGCATTTACCTAATTTATTGGTTAAATATACAAGAAAGCATTTACAGGATTTGAACAGATTTATCCTTTTTGACTCAGTGTTATTATATAAAATAATTCTAGTGGATATTTTTCAAGTGGAAAATAATGTGATGACTTCGGAATCGTGCAGCCGATATCTCATAAGTTTAGTGATTTTTCTACCTAGCCTATACTATATCACATTTGAAAAAATACATTGGAACAATTCAATTTCTATGAAGAATATATTAAAACAACTTTTCCAAATATATGATATGATATGGACATGAACATGAACATGCGGCAACAATGTTAAGCGGACAGAAACAGTTATAAAATATCAGTGAAATGTGTTCTATTTCTGCAATCCGAGTATGACGTGATTATATAGCGACATTTCCCAGGCATCAATTTTAAGGCATCAATGACGTCATTGATACATAACAATGGCGGCATCCGCAGCGATCCAGATATGGGTACTTTGAACTTGAATTATATGTTAGTTCAAACACGATATGTCCCATGAGTGAGCTGAAGTGATAGATGATGGTTATAAGTAGCCAGCGTGTAAATTAGAACATGAAACTTCGCATTCCCTTTAAGCGTAAATGGTATAATGACAATGCTTGAACAAAACAACATTAAAATTAAATCCAAATGTAAGTAATTATTGCACATTGTATATGGTTATGTGGATGTATACAACATTTGATTTATACTTCCACAACATATATTAGCAGTATCGCATCTGAACAGGCTTTTCTATTTCTCATTTTACCTTGATTAAAAATTAGATTGTTGCCTTCCAAATGGATGTACACCAAGCAGATTTAGTCCAGAGTAATCTTCTCTCAATAGACTAGATGCAAGTAGAAATAATCTTGATTTACGTCATTAGTCAAAGTGATATCATATTTGAAATCTACGTGTAGTTTTAAAAAGTGTATATCAATTTTGAAGATTAATTTTCCTTGAAAATGTAACTTCTAGGTCAGGGAGATTCCCCATAGACCCCATGTTATAAAATCACAAAAAGTGAAATATCTTTTCTTATCTTGGTCAGATAATATTTTCTTTTACTGGATATATTTTAATGTGTATAACTATCAGATACATAAGTATCTCCTTTTTCATAAAGGGCAATAAAGATATACATACATAAGGGTAATATGAAAATTGAACCACTAAAACTGGTGAATATTCAAGTTTAAGGGAACTTTCTAATACCCTGTCATGTAGCCTTGCCCAAGTCGGTATTTTTTTACTTATCTGATCTTGAATTATTACCGCCTTGTACAATCTAATGAATCCCCGGTGATATTATGATAAGTTATTCAGTGGTTTCAAGATTCCCATAATTCCTACGCTGTCAAGCGTTATCGCGAAACCGTATTGATAGGCAAGATCGTGTGAACACGACATGTAACTTCAGGCTGATTGCTGTCAGGGGTATAGTGAAACAGTATTGATTGACAAGATCGTGTGGACATGACGTTTGACTTCAGGCCGATTGACCAATCGAAACACTGTCAGGTTTACCTGCATAAACAAAGCAAACTGCCCATCTACGACTTGAAATTTTCAATGATCTGATCCCGAGATATGATCGAGTATTTCTTCAGAGTTACAATATATTATGTAATTAAATGTAAGGAGTCATTACTATAAACCAGAACAACGGCAACGCCAAAGCATAGCGAATCCCATCGAACAGAAATGGCTGGCATTTTTACAAACGAAGCGCAAATATCATAAAACAACACACCAGAAAGGCCACCATTTTCAAAATGGTTGCTCAATAGCCAAGTTGTCATCAGAAGAAATAATATGCTTTTAAGTAGCCACCTCTAAAATTTTTGAAATATCTCACACATGCTTGTAAAATAACACACATAAAAATGGTGGCCATTTTTCAAAATGGCCGACTACTCCCTAAAGTTTTATTAGACAATGTGCCATGCTTAAAGTATTCACATATCAATTATGAACAAAATCGCTCCACTACTTTTCGAGTTATAGTAAAATACGTTAAAATGGCGGCCATTTTTCAAAATTGTTTTCAAAATGGCCACCTTTTACCAAAAGTGTCATAGGACAGTGTGCCATGCTTATAGTATTCACATACCAAATATGAACAAAATCGCTCCACTACTTTTCAAGTTATAGTGAAATATGTTAAAATGGCGGCCATTTTTCAAAGTTTTTTTCAAAATGGCCGCCTTCTACCAAAAGTGTCATAGGACAGTGTGCCATGCTTATAGTATTCACATACCAAATATGAACAAAATCGCTCCACTACTTTTCGAGTTATAGTAAAATACGTTAAAATGGCGGCCTTTTACCAAAAGTGTCTTTAGACAGTGTGCAATGCTTATAGTATCCACATACCAAATATGAACAAAATCGCTCTATTACTTTTTGAGTTACAGCAAAAATCGTAAAATGACGAATAAAGGCCGCCATTTTTCAAGATGGCTGCCATGTGCTTCTTTAATATCTACATTTGTAGCATTATTAACATCCTTTATAATTTTTTTACATTTAAAACATATTGCTATTACAGTTTACATATTGCACCTAAATTACTGTAAAATTGTCACTAAAATGGCCGCCATTTTGAAATGAGTGGCCATTTTGAAAATCGGCTTTCGAGCAGAACTTCTTACCTCATAGGGTATATGTGTACAAAATATGAACAAAAACTGGCCAACTGTATTTGAGTTGTTGCCCGGACAGACGGACGGACAGACAGACGGACGTACAGACGTACGTACGTACGTACGTACGACAGACGGACGGACGGACGGACGGACGGAGGCGTTCCCTATATCCCTCCGAACTTCGTTCAATGGGATAATTAAATCATGCAATTAAAAGTTGATTTAAAACTGAATTTGTGATGAAAATGCAAAAAGACCTAGTCCATGTAGTGTTGATCTGAATCACAGCCAAGATCTAGCTATCATTTTCGATCATTTTAGCGAACTTTTCAATGTTTCTTGTTGAAATCTTCTCACCTCTGGGTATCTGATCGATACTCAGACATCCACTCAGCTCTGGATGATATTCATCTGATAAAATATTTGTATTTTCGAGATGAATTTGTGTAAGTTTTGTTTGTGAAAAGTGTACTTGTTTTGACTGTGCATAATATGAGCTAATGATTCAGGGCCATCGTTGATTGGTGATATTAATAGACATAAACATTGAGTTGGAAAAGCACGTGGCTTTCTCATAGGTACAAGGCGGTCATAATAGAAATTAAAATAAGTAAAAGAGACCAACTTGGGCAAGGCTACCTGCCATGTTAGTGACCTGGATCAGTCACCTGGATGTGAAAATGGTAACTACCTATTTGCATATGGGTAATTATCCTAGTGTAGATTGCATTTCTCCAAATTGACTTGATCTTTGTATATTAATACAATAACAGACTGAGTTGTCTCAGCAGATTTTAGATAGTGAAAATGGTCAAAATGTTCACATTTTTTAGAGGAAGAATGGTTGCCAAACACTAATTTTGATGTTGAATTTCATTAGTTTGAACTTAATATTTGAGATATGTTCCTCATTTATGGTTGTGTTATCTAATTTTTCTCTAAATGAGATTTTGGGGTTCTCCTTTGACTTAAGTTAAGAAAAAATTAAAGAAAGCAGTTAAGTTTAGCAACGTATTGGTGGTCAAGCAACAAAACCAATCAGCACCAGTTTATTCAGACTTAGAGAGTCTGAATAATTAGACAAAATTAGAGAGCTTTTATGTTATTGTAATCAGCACCAGTATAACAATGAATGTCATTTATCATATACAATATTTGATGCAGTATATTATCAAGACACCTATAGCATACAGTAATAAAAATTGAATGATTAAACTATATATTTCAACCTTGTACAATTCTTTTAAGATTCTATAAGAAGGACTAGAAGAAATAGCGATGAGTTGAGAGTAATTTTCAAAGTATATTAATACAATATTTTTGCTCTTATCATTCCATTTTCAATTCTCATGCATTTTTGGATTTTAAGTTCACACCAGTTGCGTATTGAGACTGGGAGACATTGTAAACCTGCCCCTAAACCTCTAAATGAGAGAAAATGTTCAACATGTAATTCTATTGAAGACGAAGAACACTTTCTCATAAGATGTAAAAAATATGTAACTCTTAGAGAATGTTTGTTTTCAAAATTAAAGTTTTGATTGTGATGACCCAGATATTTTTAAAAGGGTAATGGCTACTGAACTCTTCCCTGTTCAATTACAAATTGGAAAATTACACTGACGAACGACCAATATCAGTGTAATATTGGCAATATTAATGCCGATCGTCAGTGTAAGAAAAGCGAGGGACTAAATACGTGAATTGTGTCTTTGTTAACATATAAAACCTAAAACCATTGACACATTCTCAAACTAGACTATCTTCCTTAACTTCGAGCCAAATTATTATCCACAATGGACTTATAAGAAGGTGTAAATCGGGAAATAAAAAAATCTTACCGAAACCTAGTCCCGGAGGAAGTTCCGCCATGATACACCGACGATACGTCTGTGTAATTAGGTGGGTAGCAGTGGTGTTAACAGATTTAAGTAAGTCCTTCTAGTTACTGAGAAAACGTGGCAAGAGAGAAAGAATAATAACTAGACTTTGGAAATTGAACGAAGTTCAATTTCAGACTCCAGATTTAAACCTTTTTTAGCTGAGTCATCCAGAATAAGCTGAGTCATCCAGAAAAAGATGGATGGATAAAATAGGAAGGTAGGATAGGATAGAATAGGAAGGAACGATAGGATAGAATAAGAAAGAAGGATAGGATAGAACAGAATAGGAAGAAAGGATATGATAGGAGAGGATAGGAAGGATAGGAAGGAAAAGATACGAAGGAAGGATAGATAGGAAGGATAGGATAGGATCAGATAGGAAAGATGGATGAATTATTCAATATTTTCTTCTCTACTCTTGACTTTCGAAATTTGCAGATTCAGATTCCTGACAAAATTCTACCCCTAATTCATAACTCATACCCTGAATTTGGAGAACTTTTGTTTTGACCTACTTTCTGGACGCCATATTTCAAAATCGGTAAGAGTAATTAAAAAAAAACAGGGACACTTATGAAAGGGCTTTTTCTAAGCTACATGATGAAAAAAAGACGAAGACGTTTCGATAAATAACGACGAAGATAATTGATAGAATGTTGAAAATGTAAGATTTGACCTAGTTCTTGACCTTTGACCTAGATAAAAAATTGACCCAATTTCCGAGAAACTAGATACTGGACCTAAATTGACCATATACAGGACTTGACTCAATGTCTTCTAGTTAAGGAGAAAACATGGGAAGAAGAATAATAACTAGACATGTAAATTGAACAAGTTCAATTTAAGACTCCAGATTTAAGACTTGTTTTAAGCTGAGTCATCCAATTACTTGTAAGCTGAGTCATTCACTATAAGCTGAGTCAGCTAGAATATAGACATTTAGACAACTCTTAAGAATGTTATCTTCGACTCCATATGCATGACATGGGGATATCATCATATCGACTTTTCGAGACTTCAAACCGCTATAACTATCTAACCAGAAGTTTGATCGAAAATTGGTTTGCAGATTCGGATTCCTGAGAAAATTCTACTCTTAATTCATAACTCATATGTAAAATTTGGAGAATTTTTTATTTTTACCTACTTTTCGGACACCATATCTCAAAAGTGGGTCAAAATACTCTCTGACGGCAAAAGGCTAACACTATTACCCCACTCTTTGCTACCTGTATACAAAATTTTGAAGCAAATCCTAAAAGTGTAGTGCCAGAATCGCAAAAATAAGGAAAAACTATGTATTTGACCTAGATTTTGACCTAGGGATTTTGGTGTCCAAATTTTAAAGCTAGATAGCCTTCGAGGTCCCCTTCTTTTATAGACTTTCAGAATCTTAAGCTGTACTCAGTCTTTATCTGGTATTATACACTTCAAAAAAATCTTTTTTCTCATTGACATAACATGGGGCACCAAAATTAGCGATTTTTGAGCTTTCAAAACGCCATAACTTCCCAACGAAAAGTCGGATTGAAATTTGGTTTGCAGATTCGGATTCCTGAGAAAATCCTACCCTTAATTCATAACTCATAAGTTAAATTATGAGAAATTTTTATTTTGACCTACTTTATGGACACCATATCTCAAAAGTGGGTCAAAATACTTTCTGACGGCAAAAGGCTCTCACTATTTGCACACTCTTTGCTACCTGTATACAAAATTTTGAAGCAAATCCTAAAAGTGTAGTGCCAGAATTGCAAAAATAAGGAAAAACTATGAATTTGACCTAGATTTTGACCTAGGCATTTTGGTGTCCAAATTTCGAAGCTATGTAGCTTTTGAGGTCCCCTTCTTTTATAGGCATTCAATATGTTAAGCTGAACTCAGTCTATATCTTGTATTTTACACTTCGAAAAAGCCTTTTTTCCCATTGTCTTAACATAGGCACCAAATTTAGCGATTTTTGAGATTTCAAAACGCTATAACTTCCGAACCGGAAATCGGATCGAAATTTTGTTTGCAGATTCGGATTCCTGAGATAATTCTACACTTATTTAATAAATCACACGTTGAATTTGGAGAACTTTTTATGTTCTGACCTACTTTTCGGACGCCATATCTCAAAATCGGTAAGAGTAATCAAAAAACGATTTGCCTTACGGAATTAGCTTTTTTTCGAAGGAACATGATGAAAAAAACCCGGAGCGAAAATACCCAAGGGCGACTGAGAAAACTTGTAAAATAGCGAAAAGTGACGATTTGACCCAGTTCTTGACCATTGACCTAGATAAACATTTGACCTAATTTCCCAGAAACTAGAACTCATTACCTAGTTGACTATGTTAGCAGATTTAAGTAAGTCCCTCTAGTTGCTGAGAAAACGCGGAAAGAAAGAAAAATAATAATAATAATAAGAAAACTGGCAAAAGCAATAGACTCCAGATTTTCAATCTGGAGTCTAATAATAAAGAAGAATACTGGCAAAAACAATAGACTCCAGATTGACATCTGGAGTCTAATAAGAAGAAAACTGGCAAAAGCAATCTGGAGTCTAATAATAATAATCAAGACACTTCCAGTATTGTACTTTACTAAGTTAAGAAAAGAATTATAATTTCACTGATGTGATACTCTATCTCATTGATCCTGTCTGGCATTAACATGATAAAATGTCACCACCTATTAGTAGTTGCTCACAATATTATGCAAATCTTAAGTCAGATTTGAACTTCTGAGAACTCATAGATAATTTTGAAAAAATGGTCAATTTGAAGCAAGATGAAAAATATCTTTTTGACCTTTCTTGACCTTGAAAGTCATTGAAGGTCAAATCTCAAACCTAATGTCAGATTTGGACTTTTGAGTACTTCTAGATGATTTTTAAAATGTGGTTAATTTAAAGCTAGTTGAAAAAAATACCTTTTGACCTTGAGAAGATCATTGAAGGTCAGATCTCAATCCGTTATCGTTATTGTCTGGACAGATAAATGGATGAACAGATGGAGGTACTGCTTTTCTATATCCCTCACTAACTATGTTCGGTGGGATAATAAAAATAATAGTGATATACTCTAAAGTATAGTAACTTTGATTAGAGTATAACAGAGCCATACTTTGGAGAAATCTAAAGTTACTGCAAATTCAAACATAGCCATTTTGGATTTTCTGAGGCTTGAACAATATATGGAACATACTCTAATGTCCTGTTTTCTTGACCCTACCACCACCACTGTCTCTTGGGGTTGTTTCACAAGGCAAATGACGTGAACGAGATCACACCATCAAAAAACTCAAAATGGCCGTAAAAAAATGACTGCCCAGAAGTTAATCAGCTCTAGAACTTGATACGATGATAAGATTTTCCGAAAAACCTCCAAAATGGCCACCAGAAAACAAGATGGCCACCCAAAAGTTAATCAGGTGTAGAACTTGATATTCTCTAACATGTGTGCGAATTTGGAGAAAATCTGAAGAAAAGATTTTCCGAAAAACCTTCAAAATGGCGCCCAGAAAAAAAGATGGCCATCCAAAAGTTAATCAGGTGTAGAACTTGATATCCTCTATTATATGTGCGAATTTGGAAAAAAAACAAAGAACGTTTTCCTGAAATGGCGATGACAAGATTTTCCAGTATGAAAATATATGAATATTTGAATAGATAAATCTTTGTGAAATAGATATATGTTGTGAAAACACTACCAAAATTTCAGACAGTTATATTATTTCTTTGGTTGGAAATGAAAAACTTAAATTTTTGCAATCATGATATCATAAATCAAGTGTCCAGAAGGATATGATGTCATAATTTGAGAATATGGCCTGGAACTCAATGGTTATTATGGGAATGTAAATAGTAGAACAAATATTTGGGCATTGTTGAATATATTTTCAGAAATGTATACAGATATCGAACTGCATGTACATGCAAAGCTTTTCAAATGTTTAATAAGTGCAATGTCTTTTCAGTATGTATGAATTTCAGAGTCATTCTTCCTTGTATTACTTTTTGAATGTTCGATATGTACACTGTACCATGTTTTTGGATAATGCTTCAAAGTTATAATAATGACTTGTTTTTTTGATTTGTACTGATTACTAATCTTATCTTAGTACATAGTACGAAAAGATTCTCACGATGAAACTCATATAATTTAGTATGCAGTCTAAACATTCAAATCAATAATATTTAAAATCTTTTTTGTGATATTACTCTGATGTTGTAACTGTCTATAAGAAGCTATTATGAATGTGATTTTAATTTTGAGAATTACTTCTGATTGACAATAGGTTATGTATTGTACCAAGGGACTTATAACATCCAATGGAACTGTATGGAACAATCCAAATGTAGTTTTGGAGGTACTTTAGAGGCACTTTGTTTTATTCTCTATATATTTAATATATCATGTACTGGACCTATGTGCCAATGATATAAATGTTAAGGAATATGGTTTAATAAAAATTTGAAATATAGCTTAAATAACCAGAACAACGGCAACGCCAAAGCGTAGAGAATCACATCGAACAGCCATGGATGGCATTTTTACAAACAAAGTATATAGCAAAAATGGCAGGCATTTTTCAAAATGGCCGCCTTCTACCAAAAGTGTCATTAGACCATTTGCCATACTTATAGTATTCACATACCAAATATGAACAAAATCGCTCCACTACTTTTCGATTTATAGTAAAATACGTTAAAATGGCGGCCATTTTGAAAAATGGCCGCCTTCTACCAAAAGTGTCATTAGACAGTGTGCCATGCTTACAGTATTCACATACCAAATATGAACAAAATAGCTTCACTACTTTTCGAATTAAAGTAAAATACGTTAAAATGGCGGCCATTTTGAAAAATGGCCGCCTTCTACCAAAAGTGTCATTAGACAGTGTGCCATCCTTATAGTATTCACATACCAAATATGAACAAAATCTCTTCACTACTTTTCGAGTTATAGTAAAATAGGTTAAAATGGCGGCCATTTTTCAAAATGGCGGCCATTTTTAAAATGGTCACTTTCTTCCAAAAGTGTCTTTAGACAGTGTGCAATGTTTATAGTATTCACATACCAAATATGAACAAAATCGCTCCACTACTTTTCGAGTTTCAGCAAAAATCGTAAAATAACGAGTAAAGGCCGCCATTTTTCAAGATGGCTGCCATGTGCTTCTTTAATATCTACATTTCTAGCTTTATTAATGTCCTATATAATTTTTTTACATCTAAAACATATTGCACCTAAATTACTGTAATATCGGCACTAAAATGGCCACCATTTTGAAATGAGCGGCCATTTTGAAAATCAGCTTTCGAGCAGAACTTCTACCCCCATAGGCTATATGTGTACAAAATATGAACAAAATCGGGCCAATGGTATTTGAGTTATTGCCCGGACGGACGTACGGACAGACGGACGGAGGCGTTCCCTATATCCCTCCGAACTTTGTTCGATGAGATAATTATTGAAAATTCTCTATATACTATTTTGTACTTTTCAATAAGAACTGATCATGTTGATATCAAAATAGAAGTAACAGACCTAGTACTATTTATAATTTACATGATAGCGTCAATACACTTTATACTTTGATTCGTCTTTCCTATAAAAACTCTTAAGAAATGAACCTATCCCCATTTGTAATGTAAACAAGATGATTTGTGACACTTGAATTTGACATGTAAAAGTATAATGACAATTACAATGACATCTTTATCAAAATTATTAATTGTTCAACATACACACATAGCTATGACATCACTCCTGCTATCAGAACACAGTGCTTAATTAAAAACAGGTTAAACCTTGTAAAACCTTTGCTAAAAGGTTTCTGGTTGAAGTACATTTTTTCAGTGATTCTGTACATAATCTTCAAGCACATGACTCAATGAGATGTGGGGAGGGCTATCTAAATGCATCCACGGCTTGTTTCCTAATCTTTGAATTTGGCAAATTGGGCTACTCATTAAAAGTCTTGATACAAGACATTAAATTGATGTTTAAAATCATCAACAATTAATTAAGGCCTTGGCTTTAGTATATGACTCCACAAAGTAGACTTTAATTGGCTGTGCGAATCTAAAATAATGTATGACATTACAAGTACATGTCAACATGGAGACAGTTTAACTCACTACTATTTGAAATAATTTATCTCATGCAGACATTCAGGTAACATATCCTTAAAGGTCATTTGTCACTTATTACAGACACTGAATGCCAACAGCCAAATGCTGACCACTGAGCACTAATGACCGAATATCGTCCACAAAAAGTTGGAGACTGTAACAACATGTCACAACGTCGGTGACATAATAATATTCATACTTTATTTCACATAACACTGGAATGAACCTTTACATTCTACAGGGTGGTCAAAAAATGGAAACCCTAATACCAATTTCCTCATATCTGTCATTTTGAAATAACTCCCTGATATTTTACACTTTTGTACATCATTCAATTTGCTACCAGCCTACTTTATTTCATGACAATCAGATTGATAGTCACAATGTTACAGTACTTTAAAGAACATGCCCAGTGGCCAATATTTTGTTGTGGGGAAACCTGTACTCATCGTCTAAAATGTCCCTACCTGTAGGATATGGTAGAGATAGAGTATATGAGAATAACCTCAGGACAATTGCAAACCTCAAAAGTGAGATCATTTGTGTCATTCAGGTCATACCTGCTGAGGAATGCATTCGGGTCATTGACAACTGTGCTGTTTTGCCTACAGCGCGATAATGGCCAAATCTGAAGCATGTTATTGAAAGTGCTGTAAAATTGTGACTATCAGTCTGATGGTCATGAAATATGGTAGGGTGGAAGGAAATTGAATGATGTACAAATGTGTGAAATATCAGGGAGTAATTCCTTAAAGTGACAAAGATATAAGGAAAATGCAGGGTTTCCATTTTTTGACCACCCTGTACATGGTTGCACATACCTCAAATAGCCAAGGTGTGACAATCTGTAGAGGTGGGATCAATTCTGGGGGAGGGGGTGACATCATGCCATCTGATGTCACACTCTGATTGGTTCTCATCTTTAACATGGTCGTCATCAATTCACATAAATACTCATAAACACGAGTATGTATATTGGGGTCTTCTATGTGATTGATATCACCCAGAATTCCTAGCATACGTCGCCATAGAACTACAGAGACATCTGGTGTCCAACCTTGCACTGATCCACCCGCAAGGACACTCCGGTAAGCATCATCCATATCAGATTGCAATGCTGAAATGAATAACCATTTGAAAATAAATATAGGAACATGAAAAACTTTGCCAAAATTTTTTCGATTTAATTTTTTGTATTAAGTTTTTCATTCACTGTTGTTGGTTTAATGAATTGAACTTCACTGTAAAATCTTCCAATGTTTCATTACTGTGCCTATTAAAGCGGAAATAATGTCAGGTATTCTAATCATCATTATATGTAGTTACAATACTACTGAATAAAATGCAATAAGTTGAAAATCTTGTTATGTGTTAGTTTTTGTATAATATTGAAAATAAAAATCATAAATTGACCCAGTGACCCAGTTGTCTGTTGGACGGGGCTCGCCATATTTCCCTCAGAGACCCGGATGTAGACCGGAAGTGTGACGTTTCTGCGACCTGAGCCGCCATCTTGAAAGCATTCACAACAAAGGAAAATGCCTATGTGTTGTGCGGTAAATTGTTCAGATATTTCCACTGATAGAGCTAGACTTGGGATAAGGACTTTAAAAGAAATGCCTGAATGACAGTACGACAGTCGGCTGGTGACGGTAGAATTAAAATCTGTCGACAGTTAAAACCAGCTGTCGTTGTCGTGGACCGAATCCCCGGGGAATAGAACACATTTAAAACAGTGTCACTTACTATAGTTTCTGAAAAGTTTCATGCACGGCTTTTAACAATCAAAGATTCCTACTTATTATTGTCTTGTTAGCCTTGCCCAAGTCGGTCTCTTTTACTTATCTTGATTTCTATTATGACCGCCTTGTACCAAAGAGAAAGCCACGTGCTTTACCGACAGTTTGTTGATGTCGGTAAAAGGATGTGTCTGGGTATATGCCCTTTTGGTCCCTCAGTCAAATGAATGTGAAATATGGTTTTTATTACTGACCTAGTTATATTTGATAAGTATATTTACTTTTTCACAAGTTTTGATGCATAATTAACCCCCTACTGAGAGTCAGAATAAGTATCTTAACAAACAAAAAAATAGTCATTATCATAGAAAAAACTCCAATGGCAACATGTATGACATACAAAGAAGAAATAACTTAAGACCCATGAAGAACTAGATGTATAAGATTGCAAGCAATCTTACGGAGGCCCCGTAGGCTTTTTTGAACATTTAAAGGTCAGCCAAAGGTCAAATCTTAAAAACAAGGTCATATATGAACTCCAGGCATCTTGTAGATGATTTTTAAAAAATAGTTTGGTCAATTTGAAGCAATGTGTAATTTGACCTTGAAAAATTTCAACATTAGACCTTTTTCAGTTTTTGAGGTCCAATATCTCAAAAATGGTGCAGAATTTTAATAGATAATCAATTGTTATTATGTGTAAAACCTTTAGAGGAATATATATCCTGACTTTAATTCAAAAATATTGATTTGTAGTCACAAACTTTGAGAAACACAGTTTGTGATCTTGTTTGATGACCTTGACCTTTGACCTTGAAAATTTTACTTTTTTAGACCTCAGTATATCTTTTCTGATTGAATAAACCTAAATTTGAATCCAGAAAATCAATTTGAAAAATCAACTTGTTTGACCTTTCGAAGGTCACTGAAGGTCAACTAAAGGTCATAGGTCAAAACTAAGGTCAGATTTGAGTTTCCTAGATCTTGTAGATGCTTTTTAAAAAAATGTTTGGTCAATTTAGAGCAAGTTATAATTTGACCTTGAAAAATTTTGAAATTTGACCTTTTTTCAGTTTTTGAGTTCTAATATCTCAAAACTGGAGCAAAATTTTAATAAATAGTCAATTGCTAATATGTGTAGAACCTTTAGAGGAATATATATTCAGACTTTCAGTAAAAAAATTGATTTGTAGTCTGCAATTTTGAGAAACTTAGAAAACACAGTTTGTGATTTTGTTTGATGACCTTGACCTTTAACCTTGCAAATTTTACTTTTTTACACCTCAGAAGGTCTTGTGTGAATAAATATACCTAAATTTGAATCCAGAAAATCGATTTGAAAAATCAACTTTTTTGACCTTTCGGAGGTCACTGAAGGTCAACCAAAGGTCAAAGGTCAAAAGTAAGGTCAGATTTGGAATCCTGAGAACTTGTAGATGAGTTTTTAAAAAAAATTTGGTCAATTTGAAGCAAGTTGAAAAAAGACCTTTTTTGACCTTTTTTTGACCTTCAATATCTCAAAATCTAGGCAAAATTTCTCTAGACGGCAAAAGGCTAAGACTAATAGAATACTAATATCTATCTGTATGCAAAAATTCAGCCAAAAATATTGAAGTGTAGTGTCAGGATTTGAGAAACTTGAAAAAAACTTAGATTTGACCTAGATTTTGACCTTTGACCTTGACCTAGATAAAAATTCCTTTCCCGCCAAGTTTAGCCAAGGTCCCTAGTAGGTGCATATAGTAGATAGTTGAAAGGTAGTTGGAAGTAGGAGAAAAAGGTTTAGGAAGAATAAATAATAACTAGACTTTTGAAGATTGCAAGCAATCTCACGGAGGCCCTCTTAGGCATTTTTGACAATTTGAAGGTCAACTAAAGGACAAATATCAAATCTGAGGTCAGCTTTGGACTCATGGGAACTTGTAGATGATTTTTAAAAAAAAAATTGGTCAGATTGAAGCAAGTTGAAAAATGACATTTTTCGACCGTTTTTTGACGTCAAATATCTCAAAAACGGTAAAAATTTAATGCTGACATCTAGTGAACAATTTGTAGAAAATACTAAAATGTAGTTTCAGTTTAATTCATCGCAAGAAATAATGAAGTATAAGGACAAAGTTGAGAAACTTAAAAAAAAATTAGATTTGACCTAGATTTTGACCTTTGACCTAATTTGATAACCATGACCCTTGACCTTGAAAATATTACTGTTTTAGAGCTCAGTAGGTCTTTTATGCTTAGGCTAACCCTAAATTTGAATCCAAAAACTCGATTTGAAAAATCAACTTCTCTGACCTTTCGAAGGTCACTGAAGGTCAACTAAAGGTCAAATGACAAATCTGTGGTTAAATATGAACTACTGAGAAGTTGTAGATGATTTTCAAAAAAAAATTGGGTGAATTTGAAGCAAGTTAAAATTTGACCTTATAAACTCTGAAAAATTGACCTTTTTCAGTTTTTGAGCTCTTATATCTCAAAAGTGGGACAAAATTTTAATAAATAGTCAATTGCTAATATGTGTAGAACCCTTAGAGGAATATATATCTTGACTTTCAATTAAAAATATTGATTTTTAGTGTTGAACTATGAGAAACTTAGATAGCACAGTTTGTGACCTAATTTGATGACCTTGACCTTTGACCTTGAAATTTTAACTTTTTTAGACCTCAGTAGGCTTTTTGTAATTAGACTGACCTAAATTTGAATCAAAAGACTGAATTTGAAAAATCAACTTTTCTGACCTTTCGAAGGTCACTGAAGGTCAACTAAGGGTCAGAGGTCAAATCTGAGGTCAGATTTGGACTCCTGGGAACTTGTAGATGATTTTTAAAAAAAAATTTGGTCAGATTGAAGCAAGTTGAAAAATGACCTTTTTTGACCGTTTTTTGACGTCAAATATCTCAAAAACGGTAAAAATTTAATGCTGACATATAGTGAACAATTTGTAGAGAATACTTAAATGTAGTTTCAGTTTAATTCATCGCAAGAAATACTGAAGTATAAGGACTAACTTGAGAAACTTCAAAAAAAACTTAGATTTGACCTAGATTTTGACCTTTGACCTTGACCTAGATATGAAATATTTTCCCATCAAGATCAAACCAGGTATCTAGTAGGAGCAAGGGAAAGATCAATACCCGGTGATTTCAGCGGGAAGTGGCGTTTCGTTCAGTGGATGAGCTGCGCGCGCACGCATAAATGTGATTATCCAATATAATTAGGGGAGGGCTATTTGAAATAATTTTTGGTCTCAGGCGCGACCCAGGGCTGTTGTCTTAAGGACATTTCGTTGAAAATGAGCCATTCGGCTGATAATTGGTAAGAGTTTGCGATCTTATAATGTATAACTGTTACTCAGACACATATTTTGACACGATTCTGTTGGAAATAAGCTTTGAACCGAGAGATATTCACGATTGATATGCACATTTTTGATTGTGCCATTGCTTTTCCATTGCACAATCCATGTATTGATAGAAGAAACATTAATAATGCAGATTGGTTTACCTTCAATACATGGCAGACACTACATATCGGTCTATTAATACCAGTTTGTGCCTTAAATAGTTTTATATTTCCATCCACGGCCTGGAGCCTGGGTGTGTTTGTCTCTTATGTGTATGCTTGTGCATGGACTTCTAATCACTAGCAGAATTTAACATGATGCAAACTCGACATTATAACTCATGCTGTAACATTTTGACTTCGCTGGAAAACAATAGGAATTATTTTTCTTGCCAATCAATCATGAACCACAATCAAAATTTCAGAATGAGCAATCAGGCAATGATCCAAATCAAGTTATAACATTATATGATATTCAGCAAGAAGTCCGGTAGAAATACAGAATATTTAAACATCAAAGCTGAAAGTTAAAAGCTAGGCTAATCTGTCAATTTTCTGTCTGCAAAAGAGCGTTTACATTTGACACAATAACAGACTGAGGCTTTGAAATCTAGGATTCCCCAGGAAAATATGACGTCATACTAATTAGCATAAGGATTTCCCTATTGGTTGGGGTCGAGCCTTGTTCGAAAACACAATCCATAAATACATGCTAATTTCTAAGGAGATAGGAAGTGTATAACGTGTTTATCGATTTTGTTTAAATATTTAATCAATTATCAAATTGTTTAAGTGGATAAAGTGGTCACACTTGCTTCAATTCATAGCGAAATCGACGGATAGAAACTGACCGAATTCCCGATATCCTACCCCGTATTACTGTAGGCTATAAGCACAGTGACCTACAGAGGGCGCTATCACAAACAAGTACTGCACGAACCGATAAATTCCCGGGTATTGTAACGCCCTTGGTAGGAGCATATAGTAGAAAGTTGAAAGCTAGTTGAAAGTAGGAGAAAACTGCTTTGATAGAATAATAATAAGAAGAATAATAAAGAACAAAGAAGAAGAATAAAGAAAAGCTACAAAAGCTATAGGAGGCCCTTTCAGGAGGCCCTTTCAGGAGGGCCTCCTAATAAGAATATCTATAAAATTAATAGGAGGCCCCCCGTTGGGGCCTCCTAATTAAAGAGAAAATCATATTTTTGAAAAATATATTTAAGGATTAAAAATTTTTCCAATTTTTGAATTTCCCGCCAGTTTAATTTGAAGGGGGAAAAACAAGATGGTTGCCATTTGATATGAGAAATATCAGAAAAAAAGTTGCTTCACTTTTAGTTTTCACAATGAGCACAGTTTTCCGGTTTAGGTTTTTTGACTGATTCTGACTCTTCATCACCAGGGTCACGTATAGAGATTATAAAATTGAAACCGGAATGTTGTGCTCAGCATGAATTTGACTGGAATATGTGTAACTTCACCAACACAATTGAAGTCTCAAAACTGGATGCTCAGTAACTTTGAGTGACTATAATCCCTTGATTACCCAGATAAACACCAATTCACTTATCCAGAAATACCATTCAATGTCTATACAAAGAAAGTAACCAATGTTTTGGAAGATAAGTTTCAAACTTTTTGCATAATTAATTCATTTAATGTTTGCCATTGATTTTTTTTCAATTCTGACAAAGTGATATGCACTGTCTTTGATGCCAATATTCTTCATCAATTATGATACAAATTAATATTTTTGTAATCTCAGAAGAAGGATAAGATATTGAAGTTTAATAATATGTGTAATTGAGTTGGTTTTTCAGACATTACAATTTTCAATATTTTCTAAGTCGATACCCAGACTCATTCCCAGACTCATCCTTTGACCAATCAACGACGGCCCTGTAGCGTCAGCTCATTATTATGCACGGTCAAAAACAAGTACACTTTTTACCGGTACTTTTCACAAACAAATCTTGCACGAATCTGAGCACGAATTCATTTAAGAAAATACAAATATTTTATCAGATAAATATCAATGAGAGTTTAGTGGATGCCGGGACATCGATCGGATAACCAAAGGTGAGAAGATTTCAACAAGTTGAACATGTAGGCTGATATTCAATCACCGATCGACGACAACATGACTCGCTACGTTGGACTAGGTCTTCGTGCATTTTCATCGCGAAATCAGTTTTAAATCAACATTGAATTACATGATTTAATTTATATTAATGATGACTCATACCTTCCAATGTACATTTAATTACATAATATATTGTAACTCTAAAGAAACACTCGATCACATCAGTGAATTTCAAGTCGTAGATGGGAAGTTTGTTTTGTTTATGCAGCTCAACCCGATAACGTTTTCATTGGTCATTCAGCCTGAAGTCACACGTCGTGTCCACGCGATATCTGTCAGTCAATAAGGTTTCGCGATACCCCTAATAGCGTAGGTATTATGGAAATCTCGAAACTGTTGAATATTTCAGCATAATAACAGCGGAGATGTATTGGATTGTACAAGGCGGTAATAATTCAAGATCATATAAGTAAAAAAATACCGACTTGGGCAAGGCTATTGTCTTGTTTGTCGTCCTATATCTATCCTGGGGTTGTGTTTTTTCTCCCCAATAAGGGAAAACATTTTGAATAAAGAATTTTCCAATTCCGCCATCGAATAAGTAGGGTAATCTGCAGCAGTTTCGTTTTTGCTTCAACTCTTCGCGCATGCCTAGTAGTTTGAAATAATTTACAAGTGTGCATGTGTTTTTGGAATTAAGCCAATCAAATTATTCATTCTAATGCGCATGAACTAGATTCCGAATCAAGAGGAACTGGCGCAGATTGCCTCAAATGCTGAAATCGCTCTTCAAAAGCTCTTCAAAATAGATTGGTGAATAAAAATGAATAACAACTGAAGTTAGAGTGGTTTATTTAGTTCGATGTTAGGATATTTCAAGTAAGTATTAATTATATAGACGCTACAGTGATGATGGTTCTAGACACGCGGGGCAAGTTGTTTTAGCTGATTTTCTCCTCAAACGGCGTAGATTGAACACAATTTTACCTCCAGGTTTACCCACGACAGTTTGCTATCGGCAACAGAAATAACACTGTCGTTATCGACAATGGAATCTCACTGTCATTCGGGCAGTTGCCATACCATACATATTCTCTCACAAGAAACCAAAGAAAACGGATTCAAGGCGAGCAATCCGGTCCCAAAAAGAGAACTGAACCAGGCCATGTGCCGGTTAGGTCGACGCCATTTTGAAAAAACTTTTTGAATTGTATCGTATCATATCGTTTGCTTTAATAGCTTTATAACTTAATACCATATTTGTGAAATAAATATAACATACTAGGTCTACGAGCCTTTAAATTGTTTGTTGTCTACTGTAAATACAACAGAAATACAACTCCATGGTGATCGAAATGACGAACCTTGCGTCATCGATCGCGATCATTCATGACGGGAAATAGATTATCAGTTCTGCCTTATATTTATAACAGAGTGTCAACAATCCAATTAATATCTGCCATTCGTCATTTTATTAAATAAAAGATCCGAATATGTTTGATCTTCAAGCAAAACGATCGAGAGATAATTGATTGTCAACATAAAATTAACGCATTTTCCTGTCATGTCGGTAACCAACGTTCACGAGTTGGTCAGTTTTTGGTTTTGATTGGCACTTTGGGAGTAAATTCTATGAATTGTAAGTATTAATGTGAACATGGTCATGTTTTTCTCGAACAGGTGATATCATATTATGTCAATATGCCAAATACATCGTCAAAATCTTCAAATTGCTCCATTTTCTTGTTAAGAAGTTCGTAATATTTTTCAATGTGGCCGCCCCGCTACAATTGCGCATGCACATTTTTCGGGCCAATCGAAATGCTGGAATTTGTCGAGTCGTAGTGACGCCGCTCATGAATATTCATAGGTAGGTTATGGCGACCTCCATAATCCAGGTGAAGATCCAATACCTCAAAATTAATTCCAATATATCTGCCGATGCATTAGAAGATCGTCGCTCATACCCGGGTCATGTTTTTGATTATAGACTTATTATTCTGATGAATCATAGTTTTTACTTGAGGTTATTATCCCTTTAATTGTCAATTTACTATAAATAAAATCATTATTTTCCTTTTGTGAATGACTTTATCTCTTTTCAACAGTGACATCTATTTTACATTTATTTCTTACTTTTTTCTAAATGGTTTTCCTCAGCGACATCTATATGTATACTCTCCCGGTCTGGAGTAATAGAGTTCTTATCAGCCCCACTAGTCAGACCTTGCATCACAATATCGCTGATTGGTGATTGGCTGCGAGAACTTGGTTTGGAATCATGGGATACTATAGATGGCTCACGTGACCCTAAAGAAAGAGAAAGGTACGTTTGCATTTTATTTGCTCTATAGGTGATAAGGAAATGGCAATATTCAACAAGATATATGCATCCTCAAAACACATGGCTCCTAACATCTTTCTTCAATACATCCGTATGATGTACACAACCATTCATTTAAAAGATAAAAGATAAAGGATATAGTAAGATCAAGATTCTTTTTAAAGCTATGTGTATATGTCTACGAAATGAGCCAGTTCATTTTGAAAGCAGGAATTTGAACAACTGTGGTGGCAAAATCTGCTTCCTGGTGTTCACAAATACACTCATTCAATGTATGTTTTCACCATAAATAACATTTTAGTTAAATGCCTGCTTAATGAGACTTTTGCTAACCGAGGCCAATACCAGTGATGGCTGAAGAGTCCATTATCTTACCTCTCAATATAGCATCAAGTTCAGACTTATCCAAACTAATGCTATCTGTGCTCTGGTCAGTGAGGACATCATACTTCACACTCCCTGCATCACTGTTGATACTGGTAGCATCAGTAAAGCCTGGGATGACACTGGCATTTAGGCTTGGGGTATCACTCTCGCTGGTGTGAACAGTATCAGGGCTGACTTGGGCAGAACTGGTGTCCCCATCTACTTCCTCACATGCAGAATCTGTAAAATATTTCCGAATATTGATGTTTGAAATATTTTTCTCCTTTGATAAAAATGTATGGTTCATGCATCATTTAGAGTAGAGGGAGGCAATGTCATCCAATTAGGTAATTGTCAGACATTCAATGCAGGCCTTCCTTTGTTGGACAATTACCTATATGGACACATGATTCATCATTGAAATTTCATCAAGAGATATAATTAGTTATTGATTATTGAATAATTTGAGTATAAACATAAATATTTTCAGAATCTCAATAATATTTGATTTTTTATACAGAAAATGAAGAGTTAAATATCAATCCACGGGATATGGTAAGTGTACATTCTGTATTCCAGGATTTCACAGTAAAGATGGCTTTTGAAGGGAAGTGGTTGGGATGAGGAGGGGATGCATGGTGCAAGTTATCAAATCAACCCACATATAATCCAGCTATGGTAATTTGGGAGAAACAGATTGTTAAATCTATATTATGATCTTCAATAAGACCTCTTACAACCTTCACTTTGAATCTTATTTTACATTAGTAAACCTGTCTAAATCTGAATGCTAGTGGGACTGGCCAGATTTTTCTGAACAGAGGGAATTGGCGAGAAAATCCATGCAAAGGCACACACATTTAAGGTTCCTACCTCCCTGAGAATCTGACACAACACTGCTACATGTAGACTTCCTACTACGCTGGCTAGACATGCTACTATTGAAGCTGTTCCCTACAACGTTATACTAAGTTACACGAGGGGAAGCAAGATCTTGCAGTATTTGAAAGCAATATATGACCATTTACACAGAACATATACTTAACACAGGAGATATAGTTACAACTTATAGTTTTATCCAAAAGCAGGATCAAAAATTCTCAATCACATTGATTCACATACAAGCATGTATTATAATACAAGTATTTGATATTACAATATCTAGCCATGTGTCTGTGTTTGGAAGTTTTCACATGATAATACACAGGGTGGTGTTGATGAACTAATATATTGATGGTTGTTTCATAACATATAAATTCCGCCAATCCACAAGTCAGCTTAATATCATTGCTTTCAAAAATTACAAGCTGAGTAATACATAAATAAGTAAAGAATAAGCCATTACTTATACATGTACAAGATATATGTAGATTTTGAATACAAGATTAAAAGCGGAAAGTATGGACACATTTACAAATACTTAATATATAGGAAATATTTAAACATTTATCAAATAACTTTTTAGGATGTTACTTTTGACACATTAAGTAGAACATGGCTCTATCAGATCAGATAACACAGAAAAGGAAATATAGAAAAAAGTTGTCTTGTACCATATTTGTGACAATGGCTACACAGCTTCCTTTGCCCATTATATTATGGTATACTATGACAACAATTTTATTATGGCATGACACCCATTTTATTATGGTATGACACCCATTTTATTATGGCATGACACCAATTTTATAATGGCATGACACCCATTTTATTATGGTATGACACCCATTTTATTATGGCATGACACCCAATTTTATAATGGCATGACACCCATTTTATTATGGGGTGACACCCATTTTATTATTGGGTGACACCCATTTTATTATGGCAGGACACCCATTTTATTATGGCATGACACCCATTTTATAATGGCATGACACTCATTTTATTATGGCATGACACCCATTTTATTATGGCATGACATCCATTTTATTATGGCATATCATCCATAATAATTAGGATCATTAGCAAATGGGCAAATACCAGTGTCATGAAAATCATAAATACAATACATGTTTCAGTTAATTAACCACAGCAAGAATTTGCATGTAAAGCTCCCAACACCAACTACATGTAATTAGAAAAAGTAAAATTTATATTATATGGGAATGCTAAAGCACTACCTGGACTAGCATAAGGATTGTGGGTACGACCATCTTGTGCTGTTGATAGGTTACTATCACTATTACTGCGTAGTAACGGCTCCATCATCTCCGCCTCTGTAGCATCAGTTTTCTGCTGTTCAGAACCACTTATTGAACGTTCTCGTTTCACTCGGGATTTTGACATGATATTGAAAGAAGCTGAAATCCAGCATCCAGCATGCTATTAGTACAGTAGACTCTAGACAATTAGTAACATAACATACATGTACAGTATATTCAACGGTGTGAATCAGGGTGAATCGGCCCCTCGGGAAGATATATTGAATATCCCCTGTATATTTCCTGTATCCTAAACCTCCCAGTGCATAATCCCTATTGATATTCAAACATGTATGTATATTCAATGGTGTGAATTAGGATTCCTACAAATATGGAACAATGGAATAGTAGTAGGCTATTAGGAGTCCTGGGAACTGCATATGATGCTTACTGTGGTTGCAAATCATGCTTAGGATCATTGGATTTTTGAAGGATTCAGATGAGACAAACTTTGGGAGTCTCAAAATACATAAACTGTCTACTTAAATGGCCATTCTTCTGTATAAGCAACAAATGACATTGTATTTGTGTATAAACTGCTCTGTTTGGAATGATAATGACTTTAATGTCTGTCTCATTGTCATCCATTATTACAGGGGAGGGGGGGGCAAGGGCTCATGCAATCTTATCATTATAATTGTCACAAGTGCTGGGATTTATTGCTGTGTAGTTTGGTTAAAAAATGCAAATACACAAACAAATCAAGTGCTAAATGATGGTTAAACAGTTAACAATGTGATGCTGACCCATAAACACATCCCTATGACAGAACAATTTCTATGACAGACAAATCATTATATTTAATCCTATGACAGACAATCCCTGGCCCTATATCAAATCCATATGATGGAAAAGTCCCTATACCAGAAAAATTAGACAAATTCCAATGACAAAAAATTAGACGAATCGATAGGACAGACAAATCGCTATGACAGAAAAATTAGACAAATCCCCATGATAAAAACAAACAAACTGCCATGACAGACATGTCAGACCAATCCCTGGGACACAAAAGTTCAATTAATCCTGACAACACATAAATCATGATAGCAAAATTATGATGACAGACACATCCCTACTTCACCATGCCAATGCTCGAGATTTCAAACTATACTTTCATTTCAAAACATATATTTAAAGAATATACAAGTTAACTCACCATCCAGATCAGGATTCTCAGAGAGGAACCTACTGCTGACCTCTGTTGTTGATGATGATGCACTTGGAGAGCTTGGAGTTTCAGAATGCGACTGGAGCTTTTTGCTTTCAGCATTGCTATCATTCGTTGATTTCTCATTTTGACTCCATCCACGTGAGAATGTACGATCAACACTGTTTTTAGCAGCAGCTGTAAATTATAAATAAGATGTACAGGACAGTATTTTGTTAATGTAAATGTAGAGATCATTTAGGATTCAGCCTTTCAAAATGAACAATTGGACATCATACATACATAATAGTTAATTTCATTCTCTCATTCAAATCTAAAAATTACAGACAGTCTAACATAAATGAATTTCTGATATTTGCTACAACTATACAGATCAATTTGGCAGCTTATATCAATTTGGCAGCTTATATCATGAACCAGTACCCTAATTGTATATTAATCTTTGAATGTACCTCTATTTTCTCCTCCCCTCTTTCAATTGGGCAACTTATATCATAAACCAGTACCCTAATTGTATATTAATCTTTGAACGTACCTCTATTTTCTCCTCCCCTCTTTTTCTTCTTTTTCTGTTCAGTGAGTCTGTCCAGTGGCAGGTCTTGTAGGTCTAAGTTGTACACCTGCCTCGCTAGCACTCTGGTCAGTGTATCCATAGTTTTCTAAATATACAACATCATGATTAAAGTGAGCACAAAGGGTAGCAAGATTATGTTTACTTTTATCAAATACGTCATCTTTCATGTAGATTCAGAACATTTTAGCATGTGAGATTTGTGAGAAGTTAAAATTATTAGAGAGTACAAGACTTTCTATAACTTATTCATGTTGCATACATATAACTTGCACTTGCATTCCTTGCACATGAAATTAAAATTGTGAATAGACTAGAAAGTTGACATAAAAATTGATCCTCTAAATATTTTAATAACTCAAGTTTAAGGGAACTTTTTCAATGTCAACCATGGTCTGACATGTTATCTGACCCAATGAGACCCAATTGTATAACACATCATCCTGTCAGTACTTAATTTTGTATTACTATTAAATGATAATAAATATTTCTTACTGCCCACTCTCTGATCAGCTCCTCCCACTGTGTGAGTGATGACAAAACCACAAGGAACTGGTCCCACAACTCACTAGATATCAGTACATTCAGGTTTGCCTTGATCCATGTAACAATCAATGTCTGAAATAAAAACACACTAAGTGAGTGAGTGATGACAAAACCACAAGGAACTGGTCCCACAACTCACTAGATATCAGTACATTCAGGTTTGCCTTGATCCACGTAACAATCAATGTCTGAAATATAAACACACCAAGTGAGTGATGACAAAACCACAAGGAACTGGTCCCACAACTCACTAGATATCAGTACATTCAGGTTTGTCTTGATCCACGTAACAATCAATGTCTGAAATATAAACACACCAAGTGAGTGATGACAAAACCACAAGGAACTGGTCCCACAACTCACTAGATATCAGTACATTCAGGTTTGCCTTGATCCATGTTACAATCAATGTCTGAAATATAAACACACCAAGTGAGTGAGTGATGACAAAACGACAAGGAACTGGTCCCACAACTCACTTGATATCAGTACATTCAGGTTGGCCTTGATCCATGTTACAATCAATGTCTGAAATATAAACACACCAAGTGAGTGAGTGATGACAAAACCACAAGGAACTGGTCCCACAACTCACTAGATATCAGTACATTCAGGTTTGCCTTGATCCATGTTACAATCAATGTCTGAAATATAAACACACCAAGTGAGTGAGTGATGACAAAACGACAAGGAACTGGTCCCACAACTCACTTGATATCAGTACATTCAGGTTGGCCTTGATCCATGTTACAATCAATGTCTGAAATATAAACACACCAAGTGAGTGAGTGATGACAAAACGACAAGGAACTGGTCCCACAACTCACTTGATATCAGTACATTCAGGTTGGCCTTGATCCATGTTACAATCAATGTCTGAAATATAAACACACCAAGTGAGTGTATAAATGCTGGCTGCTTAAATTGTGCTTATTGTAAAATATCAATTTCAAGATATCATCTCTTCAAATCAGAATCTTACAATTTTGGACAATCGCTAAGGAGTATGTTCTTTATTTCATTATTTTATAAATATTCTATATTTTATATATTCTACTATTTTATCTTCATTCCTAATGTATTCCTCTATGTTTGACGCTTCTCTGTAATTTCAAACAAGACAATCTTCCACCATTTACAAGTTTTTACAAAAGATACACAGATCATACAAGACAATACAATATTAAACAAATTCTGTCTGATCCCTCGGCCGACACCCATCATTACTGGAGTGGACATCGAGGCAAAACCAGTTAATATAGGTACATATTGGTCACAGACTTTCACTTAATATAAAGCTATGACATATACTGAAACATGTATGTACCATAAAGCAGATCGCACGCGGACTAATAATTCTAAATTACTAATTTTTGCGGAAAAATATTTTCAGCTATTATACATACTTGGAAAATTGGTTGAGCGAGTTGGCCTCCTAGTGTTCTCTCCTTGCCAGTAGATGGCGTAGCCTGGAGCACCCCTGATGTGATTTTCAGCAAGATGAGCAATAACTGCTCCCAGGTTTTAGGGGTCATGTGGTGATGCATTACCATGAAGCGATAAATATTTAAAACTCGCTTACACATATCAACCTGCAATAGATCATAAATGTTTCACTATCAGAGCTTTAAACTGGATTTAAGAAATGGTTTCTATATAAATAAGTCTTGTGATAGAACAATGATTAGATTTTGCGATTCAATAGTTTTTTTTAGGTTTTCATACAATATCACATAATTTCTAGGTAATATTAATCATATCACATAATTTCTAGGTAATCTTTATTCTATGTACCTGCTCATCAATGAGTTTGGACTCAGATTGTAGAAGAAACACATTAGATGTATGAGTGACAAACAGCTGTATAAACCTCTGCATTCCAGCCTTGACATTCTGTTCAACCTCACTGTCTGATATGTCTGTAATAGCACCTGGAGTAAAACAATAGTTGCAATCAATTCTATGGCGCATTTGAATATAGCAGGACATTCATTTCACAGTATATTGTAAATGAAAATAGAAAATACTCTGATCTTGAAAATAAGTGCCATTTCTTTTTCCTGAAAATATTATAGTTTATTATTAAAGTCAAGATGTTGGAGATGTTCTCTGAGAGCATATTCTGAACACATGCAAGTACTATATACTTTTTAAATTGCAAATTGGTCAATAGTTTACAAATAAATTGATCAATGCTCTTAACATAAAGTGATTACCGAGGTAAGAATCATTTCGCAAACCAGGTCTCATTCCATCACTGGGGTCAGTGCTCATCCAAGCTTTATCTTTATCAGGTGTATCAGGAGTGGCAGTTGCTGAACTCTACAATGTGAAACAAAACTCTATGTACATTAATGTCATATCACTACAACTGCCTGGTGCTGTTCCAATAGCATGCAGCACACAACAGGGTGCAGCGTAAGTGCTGTTCCACTAGCTTGAAGCCAGTTATTTACAATTCAGGTCAGCTGATTTTTACAGCACATACCAGTATACAAAAACAATGTTACGACTTGTCTATTATTAAATAATGATCAATAGGTTCCAATTCATTTTGATCAACCCTGGTACCCAACCCTTAATGATTAAACTCAGTTTGTGAACACAAGGGATGAGTTTATTTATCTTAAAATTAAGGGTAGTATCTACACTCTGATTTTACTTAGAGTTCAAGCAGCTCATTTTATTATAGGGGCGTGAATCATACTTGGACTTACATATGACTGTATTATGAAAATAAAATGTTCAAATTCATGTTCATTGAGCATATCAAGCCCTCCTTGACAGGCCTTCATACCCACAATGTGTTACTCGTTAGTAATAAACTAATTACAGGTACATTCACATTGTACAACTACACTTAGACCTACATCTAATATTCAATCACTTCTACCATGCATAAATTCATGAAAAATTAAAGTTACATCACCATCACCAATAATCTATCATGAAATGATTCGAAATGATTCATGAAAAAACTTAAAAAATAAAAATGGCTACAACTTATAAATACATAATAATAAAAAATCAATCAATTAAAAATGAACATTACAAAAAAACATAATACATTTAAACGCACATTCATGTAAATCCTTTCAAAAATAATAAAACTTACAATAGATGCATTTTCTTCAGTAATATTAGACAATGGCAAACTATTTGGCATTTCAACAGGGGAAGAGGAGTCCACAGAATCTCTGGGGGACATCTTGGGGGTGGGGGACGTCCTAGGGGAGGCTTCGGGGGCCTCATGTAAAAATAGTGGTTTAGTATCAGTCTGTAAGAGACGATTAGTAGAACATTAACTACTCCAGCAATAAAGCCAGAATAGTTCAACAGATGTTATCGAAGTATGTACATCTACAATTTTAGAATCTTAAAAATTTACGAACTAATCTGGCAATATTCCTTTATTAAACGAGGAGAAAATCCAATACTGAACTTATACATAAATCAAATCAACTTCATGTATTAGCACATATACAGGGTGGGCCAATAATAATGAGTGCATCTTTACATGCCGAAGCTCATTTTATGAATAAATAAAAGGTGTCAACTTAAAGACTTTTGTGTTGCTTAAGACTTAAACAGGACATTGGACTTTCTTTTTTGAACTTTTTCTTGGCTCCATACACTCATATTTCAATTTATGTAAAGCATAGGCAGGATAATGTATTCATTTTTATTGGGTAACCCTGTATATTTTGTTGTTGAGTATTGGATTTTTCTCCCTAAATCTTCTAAATCATTGAACAGTAAACTTCCAAACTTATTCAAACTATAGTAATAATGAATTATGAATATCATGACTCATTATGGATGAACCACATTTCCATGTTGGATTTCTAACAGGCAAAATCACCCCATGCTGAAGCTATGCTATAGACAAGATTTTGATTCTTCTCAGCATGCAAGTTCATCCAATAAGCATGCAGTCTTCATAAATAACTTTCTCAATACTTCAACTATTCCTCAAAGCTAAAAAGGTATCTAGAGCTTAATAAAAAAAAACATGATGTAGATTTATAAAATTCAAATTATTATGAAAGTTTCTTTGGAAGGAATTCTTTGGAGGAATCTTCCGAGATCAATAAGAACCTCATGTTTAGTATTTAAAAAAAAACATGTTTATGCGACATGCAAAAATCAGATAGTTTGTGAACCCTTGTGCAGTGATGCTATGGTAACAAGATGGTAGCTATATCACGGCAACTATGTAGTTGTCATGGTTACCTGAAGCCACTCTTTGTAGACTCCTATGACTCTCTTCATGGCACCAGTGTGTTGGAATGGGAACAGAAAGGCCTGAAACAATATAGAGGAATTATAAAACGAGACTGTTGTTTGGAACATTGAAACTATGGATGTCATATCACGCCCAGTGATCGTACAAAATGGATGGAGGGGGAGTAGGCGATTTCTGAAGAGAACAAATTTGGGAGATTTATTTTTTCAAAAGTTAATTCACAACTGAATTGCATCTATTGTACAATCACCGGGCGTGTATATGATGTTTTGAAACACAAGATAGCAAAAATAGAAACTTTACACTTGAAAGGAGCAGTTTCAATCCAAGCTTTTTGAAATGTCTCCCTAAAAAAGATATTTTATTCAATTCATTCATTACTAATCATTAATCATCACTCAAGACTTATACTGAATAAACATGTTTGATTAAAAAATTTAGATTCTATTTTTTTACCTGTCTGAATATTTCGTGTATAAGGTTCACATTCTCCCTGGTTGAGTAGAGACATCTTTTGACAATCTCATATTCTGACACTGAATGGTCTTCACTTGACACAGAGCATGTGTCCTTCTCTGTCAGGTTGCTTGTTCCAGAGAGTGTGGAGTTGTTACTGCCTGGGGGTCTCTGTTCACTGGGGTCATGCCTGCTCCCTGTAGGCGAGGCCTGGTCACCACTTTCACCATCAGGAACAGGGGTACTGAATTTGTACAACATATTAATAATTCTGTCTTTGTCTTGATATGATTTCTTAATAAAGAAGTTTAGGTAAACTGTATTGTTCTTTTCACAAATAAAAATGCTGTTCAAAGTGTTTCAAAGATACTTTTCAAATAATTATTTCAAAATAATGATTCCAGAGCTCAATCTTATAATTCCTTTGATATCTGCCTTTAACTAAAATTTACAACAAAAACTAGATTGTGATTTTTCAGATACTGTGAATATGGAAACATTGAATATACTAGTATTCATTACTTTGCAGGTGGCTGTTCTGGGGGTTTCTTCGTGTGATGTGTAAATATGGCAACCCATCTGACCACAACTTCTTGGCACGACTGTAGAACCTTGTCTCCTATTGGTGGAGGCCTCTCTTCTGGCAAATCTAAATAAAATAAAATGTGCGATTATCAATCAATTAGCATCTAGGAATATGAAATATTCAAACCATCTTCAGCTGTGCACCAATGTACTGTACTTTTAATCTACTTACCCAGTATATCTAAATGTAACCACCAATATTCAGAATGCACTCACACATACTTTTAATGTACTCACCCAATACTTTTAATGTACTCACCCAAGATTGGATCATATATGCTGGTGAGCCGACTAAAATCAGGGAATATATGTAGCAAGTAGTATTTCTTGAATCGGTTGAAGACAAAGTTGAAACTGAACTCTTGCATCTCTCTATTGCTCCACTCTATCTTTGTGACCTAGATGTGATAAGGATGTTATAATTAATAGTAAAACATGAGTAATAAGAACACCAACGGGACAAGCAAAAAGAGTTCAGATAAACAGCTTTTAAATTTATAGTATTTTTAACATGTAAGTCAATAAGAAAAATGGGACCAAAAAGTGTTAACATTAGGAGCAGATTAGAGAGGTGTTTAGGTATACAGATTTTATTTTGATTCTGTGATCATTCGTTGAAGTCCAATATGTCAAGATAAAAAGAGCAAAATATCACAACCAAAAATGGAACAATTTGTGACAGACCATCACATAAAATGATTGTTATTACAATATGTCACCAATTCTTAGTGTTGTCATAGTTACACAATTACTTACCTCAGATACCATGAATGTCATGAGGCTTTCCAGGAAATATTTTGTGAGATTTTCTGGCAACTTTTCGTTTGGCTGCATTGGTATTACTGGACAAATTTCTACTGGATTAACTGCTGCTAAATAGGCACCTAAAACATAAGTAGACAAAACCATTAAAGCTACATACTGTAATCAATGAACATAAAAACAAGGATTATCAAGACATACTGTTATATAGCTTCATACATTTTTATATCGTTTATATTAAAATGGATAATCATGAAATTGTTCAAATAATCATCTAAACTAATCAAATTACACTTAATGGTGCCTAGCATATGGTGGAAGAAAATAAGGAGAAATTCAAGAAAAACAACTAAACACCAAAATCATAAAATATTAGTCACATAAGAAAACAGTACAGAAACAAAATAAATACAGATATAAAAAAATGCATGCATTAGACAGAATGAAGAACATAACTACAGGGTGAGTTATTACAAAAAATATAAGAAAACAAAAAAACAAATAAAAAGATAAAAGAAAAAGAATACACCACCCATAGACACCTCTACCTTTTTTACTACTACCTTCGGGTCCAGCAAATGGGGCAGCTGCAACCCGGACCATGTACATATCTTGGTCCAGTGGCATGTTAGTGGATCCAACCATCGGCACCAGGCTTGCGTAGGTCATGTGACATTCCTCAGTGGCGTTTTCTTGCATAATCATATACCAGATGATGAATAGTCGCATCCCTTCTCTACGGATCTACAAGTTGAAGAAATCGCTATTTGAGAAAAATCATTGATAAAACTCATCTAACAGGAAGTGCCTCGGTGGAACTAGATCCGATCATGTTTCTTTGAAATTATATCAAAGTAATCTAGCATTTGCTCCGTATATTTACTTAGTTGATTATTATATATGAATATTAATGGCATCTAATTTTACCTACATCGATAAGATATTTGAGGAATTATTTCCTTGCAGATTAAGTTTCAAAATAATCCTATTGTGAATTGCACGATGACAATATACTCATTTTATGGTTGAACAGAGACTACAATGTGAGTAAACGGCCTCATGAATTTGACCCTTAACAAAATTTGCTAAAATATTTTCACTACTGCAAGTAAATTAAACTGTGTAAGAGTAGGTTAACTTTAATCAAATTATTTTTAGAACAGCCCTCAATTCAATGCTAAAAGCATACTTTAAGTGTGTTGGCAGGATGTAACAGCTTCTTCAGCAGACGGCCCATACTATGGTACTGCCATCTTTTGTGGATCAACTCAGGCAGGAGCAACAAGATTTTCTACAACATCAAATAATACAGGATTTACATAAACATACATGTACTAGATAATGTCTATTATATATCAATTTTGTCTAAACATGTTATTTTTCATGATATGTATGTTATATGAATTCGTTCATAACCAATATTTGGAAATCAATCTCAAGCAAGAATCCTTAATGTTATAACATGAAGGTTCTCAACCCTTTGAAATCAAAGAAATATAGCATAGGAAATTATTGGTTGAATAATTGCAACAACATTCTACACTCTAGATCTTAGAACTAACCAGATAACCACAAACATTCTCCAAGCAATCAAACAACCATTCGTTTCAATGAGGGGTACAGAAATCCAGTACATAAATGCAATGACGGTCATGATTTAAAATGCAAATTGGAGTGGAAAAGAGAGAAATCACCAAGGAATAAAGTATACGAGGATGTAGTTAACATCCTAAATTGTGAAGAAAAGCTAGAAAATCAGACACTTCATTCAAATTTTAGAGAGAAATCCAGTGAAAAAGCGTGACCTGTTTGACATTCCAAGCCTAGGTTACTATAGACAATAAATGTAAAAACCTGGTAAAACCAAAGATAACACAAGTGGTTTGCTTATGTAGAACTCACTACCCACTTGCAAGTTATTTTTATCTCTCTGCTCAGGCAAATATTCAACTGATGATAACAATGATACTATCAAATGATTATTTATCTAGAAACCAAAATCAAAAGCCTAACAACCACAAACACCAACAATAAATAGGTAAACGATTCACACAATATTTAACGAGATACTTCAAATGGTAATCATGACTTCTATGATAATCTGAAGCCAAACTTTGTATGATGATGGATTCTACTATATATACTTGATAAATCTGCATAGGGAATAGTACATAGTATTTAGGTTTGCTAAATAAAAACACTTGAAAGTTGCTCTTTGCCAATTAGGACCCTTGAATTTCATCTTAGCCTGAAGTGTAGCGGGAATATTTGGAAGTAATTTATAAATCCCCAGGATCTCTTACCTCAAAGATAAACAGCACATTGTCAAATTCTTCCTTATGTGCCTTGTTAGCTACAAAAATAAAATAAATACAAATGTATTAAAAACTGAAATGAAATATTGACTTAATGAAAATAAGGCATTCACATGCAAAATGATACCACCTGCCATTTGTTACAGATGCTGAATACCAACTGCGTACAAAAAATTGGAGACCATAACAATATCTTTATATAAATTGGATAAATCTTATAAAACCTACATCACAATTTTTGCTTCAAATCATTAATATATGTATATGACAATGTACAGCTTAAGTGTACACCTATATATTTTGTCACTGTATGTTGTAGATGGTAAGGCATGAATTTATCAGTTGCTGAATAGTCTAGAGACTTGATACAATACTTGGTACCAATAATCTTGGTACCAATCAGGATTTCACTGTACCGAAATGATACCAAAAGTACTGTTCTAACATTCATAATATCTGATATTGCAACAAAATTGGTAGTAATAGATATCAATATTTTTAGTACTTCTCAATCTACTTTAAATTGTTTAATTTATGATTTTGCAGTATTCTGCAGCTCAACCTTAGCCTTGTTGAGTAAACTGGCAACTAGACTCCTCATTTAACTTAATTTGATCTTGAGATACCGAATTCTATTTTTACCACACTTCAGCTTGCAATTACAAACACAGACTATTGCGATTGCGATTCTACAAATGCAGCCTTCAGCCTTGTTTGGCTAACTACAAGGTCAAAACATACAAATATAAAAACAGCAATTCATCAATTTCAAACATTTTAAAATCATTTGCTCATTTGTATTATTGAAATCATTTGCTAAAATTATGCAAATCACAAAATTTCATGCTAAGGGTCTGTGTCTAAAATATCAACATCAATAGACTTTGAGGTAAAGTTTCATTCCTGAGAATGTCAAGGCTTGAAAAAATAAGCAGCATGTCTTGTGCAATTTTAAAAGGGTGCATGCACCTCTTGTAAGTCCTAAAGGACTATTAATTCACTAACTATTAATAGACTATATGAGCAATTTTTTCAATCTCTAAAATTTAAAGAAAAGAAGGTCTGTACTGATAATACAAATTATAAGATATTCATAATTTTCTTAAACTTTGGTGAAACAGAAATATGCAATGAGCCCCTTTAAATGAGCATTTTCCTGGTGTATGGGAATGTTTGAGTAATATTTTGTATGTCATGATGTGACACCTCATTCATTTTGAGAAGATGATTAAAGAAATGGCCGAAAATCTATATCTTATTCATCCAACAAAACCTTGTAAAACAGTATTTTGAGATCCTACAAATGCAGGGCTCCAGACATCAACCTTCCATTCCAAGGATGGGATTTACAGTATTTTGCAATATTTTGAGCAGTGCAGTGGCGCCCAAATATGTTGTAAAAGCTCTCGATTCAGGCATTAGTTAACAGTGTTATACTTTGTTAGCGCTACTTTTGCAATTGAAGGTGTCAACAACTGATTCGTTGCATCAGTCTCATTTTTTGCATTCAAGAAACGTATGTATGTCTCTGAATCAGAACAAGGATTCACAATGTCTTATTGAAATCTTCATGATATTGTGCAATGTATATAATTCAAATGCAAAGTGTAATTCAAATGCAATATGTAATTCAAATGCAATGTGTAATTATTCATACGCATCATCAAAACTAATTCATTTTCATATCAGAACCGAAAATAAAGTCACGTGTCCTTGAAAAAAGATATGATAACTGTGCTGAAATTAGGAAACAAAAGATTACAATTTTGGAAATGAATCCATCTTATCCCAAGGACACAGTGACTTATGTTTCCATTGATCTCTCAACTGATCTCAAAAGCTTGCTACACATGCAATGAGATACCTTTATCTATGAGCCCTGGTACATTAATTTCAATACCAGACCCACTCTCTTGTCGACAAAATAGACTATATTTGCCTGTGTGTGACTTGGTCTCAGCTAATAAAACAAATTCATTTAAATAAATGAGTGGACTACCTTTTTTCCTTGGATGGATGCAATTCATTCTCATTTTCACAACTCTTATCATATCATTTACATCAATTTTATAAATTTCATCATTCTTTATTAGGTACAAATGTGTTTACAAATAAGTGTTTCAAAATCTCCAGGACAGTTTTAACTTTCTTCATGCTGGGAGAGCACTACAATGCTTAGATCATATGAGGACCAAACATATAGAGGTGTTCATGTTTACATATTCATTGGGAGTTTTGATGCTCTTTAACAATGAGGGGACTCACTATAAAGATGAATCAAAAGATGGCAGTTGAAGTTTTGGTTGGGCTAGAATGCCATTACATAATATCACAAGCGGAACCAGGATTTTGTGCTAGATGGGGCACTAATATATCCCAAAAATGTGTGAGAATGAATGTCAAGCCTACGCTATAGGGGTTGCACCTATTAAGTGAATATGTAACAATAAAAATTGACAAAAGTTACTTAAATTCTCGATTCATAAAATATTTCCAAATATATATGCAAAGTGATGACATTGTTCACGTGCAGACTGTAATTGAACCTTAAAATTTGGATCCTTATATATAAGTGAATCAATTTAGTCCAGCCTTTTTAAAAAAAATCATCAAAAATTTCAAAGCTAGCAAAAGCCTCTATGGCCAACAAAGCATCAACTTGAACTTAAAAAATATGATGTGGTTTAAGGTAGTGGAGTATTGGCAGTAATGACAGGAACTAAGTTTACTGTCTACCTTTACGGTTAGCTGCAACTGATATGCAGAAAATATTCTTGAATATTAGTAGACTGAGTTATTACTGGAGACCCCGACTGTAATGTAATGTAGTAGTAGATTCTTACCTCTTTGCCTCAAGTCCCCCTCTACAGAAATGAACACGTCGTAAAAGATGTAATAAATGTGTGCATAATTCTGCTCGAAGAAGGACTTTGCTTCTGCTAAATCCCAATTATCTGAAATAATACACAAATTGTCATTTATGTCTATGTAGGTACTTGCATGAATCTGGTATAAAATACAAAGTGTTATACTACCCTTTGCTTTCATTCGACTGCACTTCTAAAAGAGAGCTTTGTCTTCACTCTTTCAGTTTACAATAAATCTCTGATCTCACCGAGCCAATCAGAGTTTGGTTTCGAAATAAGGATGACTTTCTAAATGGGCATTTCCTCTTTATTATTCGGGCTGTCACAGGCACGAATCTTTGGGGCGGAGAGGCCAAACTGTAATATAGTCTATACTAGGCAGACTAGACTAGACTATGTGCAGGGTATGTTATAATGTACAGTCCCTCAATAAATATATAATGTATAGAAAACGTATTTGCAATATTAACACTGCAAAACAAATTTAGTATTTGAATTGGAGACTGGAACGGGGAACAGGGGACATTGGTTGACATTCATTAGTGTATATTCAATTTTTCCTCTAATAAATCTAGGATCATTGAGGCATTGTAATTTTAATTTCTCTCCTTTTATCTTGAATGTAGGAATGTAGTATGGGTTATTGTTCTGATACAAAGGAACAAAAAATGACGAGATGGGCCAGATGAGACTTAAAGGAATATTCCTTGCCAAACCATCTCTCTCCTCATATGGTAGCTATAACCATGTATATGCTTGCCATGTTTAGCAAAACACACAAAAATGTTTTTGATATGGTCAAATTTGATCACTTAGAAATGTGATGCTCAATTCCAGTAAGCTGCCATCTTTTAAAATTTCACACAGGAAGTGATGTCATAGACTCTCAACTTTGCATATAGCATTAGGTGAGGAGCTATTAAGAATAACAAAACCAGCTAAATATTCTTTTTCAACTTTGTATCTTATTTAATCCTTCTGAAAATCTCTTCTTTTATTCTAAGTTGACAAGCCCTGAAAATATTTTTGCACAGAAAGTAATGATCACTTGTCTAGAAGTGATTTTGTGCTACTTTCCTATACTGTTATGGGCAAGGTTATAGAAGTTGAGAGTTGATGACATCACTTCCTGCAAGAAATCTTAAAAGATGGCAGCTCACTGGAAATAAGCACTAGATTTTTAAATGATCAATATTGACCATATTCAAAGATTTTCCAATGTTTTGCTAAATATGGAAACTATATATATGATTATAGCTACCATATCAAGAGAGAAAGGGTCTGGCAAGGAATATTCCTTTAATAGAAGAAGCTATCTGCCATGTTCATGGCAGAATGAACTGATGTTAGTTTTATCCAAAATAGCAGATAAAATTTGTTTGATATTGATAAGATAAACCTTTGACTTCAGTTGAACCAAGTAGAATCTAGATTCGAAATAAATAATGTTCTGTTTGTAAACAACTACAGTACATGGGATATAGGGTAGCAGTCATTAGGCATTGTCATCCACTAAAACATGGAACATAGGCCCCAAGAGCATGTATAAAAATCGAGTTGAGTTCCCTAAGAAAAATGTCTTGGGTGGTTAACAAAAAAACAGAAATTATGAAGGAGGCTAAAGTTCAATTGTGTTAAGATTATCACTTTTCAGTAGGTTTTACATGATTTAAAAGGTAGATAAAATACAGGATGAATGGTCGCAGATATGCGAATATGCTCACTTTTTCATTTCATTATTTAGAACCATCGACAAGAAAAAAAACACTTCCAAAATCTGAGTACTTAGCAAACCTAATCACTTATTCTGGATGTTTTAAAAAATATAGACTCAAGCGGCTAAATATCTTAAAATAAAATAAAATAATGTCAGTAGATGTGCTTTTCACAAATGGAGCTTAACATATAGTTTAAATGTGGTCTGAGATAATGTTTCTTATTTGTATCATGGAAAATCCTGAACTGCGGTTTGTGTGAAGAACTTAGATTTTTTCACTGCCCTTGAGCGTTGCTTTACTAGCTTCATGTTGTGGCCCCTGGTTCTTCCTATATATCCTCCATTTTAGTTAATAATTCACCTACTGGGATATTATATAGTCCTTTCATGAGTTTGTAGGTCTCGATCATATCTTCTCGCTTACATCTAAAAGGCAGGATAGTCATATTTAGTTTCTTTAGTCTCTCTGAGTACTCAAGTTTGTTGAAGCCTGGACATATCTTAAGTTAGTACCGTATTCTCTGTAATTAGCGCCCAGGGCGTTTAGAAAATTGAAAATACATTATTTAGACCATTCTAATAAGCGCCCATGTATGAAAGAAATCAGAAATCCCGAGGAATTTCATGTATGGCAATTTTTCTTGACAAGAATGCATTTTCTTCAACATTTCTCGTTGGACAGAATGTTAGTACAAATGCACTCACCTTCGGTTCGTGCTTTGTACAACATTCTGTCCAACTCGTGCTGAATTTCACCATATTGAATGGCCTATCATTATTTATTCCTTAAACGAAAGATCTATTATACTCATCACGCATGTCATGCCTAGCACTATCTTTATAAGTAGTTCGCAAACACGGGAATACTAGTTGAGCAAAGCACGTTTAGGAGGCCTGGAAGGTTTTCCACCCAGAAAATTTTGAAGTTTTTGTATTTGCAACCATCTGGTACGCCTGTGTGTACCAGGCTATGCATGTGTTATGACTGGTTGCGAAATGCAACTAAAATAAGTGAAACGAACTGAAATGCAATAAGAAATTTTTGGCCGATGTCCACCTTTTTTATACATGTTCCTGGGCCTATGTTACATGTTTGAGTAGATGACATTGCCCCAATGACAGCTACAATATATATAGGTTCATCATCTAAACTTTTAGAGTAACCATTATAATGATAACATATCCATAAGGTTTCACCATGCAATTGCCAGTAGGTCTATATGATTGACTGGAAAAAAATAATTGAAAAAATCTGCACCAACCTTAGTCCAACAACATTAGACCTAGCCTGGGCCTCGTTTCTTATCTGACATGTCTTATGGCCCCGGCTAGGTCTAACCTCCATGATAATTTTTCCCTTGTTGCGCGTTCCGCAGGTTTCGACCAGCGGAACTAATTAACACTGAAAACATGGTAATATTACATAAAGAATGTGATTCAAGCATGCATACATACCTTATGAATACATACACACCATCCCGTATCCCCCTTAGACCCTATTGATGCATAATTACGAAAATATTGGAGACAGGTTTGGAATTATACGAAAATGTCGGTCAGTTCCGGTAACATCGAAATTGCAAATCGTTTCAGGAATTGACCGTCATTGCGACACTGCATCAACGAACAGTAGGTTTGCAATTAATAACTAATTTGCGTGTATACAAGCGCTACATAAATCAATCAAAGATACCTGTTATCCTCAAAATTGATCTTTATATCCCGAGTAATCGCGTGATAATTATCAATCTATTTGACAACAATTTCGTTTCAATAGTTTAAATTTTAACCCGGGACGAACAGACACAATGACGGACATGCGGAATGTCATTTTAGAGATTGGTAAGTTTAACCTCATTTTACTTGTATAAATGACCATTTAATACAATAATATTGTGTTGAATCGCTTGATGTTATGTGTTTTTATATTGTTGTCAATAAATAAGTAATTTCATGCGCGTTTAATTAATAACTGATAGTGAGAATTTGCAACAAATGAAAGCATACCACGGAAGTTAAACCCAATCACGGCAACAAGAACATTCAGATTAATAAATGAAAGCCGTGGTATTGGGTTTAACTTGTTGAACTACACCAACCTAAAATAACTCTCAAATGTTTTAGCCTCGCAACTGGTTCTTTCTTCGTGTCAAGGACTTTGTGGCTCGACTTCTTAGCGTCTCCGTCTGGCTTTTTCCGAAACATGATGTCGTTGAGTGCATATATGACCAATGAAGCGGTCAAAATGACAAATGTTTACAACATTTCGGAAAGATTTCCTGAAATTGTCTAAATCATCACAGCGCATGTGCAATGGCAAACTCTTATCTTGAGAATAAAATCGAAAACATAATTTATCTTATCATTTTAGAATATAAGCTACCTCCTTTTATCCTTGAAATTTTTGAATAAAATATGAATGATATATTTCGTGTCAAAAAGTATTTTCATATATGCAAATGATTTTAATCATTAACCCTTTTATTCCAAGGAAATTGAAAACAATGTAATGTTTTAGAGAAGTTCTGGTCACGTGACTAACGTCAAAGGTCAGGAACGTGGAATCATGTAAACAAATAAATTTATTTTAGACCCTTTTTTAATTGCATAATGAGCGTTCATCATAGTGTCAGATTCACGATTTTTCAATTTTAATTATGAAACAACTATCCCATATCTATTTCTAACGTATTTTCATCAATTTTAAAATGTTAAAACTGGTTTAACTTAAGTTCTAAAACAATGTTTACATTTCAAAACAAAGCCAAAAGTCATGAATGACATGACTTGTTTTCAGTAGTAATTAGTTTGAAAATATTGATTAATGTATATCTTCTCATAGCATATATATGTAATAAAATTATTAAACAAATAAATAACAAACTATAATTTTGCAGATTGGACTAAATAACTTATTCATTGGGTCATTGTAAAGTTCATAAAGCGTTGTCAGGAAGCTAACCAATTGGACAAAAGGGTTAGCAACCACAGCAAAAATGGCAGCTCACTGCATGGGAAACTTTGGTGCCTATAAATTCGCCTATAGTCGGTTCATGGACGATCCTATAAGGTCACAAGAGTCTAATAGGAAAGATGAAGAAACTGTCTGGGTGAATAAGAGGTATATACCGACTGATTTTCGCAGTACAGCTCCTGTACCCAGGTACAAAATTGTAGCACCAAATCTTCTACCTGAGCCTCCAAGATATTGGGTACCTCTTGGTGAGGCATCTCTAAAGACATTTGATAGAGCTGGAGATGAGGAGAGTATATATCCATCACAACCAAGCAGTAGATGTGAGGAGTGGTCAACATTAAGACAAATGCTTCCATCTCGTGGTAGGCCATACAGACACAGTCCCCCTAATTGGGGCACAGGGGCCAGTGCTCCCCCACAGTGGACAGGGAAGAACCAGGGGAGATTTCCACATATAAACAGCCCAATGACAAGGTAGGTTCCATTCATCAAAACTGTCATTTAAATTGTCTTGCAAATGAGGTATATTCATTCTAATGTGTATTTAAATTTGAAATAACATTCTTTCTGTTAACTTTTGATTATATGACATGTCTACTGTTACCAGTTAACATAGTGTCTTGATAATATTCATTTAAATACAGTACCAGATTTCATTTCAAAATTTTACAAAAATACAACCAACATATAACGTGCCTTGTTATTTACATTTTATTCTTTTATTTTCAGGTATACAGATGATATGCATTTAACTAATAGACTCTTCAAACTACATTAGAATTAGATTGATAACTTATTGATGGATAAAGGAATTTGGGAGAGTGCAACAAATTATGAAAAATTGAAAAAATGTTCACACATTCCATTGAAATACTGTATTACAAAATTTTCATTACAGGGGTCCATTTACATTGACTGTATAGAAAAATTGGAAATGGGCCCCTGTTGTCATATGTGTTTTTATAAAGAATCAAAATAGCATTACAGAATACAGTATTATACGAATTGAGACATTTTTGGAGGATTTATTTTACAAACAGTATTAGGAAACTAGTGGTTTTTAGAAAACCTGTGCCATGAAACAAAAGAGAAGGCACAATATTCAGAACAATTCAAATATAAATCAGAAGAGCAGCAATTATAATCAAAATTATGTACAAAACAAATGAACATTATGATATTTATCAAAACAATTTCTCTGAATGGTCGTTTACAAAATTCAGATACTTAGATAGAATAAACTTATTGCTTCCTTGCTAGGGTATTCGTGCATTGGGACTAACTTATCAGAGAGAATCCAATTTGAGAAAAATTGAGAAAAAACAACCCATTGAAATTATATGTGATTTGAGGTTCTGGATTAATCAATATTTTCATCTTCATATTTGCCCATGGGCATTAATTTAAAAGTACTTTCAAACACCACCTATTCAAAATAGACACCAAGTGGGTGTATCAGCAAGAAATTCTGGTACTAGAATATTAGGTTATTAATCCCAGTACAATCTGACAATGGACAATACAAATATAAGAAATGTTTTAACCAGAATCTCAATTTTGTTATTTTGGAATAACTCCCATGTTTTCCATTTATTAATCGTAATTGTATTTGTACATCATTTGTTAAAGAGGTGTAGTGACTATACTATATCTAGGAGTCTTTTGCTAACATGTATTTTCATTGTGATTTTTATATATTGTAGTTTTTTAAGTTTGAATACAAATTGCATTTAGTTTTGCGATATTATGATTTTGATTAGTTGCATAGGACATATTTATCTTAATATATCATAATTGTATTTTATCAAACAAATATTGAAAACTATTGTGAAATGAAATCAATTTATTTTTAAAGGCTATTTGAATACTTTATTGTCCAATGTTTTGTCAAATACATGTATGCTGTTATTATTAGTTTTGAATTATTTTTAACACATTTGTTTGTTTTATCTGTATTTGTAACAGTTGTCATTCCCATTTTATTCCAAAATGTACAGAAATGTTAGTATTTGTAGAACAATCAGTATTACTATGGCGTTATATATATTTTACAGTGTTGATGTAAATATCTCACAAAATGCAAAAATTACAAAATATATTTGTTCTCTTTTTTAAATGATACAATAATTTAAATAAAGGTATTTTAGAGAGAAACTGATGACTTTTTAGTTTTTTTCATGTTCTAATTGGGTTTCAAATACAAAAGTTTCAAACTTTCAAATACAAAAGTTGAACAAACATTACAAAATATCACAAAAGCTTCATGTTATTGTAGGTTTTAAATAGAATTGTCATCTTCAAGTATCCATCAGTCAACATAAAATACATCCAGTAGTACTAGCATGTATTATATCCCATTATTATATTTCATGGCTTTTCATTTATGAGCACTAAAGGTAATCAGACAGGTACACATATGATCAGGTCTGGGCTGCTATTGGTAATGGTAGCGTGGATGATTTTTCAACGAAAAATGTTTTTAGAATAAAGACTTGTCCAACGCCTGCTAGTACAATACAGAGTGTTTCAAATAAGGCCCACAGGCCAACCCGTTCATTTAACATTTCTGCGGCATGTCTCCCTACAGCCTCCTTCAAGCGATACTCCTTTTGGTACGTATTCACATGTTCGATTGATTTGTGCACTGTCTCAAATGATGTTTCCATGGCAGTCCTTACTATTGGTCTTTTGTCTCCAGCCTCGATAGCAAGTGATCCATGTTCCTGGGCCACAAGTTCAAAATATACAATTTTATGCGTAAATGTTGAAAATTCATTTCCGAAACAAAACTTATACACTCCTCGTGATGATTCAAATATAAATTCATCATTCTTCTTCTTGATTTCTTTATACACGATTTTACCATTTGGTGATTCTATACTTGCGTCAACATCATTTTGACCTCCCTTGAGAACTTTAAAGCTGAATGTTAATGGTACTGGACCTTCATACTCTTCATAGAAACATTTTCGCTCATTATCAGGCAGTTCAAATACGAAGCGTGATCCCAATACACATGGCACTATTACCAAAATAGCATAAGGTAATAATAGCAACATTTTATCCAACTTCACTAGTTTATATACAGCAACCAAGTCTAATTAAAATATGGTTAAACAAATGTCTTGTTTATCTTAAAAAATATAATCCTGAAATGTGTTTCATTTAAATCATACTAAGTCCAACCAGCCACGTATTGCAGAAATATATAATGAGTTCTAAAAGTCTTTATCAATTCATAAGAATGGTCAATTGATTTTTACATATTGAAATGAAATTATAAAGAAATCTGTTCAACTATAAATTGATGCACACATATTTACATAGAGTTCAATGGAAGAATATGATGTATGCTACAACAAAATTTAACAGTATAGCATTCAATTTAAATATTCCATGTAAAATACATTTATTGATTTCGACAACAGATTGCGAGCATTGATTACACATTAGGACGCTTCTTCAATCTTATTTTTCACATCTTCAGTTCACTTATACAAGTAGCAGCTGTTGCGTCTGATGGAATATTGATTTTATTTTCATTTCGGTATGTACATCAAATTCAGTAGAATTAATTGACCCTAACAAGGATAATCCATATCCAAAGATTAATTAAAAGGCAAAAAACGCACATACTTGAAATTATAATGACCTTGGCCAAATTAGACTGAAATATCATTTTATGAACACCAACTGGTATATATTCAATCTGTTTCATATTGTTTGTTTCGATAAAAAGATGGAATATAATAGAGCACTTCAGATGTGTATCAAATGTCAAGAAGTTAAGAAAACTTTTCCAACATTTTTCATGTTGTACTGAATGTAAAAGGGAGTTTGATCATTTAGGCTTCAATTTACATATAAATATTTGGTGTCTATAGAAAGTACATTATCACCCTCCAACCTTGCTTTGACACATTATCTGCATTTCCATAGGATATGGTCATCATTTGACTAAAATGCTCTATTTACAAGCAAGGTAGTAAAAGAATTGGGCTGTTTCTATCAAATATTTTCATAAATATACTGCCTAGCCATTTCTCTAATAAATTTCAAACACAGAGGATATATTTACAGATTTTTTATTTTTTTTTTCAAATATTATCCCTCTATTCAGGGGAAACATTTTTAATATAAATAACACTTTTATCTCATATAAGTAAAAGGTACACTATCATTAACATTTGCACATGATTAATGTTACTACATCATTAATGTCTTCACATCTATCATGCATTAAGTCCTGACTATACACCCATCTCAAAGAATATTGAGAGGATGAGACCAACAAAACAAGTCAAGGAATTTATGATCAAAGTATCTTATTCACAAAAGATGACCAGCATCAAGCCACAGCCTTTCCAGAGACATTGAATGAATGCTCAAGCATTCACATATTGCTGGACAAACTCTTTAAATAAAACAGTCAAGGCTGATAGTCCCTGGTCTGCACCAACACCTATAGAGAAGTTTTACCATTTGGTCAAACATGTAGTTATTCCTTACATTTTCTCAGCAAAACTTCAATGGCTGCTTGGTATTCTGGCATTTTTATACAATTTAGAGGGTCAGCATCATTTACATTTATTCCTTTCCATGTCGAGTGTTTTGCAGACTCTTATTTTGAGATGATAACACTAACTATGTACAGGCTAAGTGTTTCTGTATAGTTTATCACATTTAGACATTGAACAATAAAATGTCTAGTGTTAGATCTGTATGACATTATACATATTATGTTGTATTTTTATATTATCCTTGTTGATGTCCTCCAGGTCACTTCAAACCTTTGGAGCTCCATACGCATCTGGCATTCTTTCAATGGAATATCTACAAGAGAAAGACATTGCATTGGTCAATTAATAAGTCATATTTATAAATGCTGAATTCACAGATGTCAGCCATGAATTTTCAATAAAAAGAAGTTGGTTTCATAACTTTATAAGTTCACACATAATTAGTATGCAGACAAGTATGCAGACAATAATTTATCATCACAGGGCATTAACATGACAAAATGTCACCACCTAGTTGCTCACAATATTATCTTAAGTCTTATTATCTTAAGTCAGATCTGAACTTAATAGATGAAGCAAGGTGAAAAAAGACCTTTTGTCCTTTCTTTTGAGCTTGAGAAGGTCATTCAATGTCAAATCTCAAATCTTAAGTCAGATTTGAACTTCTGAGAAATTGTAGATGATTTTGAAAATTTTGAAGTCCGTGTAAACACTATTTGTTAAGTTATTGGAAGCTGCAAGAATTTGTTACAAACACCGGAAGCCAAGTGCCACGTACCATCACAAAAAATGGAGACCATAACAATATGGTGGTGACATAAAAAGTCAGTATCATTCATGGTTTCTTAATAATAAAAAATGTATAACTGATTTCAATTGTTGAACAAAAAAGCTGATTAAATTCTAACTCACTTGTGTTGTTGTAAATACATGATTGGAACTCCAGGTATTTTTCTTATCCTCCTTCTAAGATCTTTATCACATGTGCCCACTATGTAGCATTTGTGCTGTAAGAAACATTCAAACATTTAGAAATATCAAATCTGCCCACTATGTAGCATTTGTGCTATAAGAAACATTCAAACATTTAGAAATATCAAATCTGCCCACTATGTAGCATTTGTGCTATAAGAAACATTCAAACATTTAGAAATATCACATGTGCCCACTATGTAGCATTTGTGCTGTAAGAAACATTCAAAGATTTACAAATATCACATGTGCCCACTACATAGCATTTGTGCTATAAGAGACAATCAAACATTAAGAAATATCACATGTGCCCACTATGTAGTATTTGTGCTATAAGAATCAATCAAACATTAAGAAATATCACATGTGCCCACTATGTAGCATTTGTGCTATAAGAAACAATCAAACATTTAGAAATATCACATGTGCCCATTATAGCATTTGTGCTCTAAGAAACAATCAAACATTTAGAAATATCAAATGTGCCCACTATGCAGCATTTGTGCTATAAGAAACAACCAAACATTTAGAAATTTCACATGTGCCCATTATGCTGCCTTTGAGCTACATTTAGAAAAATTAAAGTTGTTAACTTAACATTTGAACCACTTTTAAATAAATTAAAAGAAAGCACATATCATAAATGTGTTCAGACTGTTTTTTATGGTTCCTGATTTTGAATCCTATTATCTTGGATTGCTTCATCTTATGTCTATATATTATGTTTCTGTACCTCTGTGACTCTGTTGACCAGGCAGTCATCAGCATATGTGCCCTTGTGCAAGCAAGTCAGACGTTCAAACCTTGGATCTTTAGCCATTCTGAATATCAAGAAAATAAAGATGAAAAGTCACATTTTATTTATCTTATTTATTACAGGTCTCTATATATACTATAGATGTATATTTTCTAGTAAATGTATTGCAATCATAGTGAAGCATTTGTATGGGAGTCAATGGAAAAGTAGGTGGGCTATAGGTCCATATAGCCCACCGTATAGCCCATTTCATTTATAACCATGACATGATTTATCATAATGACATCATGTTTGATTTCTTCCAAAGTTCATTCGGACACAGATGCATGACATAATCAATATAAAGTAGCCATGGAAATAAAAGTATGTAATACATCTGTTATATAACTATGACGCAAAATATGCTCAATCAGGGTATTAGATACAGTTTAAAGGAATTACAAAGATGGAACAGCAAGTTTGATGATAAAAACTGATTATGTTGACATGTTACCTCAATGCAATTCTGTATTTGGGTCCTAGTTTTTCTATTTCTGCCATGACACAGTCTGTAATATAGGGTACACCTGAAACACAACCAAACATAAGTCAATGTAGCATGATACATTACAGTACATTAAAAATATTCAGACGTTTATTTGTTATTACTTTATCGTTATTAAATGGAAGTAGAGGGGATACAAATAAGTTGAGAGTTTCCTAAGGTTTCAAACAGAGCTTTAACAAGGAAAAGTCTTACTACCTGCAAATGGTTAAGTTACAAAAATGACAATATGATAAACAAGTCGCAAAAAAACTTAGCTACAATACATTACCAATTTTTGGAAGAAAGGTGAGATAATAAAACTAGAATTGTTCGCGGTTAATTCAACTTACACTTAGCATACAGACAGTCCATCATTGATTGCACGATGTCTAACTTATTCTTAATAGAGAAGTTGATGAAATTGGTGTCGACCAGTACATGATATGGGGGTCCCAGTTGGGTGTTATATTTGAAGAACATGGCAGATGAGGCTTGTGGTCTGAAAACAAAAGGGAGGATTATTAATGCCAATGTACTATATATATTTCTTTTATTTTCAATAGTATCAACCAGTGAATCAATCATTTGTGTACAGTAAAACCTGTCTAAGTGGAACACCTCACTAAAAAGTGTTCCACTTATTTCACTTACTTATAGAGGTTCATTTAACATTAAGCCTTAATTAGGACTCTGAAAAGTGTTCCACTTGCAGAGGTGTGCAATTCTAAATCGAGCAAAATATCTATCCCATCCAAGATAAAGAATAACTTGATTATACACAGATACTAGCATTCTTTGATTCACATCACGGCAAAAAAACGCAGAATTTTGGTTTTCAAAATTTTTGCAGAATTTGATTTTTTCGCACGAAATTTCGCAGAAAATGTGATTTTTCCAGTCAACCACCTCATCTCATATTTGTCACTCACCTTGACACCTTAGACGGTCATTTGTCACCAGAAACTGGTTTTAAGAGGTTTTCGAAGGGGAAATGTGAAATCTGTTGAAAATTCTCCAACTTAGATTTTTTGCACTTAAAGATTACATCTAATAATTGTCACTTTGAATTCCCTGCAATTTTGTGATAGTTCAAATGAACCCGTTGCTTGCAGAATTTATCGCGTAATTCTAGATTTTATGCAGAATTTGGTGCTGAATTCGACTTTTTCTGCCCAGAATTTGCATTTTTCTCATGCACAAAACTAGGATGTGTGATTAAAAACATAATTCAGCTGTCAAAAAAAAACATATAAAACTCCAATCTTATCTTTTGATTTTTACTTACAATTCTCGTATCTTCATATTTGAGGGATCTGCTTTCTTTCTCTTCTTTTTCTCTCTCTCTTGGAACTTTCTGGAATGAAAAAGCATATGAATTATTTAGTACTAGATTCTTGTCTATAGGAAGAAGGATGTAACATTTGGTCCTTCTGAGAGAACTATGTATTGCAAACCACATATATTTTAAGCAACATATGAATCGAATTGACTTTTCAGTAAGTCGCTTTAAGGTAAGTCTGCATGTTCGGAATTTTGATGCTCAAAAGAGTCACATTTATTTTTCAAATATCAATCACTCCTTCCAGTCATTATCTACATCTTTTAGTTTTGCACAAAGAGTGCACTTACCTAGAAAAGAATGTAAAGAATATTTTTTTCATAAATTGTATGAAAAATGAGAAAATTCAATGACAGTAGGTCACTGAATTGTCTCTAATTGAACTGGGTTTTGGACAACTGGGTTTCGGAAAACTGGGTTTCGGAGAATTGGAATTCGGACAACTGGGTTGACCCCATTCCTGCACATGTTATTTTCTGGTACAAAATAAAGTATGACGGCATGTGTCAATTTCCCTGCTTTTTTCAGGAAAGTATAATTACATTGTCTTCTTTTGTAATATTTGGTAGGAGTTCAATGGGAACTCCAGGAAATTCTGATATTTCAGACTTTATATTTTTCCAAATTTTCTTTCAACGTTTCCAGACAACACAGGAGCTACCATTGACCTGTTTCCAGGTTTACTAAAAGTAGACAGTGTAATGATACTTTCCTGAAACAAGCAAGGAAATACACACATGCCTTCATATTTAATTTTGTACCAGAAAATAACATGTGCAGCTATAGCAATTTTTTACCAAAATGTTACTTTCCAGCTGAGCCTGATAACGACCCTGAAACCTTGATTTTCTAGTTTTTATACATTTTACAATATTCTTCCCACTCTTTTCTAGGTACATTAGTGCACTTTTTGTGCAAATCTAAAAGATGTAGACAATGTTAGGAAATAGTAATTGATCTTTGAAAAATAACATGTAACTCTATTTTACCTTCTTCTAAGGCCACTGTATCGTGGCCTTCCAGTACAGATATATTTCTGCATGAACAACTGGTCATGTCGTAATAATAAAATTTGAAATCATATGTCCGCCATTTTTCCACATCACAATTTGAATTGCGAGTTTTGGTCTTATTACCTCATCAAAAATTCCAAAACACACATAAAATGATCAGTGTATTAGTTCACATCTTCTGGATCGCTAACTTAGAATTTACAGCCAGTTACTAATGTCAGACGTTAACGACATTTCGTCCAGTTTTCGAACATCGCCATTTTTCTTGGAGCCATTTTGTTTTAATTTTAGACGAAATCCTGATGAAATCATGTAATATCTCATCAAGGAACCGAGCTGGGTCCGGTTTGGTTAATGATTTATTTATCTGGCGATTTTTAAAATATTCAATAAATTTATGACACCCCGGCATGCTTTTTTCAAATAGAGTTCACAGTATTCCAGATGCAATCCCCTCTAGCCAAGTATTGGCTAGAGACTCGAGTAAACTCTATTGAGGATCACATCAAAAACATGCAGTCTGACCTAAAGTTGAAAATCTTATATGGATGTTGAACATTTTACTTTGGACTTGATAGCAAGGTAGCCATTTCTAGCCCGAAAATTTTGTTACAAGTAATATTGTCCCGCGAGAAAATCTTGGTGGGTTGACACTAGACTATATCCTATTTAGTCTGAATTATATTCAGACTATAAGGCACCTATGTTAAAGTTTGGTAATATGAAATATTTGTTTACATAGGAAGTGCTATTCAAAATGGCCGATTGGTAAAATTAATTTGCACATTTTTACTTCAACTAGCTTTATTTCCACATGACAATGTGCTGTGTTACTTTTTATTGCATTTAATTGTACCTTACTATTTAATTGAAATTTTGTAATGTTTATTTTATTGAAGAAATGGTTCCTCTAATTGATAATTTTATGCAAAAAATTTCACTGCAATTTCCACAGGAAAGTAGTACATCATAACAAACTGACTTTTTGTCAGTCTGTTGGATACATACTAGGGTTGACACCACTGCCACTAAAATGTAAGTTTTCAAAAGCTTTACTTATGCGGTATTGTATTATTTTTCTCTATACTTACTATCTGAATAAAATAGTCACAATTATACCTTTAGATGTCGCTCCAAGTTTCTGCGATATATACACAAATGTCAATATTGAAATATTGAGTGGGCGATAATATGATATTTTGAAAAATTAACTCACATTCTGCTGTCTTTCAGGTTGATCATTCGCTTCATTGCCGCAAACTTCTGCGTTTGTTTGCTCTTCGCCTATTCCGAAAAAAGAAAAAGTATACATTAGACATGAAATACACCTAAAATCACTAAATTAACACGATAAAGTGAGAAATGTAAAAATTACCATCGTGGTTAAGTTAGTTGCACAACTTATTTACATTTCGAAGACATTCAGATTTTATATGATTCAACATATTTATATTTCAAATTTTGAATTCATTTTACAAAGATAATTAAAAAGAATAATTACTTGATAGATCTTACGATTGTAACTTTCATTTTTCTTCATATTTTTAATTATTTATATTTTTCCGTTCCGTTTCCCAGTTGTGCATTCAGTGATTACCCAGACAAAAATTTATGAAAAACGCTTGGATAAATTTTCCTCTAAAAATGCTGTTATAATAATGGAATGGTGAGTACATCGATGAAATCGGCAATGCCTTCTTTTCAAGTCGAGGCCAAAATATTAGAATCACATCGTTATTTCATGTTGCGTTGTCCAAGAACGTAAAAATTAATGAAAATATGAACCTCAATTTTCCTGATAAAACTGGCTGCACAGACATTGAAATGTGAAACTTGTTTCCTGGAAAATGGCATCACAATTTTTCTAATATGTATGTTGTTTATGGTTTATTTGAGTATTTCAACACAGGAGTATGTATCAACACCTGATATCTATTGCCAAACCTGAAATAATGAGCTCTGTCTGGGTTATCCCGTTCCCGGACTATAGTCCTGCACTGATCGCATTCATTTGCCTGTACGATTACAACTTGGGAGAATTATCTACGCCCCTTACACTTAAGATACCTACCTCAATGCATTATAGAACTCAAGATGTAACTTCTAATATATTGGAACCGCCGATTGTCTGGGTATATCGGCACAGTGTTTTCAGTAGGCTTGTCCAAGATTGCGTCCATGGGACGTAATGATTTTCAAAAAATGCGTCTCCCCTCAAAAAACTGCGTCTCTTGAAAAAATGTTCCCGGGAATTCAAAGTCGCGTTTTTACACTGGTCGAAATAAATTGATGAAATTTTGTATCACCGCTTTTCATTGAATGATACAGATGCCCTCACTTGTGAGGTATAACTTATATTCACCCATTAAAAATACATTTTATTTGCGAATTTCGAAGCAATTTGCTATTGATTTTGCTTTAGCATGTTTAGTTTAGGGGCAATCTGCGCGAGGTTCAATTTTTTGGTTCAGTTTCTTGCGCATATGCAGTCTCAAATAATGATCACGTGATCGCACTTGACCAATTGAAAATGGTTTGAATCAGGTCTTCAGCTACCGGCCAATCGTAGGACTCGTACTGATTACTGCTCTGAAATCGAGTATTGGATAACTTCTTGTCCTATCACATGCCTCGTACTATTTCGATCAGAAATCAACTTCCGGGAAGGAAATTTCGAAAGAAAATTTTATTTCTTTTAGAAATAGAATTTCCTTCAATTACATAGTGGATTCTGACGAAATAAAGAGATTGAAGGTAAGATCTTTATCAAATCATTCATCCAAAGTTGATTGTATGAGAATGGCTTGCACTGCGTCCACAAAACGCAATCACTTTTTATTTCCGGGTCCAAGGGATATATTTTGCGTGTATGTAATGTAAGGACGGCGTTATTGAAAACACAGCGGCAGAACGGGAACATTTTCTCTTTTTCATCGAGAGAGATTCCATCACTTTTCAAAATGGCGGTTGGATTTAAAAGGGGAATCCCCCGTTTGGCTGTCCCGGATGTAGCCCGGAAGTACCAATATGGAGGAATTTGACGGTTGAAATAAGTTAAATGTTACACGCAAATATTGCGATCAAAAACGAAAATGTCTTCGTTCTGCCGATAAACCCAGACAATTGTGGATTCAACTACACGAAAAGAATGCTAAATTACCAAGGAATCTATTGAAGTAGGTATCTGAAGTGTAAGATCAGTAAAAAATTCTCCCATGTTGTAATCGCACAGGTAAAAGATTGAGATGTTCACAGGACCATAGTCCAGGAACGGGATAATGTCTGAGTATTATTCTTCCAGGTTGGGCCACCAATCGATGTCAGGTGTTGATACAAGTTCCTGTGTATTTCACAGGATTTTTCCAAGTCTTGATCGGTTTTTAAAAAGAAATCCTATGGAATCCTGATCTTCATTTCTCTCCTTGTTGAGTCCGACGGAGATCAATGTCCACAGTTGCATTTTTCATTGTCTTCATCGTTTTATTTTGTTAAAATCTGATCATGTGATACTTCCATGGTAACAGGCTTTCATGCATGATGTTACACGGTCCTAGGGGATTTCATTGGACTTTAGGTTGCCGCAGGTCTCCAACTGACTCCAAAGGTCTCAGGAGGCCACATTGGGGTATCATGAAAATAGACTGTCATTACATGTACGAATTCGCGAATGTAGACCCAAAATCTGCAGTTGTCAACAATTCATAGCAGTGTTTTCAGTAGGTTTGTCCAAGATTGCGTCTCAGTCTTTCCCGGGAATTCAAAATTACACTTTTACACTAACTGAAATAAAATTGATGAAATGTTGTATCGCTTTTGCTATCTATCAGTCTAAATCAGTGTTCTGGCAAGTCTAGTATGTCATTGAATGATACAGATACCATCACTTGTGAGGTATAACTTATATCAACCATTAGAAACACATATTCTTTGCATATTTCAAAGCAATTAGCTACTGATTTTGCTTTAGTTTAGGGGCAATCTGCGCGAGGTTCAACTTTTTGGTTCAGTTTCTTGCGCATGCGCATTCTTAAATAATGATCTTGTGATCGCACTTGACCAATAGAAAATGGTTTAAATCGGGTCTTCAGCTAGCAGCCAATCGTAAGGCTCGTACTGATTACTGCTCGGATATCGAGTATTGGATAACTATTTGTCCTATCATATGCCTCGTACTATTTTGATCAGAAATCAACTTCCGGGAAGGAAATTTCTAAAGAAAATTTTATTTCTTTTAGAAATAGAATTTCCTTTAATTATTTAGTGGATTCACGAAGTGATTTACGAAATTCAAATTGCGCCCCAAAAACATTATTATTTTTTTAATTTACGTCCACCCAATCTTGATTTACATCCTCTCCATTGAAGGGCGCCGTTAATGAAATCACTGCATAGATATGGGTTATGTTTTGTTCAGCCCAATCTCAAAATGCAGCCAAATTCATTGAAATTTCTTATTTTAGAAAGAGGTCAGACATATTTTACTGTAAATAAAAAATGGCACCAATAGAAACTATTTTAGGTATATAATAATATCCTAATAAACAAACAAACCTACTGGCATCTGGGTTATTGATTGAAAAAATCTCCAAATTGCCATAATTTTACAAAAATCCATTATAATAGGAAATGATAATTAATAGACTGCACTGAACTCAAATTATGCCTTTTGCTGAACTAGCACTCAGTTAGAAATTTCTCTACATATTTTGTACTATATTGTTTATATTTGTGCTCTCATTATCAGCATAAACAGTGATAAAGAAGTTATAGCCACGGTATTTATTTATAATTTACCTGCAATCGGATTCTGTGAGTGTAAATTTATTTTTAATATTATTCACACACTTCATTACAACATATAATTGACATAGTCTATTTTCATGCCTCAACTTTCACTGGGATTATAGTATAAGTCATATCCACTGGGTTTAAAGTATAAGCCATATTCACTGGAATTAAAGTTTGAGTCATATTCACTGGGTTTCAAGAATAGTGCATATTCTTTTGTTGACATTGTTGTGTTTTGGTATATATCACGGGCTCACATAATTCATTTATATGGAGTTAAAAGATTAAATATCATATACATATTCACCAGTTTTAATGTATAGACCCTATACACCTTTTATGTTTCAGTATATCATGGCCTAGATGATGTTTGACCATAGTGAAACATGCAGTGTTGAAATGAGGGTACCTTGAGTCAGAGCAATTAAAGGTGAAGCTACGTTAACATGTCAGAAGACCTGCTTCAACCAGGCTTTGTCGTCAAAGACAGATGGAAGGTGGTAAGTAAATCGCATTAAATTTTTCAGGGTTTCCTCTTAAGTGAACTCCCTTAGATTTAGGCTCGCAATTAGCCTATGGGACCGACTAGGTGTCCATCCATCCATTGGTCCATTCGTCTGTCCGTCAACATTGAAATTACGCCACTAATAGATTTTTCTATACCTTTCCAAAGGTTACGTGGTTACAACTTGAGTCTCAGGGCTGTTGGCCCTTTATTTTCGATAGGGAGCCAAACCACTGTTTTAAAAAAAATATCGCAAAACACCATCTTTTTAATATTTTTAGCAGGGTAGTATCATAAAGACATCATAAATTTTTAAACATGCTTTAAAAATATATGGATAAATTCATGGATTGAATGACTGAAGACTTTTGCCTGATATATTCAATTGAGTAGAGAAGAGAAAATAATGTGTTTTAAAAGTCATTTTTTCAGAAAAATGTCGCAAATAGTTTAAGGCATGAAAAGTGATATTTGAATGATTAAACTATATTTTCAAACTGTACATGGGGCCTTTAAGTCAGAGACCTCAGAAACCAATATACCTAGAATGTCTGGGAATTGTATACATTCTAAATGTGTACTTCATAAAGATGTAATTAAGCATTTGCCTAGTTCATTTTTTAAAAGGTGAACATTATATTAATTCAGTTTTTGAATCTGTATTCCGTAAGTACATTCTTTAAACAGCTTAAACAATCACTGCATGGATTTGTGTACTATGGCATTATTTTACACTTACTGTCACCCAGGCAACAATAATGAGGAAATATTTCTTTGAAATGAGCCCCTTCCCTAAATTGCTTAACATTATTAGGTTTTCTTAATGACGTGTTGCGCCCACATTGAAGCATCAGCTTGTGTCCTCAATTTGTTGCAATGTCAATTATTCTGTTGGCATTTGACAAATTTCACTTTTGCAAATGTATTTTATGATGTCTGGAATATGAAATCATTGTAAATCATATAATATGATAGCCTTTACTTATATAATATGATAGCCTTAACTAATATAATATGATAGCCTTTACTAAGGGATTATATTTCTATGAAAATTCTGTGATCTATTTTTTTTCATTTCTTTTCTGTTCATATCATGAAGGAGCTAATCTTTATTGATGCACACAGGTTTTCTAAAAATTCTACATTCTTTAATATTTTTGTAGAGTCTACTAGGACATTTCCCAAATTGATATAGATTAATACAAATGGCTATACAATACAGTATACATGCATTGCCTAGACAATATTCTCTATGACTCTCAGACAGGCTCATCACCCGCAAGAGGAATTCCAATTACGACCACATCTGGGTTATAACTTGCAAGTCCATGTTTCTCTCTTAAAGTGTATCTATGCAAACAGAATAGAATAGTTACAATGCGGTAATTGAGTCTACAAGATACAGATCGATGGCTTCTGGCGTTAAAACACAAGATGTAATTATGACGGTGTATAGGACATAAAGTGTATGATTAACATAATATGATATTACTATTCACTGTCTCAGAGGCCAACAAGTCCAATTAACCGCTGTGGGTTAGTTACAGAATTGCCTTTTATAATTCATCAAGGGATTTTCTCTGGAGTTACCTGAATGTACTTAAGTACATGTACTGAGCATTCTGATATTTTGGGTTTTATGGTTTCTTTATTTTACTTTACAAAATACAAGATACTCATCACATCTTTCTGCCTACAAATAAAAATATTCCATCTGGATGCCAGTTATTCCTGATAGAAGGCCATGTCTACTTTGTGATGTAAGCAATGTTGTAATCTCGAGTGATCACTTACATGATTATTTTTTTTGAAATTGGCAGATTTCAAGATATTTACCCTCAAACATGAAGAATTGAGTAATTTGTTGGATCTGACAAGATAACCATATTATCGTATACCTAGATATTCATGCCTTATGATCATCATAATATCATATACCGGTACCCTGTGTTTCAGTAGCCACTTAAATTTCTGATTCCCAAGGACCCAAATCAGTTAAAAAATTTGAGTTCCATAAAAAATTGAGTTTTCATTTTCTTCCAATTTTTAGGGCACCTGACAAGCATAGCAATCACTCACTTATCTATCTGTCTAACAATTCACTTTTGGACCATTTAGTAGAACACCTCTGTCAATATTAAGATTCTTGCTTTATGTTACTTTTATTTACTACCAATACAAGAAAGTTGCCAAAACTCTCGGTTCAAAAGCATGCCAGTTTTGTCGCGCAAAATTCACTTTTGGACCATTTAGTAAAACACCTCTGTCAATAAGATACAAGTTTTAGGGTATTTATGTTAATTACCAATACAAGAAAGCCCCCTATAACTTGTACAAAATTTACTTTTGGATCATTTAGTACCCTAGTAGGTTTGTTTTTATAATAATTTTGTAAAAAGATAGCGGCAAAAACTATTGGTATAAAACTTCCATCTGATATATTATACCACATGGATGTCAGCGAGGATTGGTGATTGACGAGGATGGGGCTTGGGGCAGTCATCATGAAAAAATAAATAAAAACATGATTCACCCAATATCATATACCTATCATCATGTCAATCAAGCCATCTAATATCGATATATTATCAATTACAGAACAAGTTATTAACCTGCTACATGTGATGAGTGACTCACACTGTACAGGTGCAACAAATAATATTATATTTATTCAAAGTAAGAAATGATGAGCTCAATTTAATCAATTATGTATATCCCATATGGTGCTGTTGCAAATACCTAAAACCGTAATTGGAACTGTACTAATCCACGAGGATTCACCATATCATAAAGCAGGCGTTTTATCTTGTCATGTTGGTCAAATTTTTGCATATGAATAAAATACAGATTTCCTTTACATGTTAATTGTCAGAGATAGCAAGTGATGATTCTGAGATAAGTACAGTCAAGCCTGTTTTAATGAACACCTCTCTCAAGTGAACACCTGTGTCTAGTGAACACCACTTCAGAACATTCCACTGACTTCTGTATAAAATCGCATTTGTAGTGAACACCTACATATAGTGCACACATTTTTATGGCTCCATAGTTGTTCATTGTACAGAGGTTTTACTGATCATGTATTGACATCAATAGAAGATGAATGATATTTTATGGGGGCAATGTTCAGAATATACTTTGCCATCATATGATGTGGAAATACATTTTTTCCTAACAAATCAAGTTTGGTAGGCAAAATAGTAAAACAAAGTTATTACTAGTTAGTCAGTCTAACTATCTGTCTCTCAAGTCAGTTACTCCAGCCATTTATTCATATCTGCCTGACTTGCATCATCTCAAAACTGAGGTGTGGAACTTGTACTGAAGATCCAAAATGGCATTAACCGATTTCACGCTGAACTATTTGAGATATATATAGTCCCTGTAGTCTTTTGGGACAACAGCTAGACTTGTACAATAGATACATAAAAGATTCTATCAATAGCATTAGTCTGGGAATTTCTGATTCCATGTCAGAGATGCCCTGACATTCCTATTCAATATATGTATCTTTAATCTTATTCATTTTAGTATCTTTCATAATAAAATCTTCAATGTACATTCATAGTTTCTATTAGGCATTCAATATTTGTCTTTGAGCCGATGATTATTAAATCTGTGTCATTCTTTCTTACTCTGTCTGCTACAAATGGAAATATTATTAGACCTTGCAATCAGGAATTCATTTGTGTTCTTACAGAAAATAAGTCAGCTTTTTTGTATTTATTTATAAAACTGTATTTACCCGAAAGCCTACAACGGGAAGAATTATACTGTCAGGATTCTGGATAAAGGAATAGAAGTCAATACCTTGCACGCAAAAATATGCAGTCCTTAGTGAAAATATACATGTACATTGAATCAGTAATTTAATGAAAATCTGAAAGCAGATTTGTCATCATAGATTGTCGAATTCCCCATCAACTCACTCTTGAAACAAGAGCTATAGCATTTTAGTAGACTACTGCTACTTTAGAGTCGAGACGTAAAATTCTAATATCAAGAACGTTATGTCATGGCAGTGCGATTAGTGAATGCATTGTCTTTTTCTGATTTTACATCACAAATTAATCATTACACCATATTATTTTAGAATTTTGAAATCTTAAAAGTTAAATCTTGATATTATGAATTGTATTTTAATTTCTCAAAAATCATATTCATTAATTGAGGGGATTCAGCTGGAATGTTTTGGATAGTGATTTACTTTATTTTCTTTTAGATGAGAAAATCAATATGTTTTTCATGTAGTCCCGGCTGTAATTTTCCGTTATTCTTTATTTATTGAAGTTAGGCTTGATCTGAACCCAAGTATTAAAGTTAACATATTGAAATTTGTTAACCTCAATACAGAGCTGGTCTTTTGGCATTTGTAACATATGATGAAAAAGGAAGTTGAACAACAGATCAATAAATCACATCAAGTTTTGTGATTTTATTGTCTGAATTCAATCTACAGCCCATTAATTAACCTGTGGACTGTTGGTGAACACTTCTAAATGGGGAATATTTATAGTCCCTTTTTGATATCCAATTGACTCTGGTGTTATTAGAACCTATTTATATGATGAAGTCATAGTAATTTATTAAAAGGTCAAAAATGAAGAATGACTCAAGAAATAATGATCTAAATGACTAGAAGCTGACATATAGTAGACAGACATTTTACAAAAGTCAATTTTTAGACAATATCTGTTAGCATTGCAATAAATCATGGGATTGAAATGATATTTTGTAATACAGTGATATCTCAAGAAGAATTAGTTATATTAATTATTGAAACTCATAATTACCTCATGGTTTCATAATGAAATGATTCAAAATTTCCCAGATTTGAGACAATATCCATTTTCATGGTAATGGATTGACCCTCTCTTTATGTAACTCAAGTTGTATGTTTTGGCCCTAGATACTCAGTACTAATTAGTCAAAGAGCCTCTCCATTTGGTTGACTGTCAACCCCTGAAAATGTCACTAATGTATTGTTCTTTTTTATCGCACTTTGAAAAAGTGCTATATTGCCGTCGTCTTGTGCTGTTGGGCGGGCGTGCGGGCGGGCGGGACATAAACCAAATCTTGTCATCAAATTTCCAGGATAACTGCTTACCTGTTCAACTTGAAATTTTTACACATGCAATAGCAGACTAGTGCCAAGATCTGATTAGGTTTAGGGCATGCTGGGTAAACTATGTGGTGGCCATTTTGAATTTTTCAACAAATCTTGTCATCAAAATTCCAGGAAAACCACTTATCCGTTCAACTTGAAATTTTTACAGATGCAAGAGCAGACTATTGCCAAGATCTGATTAGGTTTTGGATATGCTGGCTGAATTACATGGTGGCCATTTTGAATTTTTTCAATTTGGCGGCCATTTTGAATTTTTCAACTTGCTCCAAATTGACCAATTTTTTTTTTAAAAACATCTACAAGTTCTCAGAAGTTCAAATCTGACATTAGATTTCAGATTTGACCTTTAATTCACCTTCAGTGACCTTGAAAAGGTCAAAAAAGTTGATTTTCTAAATTGATATTTTGGATTTAAATTTAGGTCAGCTTAATTACAAAACACCTACTGAGGTCTGAAAAAGTTAAATTTTCAAGGTCGAAGGTCATCAAATTAGGTCACAAACGATGTTATCTAAATTTTCCCAAAGTTCCAGACTACAAATAAATTCTTGTCATCAAAATTGCAGGAAAACTGCCAACCTTGTCAACTTGAAATGTTAACAGATGCAAGAGCAGACTAGTGCCAAGGTCTGATTAGGTTTTGGCCATGCTGGGTAAATTGCATGGTGGCCAGTTTGCTCTTCAAAGTGCGATATTTATCACTGTGTGTCTTGTTTATATATTATACGAGTGTGCATAATATATTTGCAGATAAAGAAGATTGGTGGTGGGGGGTTCGGTGAGATCTATGAAGGATCGGACATGGTAACTAAGGAATCTGTGGCCCTCAAGTTGGAGTCAGCCAAACAACCCAAACAGGTGCTCAAGATGGAGGTAGCTGTCCTCAAGAAACTTCAAGGTATGGTAGAAACTAACAATCACAAGCGCTCAATTATACTCTTTGAATAGATTTCCTTGATCTTCCCTATACCAAATCAGAATATGTTGCAAAGAAGTGGTGACATATTTTCATAGTCTCCAACTTTTTTGTGTTCATTGGTTGGTTTTTGGCTGTTGGTGTTTGGCTGTTGGTGTTTGGCTGTTGGTGTTTCGTGTTCAGCATTTGTAATAAATGGAAGGTGGTGACATTTTGCATGTAAGTGCCTTGTTTAGTCTTGCTTCAAGCCCTTGTACCCCTTCTCCCAATTTCTTTATCTAATACTCCATGAAAGTAAGAGAGTGTTGGTGGGGTAATAGATTACTATATATTTTAGTGTTACAGGACCTTGAAATAAGACTGATAGATGATTTTGGAATTGCATTATACAGTAAAATTTGTATATTAGGAACTAGAATAGACAGGATTAGATTAAGTTTAAATGATATATTTTTGCTCTTTTCGTTTCATGTCATGTTTTATTTTCAGGGTAATGATTTTTTAGGTTATCTGGTGAAACATTATATAATTTAAATTAATTTGGGAATTTCTGCATCTTAAACATTTTACACTCACTAGTCTCTACGCCTTCTAATTTCTTAGAGATTGAACACAACTTGCACATTCAGCTTGAAGTTGTCATTACTTTTCCCAAATATTCTTCAAAGAGTAAAGTGAATACAGTGTATGCAATATTTATTGTTCAGTTGGTGATTGTCCAATTATTCTAACATTCCTAAAGTTAATGTTCAGGGGAATTAAACAGAACACTTTATTCAGGCACTTGAGACTATGTTTTTTTGCATAAACAGCCCATATATCACACTAGACTGGACATTACATTGTATGGAATATATTGTGTAGCTTGTACTTTAGAAAACAGCAAGGTATAGATAATCTAAATGAACAGTCTTGAAATCCTTTCTATTGAACTTTTGTTCATTTTTATCAGGTTGCTCCCATGTGTCTCAGTCAATCGGCTTAGAGTATTTCATTGCATTAATTCAAGGTTGTATATGGTCAACTATTTTACAGGGCACTATGGTTTCATAATGAACTGAGCAGTGCCATTATTGGTAAAAGAGAGACATCATCACAGTACTTTATGGTTTCATAAAAAACTGGACAAGGTCTTTTTTACATAAGAACAATAGTACATTGAATTGCAATAAAAAAACTGTATGTTCTTTATTGGATTTAAAAGCATTCATGCATGGACTAACCCATCCTGATAATTATGTGTATGGGCTAGAACATGCACTCATGCTTTAAATTTTCAATAAAGAATAATTCAGGGTTCTTTATTAAATAAATAAATCAATTAAACAACCACTTTGATCACATATGTGTTTTACTCAGACAATTTGTTCAATTCATGTAAGAATATTAATTTCTTAGATAATATAATATAGATAACAATGTTTTGTAATAAATAGGTCACATTGATTTGGTATTTATCAAATAATTTTTTTAATGTGTACAAATATGTTATAAAACTTCATTTCTGGGTCTTAAAAAAATTCAAGGGCAAATCCTGATCACAACCCAACAGTATCTAAATATAACTTATCTCCTACTCATTTCTACATTTGATTGACAGGTCTGTTTTGTACCTTCCATATTTGGAAGTGAAATTGATGTGATTGTGTTAAAACTCCAAGGTCAAGCTGATCTGGTCACTCTATTAATAATTTAAAAACAGAATTTGGACTGAAATTGATTGATTCCATCTTCATTTTTCTCAGTTAAAACATATATATAGAAAAAATCTCCTTTCAAATCATTCTTTCCTATCCAATATTAGTTTACTTGAGAAGTTTTATCAGAATCAGTTTTATTAAAAAGGAGGTTTTTGCAGTACTTTATAGGACTATTTTGTCAAAGATTGAGAGCATTATCATCTTCACATGTTTTGGGTTTCATTTGAATTTTCTTGTATTTGTTGACTGTGGTGTAGTCATATGATGCTTCCAATCAAGCTACATTAGGACTTTTACATCGAACTTTTGATGCCTCCCCTTAGTCTACAGCCCTTGTGGCTAGTTGGGGCTTGCTAAAGCTACATCAACTATGTCCAAATGGGTGGGCTCTCAACCAAACAGCACCCCTCAGTTCAGACAGAAACTGGGCACTCCACTAAACAGACAGACACAGATTTTTAGCTTATATTATTATGTTATATATTGTTTTGTGTCTAAGAAGTGCTTGTTAGGCCACATTACAACAGGAATCTCAAATCCAATATCCTTCTTTCCTTTCTGAGTACCCCCTATACAAAGGCCATAGTATTAGTAAGGAAGAAATCTGAGATAAGGTTTAACAATATTGAGCTTTTCAAATCATTGTCAATATCAGTGTAGGATTTATCTCAGTAAAATTGCCAATGTTCTATTTTAATCTCCAGATTTGTAAATTGTAATGTCCCAAATGGTTAATCTCTTTTGAGTAGGCATGTTAGGTAATAATGATAAAAAGTAGATGTTACATCAGCCTGGGATCAATGCTATCTCTAGCTAATACAATTACCAGGATGCTACATTATAGAGGCGACCCTGATTGAAAGTATGAAAATTTGATTATAATATAGTAAATATTGTGACACTAATTTCGCAAATGCAAACATATTCCTTAAATTCCATTCTAAGTGTTATCAAGAGGATTCAGCGTGAAACATTAGAATATAGACCTATAACAAATAGGGCCTCAAATGGGCTGATTACTTTTTATGGCACCCTTGGGTGCTATATTGTGATACCTTTGTCAGATTGGGGGATCGGGACCGTCCCATTTAATTTTTCTATGCGTTTCTAGGCTAACTGTTTGATGGATTCATTTCAAATTTTAAGAGATGTTTCTTGTATGAAAATCTCGAACTAATTCAATTCATGGCATTCTGAATAAATGTTAAGGTGGCTACTTTGTATTTTCAATGCTTAAACCTTGTCTGTAAAGTCTTGTCTATACATTTCTAGGCTAACTGTTACACTGATTGATTTCAAATTTTCAGGGATGTTTCTTTGTATGAAAATCCATTTTTGAGTTTCAGCTGTGATATTGCTAGGGGTCCCATTGTTTTCCATGTGACATGTTTATTATAGAATTACGAAATGCAGATTTGTGAATCAGTACTTCGGTAACTAATTAAAGCAGATAAGTTTGCAGTATTTTGCCTTGAACCTTAATTAATTGTTACAGTAAGGGAATGAATCAGATCAATGTGACCAGTCAGACATGGTAATATTCTTGTGCCTAAAATGTTAAGTCTTCTCATGTTAATTGCATGCTTTTTCTGTTAATGTTCTCAATTTACCTCCTGTGTAATTAAGGTCCTTTTTACTGCTGATGCGCTTCTACTCATTTCTGTTCAAAATTCCACTCCCTGTTCATTTTTTAAACCACATGCTCCTTGACATATTCTTTCTGGGCCATATAATACATTCTTGCATAATATTCCCCTATTTAGTACCATTTGTGATAAATAGTTGATTTTGTGTAATAAATGAATCTCATGGGTACATGTAAGGCAGTTGTAATTGAAGATCTCAGTCACCTAGGTTCCCAAGGATTATCTTGTTATGTTCAAAATATCCAGTCTTATGCTCAAAATAGAAACAGAAGGGGAATCCTCGAAAGAATTCTTTTGGTGAATAGTTTATGCCATGTCACGATGACATCATTTTTGCTTTTTATTAACAAAAATAAGATTAGTATTGAAAAAGGCAGAAATGATCACTAGGATGAAATGAACAATCACTTTTTGATGTTCAAGTGGTACAAATATTGAAAAATTAAATAAAAGTTGTTTTTTAACAGTATTATCCTCCAAAAATCCTTGGGAAAGTGTGCAAATGTAGAGTTGTGTGTTATATGCAGTTTCTATGCCCATTTTTCAGCCATTTTCCTGTACAACTTATGCATTAAAAATAAATGACCTTTTTAGTGTTTTCAGGATTCATGATTGGTTCAAAATAACATTCTCTGTTTGAACTTAACTGAAATAATCATGTTTATACATCCAATCTATACATCCATTCAGAAAAAAATATTTCAGGATAAAAAATATTGAATCTAATGAACTGTCTGTCTTTAATGATTGTAAATTGTCAGATATCAGATCTTAAGCAGATGAGAAACATCTTTAGATCAGGATTGATGTATAATTGTTATCTAATATTGATCTGCCTGCCATGATGTCAAGTTGTCCACCTCTGCCAACTTCAGGGCGAGAAACGTCATAAATTGCCTTGTTTTAACACTCATAAATTACAACACAAGGCTGAAGTAGGATCTTTATTAGAAAATATGCTCAGGATGAGGGCTTTAGAAATACTAATTTAAGAAAGTTATTGTATTGTCATTATCACATTCACCATATCAAATAGGATGAGTTGCTTGTGCATTAAAGATTTTTGTGTCCTTAAGTTGATCGCCATTAATGGGTTCATCCTCTTTGTAGGCAGTGCCTGTTTAGTTCATGATAAACATTATTAAGCAGTGAAAGACAGAAAAACAGGATATACGTCAAAGACCGCCCATGCCCTAATGAGCACTTCAGTATGTTTTTACTACTGTATAATGCAATGAATGTGTTGTGAAATACTTGTTTAATAGGAGGGATGACTTATCATTCTGATACTCATCACATCTTTCTATTTTTTTTCAACTAGCAACTTTTCTAGAAAGAACTGATACACAGTGTGTGGTACACAGTGTGTGGGGGTTGAACTCTTGTTCCTGTACCTGTGGAACTGATTCAAGATGGTGACTTCTTATAATTGAGACTTTATTTCCATGACAATATGTTTGGTCTTACTATTCATAAATTGTTGAGAAAGGCTGATAAAAGTATTGCGCCACACAAACGGTGTCATGTCAAAGTGAATATTCATGTCTAAACATAATTCATATTGATTTGACCCAACTCCCCTTCCTCCCTCAAATAACAAAGAATAAATCAGTAGATATACTGTGAAAAAAAAATATCACGAAATCACAAAATATGTTAACTCCCATCATCCCAGAATGCTAAAAAGGTGTTTGATTGGTATTGATTTTTGCTTGACCTCTAAGCGACTATTAATAATGTCTCAAAAGAAATCAACATTTTCTTATTGCTTGTTATTTGTTCATATGCTTCAGGTCAGGATCATGTCTGCCGCTTTCTTGGTTGTGGTCGTAATGACAAGTTCAACTATGTTGTGATGTCACTGAAGGGGAAAAATCTGGCTGAACTACGACGAAGCCAACAGCGTGGGAACTTTACAATCAGTACTACTCTGAGACTTGGGGTGCAGATCCTAAGGGCTATTGAAAGTATACATGCTGTAGGCTTCCTCCACAGGGATGTCAAGCCTGTAAGTATATGTATATTTTTGCATTCTTAGACATATTAATCAAATGTAATTACATATTTGTCAAAGTTATGATGATTGGATACACGTACCTTGAAGACAAACACATCAAAGGCAATCAATTTATTTTATTGTTATTCATTTTCAAAAAACTCAAGTTCAAGACCTCACCTATTGATTCTCAATGTTTCAGTTATTCTGACCTAGAGAGGGAATAACCAACCCATAATTCAAAGATGAACAACTGTGAAGATGAACCAAGAGATTTGTATTTTATATTTCTGGGTTATTTCCCCCTCTTGTTTCAAGCTAAACCCAGTAGAAAGCAACAATGGCGCCTCTTAGTCTTAGATGAAAATCTACCACTTTAGTTATTTTCAGATTCAAATGATTTTACCTGTTTTTGCAGTCCAACTTTGCCATGGGGAGAAGTCCTAGTACATGTAAGACAGTGTATATGTTAGACTTTGGCCTGGCCCGTCAGTACACTAATGCCACTGGGGATGTCAGAACACCTAGACCAGCTGCTGGCTTCCGGGGGACTGTACGATACGCTTCTGTTAATGCTCATAAAAACATAGTAAGTTCTATATATTGACTTGATATATATCTCAATGTTCTCCCTAGGATTTTATCTCAATTGGGTGAGAATCTAACCAAACTGGACATTTATATCTTTCTCTATGTTATAGGTATCTGATGCATTCAGCTCTTACATTTATACTAAATAGAAATGCTCAATTTGCATATACACTAAAACCTGTGTATATTGAACATTTTTTTGCCAAGAAAAAATGCTCACTATTGGGAGGTGTTCACTACAGAGAGGGTGGAGGAAGGGTGTCCACTAGAGACAGGGGTTCACTAGAGAGAGGTGTTCACTAAGAAAGGTTTTACTGTAATGGCTTTAATGTCTAATGATAGCAACAACTGAAATTAACTTTAGAAAGTTTTCTAAAACAGAGGGACACTTTAACTGTATTGTAGGAGATGGGCCGCCATGATGACCTGTACTCTCTATTCTACATGCTGGTTGAGTTTGTCATTGGTCAACTACCATGGCGTAAGATCAAAGACAAAGAACAGGTTGGTAAGATGAAAGACACATACGATCATAAACATCTCTTAGATCACCTGCCTCAAGAATTCCATGACTTTTTGGATCATATATCCAACCTAACGTACTACGATAAACCTGACTATGGGATGTTACATGCATTGTTTGTGAAGTGTATGCAGCGAAAAGGAGTGAGGGACTCTGACCCATATGATTGGGAGAAGGGGTGTGGGGATGGTTCATTGACAACTACAACGACAACAACTACGCCCCCTGTTGGCACAAGGCAGACTCAAGGCATGGCAGGGTAAGTAACACATGACCATTACTTGTACATTGTATATTATACATGTTCAGGTTTCTTATTGGGATTCTCCTTCTAGGGTTTACCAATTGTCCAAAATATTATAGAAAGAATAAAGAAATGAAATGAAAATTTTTTGATGTTTGTGCAGTACTAGCAAGCACAATACAAGTGAAAGGAAAAAATACATTTAAGAATGGGAAACTGAAAAGCAAACTGTTGCAAAATTCACCAACTTACCAACCAAGAAACAAAGTGAAAAAATGATATTTATTGCACATTGAAAGAGTGCTATATTGTCGTAGTCTTGTGCTATTGGCTGAGGGGGTGGGTGGGTAGGTGTTCTACATAAATCGTGTCATCAAAATTCCAGGAAAACCGCTGAACTTACTAATAGTATTCGTTCAACTTGAACTAGTGCCAATTTCTGATAAGGTTTTGTGCACGTTGGGTAAATTACATGACAGGGGGCAAAGTGCGATATTTATCACTGTGTGTCTTGTTCATTGCAGGGTGTTGCAGGCAGGTCCGTTCACCCCAGGGTCACATTTCCTAGCAGCCAACACAGATGTCCCTGCAGACCAGGAGAACCTCAGTGTAGAGGCAGACATTCCAAATAAAGAAAATGAAAAACGTGAATCTCCTCGTATATGTAAGAATAGTATAGACTGTTATGTGTTATTGCATTGCTGTTTGGTACTGTTGTGGGGGTTACTAATTGGGGTGAACTATTTTCATAAGAAACTGGACGGGCCTATTGTCACTTTAAAAAACATTGCCTAATCAGCTAATGTCTCATGGTTTCAGAACATTTCAAAAATTATTTTAGACAATCAATTCAAGTCGCACAGGACTGAGGATACATTGACAAAATTGTATTTCATATTTTATTGTGTAACACAATGATGTGTTTCATGTATTTTCAGTTGGTATGGCACGACAGGAATCTGGTGCACAACAACCTCCTGTGTTACGAACCTCAGACAGGAATCTCAATGCAGCGTTATCTGCCAAACTCTCTGGCCTTCTACACCTTGACAATAAAGCTCCTCTTGCGGAGTGTCGTAGTGACGATGGCCCAGTTCGTAAACCTAGTGACGTATCCAGTAAAACCCCACAGGGATCTCTAAAACTTCCTGTACCAGGTGCAAGGACTACTACTACATCCCCACTAGCAGTGTTGGATTTACAACTTAGAAATATACTTAAATCCGAACATAGTTCATCGTTATCGGAGAAAGTTCAAGCCAGAAAAAGCAGTATGCCATTGCCGGCCCTGGCGCCATTATCTCAGTCAGATCAAGAAATTGATAGCAAAGAATCTCATAAGTCCCGAGAAAATGTTCAAAGGAACAAAAGTCCCACAGGGACAGGAATTCCTGCTGGACAGGAAAATGTCCCAATTGAAGAACAAGACAATTTAGAACCCAGTGCCAAAATTGCTCAAAATCAAAAAGACTTTAAAAAAGAGGAGGATATATCAGAAGATAAAGATAGGACTAAGCATGTTGAGATTAAAGTGGACAGTGCCAAAGATGATAAAGATATGCGAGATAATGCCAATATTGATGTAGCAAAACCTGAAGCCAAAATAGCTGAACCAGTAGATGAAGATGAACCTAAGGATAAACCAGATGGAGAAGAACAAGCTTCAAATGTATATGCAGATGAAAATGCAACAAGGGCAGCCCCATTTACATTCGCTAGTCAGTGGGTTGTCTCTTTTGCCTCAAGTTCTGAGGATGAAGAAGAAAATGCTCATTGGGAAGTTGTCCAAAGTAGTAAACCTAAACAAGTGCCAAATAAAGCAGCTATTCAACATAAATCCTTGCCCATTGAACAACATGATAAACCAGATGAACAACAACAAACAGACTATATTGAACAACAAGTGCATGATCCGATAAAACAACCTAATGAAGAACATGTGACATCTACTGAAGAGAACAATATGAAACTGTACCCATTGGAAGATATACAAGATAAAATAAATCAAGGATTTTTAGAAGATGGACTTGAAGTAGATGCTGATATTGAAGATAATGTAGATATTGAAGATAAAAGTCTGATTGAGGATAATATTCAAAATGATGGCATTGTTGATGGTATAAGAGCAAATAATGATGAAGGTATTGACGATATGAAATCAAATCATGAACCAAAAGGTGCTTGTGATGATAACATTGCAGTATTAGAACATAACTTAAGTGAAAAAGACAGTATTCAACACAACCAAAATGATGTTGTAACTCATAGTAAAAAGGATAGTTTAAGTAATAGAGATACCTCCAAGCCTAACTTTATAAAAGGTGATATTGATGATAGTACCAAAGATAGAAAAGCGGAAGAATCTGCATTAGATGTAGAGAATAATATAGTCTCAAATGAAAGTCCAAATGCTCATATGGAAAAAAGTCCTTTAACAAGAACCCCCATGTTATTTTCAACTGATGAGAGTCATAATGAAACTCCTGAAAAAATGAACACCAAATCTGATGAACTTCTCAAAATGGTAGTCGAGGATGAAGTGAGGAAAGAACACATTAATGGTGATGGTGCAAATGAAGATAAAGATTATGAAGATGATTGGGAAGAGGAGGAAGAATGTAGTGATGAACAAATGAAAGAAAATGAAAATATTCCACCAAGTGTTCAAAACAGTGATCTCAAAGATATCAACACTATAGGAATAAGTAATACTGTTGACTCTCCACGTGTGAATGTTTCTAGTAATGAAACTCAATCAGTGAACCAACAATATAATGCAGAGCCTGATCAAAACCGTAATAGCCAAATAATCAGTGACACAGCCAATGTAGATGAAGTTGGCAATATTAATGGATATCACATAGCAGGAGATGTTAATACCACTACCAAAGACAATGTAATAGATAATCAACCCAGTGCAATGAGGCTTCAGTCTCAAACGAAGCCTCCAAGTTCCCCTGTGAAACAGCTCAGTAGTGTAGCGAGCCCTAGTCCATCTACCAGCTTATGTAGCTCACCTAGGACTGGTGTGAGTGGCTTAACCCCACGTAGTGGAGTTTACAGCCCTGATGGTCCCCGCATACCGCACCCACCACCTGGGAAGGCCCCACGCAATGCTGTAGTTTCTGCAAGGTAGATATTTCAATCCCATAATTCACATGTTTTATCTCTACCTTTTGTTTTTATGAATCATTTTTTCTATCTTAAATATTTTAATGCACCACTATAGGTTTTAAGTACTACATGTCATAAATCTATTCTTGATGTTTTTGGTTTGCATGATTATGAAACAAAATTTATGTCTTTTTGACTTGAAAAATTGATTACATGAAGTTCAGATATGCTTCATCCAAGGCAAATTATATATTTATACCAATATTATATTTTTTTATTTAATAGATATTTCCACTACATTAGGCCACAGATATCATTCCATTATTATTTCCATTTTGTTTTTTGCAGAAGAAGACGTTATAAAGTCCCTTCTTCAGTAGAAAATGTGCATTAGCATACAGTGTATTTGGCCTATCCGTGTTGTGTAAGCCGTTGAAATGTGCAATGCTTGGCATGTGTTATGTACTACCTCATCCCCAAACCTCATATTCTGTAGGCCAGGGGAGGTCTCATATCCTCATTTCCTGAAGGCCAGTTGCAAGTGAGGTACAGCTTGTTTTATTTAATGCAGACTTGCTTTTCAAATCATATCACAAGAAATAAGTTTGAAATTGGACATTGTTATCAGATAGCATGCTTAAAATTGGTTCTTTTTTGACACGCTTCTTATGTCACCACCACTAGTCGTGACATTTGTTATAGTCTCCAACTTTTTTGTGGACAGTGTTTGGAGTTTGGTGTCTGTAACAAATGGCAGGTGATGACAATTTGCATGTTAATGCCTTGTGTCAAATTGAAAGTGACACAAAGCATAAAACGAGTTTTTCGCACATTAGACAACACTGTTATATACTAAGCTGGAAAGTTTTAAAAGTGCATAGAGATTGGTGTTTGCAAGGTGAATTTGAAAAGCATGTCTGAAAAAAAGTTAGTTTGTTTTCCTTCTTACATGTTGTTGTATACAGTATGGTAAACAATAACCATTGAATTGAAAAAAAACTTTTTTAATATTGTGTCATCTTTATTACGCATTTCTGTTGCTGATACATTTAGCTGATGTGTCACTCATAATCTAATGTATGTATTTTTATCCACCACATTCTGGATTTTGTTTTATTTAAAAAAAACTACTAAACCGTCTCTTTGTGTTTATCTTAATCTGCAATACATGTAACTTCCTTTGAGAATCTATCATTTTGGACATTTTTGCATTTGCCAAAGTATGAATCATGACCTCATGACCTTTTTGTTAACATTGGACATCATTATAAATACATCAGGAATTGACTCACAATGTCCTGGACATTTAAGAACTAGTAATTCATGTTTTCTAGTATATCTCCATGCGGTGAAAAACTCAGGATTTCTATTACATATTTTGTTCACAGATTATAAGGAATTTGATTATCAATGATGTTTTATATTATAAAACTACAATTGTAAAAAAACTACAATGTAAAATGGCAAGCTAAAAATTTAGTAACTGATAAAGTGCTCAAGGGCTGTAATCAGTAGGCTAGTTCATCACATTATTTTGCCTCCAGAACTCACCACGATAGGCAGAATAGCACCTCTTTCAGTATTGTAAACTAATTCTATTTCTGTTTTAGGGGTGAAGAGGGTGAAAAGTCCCGTAGATTGTCCAACAAGGAGACCGAGCTATAGTATCTGCTGAATTGAAGTGTACTGAAAATGTGTACCCGAGCGTAACCCTGAAATACATCACATACACATACGTGTGTATAACCAATCACAATCATGATGTACCGTTGAACCGAATATGACAAATGCATTCAGATTGTAACCAACCCATTCAATTTTGAAGTGCATCTTTAAGGAGTACAAATCAAACCCTCAAACATCCGCATGGATATTTAAATAGCTTCAGTTGGAGTTGATTTATAAAACATGGCTGCCTGAGCCTCCCATACAGTGTGATACAAGCAAAGTGTGATACAAGTGATATACCAATGTATGGATTTATACCTAATTTATTCATTCTTCAGTACACAAGGTATTGTTGATGTTGAAGTATTATTTATGTCTTTAAGAATTGGCTCATATATCATACAGGAGTTCAAAAGAGGCATACGAAGTATCTGTGAGGCATTCAATCAAGTGAGAAATGTATTCACCTGCTTTGAAGCTTTGATTATCCTCAAATGGGTGATAAAACCTTAACGGTGTTATATTGCTTCATTGGATTATGTGTATTGAAATAGGTACAATATAGACTAGACCTCTGTTTGCCTGCATTTCGGAATTACACAGGATCCTGTTTGTTTGAAGTCATCCATGAATTTTCAAGACAAAATTAGCCTGTTAGAGAATTCAAGACTATGAGAACAACTTTAAGCCTTTGAAAGTGTTAGAATTGAATGAAGATTGCCATTATCTTCTCATGTCATGATAGTTTGTAATGCTTTGAACGGCTTCCATTATTTAACATGTTCCTTGCCAGTAATGTCAACTTTGAATGCTTGAAAACATTCCATTAATCAAGAAAGTGATGCTAACACAAGATACTCATTTTATTCATTTGGTCTCCAAAGACTTGATTTTGTATTAAAATTAGACAATGCCCAGCATGTTGGGTCTATCCAAATTGGTTATTTCAAGTAGATGATAGATACATACAGAAAGTGATAGATTTGGAATTTGTTAGAAAGTTAGAAAAACTGTAGTCCAATAAGATCATCTAAAAAGAATTGTAGGCAGATGTCATTTTGTGAAAGAAAGATAAATTCTGTGAACCGTGAACTAAAACTAAAACTACTGTATAATTAATTTGAAAAGAACATACTCCATATCATCTAATTTTAGTATGTTCAATAGAGGACTTGCTGCTTGCTATCGAGAGGAAAATAGATGGCAGTAGGAGTTTTGGTTGGGCTAGTTTACCATACTGTATTACAGTGATAAATGGAGAAACTGACAAAATACATATGTCACCAAAAGAACAAAGTGTAAGTCCTTAATGGTGAAATAATGCAAATCTCCTAAATTCTAATTAAAACCAGACTCCAGCAAGATCTAAGCGATATAGCAAAGCCTCTATTGTTACATTAAAGTGTCCAGTGGTTACAAGATGAGCACATGACCCATGACTCATGTGACTATACATTCCACTGTTAAACAGTGTATTCAGTTGTAAAGTTTGAAAGATTGAAGCACCGTTGCAAAAGCAACTTAATATGATCTAAAAACACTCTGCTTGCAGAAAACACTACTGTAAGTGTGGATATCATGTGCATACAGTGCAGAGTTAATGTTCACATTTGAATTGGTTGTATTTTGTAAACTAAGCCACGTTGGCTACGCAGTTATGTTCATGTATGTAAAAGATAATACCATAGATACTGAATAATAGGTATCAAATCAAATCTGTGTATTGGTGGTTTATTTTCCGAATCTAATAAATATTGCTGACCTGACATCCCTATAGGTCTCATCTAAGCATAGAATATACATAAATATAGTTGAATACCCCGACATGGCTTAGTTCAAAAAATATCAAAGTCAAATTCAAAAATGGTCCCCACTGGGTGCATACTGCATATGAGAACCACACCTAGCGTTCTCTCCAAAACACTGTCTGCATAGGATGAAAAATGGCACACTAAGAATGCTTCATATGTCAGTTTTTAATTTCATATTTATAGCAAAACCTGTAAAGATAGACACTTACAAAATGTTTTGGTAGTTTAAAAATAGTTTTCTGAAACAATTGTTGAATTCTCATTGGCTCACATTAAAACAGTTATAGAGGTGTTCATATTTGTAGGTTAACTTATTTAAAAACATGAACAATGCAATTTATTTTGTCTCTTAGTCCAAATTCTTTTTGGGCTACTTGTCGAATTCTGTCTCTAGCAACCAAGTATTTATCATGTTTTAACCATGTCCAAGCTGTCTGTCTTTTCTGAATGATTTAAAGGGGGGATATTCTTATTTAAAAGGGGGATATTCTTATTTCAAAGAGGGATATTCTAATAAATTAAAATTGTACATTGGTAATAACTGTATAGAAATATTGTATTCAAGTTCTTCAAATTGAATACCTTAGATTACGTAAACAACAACAATATCTAATATAAAAATACCACATACTCAAAAAAGTAAATTTTAAACTGTATTCCTTATTATAATGCCAAAGATTTCATCTGAGTTTAGTTTGGAAGTAGGAATAAAAGAAGGTTTAGAAATGTGTTGTGATTCACCCAGTATTTGTAAGTTTGAAAATTAGAATTTTTGTTATTATGTAACTGTAGTCCATTATAAATACTCATTCATTTGACCTATTTTGTAATTTGAAAGCCTAAATTTTGGAATATTTTCTATTGGTAATTAAAATTACTACAAAAATAAACACATTTTGCTAAGAACACAAATATAGTTTATTTTATTTATTCATTCATGAAATGTATTGAAACTACATTTAGAGGGAAAATTTGGGAAATGACTTTTATTTAAGAACTAATTATGGTAATGCTATGAATTTATTTAACATCCAAATATGGTCGTAACAAATCGTCAAATGTCTCTGGTGACCTGATAATACTCCATGCAGCGCCATCTATCAGGACTTCAGCAGGTCTGCACTGAAACGCAAAATTAATTGTGAATTATACAACTCAGCATTAGCACTCTCTCAAGTCTGGTCCAGGAATCGAGATTATTCACGTCAAAAATTGTAACTGAGATTTATTATGAAAAAGGGCATTTCAAAGGAAAAGTGGATAAGTGCTACTATGTGTACATTGATTCCTGAGTGATTAATTAAAATTTCATCTATTTTGGTTATGAAATGCCCAAAAACGAGATATACCAATATTTCATGATTTTTTGAAAATCTCAAATCCAGAACTAAAGGCAATAATGGATTTGAAGCAATTGAAGAAAAGATTTTCAAATGCGCAAATGGGTACAGGGCCATGTTGCCTCAATTTTAAAGATTACTGTATAATGTAGTGAGCCTAACCCTCATATTATAGTTAGATCCCATACTACTGCAGTAGGCACCAACATCAAATACTACTAGCCCACTTCCTTTAGCTGGTGTTGCCAAGCGCCTGTCCTGGAATAGAAGAACAGTCTCCAAAAGGGATTATCCAAATGTAGTGATTCCCCCTGTTAAGGAGAATGGGCTGATGTCCCTTGATCTGAATCGGGAGAATGTGAGAAAATGACTTTCTTGAAAGTTGAAAAATTTTTGGACAGTAATGGATTTCACTTACTTTTCCAAGAAAATCAGCTGATTCACATACAGGTCCAACCACATAATAAACATCCTCAGTGTGCTCTCCCAGTGTGTCACCATTTGGTGGTTCACAATGCGGAGATTCACTATGTGGTGGTTCAGTGAGCTCTATGTGGTGGTAGGCTGAATACAAGCATGGTCTCATCACTTCTGTCATTGATCCATCAACCACAATAAATCTGAATGGGATAGTAATTTGAAAATGAGTCAAGTTTATTTAAAATATATAATTCGCAAATGAATACACCTAAACCCAACATTGGATCTATATATTCTAACTATTTTTTGTTATATTACCTTTAATTTGAAAGTAATTTATCTTTGTATTCTATTGACAAGATTTGTACAATATGAACTTCAATTTTCCCAAAAAAGAAAATAAGGCATTTTGGGGTTCCAAGCCTCTATTGTCAATACCTGATTGATACCTATTTTTGAGCTTTTATTTATATAAGAGTATGTCATGTATGCATGATCATCACTATAAAACGGAACTCACTTTTTCCTGCATGTATTAGATTTCTTGACTCCAATCACTTTGGTGAGTAGTAGGCCAGTGTTTCCCACCATTGAACGACCAGGCTCTAATATCAATGTGTACTTTGAACTATCAAGGATGTCTTTAATGGACTTGATTAAATCAGAAGGAGATGGCATTTCTTGCTAAAAATAGTTCAGAATGAAGGATTCATATTTTCAGATAATTTGTGTGCTCGACTTTATTCAAGTGCAATGTCTGTATAAAGCAGTGAATCTGGTCTAATTAAGTTTTAGTTATAAATCATGTGGAAGACAATGTCTATTTTACTTTTAGGCTAAATTTCAAAATCAATTTATATTTTACCAAAATTACCTTCTCTTCTACGTTGATGTTGTTGTTTGGTTTTGTCTGTTGAGCCTAAATGATCAAAATATAAGATTTATAAAAAAACTGTCTGTGAATGAGATTCTAAATGGGATGAGTTGCAATTCCTTTAACTTAATTTACTTACTGGAACATTTATTAACTCTGCTCTTATTAAAACATCAGCTTTTGTTGATATAATGTTTCATAAAATGATTGTTTAATATTATGTTTAAAATGTAAGTCAAACCTGTAAAAAGGAACAGTCTTGTAAATGGACCACCTTAATATTAAATGGACCACCTTAATATTAAGTGGACCACCTTAATATTAAGTGGACCACCTTAATAATTAAGTGGAACACTTCAGAGTGTCAAATAAACCTTCCAAGTGGAGCACTTTTAGAAGTGCCATGCACAGGCTTTAATTTATATAAATATGAGACATATCACTAAATAAATATACATGCATATAATACAATATACATGCACACTACAAACATATAATTCGGTACTTCTAACTTACATGCTTGGTGTAGTCAATACCTAGTCCACCCCCAATGTTGATGTATTGTAAGTTCTTGAAACCCTGCTCCTTGTAATTCTTACACATTTTTAGAAGATATTCTGCAACATCCCTGAAATGCAATTATATATTTATCATAGACACTTGTTAAAAAAACTCATCACTTTAGTCTCAACTAATTGTTCAATGAGTGATTCAAGTTAGAAGTAAATGGTTACATTTTGTGATGCTGATGATATTTTTACAGTTTATTGTCATTGTCTTAAGGTAGTTCAGCACTCAAGAAAAATTCAAAAATAATTTGGAAAAATATTTTCCAACATAATTTAACAAATATTTTCAATATAAAATTTTAAAAAATATTACCCATTTTGTTAAATATTGATTGTATTATTCATGGAAATTACCCATCATGTGGACTTACATGGAAGAAATTACTCATTGATAAGTCACTTTGAAAAATACCAAGTAATGAGCTAATGTTACCTACACATACGGACATACCTGAATATTGTGACATTGTCTATTGTGGAGCCTAGATGTATATGGAAGCCTACGACCTCCACGAAGACATCTTGCTGTATTTTAGTCATGATGCACTGAACACTTGATTCATCAATACCAAACTTGGACTCCTTTGTTCCTGTTGCAATGTAAGGGTGGACTTGCTGAAAAGAATAGAGGATTTGTGTTATTTTAAGGACTATGCCCCACCCTCAATGATTATGGCCTTAAATATGTCTCTGTTTTTTAAATACAGTGAAACATGTCTCAGTGAACACCTCTCTCTAGCTAGCAAACACGTCCTGTGCCTAAGTGAACATACCTTCTCACGTCATACTCCACTGATATCTGTATAAATTGCCTCTCTGTAGTGTCTGTACCTACAGTGAACAATCTTTGTGTCTGTGTCTCCATAATTATGTGTTCAATATACACAGGTTTTACTGTAGGTCTCCATTTGGACCAGTAACACTATTATTATCAACAAATTAGGAATAGTATTTCGATATTCTGGGTCTGCTATTAAATGAGTGTCTAATTCAAAAGTAGCATAGAAATCACAATGGGCAACATTTTAAAACAAAAGAAAGTATATTATCTTACTTACTGGATCAATGTCAGGGTTGACTCTGAGGAGGACTCTGGACTTCAACTTGAGAACACCAGAGATTTGTGATATCCTCGTATAGTCATCCTCGCTGTCAATATTTATCAGTGCACCCACTTTTACTGCCAGTTCTATCTCCCAAAGATTTTTTCCATTTCCATTGAGTACCAACTTTGTGGGTTCAAACCCAACTTTTATTGCTAATTTCAATTCATTTCCACTGACACATATCCCAGTGCAACCCATCTCCTTCAGGAGTGTTAATATCTTATAGTTTGGATTAGCTTTGATTGCATATCCCAGCATTGATTTTGATTCAAGTTCATCAGCTGCATTCTTGTATTCGTTCACATTGTCACATAGCTGAGCCTTACTGTAAACAAACACTGGACTAGGTAAGGCTTGTATTTTGGCTTCAAGTTCAGTTTGCAGTGTCTTTAGTTGTATATCCTCAATAAAAAGATATCCTTGATTTTTGTAGATGTATTTTGAAAACTTGTGGTTTTCATCAGCATGTACATTTGCCATTGTTGAAAATGATATCCATTCAATCCAAAATCCCCGTTAAAATATTAATTACAATATTGGAAAGGTGCACTCATAATACCCACATTTTAGCAGCATGTACAATGTGAAGATAAAACCACAAACAGTAAGCCCTCGATCCAATAGCACTGTGTCAAACTAAAGGGTCCAAAGTCAAACGAAAGTGAAAGTGAAAGTGGGTGTGTCTCCATGAGCTTATCCAATCAAATCCTCCAAAGAACGGCGTAATCCGGCTCGATTAAATTTCATGTTTTCACATTTTCAGAAAATATTGCACAAAGGTGTGAAATAGTGACAGATATAAGCATTCTTTCTTCATTATGCAATATTTTTAAGTGAGTATAGTACCTATCGTAAATTAAGAATATAAGTTATCCCACAATTATACACGTTCTGTTGCTGAAATATTATTTTGAAGTTCAAGATTTTGGAGATACTATATTATCGCCCACTACATTTTCTAAATTCGTTATATTTTACTCACAGTAAAACAGTAGTACGGGTTGACCTTGCATTGAAATGAAATAATTGTAGGCTATACCTTAATGAATTTTGCGATGTAGACTCTTGTCTCGACATATAAAACCTGATAGAATCTCAGCACATCTCATTATTTCAGGTATTGATGTTGCGACAACTTTGCAGTACTGCCAGTAGACTATTATTCGATACTCTGAAAACATTCCCCAGGGCAACATCACAATCGTATCCCTTTGCCCACTATGTTAAAAGCAATCTAAGGACAATGAAGATTGACACACCAGAATTTAAAGCTGTCTTCACTCCTGAACTGGACCAACTGATTGCCATCTTCAAAAAGTATGATTATGAGCTGAGAATAGCAGGGGGAGCAGTGAGGGACCTATTACGTGGAATAACACCACATGATGTGGACTTTGCCACCACTGCAACTCCTGATCAGATGAAAGAGATATTTGAAACTGAAGGGATTCGAATGATTAACACTAAGGGAGAGAAACACGGTACAATAACATGTAGGATTAATGACAAGGTAAACTTTTATATGTTACAATATTTATGTGGACATTGTATATTGAAAATGCTTCCTCAGAGACTATGTTATTTATATATGTCTCTCAATATTAAAAGTTAAAATTTTACTGTTCTCTTTTAAAACTGATTATGAGTATGTTTATTGCCTTTCTTATAATATTATAGAATCCTAGTAAACTGATGATGCATTCTTCATTCAGTACGGAATCATTTGTTGTCTTCTCTTATTCAGGAAAACTTTGAAGTGACAACTCTCCGTATTGATGTTGTGACAGATGGGCGTCATGCTGAGGTTGAATTTACACGAGACTGGGAGCTGGATGCCATGAGGCGTGACTTAACAATAAACTCTATGTTTCTAGGTATGGTCTTACAAATTACAATAAACTCTGTTTTCCTTCATTAGAAATTCCTTTGATCTACCAGGCCCCAAACATCATTCTTGCAAAATGATATCTTGCTAAAATAATCGAGCCTCCCCTACATTGGATCATAAGTTCTGACCTCCCTTTGATGAAAGCTGGCTTCAAGCATATATGTTTTTCAGCATTTGATGGAACTTTGTATGACTACTATAGTGGCAAGGCTGATCTGGAGGATAAGAAGGTCAGGTTTGTGGGAGATGCTGTAGCACGCATACAGGAGGACTATCTTAGAATTCTCAGATACTTCAGGTACCATTGTTGTAATGAGTGTTCTTTATGTAAAGAAAAGTCTTGAAGAGGGCTTATGTGAGACAGACAACTTTCGGAGATTCAGTTTTGGTCAGTAGATAGTACTACTGTAGCATATTTCGATTTGATAAAGGAGAAACTATATATATTTGTGTGAATGGGGATAAAGTTGAAAGTCCCAGAGATTGAATCTTCATTGAATTGTTCATCTCTATTCTAATACAATGCAAAATGTCACCACATGCCATTTGTTACACACATTTAAACTTGCATTCTTTGCTTCAGGTTCTATGGTCGTGTAGCAGTTGATCCCAATGCTCATGAAGATTTAACCCTGCAGGCAATAAGAGACAACATGAAAGGATTGGCAGGTTGTATTACAATTATAATGTACATGTAGTAGAATGAATGAAATAAGATATATACATTTGCAATTTTCCTGATGTTTTTCAAAGTTTTTATTATTAGTATTTTCTATTGCATTTAAAGTTGGTATCCTATGATTTATATGTGACATGATTTTTATCCACAAATGGATGTTGATATCTGCATGAGAAAGCATGGCCAAAAATACGTTTTCCACTGGTTACAAAATCCTATTTTTATTTAGCCTATATGAGATGATATCTATGATTAACAGAGTAACTATGGAATAAATATGCTACATATTTCCTATTGTTAGGTATATCAGGTGAAAGACTCTGGGTGGAAATGAAGAAGATATTAGTTGGGAAACATGCCCCAGAACTCATCAAGACCATGTTGGACCTTGGTATGGCACAATACATTGGTACGTTTATGAACTGCAGGGTCTTTGTATTCGTGTAGTTGATAATATCTATTAAATTTATTGACTGCAAACAAAATCAAAATCCAGAAACAGCAAAAAGATCCTAAGCTACACCTTTACAAAATGCTCATCTTGGTATTTTGGCTCGTATACAGGATTGTGGTGTTCTTATCTACAATACTTGTATACGATTGTAGGTCTCCCAGACTTGTGATGTGCTAAAGATTTTGAGTAGATCACTTTTGTTATTACAAATAGGTACAGTGTATGTATACCATATTACATATTACATATATTGTGTATACTTGTACTATGTATGTATTTGTAATTTAAATGTATTAACCATGCTTCGCTCTTGTTTGTAGGTCTCCCAGACTCCTGTAATGTTGAAGAATTCAAAGAGGTTTATGATCGCTCCATTGCACTCAGTCCAAGTCACATGACATTACTATCTGCCTTACTACAGACTGAGGAACAGGTACAGACATAGGAAGTTCCTTTGCCTTTGTTTCGTTAATACACTCCAGGAAGTTCTTTGCCTTTGTAAATGTATAAACAAAGGAGTAGAAGTTATGAAAGAAAATGCCATTCTATTTCTTCATGCCCAATTTGTATGGGTCTTGTAGTTTGATTGGTCCGTTTAGGTGTAGCTGGAAATTTTTAGAAATTTTTACATTTCAACTTGTCTATGTACCAAATAAGAGCAGCTTTGACTAAAATTACTCCTAAAGTTTTGCAGTTTATTTTATAAAATTTCCATTGCATAAATTTGGTCTGGTTTGTTACGGTATCTATTACTGGAGCATACATTAAAAAGATGGCAGTGTTGTTTCAATCTTACTTTTCCATGTTATGTACATTCACTTGCTGCACAATTAAATGTAAATTTGATAAATGATCATTAACCCCAGAGCCTCTATGTTTCTATGCTCCCCTTCCTATTAATACAATAATCTCATTTCAGGTATACACACTAAATAAACGTCTCAAGATTTCCAATGATGAACTCAGAACTGCTCTGTTCACCATAAAACACAGAGACGATGACTTTGGATCCGAACCTTTCAATCATTGTCAAGATCTGTTTATAGACACTGCAGGGAAGGAACCAAAGAATAAGGCTAGAATAACAGAACTTATAAAATATCATGGAAAGGGGGAACTTTTAGAGGAGTTCACAGCATGGGAACCCAAGAAGTTCCCAGTGAATGGATTTTCTTTGATAAATGCTGGTGTTCCCAAGGGGCCCCAGTTGGCTAAGACTTTGGATAGACTGAGGGGGATCTGGAGAGACAGTAGGTTCACCTTAACAGAACAAGAACTACTAGAAAAGTTGAAGGATGATTCAAAATGAATCCATAAGTGTGCCCGACTCATAACACGCTACTACATGGGGTAGTAAAATAAATGGCACTAAAGGCTTGATGCATAGCCAAGATCATGAAATGTATATGTATGTAATAGCTGTCCAACAGTCCAAGCATTTGAAATATACAATGAAATAAAGTCCTGTCTAAGAATATAATTCTTTGGAGCACATCTTGATACATCTATATTATGCTGTAGGATGATTGGCAAGCCTAAAGATGAATTTGGTCAATAAAATAGATAATCATATAAACAATCAAGATATCTAGCAGACTGAAAGTAAATGGCAAAGGGTTAGTGAATGCTTAGATGATAAAATGCATCACGATTAGCAATCACTTGATACAAAACATGGTACAATGGTACCTGTCTGAAATTGGTATCTGATATCAGTGCGACTCTTTGTGAGGTTTAATAATTGAAATAGCTTGTTATTTCTATAGGCCTAGTCTCCAACATTTTGTGTCGATGGCGGTTGGTGTTCAGTGTCTGTAACAAATGGCAGGTGGGACATTTTGCATGTCAATGCCTTGTTTAAAATGAAGTATTTATCGAAATATTCCAGATAGTTGTTGAGACTATGGCACATCTGTCATTAAGAAATCTGTTAAATGTATGATAAATTGATTGAATTTGTTTTGACTCCAAAGAGAAGGGAGGGGGTGGGTGTCTGTCAGAGATCTCAGAGCTGTAGACTGTAAGTTCATAATAATAATGCTGCTCAAATGAGATTTTATAATTTCAACCGAATCTCACGAAGGAGTCCCTTATTCCCATTTTAAATGTCAGTCTGGTGAGGTTTACTGGTAGACCTATTAATCTTATTTTCTCGAATGATTTATAGAATTATCTGTCATTTCAATGCAATTTAGAATATACACATGTCATATTTCTTTGCTTTTCTGCTACAATACACGTGTCTACTATAAAATAATTGCCAATCTGTTCGATAAGATGTCGTCATGATTCTGTCAGAGATAACTGGAATAAAAAATAAATAAAAAGACACAATGATAAATGGCTTTAAAGCTTATTTTATTCAAATAAATAACATTTGTTTACATTTTAGAGCACTGTGTGTGCTTTGACTCATCAACAAAAAAATGTGTAATTTGTGTAGCTTTTTAGAAAAACAAAATTGAATAATAAAATTTGTTTTCCCATTTTGAACTTGCGGATGGGAGAAGATTAGATACAAAATGAACATAACTTTGCTAGTCTACATGATTTTGAGAACACCACCAAAATAATTCTGTTAAATGTTAACAATACTAGATTTATAACTACTAATGTTTATCTCAATTATTTTTCCAATTTCTTTTTACCACATTATTCTCTCTACAGTTGTGATATTCACAATGTAAATTGAATTAGATGTTAACAAAATATAAAGACTTTGTATAAACTATATGTAAACTAACAAATAATTCTCAAACTGGAATCAGAAATTAGTGAGAAAATTAAAAACTAACAAACAAAATTTCTAATTTGTTCTTATTTGGAAACAAAATTATTAAATGTTAAAAATTAGAATGCATATGCAAAGGATCAATACAAATAATGCAGGGCAGAGTTGAGTACCATGCAACATCAATAGAGTAAACGACTCCAAATCATTTTGTTATGCACCATTTTAAAGCCACAGACACATTAACGGCTTCACATGTTATGTACTGACAATATTTCAAGCACCCTGCATCAAATTCAGCTTCAGCAATTAGATTTTCATGTCTCTTAAATTTTACATTATGTCACTTTCAAAACTGGCCTTTTATGAATACTCAGTAAGCATTACAGTATTATTGTACAGAAATGTTTCCTAAAATTAGTTTTCTATATTATTACTGCTTTTGAAGGTTCTGGAGATCTTTCACCTTATACCATACAATTTTCATTTTTATACCATGCAACTTTAGCATCACACCATTCATCTTTCATACATTTTTGTATATCATACATAAGTTCCAGGTGTCTCTTCATCTTTTATGGCAATATTATTATTCCATATTGTAAAACTCAATTTTTTCAAAGCCTTGTTCACCTCCCGAAATGTTGCTGTGTTTATATTGTATTTTCCCAATCAGCTGGCTAAATGGAGCTAGAAATATCACTGTTTATGTTCATCATCAGTGTTTATTTTCTCCACTTATATAATAATTAATTCATCCCATTCGCTGTTAGATGATCAGTTTCAACGTTCTCCACCAATGATCTGCGAGTGAACATTCACTTCCTTTAATAGAATTCACTTCCCTCCAAGTCTCCACTCTCACTATCAGATTGTTCACCCCTGGCGCTATCTATTGGTTCAAATCCATCGATTTCATTCCTGATGCGCTTGATCTCTTGTATGTACATCTTATGTTCATTTCTCTCAGCTTTTGGACTTCCTGCTGGAGCAGGGTATAGTGTACGGTCAATTACTGGAATTAATAAAAAGACAAATCAATTTTTTTACAAATCATTTACTGTATCAATACATTGTAAATTCATGGGCCGATTTCTCTCATTAAGAAGTCAAATAGGGTTCAAAATATTCAACAACAAAAAAGTAAATATCTTCAGGAGTCTTCAATTTATTGTTCATTGTTTTTCCCATAAACCATCTACCATAAAGTAAACATCATAGCTCATAGCTTCATATCAATTTTTCTATGTATTACCACTCAGACTGGTGCCAAGCTTATTCCCTTTGACCATTGTGGCATTAGTGTCATTAATATAATCTTGTGGTAATCTCCATACCTAAACCAGGTACCCTCCTATGTATCTTCAATATTTGAAGAATTCAAAAATCCAGCTACCAGAAGAACAAGCAATACAGAAGTATACCAAATTCCTATAAGGTCAACTGCCCAATTTATTAAATCCCCTATTCCTAATGCAATATCACTGTGGAACAAATTACCTAAACCTCTTTTAGAATATGCCTTAAAATTTTCCCTGCCATCGTTCAAAAAAGAAAGTAATAAACACTTTCTGCCCAAGAGAATAATCAGTTCAACGTCCCTGATTAATTTAACAAGGTCTCAAGAAATCACTCTCAACAGAGCTCGTGTAGACTTATTTTTGAAAGCAAGACTTTTTGCACACCAATTTACATTTATAGACTCGGCTCATTGTTCTTGCGGCAAACCTGAAACACTAAAACATTTATTTTTCAAGTGTCCTCTATGCCAAATTAATAGGCATGCCCTGATGGAAGAGGTCAACAATAACTTCTATAATAAGATCAGCCAACTAACAAACATGGATGATAAACTTAATTTTCTCTTATATGGTGACGAGGCATTATCCTTAGCAGAATTAAGTAAACTTCTTATCATCGTCAGCAACTTTCTCCATGACAACAAGACATAGCAAAGAGGTCTCATCTAAGCCCTGGAGAACTCATAATATATTTATTTTGTTTTTTACACATCTACTTGGCACAAACCCCTCTGGTACCTGGGATACCCTTCGATGCACAGTCGTCCTCAAACAGCTAAATACTATACTTAATTTTTTACATGTAAGTGATGGCCAACCTATAATGCCAATATGGCGATTGGTGGCCGAAAATGTATTGACTTTACCTCAATAAAGTTTATACTATAAAAAAAAAAAAAAATCTCCATACCTTTCACATGATGTTCCACTCTGCGTAGATGCTTTACAATGCCAGCAAGTTCCTGATTGGCTGCGGGTATATCGTCCATTGAGTCGATGAGGTCATCAATAGGAGAGGGGAGATCGTTAACCTCTCGGTCTTCTCTGAAAAACAATCACAGAGTGTGAAATGAAAGAAATGCTGAGCCTTATTTTCTCCACTTATATAAAAGTTAATAAATCCCATTCGCTGTTAGATAATCAGTTTCAAAGTTCTCCACCAATGATCTGCGAGTGAACATTCACTTCCTTTAATAGAATTCCAATGGATGAATTTGAATTAAATAGTTATATTTCTTTATATTGCCAAGCTTGCAATCATACAGCTGGTTAAAACCATTGTTGCTAATGTTATTGATTTAACAATGGGATATATTTATTCTCAGGAAATACAAATAAATTAAAATTGAAAAAAACAAAAACCACGTCACATGTCATAATAGACCAGGCGATATTCACAGTTGCTCCTGTATAGAGGATTATTTTTTCCATAGAGAGATGTTTTCCTTTACAAAGAAGTGTTCCATTCAGACAGGTTTTACTGTACTATTAACATATCAGATCAATGTATTCAATATTGAATTCTAAAAATACCAACCTCAATTTCTCGATCAGCCTATCTGAAGTTGCACGGAGTTTTAACGAAAGCTGGTAAATCGAAGACACCATCACACTGTCATATGACTGCAAAATACAAAAAATTAATTTTTATTACGATGCATGCTTAAAAAGCAATTTTAACCTTGTATGAGCAAACTATTTGTATGATTACAAAGTCACTTCTTCAAGTCAGTTCTTAAATCATTATAATATCTACAATCTTTAGTGATTTTCTTAAGACAGCATGCAATGTTTTGTGATAAGATGAGCAATGTCAAAACTCTACAGACAATACAGAACAACATTTCCATCATTATGAACATGCATATGGGACTCACAAGAATTATTAGGGAGATTAAGCTACATGCTTTTTAGGGAACTTATACTGTCCTCAAAAGGGCAAGTAAATACTTCAGGGATGAAATGATCCTTAGAGGAGAATAATTCCACAGGATCATGTACATGTTCACATACATGTACATGTTCTCTTATCAATGTGTAGCTGTAGCTTAACCTCCCTTTTAGAAACACACAAAATAAAACATGTACATGTACTGTACTAAATATAAAGTGCAAACTACAAAAAACGACATTAACCTTTTTGGAAATCAAGGAATATTCCACTGAATGTTTATCAATAAATATTCACATTAAATTCATTTCTCTGATGTGACATTGATAAGCTTTTATTGATTATACACAAGCAGTCAATGTTAAACAAAACAAAGAAAACAAAAAATAATCCTAGACTTGACATATATTATGAAACATGAAGCAATTCTATTACATAGACAAAATGCAAATATTCACAACACTGGTACAACTAGATGACCCTTTGACCAATGACCCTTAATGTAGTCTTGTATAAAGCACTGCTTAAGTGCCTCCCCATAACATAATACCCCTCTACATAATGGCTGAGATGACCAGAGAACTTGAAAAAGAGCTGATTCCCCGAATTTACAATAGGTTTTGGTTTTATTGTATTCAAGTTAGGCTGGAATTACTCCACCATGCAAAGCTGCCACCTTTTAGTTAAAGTTAACAGTAGGAGACAAACCTCAGCGGGACTCCTATTGCAGATGCTGCCATCTATTTCTCTTGTCACAGGCCCATTACGCACTCGAGGTGATATCGGGGAACGCTGTGGAGAAGGGGTCTTAAACACGGACCGATTTGAAGTTAAGATGCCACCTATCTTCTGAAATGTAATTGTGATGTCACAATAAAGTCTAAGAACAGTGCTGGTACATATACAACAACCAAGTGTAGGATGTACATCTATACAAAATGTTTCAAACACTGTAAATGATATTTTGAATAAGTGCAAAAATAAGATGATACAATAAAGAATGAATTACTAGTAGTCAATGTGTCAGGTAAATTCAATACCATGCATTGCGGAACACTATTCTATGGACCACATCAAACACTAAAAACACTTAACTACAATGAATGTTCACCAATATCAAAAAAGAGTCAACATTTTGCATGAAATCAATCAAGAGATTCAACTTAACATTGCAGGTATTTTATTCAAAATATTGACTCAATTTTTATATATGTTCATGACACATCATTATTTACAACATATAAGTTTTGGGAATATCAACATACCTGTGGAGGTTCGAGAGGAACATCACTGGCCAATGAACTAATGTCTCGAGACAAGTCACTACTAAATTTGGCAATTTCTTTGGAATGTGGTGACCTTGACCTTTCATGGTCATCATAGTAACTAAAGTCCTCACTAGAGATATCATCTGCCGTATCACTTCCTCTTCTGCGTAGATCCTCTGGGGTGGTGAATGATTGCGATCGATTCATTTTCTTTGTACGTTCACTTTTCTTCTTATTTTTGTCATCAGCAACAGCTTTTCTTGCATCATATTTATTCCTTCTCTGCCAGGCTTTATATTCATCACTACGGGGTGAAGCAGCTCGGGGATTGGTGCCTGACTTGGGAGTGGATTTAGGTGTGGTTTTACTGGTAGTGCGCTGATGTAGTGGAGTTCTACCAGACTTGAGATCGTTTTCTCTTGATTCCAGACTAGTTTTAGTTCCACGCATACTGAATCTCCCGCCATCTGCTCTGTTCATGCTACGTGCATTATCACGACTTTTCTGAGCGATCTTTGCACCAAGGCTAATGTCTGTACGTGGCGTGTGAATACTCCTGTCATCATCTACTATGCCACCGAGAGACTTGTGTCTTGCACGTGATTTAGATGCCTTGGTGGAGGCGCGTGATGACGTCACACTGGATGTTGTCACAGAGGAAACATCAGAGATTTCTGACCTGGGAGTATCAGTTGTACCTTCATCTTCTAATCGTGCCTTTCTTAGAGCAAAGGCACGATTGGTTTTGAGCCCCATAGACGCTGGGGTCTTGACTCCCCTGCTGGTGCCCGAGTTACGTCGGGCAAATCTTGGACTACCCTCACTGAAATCTGAACTAGCATCATCAAGGCCCTCTAATGAAGATGGAAGACTTTTCCTTGGTCCAGTTTTAGCACCTTGTGTTTTAACAATTTTTTCTTTAGATTTAACATTTGTAGATTTATGAGCAGGGGGTTTACTAGTTCTTGGTGAATGTCTGACAGGTGGAGGTTGAGCTGGCTCATCAACTCCGTTGACAACTCCTGTCGTACTTGATACATCAGTTTCATCAGAATCCCCACTATATCCAGGAGAGCCAATCATATCACTGATATCCTGGCTCCGATATTGGCTGCGTCGTTTCGCCGACGCAGATGCTGATTTCGATAATTTAGGGCTTGAGTATGATAGTCTATTTGCAAGCGCTGCCACAACATCTTCGGTGTCCTTTAAGAGGACCTGTGTATCCAGGCTCGCCACACTTCTTGATGTTTCAATCACGTCAAAATGTTTGTCTAAGTTTTGGGCACTTTTGGTGGTTTCATCATCATATCGTGCTGTGGATAAAACGTCACTAATAACACTTGGGCTCTTTGACCTTGACTTTAAGGTTGAATCCCGGGATTCCTTTACGATGTCCCTTACAGGACTTTGGGTCTCAAATGAATACTTGCTTCTAGATGACGGAGTTGACCCGCTACTTTTAGTACTGTCACTTTTGGGGCTCAATATATCACTTTTAGGAGTTGTGATTGGACTAGTTGAACTTGGAGATTGTGTATCGTGTCTTCTTGAAGCAACTCCTGACTTAGACTTCCTCAGAGGCCTGGAGTTGTCGGTGGAACCTGTAAATATATACAAGAGTTTCATTAGAGATTGTTACATAATAATAAAGAAGGCATTAACACAACAAACAAATTTGCCAAATGCCAGTCACATAAAATTATGGATATAACTTTACACAAGTCATTAACATGCAAAATGTCACCACCTATCATTTGTTACAGACACCAAACACCAACTGCCAAACACTGAACACCAATCACTGAACATCATCCACAAAAAAGTTGGAGACTATAACAATGTCATCACTTAATAATACAATTCTTTAAAATGAGCTTCCTTTAAAAAGGGTGAAAAAGAAACAGTCAGGAAGAATTATGGAGTTTATGGAGTTTTAACCCAATCACATTGTTCAACTATTTGTACTTTTAAATCTTATTTGGGATTTTATTCTATATGAAGAAAGGAACAATGTTTTGCCTACAGGGCTGGTCTTTCACCCTTAAGCTTAGTGGACAATTACCAATGTTATAAATGAAATATGACCCCATGGCGTGAATTTTTGACCATGCCCTTTCTCAACATTATGGAGACATACTTATATTTATCATAACAAGAACAAGTTGATTTGGTTAAATCACAAATATAAATAATGAATTTCTGGTTGAATTGACTGATGACGTATATTAGACAGGATTTTCGCATGTTTGTGAATATTTAAGAATAGAGGCAAAATGTCTGGAATAAGCCGAATAATTTGACAAGGTTTTACGAAGGAACACCATCGTCAAATTAAATGACTTTTGAAAAGCTTTTCATTTTATATGTTATTGATGCTTAAACCAATATGATATACATGTAAAATAACAACAACAAAAAACATACTCAAACAATAGAATTACACAAAACAGAACAGCAATTTATCATGTTTAACAAAATAAGTCTCATTCCCGAGAGAATATATTACCTTGAAGCAGTCCCAGGTATCTCATGATTCAAACTAATTATCCTAAATAGTTCAATACAGTACTTGTTTTTTATTAAATAGTCTTTTCAGGAGCCCGCCAGTTATTTTTATGTCCTTCGTATACAGATTCTTGTCATAAAAAATCCAGGGTATTTTCCAATTTAATTTCTGATGTTCAGACAGCTGACTTGATAAATATGTCTTCAATGACAGTCTGTTCTGATATGTCCTGTTCTTATTTTAAACGAGACAGATATCATTCATATTTTTTAAAGCTTTTTTTGCCAATCACAAAATCTCCTGAATTCTTAATCTCAAAATGACGAGTTCTATTCAAGTTTTAAAACTGTGTTCTTCATTTATTCTGTGTTTTAGTTAAACAAATGCAATTTTTTTCCTCGTGAACTGCTTGTCAACTTTGTACCGAATAAACCGCATGTATTCCAATGTACTGAGAAATTATTTTCAATTTTTTTTATTATCTAGCCAAAGTAAATCATTCAGAATTCCAATGTTCCTAATAAAACACACAGATCAAATATAGCTGTTAGCTTCTGTGTTACTTTCCCTAAGTGTCCAGTAAAATCTATAATTCGGAAAAATATCCGCCAGTTATTTGTTGAGCTTATGTTCATTCTTGTAATATTTGATAATAAACAAGAATATACTCCATTAGACTATTGACATAACAGGATTTAGGCATTTATAATCCATTTGCATGGTAAGATCAGTTTTCTATAGTTTGACGTAGGCCACATGCACATGGCACACTTAAAATACTTTAACACCCCTAAATCCACAAAACATCATAGGAAATCTACGTACAACATACTTTTCGCCCCTATTATCTAACATAATAAATCTTATTTTCATAAGCAATGTTCCACCCAATGTATTTTTATATTTCCTTTATTGACTCATAATCACATTAGTCTCCCAGGCATAGTGGTCAAACAATGACAAAGATTTTAATTTGAATGAAAAAAGAAATCATCCATGTAGACTTTAAGAGTACACGTGTAGACACTGTGAATAGGGAGTTTAAGCTTGCATATAAAATCGAAACGCCAACCAATACATATGACCAATCGCCCATACAAATGCATCGCTTAAATAACTTACGTTGGTGTTTAGGTTGTGAAAAACAGTGCTAGCTTAAACTCTCTAATATCTGACTATGTCTGATCACTTTAACATATTTAAACATACAAATCATTTTTAATGTATTCATTATATATGTTTAGCTATTTGACCAGTTGTAGACAGGGTTTTTAGGATTACTCACTCTCTTAATGTGTGATTGATTTTTGTATTTTGAATCTGATAACATGGGGAAGGCAACAATAAGAAAGAATTTACTCTGTTTATATTGTAAACAATTGCTTTGATGGTTAATGTACTATGTAAGCAGATAATGAATCTGATGAAAAGACGATGGATTAATTGGTGTCCGATTACATAAATGATCTATAAAATTGTTTTTCTAGTCCAAGCTCAGAACAATGAAAAACAATTATGTCAAGGCATCGCGTAAAGATTTCGGGAATGGAATGCGATGATTGATTCCAGAGGTATATGACATCACAAAGGCATATTACCCAGAAAGAGATTATTAAGAGAATATTGTATATTTATCCTGGTCTTTAAAATCAGAATCAAATGAATCTACATAAAATGTTTGAAATATTATCGATCTATACAACGATTCTACATCATAAATGAAATTAGATAAATATACAAATAAGGTATATTAAAGAGCCATAAAACATCCCATAAATAGCAACACAATATAAAGAATTTAAAGATGCTGTATGGTAAAAAATAACTCATATTGGAACAGTTACAGAAATGATGTTTTTCATGATTACAAGCACATGTTATTCTTGCAAATAAATAAGCATAATAACATACCTCTTTCTCCAACTCTGCGGCCTCCAATGGGACTCCCAGACTGTGGTGGCTTGGGGGGTTTCTGGCCTGCTAGGGAGGCCCACTGCGTAACCCATTTAGGGGCATCTGAAGACAACTTGGTAGGCTCATTCTGCAATAACACAACAATAATACATCAATGAAATTTTTATTATACATTACCTTATATGTAATATGCAATGTTTATGAATATACGTATGCAGTCTTTATCCCCAAGACTCTGTCTTAAAACTTACACAACATTATCATAATATTGTCACAAGCTGATATCAATTATTTTCAACCTAAAATAGTAGATACCTCCTCACATCCAATCTTATATTTCAATCATTATTTGAAATCAAATCAGTACATGTTAAGTTCATATATATATTAATTATATATGTACATGTTATACGGATTTGACTTCATCCAACATACCGCAATGTCAACCTCCCTCAATATGGAACATGAAAATACCACATTTCGTAACTGTGTTATTCCATATGTCATAACCATGTACTAAATATGTACTGCTTGATAATAATAGAGGCACATACATGTAGATGATTACCTAATTAATTAACTGGCATATGATGAAGCTTTCCTAATATAACACTGATTTGACATGTGACATGACATTGACAAATTGAAATGGTGAATACAAGAGTATGCAGCATTGAATCATGGGATTGCTATAGGACCTCGGGTGTGAATTAACATACTTTACAAGAGACATTTTTTTCCTTTCCAAAAATGAGTTCAGAAAAATTCGACATACTGATGCATATTTATGGTTGTAATGTGTAACGCTGATGTAACAACTACATAACATGTTTTTTATTTCACTCGTTATTATCCTTAAAAATGTATATATATTTCTCATTTATTCAAAGTGATTTTAATTTACTTTAGAGTGGCCATTAGATCTAAGATAGCTAATATTTTTCATAAAAATTATCATATGGCTTAAAGTGTGATGAAGGGCATTTTTGACGGATAGGATAGTTTTTCAAGCATCTAGTTCTTTATAAAAAGGGAGCTATGAAATGTGTGTATCTTTGGTGTCATGATAACCACTCAAATTGTATGAATGATATAATAAACTCAAATGCGTCCAAATTTATTTGTTTTTTCTTCTCATTGCTCGTTTCTATGGCGACATATTGCTGTTAATCATTAACATTTGATGCAATAACAACTGGAAATTATTCATTTCTATTTTGGACCTTGAGATCTAGTCTATTCCAATATGGAGGTATATCTATTATTATACAGAAAGAAATGGTAAATTCAATTCTTCATTGTAATATCAAAATATTCCATTTTTTGTCATTTTCAATTTTTCAACAATAATAGCACGTTGTCATAATCTCTCAATGTTTACATAGCCATTTTGAAGGTTGATTTTTTACAAATCTAAATTTCAACTTCGGGTGGTCTTTCAAATGATTTATGATACGTTCAATGCTTGTAACTGTTCATAAGCAAAATTCAATTAAAATCAACAGTCTGACAGTAAGTGTCAGCCCTATGTTTACTCTGCTATTGTATGATGTCAATGGCAAAAGTATACATCTGTATCGATATAAAATTCAATTTATCATGTTTTGTTTTAGCATATCCATATAAACCTGGCTACATACATCAAAATTAAAATTGATAAATCATTCTCTGTTAAATAGAGTCTAGTCTTAATTTGAAGCTCTTTTGTGTTGCTTGCCTCCCATCCGTTTCTTCGGAATGAGTAGTGTTGCGTTCATTCTACTTATCTATTGTATGAATATAAAGAACTTGTATGAATGTTTTTTTAAGCCCTCTTACCTTGAAAAATATATTGTTTTTTGAAATACGGAGAGATGACGCCCGTGAGAAAGTTGCCATTTGTTGAATACATCAGAGAATTCTGGGAAGATAAATTAATCATACGATTCCCTACTATTTTGTGCATTCCTATCTTGCGTTACTTTCGCCTTTCCAACTGTTGATTCAACGTACATAGACAATGAATCCTTCTTGCAATATCATATCATTCATATTCTAATGAATTTTTGGGATTTACTGATTTTGCAAATTGCATCGATAAATCTTCCCGATCTTTTCTCATGTATCCTTGTTCCAGAAACGATCCTATTTTCATGTATTGTTTTAAGCACAATTATTAACTCCAATACGCCAATTAACCTGGACTGAAATGCTTGTACATAGTTCGTGAATATAAAGCAGTAGTTAATATTGATTTCTACAACATATGTTGTATCAGCCCTCACATATATTGTAAAACACGTCTTATCAAAACTATGATTCATTAAATTTTTGCAATGCGTAGAAATTACATTCGAGTCAGTGAGTTTTTTCTGAGACTGATATTGATGTTAGGATACAAACCTAAATTGGATTCCGAAGAATATGTTACACAATGTTTCATATTTATTTAGAGAATTAAGTAAGACCCACTTAACTGTATTGTAGTATGAAATTCGTGTCTTTTATCAAACGCAAGTGAAATGAAAATTATGAATGATATGACAATATGCTGCAATCAGCGTGACTTTAAATAATGATAATTCTCCTTTCTATTGTAATCACCTCTATTAATAATGTAAATAAGCAAAGAAAATATAAAATGGATAAGTAGTACTTTAATATTTATGTTCGCTAATGGGCATGGCTTTTCTACTTTTTATTGATTTGGAATCTCAATTACACGCTCAGATGTTATTTTACGCTTTAAAAATTCCTTTACATGGAAGGATTCTTTAAAGAATATAATTTATTCAACAAAAATCTGTTTACCTTAGAAATGGATTGATGGATTCTGACATGTGTTACATACTATGTGTATATATTTAACACAGGGAAGAAATTTTAATTCCAAAGACACTTGTGGAATTCTTTTATGAATTCTAATTAAGAATTCAATTCAAAAATTGAAGTCATTTGTTTGATTTTCTCATTAGGCTAAACTATAACATAATGTCAAATGAGGATATACATAAAGAAACCATCAATAAATTAATTGACAGTTTAATATAATGATTTCAAAATTTCCTTCACTACTCTGTCATTCGTCAATATCATTTTGATCATAATGTTCCACCTATGTATTAATTTCAAACATTGAGTGATCAAAATGCCTCAACTTCCCATACAAACCTTGGAACAAACAACTTTGTTTTGAGTGAGGCACTATTATTTGTGCTTTGGAGTACACATATGTAGCATGAACAATATACATAGACAATACCGAATAGAGTAATAAACTATGTTACCTCTTGTGAATATCCATTTACTGCACTGCCCACTTCAGCCTCCATACTTTCTATGACCCCTGCTGACCTCTTGGACTCTAACCTTTCAAGGTCAGCCTCTTTTTCATGTTCATGACCTTCAACAGGAGGTCTATACATAGGAATGGTAACATCAATGTCTTCATCATCTGGATTTACATTGAAATATTTATCGATACTTGATCTAGCGTCATTCACTTCTTTTTGATCTTTCAAATCTTGATCAATTGTATATGTACCAGCCTCACTGGTTTTATCGATATCATCAGCAACAGTGTTGTCCTGATGAGCGACAGAGTGTTCACAACGGGGAGATTTACTGCGAGATTTTTTAGCCCGAGGGAGTGTGGCTGCTTTTTGGTTGTCATAGTCCTTAGCTTCAGAGTAAAGAGAATACTCCGTTGGCTGCTCTTTACTAGTTGGGGCAGTTATTCTATTGTTTGAACTTTCAAACATCTTATTTATAAGAAAGTCAGTGCTAGATGAGGTTGTGCTTTGGATGGCCTCATTTGTTCTGGTTTTAGTTGATTTAGGTTGACCTTGGCTGACTTTGGGTTGTGGCATGTCTCTTCCTATATCTGAAAGGAAACCAATAATTTCTGAGATGATTAATTATTAGACAGGACTAACAAGAAATATATTTTCGATGTAATAATGTTTCTTGTATCATAGGATAATTAAAACATCTCATTAATTTGAGATACAATTATGTTTTTTCAGTAAAGTACTGACATTAACTATATATTTAAGTTTCTTTTTATTTCATTGATTTTCCAATGAATATCAAACAATAAACTTTCATACACTTGTAAATGTATGAGACACCAACTCCACAATATGGTGCAACCACAGACAATAAACGTGAACAAAAACATCTAAACAAATAAAAACAAACATGAAAACTAAAGAACAAAGAATACAGAATGGAGTCACAGATAGAAAAAGTGCAATTTTAACTAGAAATATTTAAACATAGAGATAATCTATATTTATTGGTGAAGAAATAAAATATGGTGCATTTGTCAGAATTTAAATATACTATGAATATAGCACTTAGTTTAGCACAAAATATCTATAAACATATACGTAAAATAAAGAAGGACAGCATTGTTTTGTTAGGCAGTATGTAGATAGGAAGCATCATATATAATTCAATACACTATAGCCACAGATGAAATACAGTAATTATAAAGAAAAGTTCTGCTGGTAGCGGTCTAGTTTATTAATTTGACATGGAAAAATTGCATCTTTTGCATGTTAAGCTTACATCATGAGAAAAGAGGCTTCAACTTTCATCTGTTTCCACTTTAGTTTTTTATATCAGGAGATACACTGTGTACATTATGTATATGTGTGGTCTCTATAATTATCAATTTTCAATCATCCCCCATCAAAATATTAATGTTTGGCATTCCTTAAACCCCTTTTCTAAACCAAAATAAATAAATAGACATATTGTAATCACATTATTAATTTGAAAGTTATAGATCAACTCAGAGATATTCCTTCGAGAAAGTTGACGCCTCTGTTTGATTTTGCAAGACTATGTTGTAATAAAGCATGTGAGCAGCTATAGTAATGCCATCTATAAATGAGCTTGATTACTACCTTTAAGTAAGTTAGACCAAGATTGAGTCTTTAAGTATTCCTCCCAGATTTCTAGAACAAGGCAATATTCAAATTGACATATCAGAAAAATAAATCAACAACTTTGATAATATTTAGAAAGTGTGAAAGGTGTGTCTGTCCAATACTTGGACGTGTTTGAGTATAATATATTGGACTCAGGATAACCCCTATATCCTGAACATCCTGTAATTCTATAATCAATTTTTATACTAGTTTTGAACAAATTCCCAGGTATCTGTTAAAAATATAGATCGGTATTAAAATGTATATGTAGGTAAGTGTGTATTATGTTCTAATGAATAATATTTCGATAGTACCAACAAGTATGAGCTGGTTTGCGTTAAAATTCACTGGTCTTTGACCCAGATCATGGATAAACTAATAGACCTGACGCTGACACCATACAAGCATTTTCTAGGTAAGGACCAGTTAAGATATCTGACATCATAAATACTGTATATCTTATTTCACTAAGTACTGAAGCTTGAATAATATTATACGAAACGATTTCTTTAAAATTCTTTACCACAAAGTTAAATACTCAAAGTGCCGAAATGAAATTAGTGTTCCGTTAATATGGTTATGAATTCAACTGAATAGATTTGAATTGAATATCTCAAAATGAAAGTGTTGAATGATAAATGAAATAAGATTTGACACCTCCACTCAGTAATGAATTTCACTACATTTTATATGACTAGACAAAATATATTTCGCATATGATTAGGTGAACATGTCTAGGTAATTTAAAGTGTGGATATGTCTAGGTAATTTAAAGTGTGAACATGTCTAGGTAATTTAAAGTGTGAACATGTCTAGGTAATTTAAAGTGTGAACATGTCTAGGTAATTTAAAGTGTGAACATGTCTAGGTAATTTAAAGTGTGAACATGTCTAGATAATTTAAAGTGTGTATATGTCTTGGTAATTTAAAGTGTGAATGAAATTTGTGATCAAATGCCTATAGCCCTAAGGCACTTTCGTATGTATTGCTATGTAAAAAGTATTTTATTCCATTTCTTAAGTTATAATTGTAACGATCTATGAGGTCCAGTTTTAGCATAATTAATATAAATTAATTTTTAATGAGCTTTGACTGGTTTATGTTATGCATGCAAGTTCTTTCTACATTTATATTATTTTGAAATTATGTTTGATATTAATTTTCGACTGTTGTTATCAATTGTATATTTAAGCTCTCCTTCATTAAGTAAACTCATGTGTTATGCATGGATGAGTCTGTTGTTTTTAGTTACTATGGTTACCTTCGTGGTCAGTAAAATAAACTCCTGACCAAGATTTAACGGAGATCCTACCATCCAAATCTAAGAAGAATTTACAGAATAAAGGTAATTGAAAAATTCTCGAAGAGTTTCAGTTAAGAATCAACAATGATAAATAGGAACTAATCACAGATATAGATTCTAATACAGTAACCATGCATATGCATACAAATACATTCACAACAGAAATTAGTACATAAAGTACATAAACAAGAGAATAGAACATGCCTTATAAAGTAAAAAACACCATGCATATTATAAAAACAATTATACAATGCCACCAAATATGTATTTAGAAAAATAAACAATACATTCATTATCAGAAAATAATCTACCACACTGAATCTTATCATATAACCCCCCCCCCTTCTTCCATGAGAGTTGGACTGAATATGAGCGACTTAGTACTTACCACATTTCTTGCCTTTTGGTCGCTTCGTATCCTCATCATCATGGTCTGACCCATTTTCCATGTTCCCATCAGAAACGTGACCACTGGATTTAGACTTCTTTTTAGCACCTTTCAAAGCACCGGAATAATTTGCAGAGTCCCATAATTCTGTTAGTTTTGCTTGTTCCACTGGAGAGATTTCCCTCGTAGCCTGTTGAAATATATAAGGTTGATAATTAACTGGGATTAACTTCATAATTTGAACTTTTTTAATATACACTGTGTGCATTTATCCTCTGTGTCCAATGTGTACCACACACAAATGTGATGTTATTAGTCCTTTCAAGAATATTTTTAATGTAAAGGAAATACTTTGCGTGTTTATATCTTAGAGTATAAAATTGCCCCCAAGACAGAAAAAATCACATTCAAGATGCACTTTTTGAGTTACGTTGTATGAAGTGCCCTGTAATAGAATGAACATAGTCCACATCAGGTGGTTGTACCCAATAACTCATTCTACTTCCCCAATACCGTCTAGCTATACAAGCACCATTATGCTTTTATTATTGTAAATCAAACTAGCTATTCAAAAGAATAATATGTTTTGCATGTTGTTCAGCGCCTTTGGTGGAATCTTTTATTCGACAACTATAAAGTCTTCAAAAAGATTTCACCAATATCAAGTTTCTGTAAATATCTATTGAAAGTAAACATTCGTGAAAATTCACTATTCTTTAATACAAAGACGATTTTCGGAGAGCACTGAAATGAACATGCAAGAGCTGAGGGTGTTTATTACATATGATAATCATGTCACGACACGACACGCTCAGAGCAGAAAATGTTATTGCACTTAGAATGCACATTCCCATGACAGACCACAAATAAGATTTTAAGTGATTCTTTTGAAAGAACATTCGTGAAATATGCATCCCAATTTATGCACCCCAATTTACACTCAATTACATTAGAAAGGGCGTAAGAACATTACATTCTTTTTTGCAACGTTCAAATATAATAAAAAACTGAAATCGATCCCACATTCCTGATATATTTATTAGAGACCTGTTATGATAAATATCTTAATGCGGTTGACGTGTGCTTAGACAGTAGAAAATAAAAATTTAATTATCTCTTACACATTTATTGTGAGAGAAAATATAATTATAAGGCTGGAATTTCATTGAATTAAACGGTTAACAACAAACAACAAATAAACGAAGGGGTTAATTTAAAATATAATAACATTGGCATTGAACTAGGACAAAGGTACCTTGTATAAAAAAACATTTAATTTTCCAGTCTCCTTCTATTAAGACTTTCTCAATTTGATGCATCAGATATGAAGTCAAAGAATGAAATCTTTGAAACTTTTCAAACTCAAGATTGATTCATTTTGATATTTTCTTATACAACTTATTTTTTAATTAGATAGATAATTTTCAAGGTAAATATTAATTTCAAGGTGTGCTGTCAATCATAATTCAATATATATTGTTTGAATATAACCAGGCACAAAAATCTAACATTTCGTGTAATAATATTAGTATATTCTACAATTGCGCAGTCTCTTTCTCTTAGAATTTGTCAATTTGATTTGCCTGATATGAAGCCAGGGAATTGAATGCTTTGAACAAATTCAAACTCCCGATTGATTCATTTTGAAGTTTTCTAATCCAATTTTCTATTTAATTAGAGAGATGTTTTCTTTAATAATACAGCACATATTAATTATACTGAGGTAATTTAAGGTGAGCTGTCAATCAAATTTCAATACATGATCAGAAGAAGTCTTGCTTCAAGAGTGTGGACCCCCCCCTCCTTATCTACTTCACCAACACATCACAATATTGTGAGAGGCAGGCCCATAGCCAGCTTTTGCCAAGGGGGGTTCACTTTTTAAAAATTTCAGGCTGTTCACATTTAACATATTTGGCCAAAAAAATGCCTAAATCACTTAAAAAGTGCCCAGAATGATGAAAAACTGCATGATTTTGAAAGAACCCCCAAACCCCCCTGGTTATGGGCCTGAGAGGTGTGGAGTGGGGGATCACAAGGGCTTGTAGCTAGACTAGATCAGTACGGTCTAAGACAAAAGCACTTACATCTTTCTCCTTCTTGGTTTTCTTTTCCCTAAGACTCCTTCTTACTTTACTGGGTAGAAAAGCACTGACTCCTTCCCCCATAGACAACCTTGGGTTCTTCGTGTCCTCCTCGCCTAAATCGACTGTAAACGCCATTGGTTGATGCTCAACATGCTCTAAAGGTGGCTCTGCTGGTTCTGATTTTGACATAGTAGAGTCCATTGTTTTAGCAGGGGTGCCAGGCATGCTTGTGTTGGGCTTAGACCCCTCACTGGCTGAGCTTGAGCCTAAGCTGTCTCTAGATATATTGTCTCTCTCTGGTGGGGTTCCTCTGTATTTTGCCCTCTCTGGCGTGTCTAAAGAGTCCTTTTGTGGAATGTCCATAGATATAGTTTGGTACTTAGAGTCTTGATCATGCGCAGAGTTGGACTTGTTATCCAGGGTGAGACTAGATGGCCTCTCAATGTTATTGGTATCTACTGCAATATTAAAGCATAACACATGACACAACTGATGTCCCCTACCAAGTCTCTGTTCACCAGAAAAATGAATAACTCATAGAATAAGCAAATAAAGAAATAATTTTAACACTTCAAGTTGAAAAAAAATAACAACTGATTGATTTGAGTGTAATACAATTGGTAATATAAGACGCTGTTTATCTGTACCCTAGGGCAAATACATTTAAAAATCTTATCACTTTTTATAACTTTTTATCATGCACTGTCATGAAAACATACATACATTTATTTAATTGCCGCTAATGTTGCAAAACTTTGGCAATCAGCTGACTTTGTACATCTATGTTATTATTTGAAATAAATCAATAACATGAAAAAAAAACAAACATGAGACACCATCTTTAAATATCAATGGGCATGAGAAAAACTTGTTGTAACTTACCATTGGCATTTATGACATCATCTTTGGTGTCTCTTGTTGGTTCTTTATCAATGTCTCCCTCGCCCCACCAGGATGGCTGTCCGTAAAGTGGAGTACCCTTCTTCAGTGTATCAATGTCCTTATCCTCATCTGTAAACATAAACATTATGTTTAGTGATATCAATTTGATTTTGATTCCTTAAAAGAGAGCTTCATCTGATCTATCTAATGTTTTTAAAATTCATAATCATAAATAATGGAATCAAATACACCTTTGGAATGTTTTTGATGTCATAATTAGTAACCATGCCAACACGAACATACAACTATTCTCCACAATCTTCATACTTTTGGTTTCGTATGATAACATATGCTTAAATTGAATAAATGATTTTTTTTTTTTTTTCATTTTCAGAGTGGATAACACAATCTACCATTTTACAAGGCTTTATCTCAAGAATAAGAGGAACATTGGTTTGTGTATGTTCCAATGGTGTTTGGCCTCCATGACCTTATACAAGCAACAGCTGTAAACATGGAGAGAGATTCCAACATTTCAACATCTCACACAGGTCTCTGCCAATATAACCTACCGACTGATATAAACTGGTAGCTTTAGCTGTTATGTAAACTCATAATTGCTGAATCTGTCCATTCTATATACAGCTGGTGCACACTAAATAAAAGCCATCAGACAAGTTGTATATGTATGTTTTAACTATTTTCAGCAAACTGGCGTTATGCTATATTCGAACATGACTGTATTCACGCCTTCTATAAACTGTAATCAAAGTCAATGCTTCAGCTGGGTTATATTCGAGTATAATAACCCAGTTAATACGTGTAATGTGTGACGTCATAACGGTGGGTAGTAGTAATGGCGGATCATGATGAATTATTCGAAACAATTTGGTGAATTTTCATGTTCGAATCGTAATATAGACCTCAGAGCAGGGTTACTAGTTTCGAATAACACGCCGCTGGTCTCGGCACAAAGCTTTCGAACCCCTCACTCCCTTCGGTTGTTCGGGGTACAGAAAACATTTGTGCCGAGACCAGCTGGGTGTTATTCGAAACTAGAAACCCTGCTCTTTGGTCTATATTTCTTAATCAGTGTTAAATAGCTCTAAGTAAAAATTACAGAAAACTGGTTTTCATTATCTACAGCTTGTAATGTTCCTCTCCAGCATTAGATACTATAGAGAGGAGCTCTGATAATACAGAATATGGTACCTTGTCCATAGTATTTGACTTGTAGTCTCAAAAAAATAAACAAGTCTACATACAAACTAAATTGCATATCGTGAGCTCTGAGCACCCTACCCCCCCCCCCCCCCCCCCATCCCTACAAGTAGTAAATGCAAAATGGAGTTCCTGAAATTACCCCTGTTAATTAGGTAATACCATGAAACAAGCTTTCAACATAGAAATGTTCTACAGGAAGAGGAATGAGAGAAATGTTGGTATTTCTGGCAATTCAACCACTGGCTATAACAGTATAATGTTCCAGAGCATGCTCTGCTATATGCAATGGTAACTACCAAAAATAAACATGACAAACGGTGAATGCAGTACAGACCCCAGATGATTTGAGATGACTATAAGGATTTTTAACTCACCAAAGCATGCATGGATGCTAAACAAAATGAACGCATTTGAAAAAAATTACTTGGATATCTGATAAATTTGACTATTTTCTTAATTTTTTAAATATCATAATGTGCAACTAAAACTACATGAATGTAAATGTTTCCAAGTTGTAGTAGATACAACATCCTTTATACATCTGCTTTCAGAAACTCAATTAACTCAGCTACTGCTCAATTACTGGATAATTCCTCATTTAATGAACAATAACAATAATATATCATGTCTAGCATTAGCAATAACTCTGAAGAATTTAGTATGCAATTTTTATTTTAGAATATCTTCAAGCTGATAAATGACATGATGCCCTCTGTATGATATAATGCCCTCTTGTTCAGACATATAGATGACATAATACCCTCTATTATACCCACATGAACAAGAATTCCCCTTTCACATTAGATATACACTGTATGCAGAAATCTTGCCACTTGACCTTACATATGGTGAGTACTAAACATCATTTTCTAAATTACTTATTTTAGACTACTGACATGAAGATATATGTACTAGTTGCCCTCTGTTTTTGTGTGTATTAAGGGTGTCTATGTCTGTTTTAATCATAATTGGTCTCTAGTCATACTCATCCCTTCCAGGACACCTTGAATCTCAGAGGCTAGAAATGAAACTCTCAGAAAGAGCAGACTGAGGGTAGGGAGTTGGTAATAATACAGGAACTAAGCCAGGAAATGCCAATCTTGAGTTTTTGCCTTATATGTTTATTCCTACGAATTATGTTGTGCAATTGCCGATTGATATTACATAAAATAATATGACAATTACAATGTGAAAAGAAATGTTGATAATTCATGGTAAATTATTTTTTTCAAGACATCATGATTTTTTGTGACGATTATAGAATTGATGAATTTCAAATACATGTATGGATTTCCAAGATGACCTCTCATGATGAACACAAATGATGACTTTTTATGATGATAAACGATGATCGCAAAACATGGCCAAAACAGCTGATAAGTCTATTTGTTCTGTCTACAAATGTCTGCCAGATCTCCATCAGTGGTGCTAAATACCTAACTGCTGTTTAACATGTTAATGTACTGGTCTGTTCTCTAATGTACTACACTTACCAACAGTTGTTTCATATATGGTCTCCATTGTAACTTTCGTGTATCCTTTTAGATTACTAAATCAAAATATAAACAGAAGAACACACTGTGATCTAGTTGTTTATGGAACATTTTTAGCCCTGCTTGTCGGCTTATGTTTTAACATCCTTAAAATATTTACTGATCTTAATGCTTCATATGCTTGATTCCAATTATATATTCACGATCATTACTCTTCCAGTATTCAATTTCAGAAGTAAAATATTATTTACTTTGAATTTATAACTGATATAGAGTTACATCAGTATTATAATGACCCTAAGATTATCTTATTTAAAGTGGCTTGCACCAGTGAATGAATTCAGCCTATCTAAAATATCCTCTTTCAATTTTTCCCGATTACTTTAGATTAATCCAGCTAGCTTGTGAATGTTTATGATGTCGAATATTCCAGTGATTTTAAATGAAATAACTCCAAAGGAAATAAGCTATCTGTATATCCTTCAAGCCTGCTGGTGTATAGAACATGGTGTTGCTGAACGTATACATAACATTCATTTTGTATGAAGGTTCTGCCTGTTATGTTCTTCATATTTCGCTGAGGAATCCAGCCTCTGTATTGGTTCTCTGCTATTTGTTGATATCCAGTTCAGGTTCATTATTTATCTGTTTATATTTGAAGATGCTGTTTAACTGGATGAGCACCCTACTGTAACCCTTAGGCCACTCAAAGTTAAAGATATGTTTGCCTTCAGTAAAAAGTTATCTGAACTCTAAGGGTGTATCACCTTATCAAATAATCTATGTATTTTACAATTGGATAATGTGGATAATAGAAGTAATACAATAAATAAAGATTTGTTTTTTTTTTAATTTCATTTTTTGCCTCTCGCCCTCCTAAGATTAAGTCTTTTGTCTGGATGTCAATCATATAATTAACTTTGAATGGCCTTACATGTTAAATAGTACCCTGATTCCCATTGGCTAGTCACATTACCCTCACTTCAAATGATTTCACTGTTTTTATTCAGATAGGATCTTAACGATCTTTATGTGCTTGTTATAGGCTCTTATTGGAATTTTTAAATGTAAATGAATATCAGTTAGACTATATATTACGAAAATAAACCATATCTTATTCAACCTCATACATTTTTCAATAAGGCGGTATCACAGTTTCATGCAAGCCCCTAAGATACAGGTCAAATTGAGTCAATTTTTTATTATTAACTTGGAACTTTGCACTAAACTGTAGCAGAGGTTTAATTATCCAATACAAGAACTAGTAAATTCCTCACACTATTTATAGGTCGCCAAAATGTTAATTTTATGCTTTTTTAACTATATTCTTTTGGCATATTTTGATTTTACGACTGTGTTAAATTCTTGTAGACTTAAAAATAAAAGTAATTGACACTCCCTAGACATCCATTGAACCAGCAATTGAAGGGCATTTTGACCTTCACTCTTATTGTAATATTATTGTAATCGCATGTCATACAACAATAGATGAGTTGAAAACCGGTCTTTGAAATACCGCAATCCAATTCCTACTTGTATTCAGGGTTTTGTTATCTGATATTTATACAAATCAAGGTCTCTTAATGTTCGTGAAAAACACAAAAGTTCTACTGCACTTTTTATGTCTGAATAAAAAAAGACCTAATTTTATTTGCTTCATAGGCAGACTGAAATTCTTATTGTAATAAACTAGATGTCTGTAAAATAGCTACCTAAATCTAACTTATTCTTTTGCATTCAGCGAAACACAGAAAAATAACAATTTTGTTTTCAAATTATTTTGAAAAATATGCCAATATGCACCAATCTTGTTTAGCATTCAACATGTTATACATACGTCATTTTTGTTTGGAATGCCAAAACTTAAGGTGATATTGAACCCTGTAATTGTGTGTTTAATGAATATATCAAAGAATCATTTTTTTCAATTATGATCCCAAGCTGCTTTTACCCATTAAATACATAATAGTATATCAAAACAAAGTTGTTTTTCTGTCAGTAAAGTAACTTTTAGAAATTTACGTCAAAGATCTTTAACAATGATTTTCTTGGTTTGTATATCCTCAAGGTCAGTGCCCAAAAAGATTGTAAAGCTAGTTTTCTACCCAAAAATTGAAGTATGTAGCACTAGTGTGAACTTGATATGGAACACCCAATCTATTGTTACATTACAAACATATTCTGAATAAGCTAAAGTGAATGAACGCTATTCCTGGTCATATTTACAAGAATTCTAAGATAAAATCAAAAGCATTGTAAAGTTTACTCCAAAGTATATTTTCTTACAAATGTCATTATTTAAACTTCTATAAAAGTCAGCCTGACACCCAACTGACTTTAACATTAATTACTAGCTGTTTTATGATATAAAAATTGTTATCGAGAATTTTTAAGAATTTAAACAAGGAGCTAGTTTATCGTCAAATTACGACTTCTCATATACTTGAGGAATTGATTGTTTATCATAAGAAAATATTACATAGCATAAGGCCATGTATCGATTTCTGACTTATTTGAGTAAATATTGAACTGTTTGCCTACCTGTGATTTCCTATCAATTGACACTTGATCGTTAATACAGTAAGTATATATGATATCCTCTGATTTATCTTTACCTGACTTCTCACAAATCGCCTTCTTTAAGGGTTCACAGGGTCGTATATTTTATATCCCTTTGAATGGGTAATTTCAACTTATTTAATGTGTAGGTTATCCAAGTATCAAGAATAAAATTTCTTTATAATCCATAAGATTCTGTTGACAGGTATCACGTTAGACATATAGAAGTCATCCAAACTTACTTTCCATTCTAAGCAAGAACACAAGTTTAAACTCAGTACAACTCCCAAATGTACTTCAATGTTAAAAACATAAAATTCCACGTGATATTATAATTCCACCAACGTCTTAATCAACATTTATGTTGAAATATATCCTACAGTAATTTCAGTCACTTTCAACTCTTAAAACAAAGTCAAGAACTTCCTAAGATGTGTTAACTGGTGTTGTAAATCGTGTCCGATGAAGACCTAACGAGTTGCTCAATGCCGTTCATATCTCATTAATGTTTAACAAATTGCACAGGTCAAAACGTTTCAAAAATAAATCTCACATGAGCAAATAGATTTCATCATAATCGACATTTTAATAGTAACATAAATTTAATAAAAAACATTTTGTGAAATTTTATTTTATTTTTAAGGGTTATTAAGTATGAAACATGTCATTTTTTCTGTTTTTATAGCAAAAACATTTCCTAAATCAAGCATACAACGATATAATTTCCGTCCGAGTTGAATCAAAAACGTCATATCTGATTCAGGTAGCATATAGAAAGTACATAATTTTACTTGCTTGTTAAGTATAATTAATTGTTATGTCAAAAACTGTATAAAAAGTTAAATGTGCCAATTTGACTTTTGACAGCTTAATTTTCCAAAGTATCACCTATGTGATAGGTACATTTTGTTTTTTTATTAATCGACAGTGTTATACTAAGGATCTAAGCCTTTCATAATCTCTTAAAGGAAACGCCTTCTACTATCTTTTTTAAAACAAGGTTTACTAGTACATTATAATTTATCATAACAGTAAACAGTATACAGCAGAGGTAAAACTGAAAAATCGACCATTAACTGTAGATAAATACTGTACATGTATATTAAATTGACATGTTTATCATACATATATTGTAAATTAGGGAGTTAATCTAGTTGACAAATGACCAACATAATACACCAGGCCTGTAGCCAGCTTTTGCCAAGTTTACATTTGACAACTCTGGCTGAAAAACACTTGAAAAGTGCTCAGAATGGTGAAAAAATGCATGATTTTGAAAGAAATTTTGTCTTGGGGAGGGTTCACTCGAACCTCCTGAAGCCCCCCTCCCCATTGAGCTACGGGCATGAACATCTTTATATCCTATATATACACAGTATATTTGGCTATGTGTGTGTGCTATATTCACATCTTGACCTTTACTATTAGTTTTTTTTATTTATACATAAACTCATATACATGTATTTATATATTCATGGTCAACATGGTCATAGGTAGTATCCATGCCCTGCGTATATAATAGCAAGCTGGTCCTGATGGTTATAATACTTAATATATACAAGCAACTGGTCTCAATCAAGGTATTTTGCTAAATTTTTATTGTTTGTTTTTTATTGTTTTATTGTTATTGTTTGTCTCTAAATCTGGTCGCCAAGTGCAACAAGAAACAAGCAACATATGCACCATGAAAATTCCCATTATATAACTTTTATACTTTGAAAAAACAATTATATTAATTATAATTATAAAAGTTTTTAAAGTATTATAAATAAAATTAAGTTATATATCATTATTTACTGTAATTATCAAAGCAAATCTTTACCTTTGGTGTCTTGGATTTGAAGTATAAACATAATATCTCTGCTGCAAAGATTGCCGCAAATTGTTATATCTTCTCATAAAAAGTAGCTCAATTTTTTTTGCATCTATTATCTTCATACAAGCATGCGCTCACTTTGTATTGGAATGAATGTGCAGACACAAGAATCAAAATAAAGCCGTAACAGTTAGTTATGCCAAGAAATCTGGATATCACGACACAATGTGTCACTCTCCACATTGCATCAGTCATTGAGGCCACCCAATTGAAAAATTATAAAATACCACAATTTTAATCACACTACACTCCACCCTACACATGCTGTTTTATATTGTAAATCCGTATTACTGGATTACTCGACGATCGCCTTAAGTCTTTGGTATGTACAGGTGCCTAAAAAGCTAACATATCTGAGTTCAAAATCGCAATTGAAAGTTTTGATCAACGAGGACATCCCAACAACATGCTAGCATTAACCACTATTTGGACTCTTGAGGCATTCTTTAACAAGAGTTTGCTGTGCAAAAACCAAGTGGCATTAGCTTGTTAAAGATATCTTAAAACATTAATTCGCTTCGAGCAAAATATATTTGAATGATTTAAATGATGTATTTGATTTTTTCTAAATTTCTAGTTGTGATCCATTTACTTATCATGGTTTCTTTAGTTATAAACCACACACAACTTTTTTTAGAAAGATGTCACTTCACTCAATTATCTATTAAAACTATCACGACTTTAGGAAATATTTTGCAGGTGTGATATATATATATATATTAGGTGTTGTCCACTCCAATATAAATTACCTATAATGAGCTCTTATCTTACTAAATGTAATCAAAAAAGGTATGCGGGTATTTTAACAACTTTTGCATTTTATATGTCACCCTAACTTTAACTAAACCTAATAACTTCAGTCAATGTACTTGCATCAAAGGTTTGTAAAAAGAAAGTCTAGGCAAACATGGGTTTCCATTTTGAACAAAACCAGTCTGTATAAGTACATATCTAAATAGAGCAACAACCTATTTTGGAAATCAATTGATATCAATACATCAAAATGAAATCATAAAGTGCAAAGTACATTGCATGTTCCGGGTGTAAGACCCAGTAAATAGACCTACAAACACATAAAGCAAAAAAGTGAGCAAAGATCACTTATATAAGTATAAGTAAATAAAAGTATAAAGTGTATACCACTTACAAAAGAAGGCTGGAAATTAAACTGGCTTTGTTTCTATGGTGTGTCCTCAAGATTACCTGAACTACCAAGACTACCTGAACTACCTGTTCTTCATTGACGACTATTATCACAAAGTGACACTACATATACTTAATGACAGACAATATAGCATACTTGGTGTCATATATGAAGACGGGACAATCAATGAGTGGCCTACCATAAGATACTGTCACAAAGATATGGCAGTCTATATAATTTGAATTCAGACTAATGTAAAAGTACATGTAAATAAAAATACAATGAAACAAGAATATATTTCTACAGAACTTACGTCACCTAGAACCCGACCATTTCAAATGAATTTGCCCCTCATACATGTTTCAATAGAAAATTCATGAACTGTTTAAGATAATTTTAGAGTTGTATTTTCCATCCACAAGATTCCAGGGAGAAAACTACTACTACATCGCTAAACTTTAATGATCTAACATATTTCTTACCTGCTACTAAAAAAATACTGAAGAAGGCCAATTCTGTTTTTCTAGTACTTGTAGATGGTATGTAAAATTCTTACGCAATATCAATAACACAACATTCCTAGACAATTATATAATCCTGCTAGATTATATTTATGTTTCCGTTCTTCTTAAACTCTTCCAGATCTTCCCGATATCAGAGATATATCACTCAATGTAGTTGCGTATAGCTCCACAGCTCCGTGGTCAATGAAACCCAATGTTAATCTAAGACAGACAATATATACAATAGTGCGATAACATATATCTTCCTCCACTTTTGAAGAGCTCTTCAGAGATAGGTATCTATGTAAAGAGAGAAGTAACCGCAGACAGAACTTGGATCCTATTGTTTGGATTATAAGTGAATAATCAACTTCAAACAATTTTATGATTTCATGATCATGTTATAATGACTTTACTTAAAGAGGAATAACAAAATTGTTTTTCACAGCGCTGTACATGTAATACATGCACTTACTGGTCTACGATACCAATTTGCAAAAGTGTCATAAGGTACCATCTCAAGATTGGTGTCAGAGAGGGATTGGAGGTACACATACTTGAAAGTTGAAATAAAATCAAATTAATAATTGGGTAGGTCAGATTGTTCTAAATCTGAAATCAGACAACATTTTTTCTTATTCTTATACTTGGAGGGAGGGGGATGCAAAACTGAATGAGCTTTGGTACAAAATAACCTGAATTTTCTGTTGATTTTCAAAGAATTCTATTTCCTTTTTGACTACGTAGTTTCTAGTGTCGTCTGTTTGTTAACCAAACAGGAAACTTTTTATTCTCACGCTACAAGATGGCATATTCTTTTGTATTCCACAAAGCGCAACAACCTTTCATGCTTTTATTACCATTCAAAGTAAGATGACATGCATGTTTCAATATCAAACAAAATATCATCAATTACACCTTTACAAAAGTCTAACTTACGTCAAAGAATATAATGTATCATTAATCACGTAGCATCTTTGTTGAATATCCCGTAAACGATACATTTTTTCACCAATAATATGAGTAAACAGATAAGGTGAAAGAACCTGAACAACTATAAGACTCTAACTTTTCGTATCACTTGCATGTGTTCAATATAACAGTATCAACTCTAAATGTATCAAATAAGTGCATGAAAACAAAATTAAAGATAACTTACAGCTACTAAGCCCAAAATATCTAAAAATGACATTCATGTACTACTTGAAAACTTGAACCTACCTGGCACCTAAGCTTTGTATACATGAAGCGCTTATCATTAAATACCTAGACTGTCCTTCAGAACAACATGGTCATATGCGAACTTTCACTCTTCAGTTCAAAGCCGATCATGATCTTTTCTCTCAAAGCATAAATTGCAATAAATTCTACATATTTGGTGAACAGATCTGCTCATTTGAAAATTCCTAATTCAATTTCCAACACAAGTACATAGAATTATTAGGTAATCCACTAAAATAAGACATGATCTGGCATGAGACCTGAAAGTTGCAGAATACTAAAGTCCCTATATATATATTGAGGGAACATTTCAAAAGTCTTATCTGAATCAATTTTTTTTGCTGATCTGGTTGCCATGCTATATCATCAATACAGGTTTAGTCCTTTTCAGTGTCTATGCATAATGTATCAATTTGGGAAACAAGTCTAATTAGTCTGATGTTTGTACTTATACTTGAGTAAAAACTGAAAGAGTGATCTACCCAGTAACTATGCAATTTGCACTTCAAGTTAAATATATAACAAGGCATTAACATGCAAAATGTCACTACCTGCATTTGTAACAGATGCTGAACCCACAATAAACGCACAATAAAGTTGGAGACTATATTATCAATATGTCACCACTTGTGGCTTTGCCATTTTTGCATCCAGTTTCATATGTAAAATCATTAAAATTAGAATACATGTATTTGACATACATGTATTTCTTTAGTCAAAAATGATAAGAACATTTAGCTTACCTAAGTCCTCATTCTCCAAAGCTTTACTAGAGAGCTGGTTTTCTTTGTTGTTGGTGGTAATATCTCTCTGTTTCACAGGCATATCTGCGTCCCTATGCGGAACATCATTGGGGAATGTATGATGTGGGTCCCTTGAGGGAGGATACTCCATCTGTGATTGTCTATCGTACATACGATAATCAGTGCCCGGGGGAGGGGGACCTCCAGGGTGAGGCCCATTTGGGGGGTGCCTATAGGGGCTTCTATCCATAGGGTGTCGGTGGGGCTCAACTTGGTAATATTCTGGTGGGTGCCTGTAATCTTGTGGGTAGTCAGGCCGAAAGCTTGGATGCGTCGTATCATAATAATGTCTTTCCATACGACCTGGTGGTCTTTCTAAGGGGTCCATTTGTTCCCTATAAAATGTTCGTGGGGTGACGCCTGGTGGGGTATTATATCCTGGGGGGTAATCCCTAAGTTCTCCACCCCTGGGCGAGTATGGATCTCGATATTTAGACATCATTGGGTGTTGAGTTTGATAGGAACCTCTTATATCATCATAAGGACCCCTTAGATCTTGCGTAGCTCTATTATGATATTCATACATTGGATTAGTTTGTGAATAACTTATGTCCCTTGTAGAAGGACCTGTGGGGTAATCTCTTTGTGGAGGGGCACGGGGGTCATGCCATGCCCTATAATCTTGACTCCTTGGGGATGTTACCCCAGAATGAAAGCCACTGTCTCTGTGCTCAATACAAGTGTGCTTTAAATGTCCGTCATCAGAAACACTACTTCCTACATCCGAAATTGCGTCATCAGAGATATGACAGGTGTGACGTATTCTGCCCTCTACCATACAACCCTGCAAACAGAAGTAACGGTAATATGATAAAATATATTTAAATTTGACCAGAAATAATGTAATCTGTGTTCCTTCATCGTAAATGTTGATGAGTTTGACAGTAATTTAACATTGTCAAACTTAGATTAGAAAATTACAAAACAAAAAATAACGAAAATTTTATTATATTACTATGAAAAAATTTGAATGGTATATTGAATGGCGTATTGATATATCCGTACTTTTAATTTGTACATATGTCTGTCAGCCTGTCTCTGACCTCTGATAGTTTATATATAACGCATTCGATAATTGCCACATGTTAATCTTAATGATTACTGCAATTATAAATATATCTAACCACTAAAAATACTCTTGTAATATAACAAAAATAATCCAATGATTCAAAAGGTGCGTTATAAATATTTATGACCAAAATTAGAATTATATACGAACATCACATACAAGTAAATATAATGTATGATTCAAGTAATGTTTACCAAACAAGAGCACATGTTACTTTAAATAATAAAATAGTATTCTAAAATCTAGCTTTAAACTTTAAAAGCCATTAAGATCTTACTTTAATATGCCGATCAATGTGTTCCTCCTTCGCTACATGTGAGAAAATCTCCAAAATGTTTGACTAATGTCTGAATGAACTTGAAAAACAAAACCTGTTTTTGAATTTCCTGTTTAGCCAGTGCAAATGTGAATGAAATAAGTTAAAGGTGGATTTATATTACACGTTATCAGCCCACGTGTTAAACTTGTGTCACCATAAAATGTTTTGAGGACTTTTGTACAAAAGGGCGACTAAACTTTATAAGATCAAAATCAAATATTGAAATCAAACAATTGTCGTTTCCCAATGAGGTTACTAAAAATTTAAGCTTTGACTTTTAACTGGATGTTTACAAATCTGAAAATTGATAATCATTCAAACAAAAATCTTTGAAAAAACAGTTTTGTGACATCCTTATAGAGATATTTAACTGTTTTGTGGCATTAACAGACAAATGGTTTTGTGTACCACTTGTCTTTGTACTTTAACAAATTACCAGACTAGGCTTATCTCTAAGGTATGAAGAAAGCATTAATTTAACTTTTTTGACATCGCAACCACTTGATGTAAAAGTGTACATCACGACAAAAATGATTGGTATCTGAGGTCTTTGACATCGGGGTTTTAGATCGAACGATTTTAAATGGTGCGAGAGATATGTCATTGTCAAAAGATAAATGATCCTTAACAATAGGTTATTTCCTGTTGTTCTTCGAACGGGTCAAGAGTCAATTCTAACTACAGTATTATTTAATAAACATGCCGACCTTGACCTTGAGTTAAAATGACCTTGAAAAATGGATGCAAGGGTAACCACACTAAAGGCATCCTAATGATTCTAATATTTGGGACACTTTCATAAAAGTTCTCATTTGGTTTATGTCGTATCTTTGTTAAGATGATTTTATGGACGAAAAACATGCATTCTTCCTGCAATTAGGTGTAATAAAACAAGCTCAGACAAAGAGTAAACAGACGGCCTCTTATGTTGCTTCCGGTAAATACATTACGAGCATGTTCTCATCAAAAATAATTGCCAAAATGTTTTTTATGACTCTCTACCTCAATAAGGAAATAATTTATGCTCAATAGAGGCCATAAATACTGAATGAGTTTTAAAAAATTTGATTTTTTTTGCCTTGGGGGCAGAGGTCAATGCGACCCAATTAAATTCTCAAAGACATGATGTGATTGAAATATTTACATTAAATTTTCACTGTTTGAATAAGGATAAAAGATGTCCAAAAGTTTTTTATATTGACAGTAAAACATTAACAAAATTAGTATTTCATATGAGTTCAATAACATGTTTTTTAATAACCGCTATCTGAAGTTCATTGATAAGTAACTTGTATTTTCAAAATCTAGTCCAATATCGTGACTGATTTTATCATATCATGAACAAATGTCTATATGCCGATTAAGAGCTTGTAAATCGTGATGTGCCACTGATACAAGAAACAAAACATCAGTGGTAATATGTACTTGAAAAAGCCCTTGGTGCTAATAAACAAATAAGAGATTAACTTAGGAGAATATAGAGGTCAGTGGGTGGTAAGGTAACAAGGCAACCAAGAAGGTGTGAAAATTTCCTCATATATTTGTAGTTCCCATGAACTTTATAAATGTTTCAGTACAGTATCCTTGAGCCGTCAATATCTTTATTTATTTGGTATAAAACTGGAATTTCAAAAAGACACTGGCTGACATTGAGATTGTATATGTGGCCTGGATGCAATAACAAGTGTTACATAATCTAACACTGAACACAAAACATTAAAGATGACATCGAATTATGGTCATAAAAAATAGAACAAAGGCATTAAATATGCAAAATGTCACCACCTGCCATTTGTGGGAATGTGATACGTAATGCCAAAGAGCAACTGCCAAACACCAACCGCTGAATTCTGAACACCTTTCACAAAAAAGTTGGAGACTATAACAATATGTCACCACTTGTGGTGATGACAAAATTATAACATGTTACCATTTCTTGGTAGTGAAAAAAAGTTATATTACTCTCTATCTATCTTAATCATTTTCCAATATGATTGTAGAATACATCAAAGGACCCTTAATGGAACTTTTAACAATGTTTAAGAGAGTAAAACCTTACCTGACATTCTGCCATATGGCTAGGTCCAAGACGTCCAGATGGCGGAGTATGAGTCTCTCTGGGCTCCCGTTTGGCCCACACAGGTAGATTCTCTGTGGGGGAGAGTACTTTGGAGACTGGAGGGTGGGGTGAGATCACCTTAGGGGGCTGACTGTCTGCATTAGGGACATCCTCTAAATGTGGCACCTCATCTATTCTCTCCATGCGGTACACCATAGGGTCTGCTAAGGTCAAGGATTGTCACATATCCAGTAAATTGTTTAAATTCGGTTAAAATATGTTCTGGAATTCGATTCCGATAAATGATAACAGGTTTATCACACACGGACGACATTTAAATAAATAGTTTGAATAAATCTAGTTTAATTTTTCAATTCAGCTTAATTTACTTAAGAAGACGTAAAAATTGTTGTTATGTCACGTTGCAAACATATAAACTTTGACTAAGTTGAAAACTTGAATAAACTTGAAATGTTGAAAACTTCACGATGAGACTACACTGTGATCATTTAAAAAGGAAATGAAGTATTGTAAATATTGAATGTTTGACTGAGGTTTCAAGGCCAAAAATCCCTTTAATGCATTTTAACATAAAACAAATAATTTAAGCTTCGCTATTGAAAAAACATGATCAGATTTGGTTATTTTGTCAAAATTAAATATTTACCTCATTTTTAAGGATCAAACGAGACATCGTTTATACGTGCCAAAATTTACATTTCTCAATTTGAAACAAATGACTGAGCACAACCGGAAATACTGAGAAGGATGTACAAAAAGAGAAAACAAAATTCGATTCATCGACTTTTAAAATAATACAAGTACTGAGCTTAACATATATTTTAGTTTTTCAACTTTTCAAAAAGTCCCCAAATAACAAAGCTGCGTGTATGACTTCATGAAATGCTCGTTAAGATTTATTTCTAGGTTCATAAAACTATTGATTAATAATGTGATTTTTGTTCATAATATGCATGTACACATAGATGTATTTACATTTTATTAGGGTAATAAAATTAATTAATTCAAGTCAAAAGGATACCATAACCAAACCGTATTGTGTCCCCATGTTCTAAAGTAACGTATGTTTGTTCTGAAACTTTGCCATCGTTTACGTAGGTCTGGAAATAGAACCACATATTAACACATAAAGCTTCACAGTATCTTAGCTCAATGAAGTCATCCAGAATAAGATGTGACATCACAATGGGATCAGGGTTCAAGAGCATCAGTCTTGTGTGTCTATATAAAATTTAAATAAAATTATAATATATAAGATTAATCAAAATTTTAGATGTTTCAAAACTTAGAGCCATATCTCCATCTATCGGGGGTCTGAAAATAATAAAATAGTAAATACCTTACAAATTTATTCATTTATATATTTATGAACAGAAAAAATACAGATTTTACTTTTTAATCCCTTCCCTGTCAAATGGGATTTAATATTACCTGCTGACACTCATCGTTGGACTCTTGATTTTCGGTATTTTCCATGATCTCTTGTTGTACTTCTACATTCGTTTTATATTTATTGCATCCAATTTCTTAGTACGAGTTCAAATATTTCATTTTGCGATTATATACCAGCATATAATATGTAATAACTCCTCTATAGTCCCCTACCAGCGAATCTGATTGTAGTCTAATTATTCAATTAGGCTGTCAAAAAAGGGTGTATGTATAATGGCGGAACAATAACAGTTTCCCTGCAGGCTATATGTTGAGGGCCTTTAACATGCTACATGTTACATTTTTCCATCTACATTACACCCAAACAAACTTAATTTTGCATTTATCATACAGGCTCGTATTGCTGTGGTTTAAAAAATAGACAATATCTGTCCCCCTGGGGAAAGATACAATCCATATCTCCGATCTTCATCATAATGACCCCTGATTTATGAGAAGTCACTTAAGTTTTATGAGAAATCTCAAAGTAATCTGACCCAGACAGATGGATAGTTTCTTCCCTCAGGTGCTATCTTACAACAAATAGTTTGTCACCTGAGACATAGATGTCCTCGTTTTTGCAGGCTGGGGTTAAAACTGATATTTTTAAAACTATGTGTACAGGGTGATCAATAAGTATGAAGATACAAGTATGTTGTATTGTATGTACACTGTATACATTGATTGCTAGTATACAATAGATGGTTAGTATTCATTGATGGCCATTAAGAGCAACAACTTTACTGCTAAATATCACATGCTCTTAACATTGAATCAAGAAGAAAAATGTTCTGGTAAGTAATGAAATATAAAACATTAGTAGAGAAGCTAAATCACGGAAAAAACAGATAACAGTGGCAAATGCTAACATTTTGTTGGTGTTTAATTTTTAGAATGATTTTTCAAAAATCGAGAAGTTAAATAGTAGTTAAGGTATATGATATACATGTATGTTTGAAATATTTCATTTTTGAATCTTACCCCATTATGACTTCCAAGGTCTTTCAGTTTGAACTTGTTTTCGTAGTGGTCATGTGTAATTACAGCATGACGCTTGTCTACACTGCGAGACTGCAAATACAAAAAACAGACATTAAGTTTTATTATGTGAAATCATTGGTATAACAAAATAACAAACAAATAAACAAAATTATATGCCAGGATTAGCAAGTCTTGAAAGAGAATCTTAAAATTAAACATGCATTCAGGTTGCTCATGTGGAATATTTGAGATATTGATAATCTGACTTTTTAACTCAGACCTCTGGTGCATAGGTTTGTATATTAACCCTTGCATCAAGAATGGCCTGTCACTAATAAAATACCGAACCCAAATCTGTGTCAGTGAGAGACTGGGGAGTCGAGGTGAAACCCAGAGGCTTGATCCAATACTACTTAGTACAAATACACATACAAAAAATGGTTTCTTTTCCCGTTGGGCTATGATTTGGGATAGTTGGGGTTTGTTTTCCTTGTGACTGGTGCATTTATAGATGTTTTCTTGTTGTGTCCTCTAACCATTTTTGGTCCTCTCCCTTTGTCACTTCAGCATACATATTTACACAAAAAGGTAAGGTATGTATGTTATGCTGTAATGTAATAATGAGCAAGTAAAGTTACCATGGCACCCTGTAGTGGAATGTTTGAATCGAAAATCTGATCTCATCAAGATTGATACATACAAGACAAACACACCTGAATACATACCACACAATCCAGGGACTTAACACATTAATACATACTTAAATCCTATCTCAACAATGTCTTTTATGCTATGATTTATCAAAACAAATGTCAGATTTGCTCCAGGGGTTCATTCTTTTAATTTAATAAGTGTTATTGTGCTACAAATAACAGTATTTATGTTTTCGTTGTCCCCCAGGGTTCCTGGATATAAAGGTATAATGGGATACTAGTGACATCTATCAGTTTGAACTTTGATGGCCAAGGTGAAATACAGTAAAACCTATCAAGAGAACACCTCGAATTGCGAACATTTTCTTGCAGAAGTATTGGGTGGCCCATTGACTGTAATGCTATTAACTCTCTTCTTGTAAATATCTTTCAAAATGAACACGTTTTGCTTGTTTGAGTAGAGTTCACCTTGAACTGGTGTTACCGTACCTCTAACATCACACCCATAGTCAGGTTTAATATATCACTTATATTTTTTAAGATATATAAAGCATTTTGTTAATATATCAGAAAACAATACTCATGTGCCAGACCATCCACATTTGATATCAAATTATATGTATGCACTGTGTCTCAAAATATGATTGAAGAGTTATCTCTATATAAAACACAACGAATGAAAACAAAAAGATGTGGAACTTCAGTATTTTCGTCAACATTTTGGAAAGACAATTTCAGTCATAAATTACAAAATACACAATTGAGCCCCTAGTCTGACACCAATCAACCACTAGTTGTATGTATCTCATATTGAGATATTGCAACCAACAATAGACAGTACTTACATGTAGGGATATGTCACATTCCTCTTCTCGGCCCAGGAATACCATTGAGTGTGGAAGTGTGAACTTACGGCCATTTCTGTCGATCAAGGCCCAATCGACGGCCTGTGACATTCTCTCCTATAAAACAGAAAACACAGAACATACATAACAGCTCTTATTAATTGCACAATGGATTCTCTAGAAAGCACAATGATGGCAACAATAAATAAAGAAATTTTGAATAACACAAAAGTAAAATCTTTTTGTTATCCTTATGTTTCATATTCTATTTGAAATTACTGGTATCACTTGGTGAAAAAAGCTCACGAGCAAGTGAATACATATTATAGAATGCCCTTTTTGTGTTTTTGTGTGCCAAGGATGTAATCTTCTATATTTGTACATAAGACATACCAGGGGTTTCACGAGAATTTCTCACAACAGGCTAAATAATTGAAAACACCAGGCAAAATTAATGGAAATCATAAATTTAACATGGAAAAGTTGAAAAGTCCCTAAAGACAACAGGCGATTTTGTGAAAACAACCAGTGAAAATCGCCTGCTGCATGCTGCTAATGAAACCCCTGCATACTCAGTCTGTGTCTACCTTGAAAAGGTTATCAAAAAGATCACTTGATATTAAATAACATAAAATCATCATGTTGAGAAGATTGTTCAGATATTTTTTTCACAAATTACACCTCAATTACGTATTAGTCAGACGATAATCACAATTACATGCGTCACTACAATAATCCATGAGCCAGACGATGTCATAAAATCATGATGTGACACAGTTATACTTTTGGACAGCGAATCTAAATGACTTCATCTATAAATGGTCTCAAACAGTGCTTAACTGGACCTATTACAGTAAAATACAATAAAATAGTTTTGATAGTTTTTAGTATCAACATTAAATTGTATTCGGTTGGAGTATAGGATAATTAATTTTTATCTTTATAAAAATTAATCATATTTTAAGACTTTGTCAATGTGTCAAATTAATGTACAATTTATCAATGTCTCAATTTATTGTATATGACAAACGTTGCTGGGAATATAATGTCTTTTTATGATATTCTTAAAACTTTTATTGATAAAAAATTTCATCCCAGACCTGGTTTTAACCCCTCAGTTTGCATACCCTAAATAGGTTCAATACACTTTTTGTGTGGAGAATCCTTATCTAAATATTGGGCAAATTTATTTTCTAAAAAAGGTATCATATTTCAATTATACATTGAAAATGCTGTCCAATATATAAATTAAAGATAAAAAGATAAGACTAATAAAAATGAGTTTAAATCTCCTTGAAGTGACTTCCGCTGATATTAACACGCTTATACAAGATATTTACAAGTCGCATAACATTAACAATTTGTTAACTTTTTTTAAAAGCAGTGGGAATCTTACCTTAACCTTCATAAAACTTTTTAACTTTATAATCAGGAAGAGAGGATAGAGATAAAGTTCAGTTTACTTGGCAAACACAAAGGGTTTATAAAATATACTTTAGTCGTTTTTCGTTTATACTCTTTATCACAAAATAGCTTGAACAAAACACCCACCATAAAAAGTGACAACCTCAAATCATCTATTTAGTTGAACTAATGAAACATTTTCACATTTGAAATAAAAAGTAAGAGAAAACGACTTCAAAAACGATAATATCTTTGTGCGAAAGTGAAATACTGGTCTATAACAAAGTCCCCTATTATATTTCTTCAACTAAGTGTGCCTGAAGAAAGTAACTTTAATCAAATTTTGTGAAACACAGGTGTACAGGGCATAAATATGATTAACACTTTATGGATATTTTATTCAGGTACACACCTTTATTACTAGGAACCAGAAAAAATCACTTTCTTTTATCAGATACATCTCATCTTAAAGTTTATGATGAACTTAAATTTAATTTCTCAAAAGATAAAATTTGAAAATGATCGCTCTTAATTTTGCCATAAAACTATTTTAAGACATTATTAGCAGAAAAGCGTCCCAGTGTATTTTTGTAGAGTCCGTCTCAACAATACCTCAATTTTGAAGAGCAGAATAAAAATCCATCTTTGATAAAATGTAAACATGTCTTAAACTGATCTACAATTTCTAACTTTGAGCCAGTGGTGTATAACCATATACTTATACAATTATTCTGTATAATAAAACATTGTATAATATTCTCTATAATTCTCACCTGAACCTGTTTCATGCTCTGATGAACCAATCAACACCTGATTAGAAATGTAATCCAGCAGCACATATATATCAAACTAACTAACTCATATAGATAACTTCAATCAATGATCAAATTATCCCAATATATTTATCAACCTTTACTTTTATCAAACTGAATCATACTAGAGGATTTAGGATCTGAGCCAAAATGAAATATATTTACACAAGCACTACATGAAACACAACATAGGTATTATTACTACAGTAATGGTTCAAAACAACCTCATATATAATCCAAAGTCAAAATAATACAATGTAGAAAACAAAAATTGAAATAAAAAGAAGTACATGTATATAATGTATTGTATTGTATTGTATTGCCTTTTATTCCTCCTTTTATAGAAGAGTACAGTCAACGTGCAAATATAAAAATCACAATATAAAATTACATAAATTTAACAAACATCGAAACATGTGAACCAACAAACAAATAAAAATAAATATAAAAACACATGGATAATGGTAACCATCATTTTTTGTTATTTCTAGAGTGCCTATTTTTCTGCCTTTATGGCGACCAGCACTCGAAGATGCAACTTTGACAACTTTATTTTGAATAAATCAATCGAAACAACATCATGGGAACCAGGAAATAGACTAATAATATTTAAAAATATTTGTTTTTGAATTACGAATATGATTGATATGTTGTTTATTGACTCAGATAAACACCCATTGTTCATTTAATGTTTAATAAGAGACTTTTAATTTAATCCGGACTTTCGTTGATTGTTGGGCAGTATATCAATATTGTACATATGTATAAGTGTGCACTATGTGACCCGGTATAAGTGAGATTCCCATCAAGTACTTCATAAAGTACCACCTATAATGGTATTTGAATGGGGGAGGGTGTTATAGTTTGATATTGAGGTTTGATTCTTTATGCCCAGTTGTAGTTTTCAATTATTTCTTTTTTGTGTTATTTTTTATAATTTTTGCCATGGACTTACAAAAAGTTTAAGTTTCTATTTATTTATTTTTCGTATTGTACTTGTGCTCACATTCTTCTTGGATATTTTAATAAATCCTAGAATGTTCTAGCATCCTTGTTAAATGTTAAATGTTTACTTTATTACTTTTTCTCCAAATTTCATTTTAAAACATACCCCCTATGTACCACTATGGAACACAACCCCACTATACCTGTAGTGCCACTGTTGCAATATGTTACAGAGGACATAAGAACAAAGGTACAGGTGCTTACAAATTAGATTGATTAATTACAGGTGAGTAAGGTAAGTACATCTGTAGCTAATACTCTAATAGATACCAATAGATACACTTCAACAAGTTGTAAAACTATACACGATAACAAAAGATAATGATTTTCGAAGTAGTGTTAAAGTGATTGATGACAATTTTTATTAATTAGTATATTGTATTTTGAAGTAGCATTTATGAATGAATCGTTAAAAAAGTCTGGTAAATATACGTTCTAGCAATAAAAGAAAACATATCACACTAGGGTAACAGCCATAAATATTATTGTCAAAACTTAAACTGATTTATTCAAACATCCCTGGGAAATATCTTTAACAATTACCATATCCCTCTAAAATCTGAAAAATGACTATCCAGGACCTGCTTTAATGACATAAACAAATTTTTTATTTCCTTTTAAAAGGCAAAGAACATCGAAACTACATTAGTTCTTTAACAATTAAATAAGGTGACTAGGTTTTAACAAACAAATCAACATAAACACTACAGGAAATAAAAGATACTATAAATTCGTTTTTTTAAACTTTATACCAGACAAAACTTTTTCAATTCAATGACGTTGAAGAATGTTAAAATAATATATCTTTTGTATTTATTTAACTAAGTAACTATGTTTATGATATAAAAACATCATCAACAAACTGAAAACAGGTAAATAAAAAGTAAAATTCTTTCCAAAAGGGGTGATTATAATGTTCTCATAAAATCTGTCTCATTTTTTCAATTTTCTATATCTATTCTAATGAAATTTTCCAAGAATGTGCAACATATTAGTTAATGGGGGTCATTCTCACAAGCTTTTTATTTGTATGATTTTTGGTTACTATGGCAACTATTTCTAATTAATGATGATTAAATATTCTGTAATCCTAAATATTTTTCACAATGATATAATAAATAATATTCAGAGACTCAGCATCATCTATTAATACATTGTCTGTGATGTCAGAAAAACTGAACTTACTTTTTACATTTTGTTTAACTGTTCAGTATCAAAATTCTAAATAAATAACCGAATTGGACCATTTAAAACTAATGTTTATAGTGTCTATAATTTATTTCTTAATGACTGAACATCCTTTATATTCCAATTAAACACTTTAATAGAGTCTGTCTTCATGATAAATGCTGCTACAAATACAATACCACAAACTGTTTAATATTGAATACCCCAAAACACTAAAACACTTTTGATGAGAAAGAATCCTTAGTTTCGCCAAAAATGACTTGTTCACGTATATTCCTTAGAATCACAGGCTACTACATACGCCCTCTATATGCCAATATTCAAGTAATAGCCAGTGCATCTTATGAAGCATTGATGCTGATATCTGGCTCTTCATTTATGATAACACTAACCCAGAGTTATAGCGCAAATGGGATAACAATGTTTAATATACAGCACCAAGAAATGCTTTAGACAGCCCTATTGTTTACATGGACAGTTCCCAAATTAGCCTGTTTTCTCGAGGCTATGTCTTATACTGTACATGTAACATGTTATTTAATATTATAATACCTTCTCACCTTTTTCTGTATTTTTTCAAGCTTAGCTGGAGCATGACAAAGTTTTTTCCTTTTAGATAAATTACTAAATCCTATAGGCACGAGGCCTTGCATTTCTGAAGATGTTGAAAACATATTCAAACATATGTAAGTTCTCATGCGTTTAGTTACTTTATCGAAAATGTAATTCCATCTTCCCAGGTAAATACGTAAATATGTTAGAAGATCCTGCGAAAGTTACGATAACTTATACCTGGTCGTGTTTGTGAATGCTTAAGAAATAGGTTTGGTTTACGTATCTTCTCAATCTCAGTTACTCAAATGTTGATAGTTGTTTTGATATAATGAACTAATCTTTATCTATTTTCTCATGTTTTTGGACCACCATAGGTCTGAGATATCAGGAATGGATTTCAAGCCAAAAACAACATATCAACTGATAAACCTAGCGCATCAAAACTGCCTTTAAATCATACAGCTGAGGTTCTGGCTCAAAACGCCCAACCCACTCACAAATCTATTAGTGTTCCACAGAAATAGTAAGAGCTTATTGCATCAATTCATCTCTCTCACAACTATCAGTTTGGAACTTGATTCTAACATAAGAACATAGTCATCTTCACCTAAAGTTCTAGTTTTTTAAACATCTTAATTATTTCTGAATATGTGTTTAATATACTCTTCTACTATGAATCCTTTTTGTTATCCAAGTAGCACTTCATAACTGATGGTATATGTCTCGCATATTGCTACATCTACTCTCGTACAAGTAGTTTAATATTATCTCCTGTTTAAGTCACTCAGATGGATACATCCTAGATATAACCTTCGTTCTTGTCTGATATGTTCTTGAAAGACTAACAGATCTTCAACTAATATTTAAAGAGATTCTTTCAACGCTATAAACCTGACGATTCCTGGGCCAGTTCCTCTCCCAAACACGTCATCTCTCATTACCCGTAACTTGCAAATACCAGCAAAGGCTGGGTGGCTCCTAAAGATGTTAGAAATCATTTAATTTAGCTTTTCCTTCATGTAAAATACCCATCTGCTCACACATGTTTCACGACATATCTCTCCAAAATTTGAAAAACTGCCTGTTTTTTCAGGTCTAATACAATTTAGAATGCTCACTAAATTTCAAACTATTTTATTCCTTGGATATTCCCCATTTTTCACCTGATTTTGTATTTAAAAATATGAACATAAGACATTTCCATCCACAGATATACATGTTCTTCTTTATCAGTACTTATCATTTGGGAATGTCTCATCGCTGTATATAGTTCAATACACCTGGCAGAAACTCTCTTACAACTTTATACAAATAAAAAAACTTGAAAAAACAACACAAAATAAGTGCACTTAACACAAAAATTGAATCAAAGGCAAGAGATGATAATCCATTGTATTCTACATAAATACAAAAGATAAATCTCTATGGAAAAATGAAAAATCCAAGGATGTCCCTATTGAGTTTAATGTGAGAGTAGATACAACCTTAGATACAACTGACATCTGCTCCATGTACAGATAGATTGATACACGAATGATAGCTACTCCATCTTCAGAATCGTCTAAAAAACTATGGTAGTAATTAGCCTAAAGACTGCTAATAGTACAATTATATGCAAATGTGTGCATATACATTTCAATAGTACAATTATATGCAAATGTGTGCATATATATTTTAATTTGCTAATTACATCACACATGGCCCTCTTCATACCATCTTCACTCCCAATAGACCTGAAAACATGTATTTGAAGCTACATTACATTTCAGGTCATGTGGGTCATCCATGTTTAAAACATGAAAAACATGAAATAAATGAGAATAGAGTTGAGATTGGACCAAGCAATAAATAAAGAAGACGGATAAAAAGGACGTACCACAAATGATACGGGAATTGCAGATACATGTACTTCATTCCCATTCTGAAGAAAAATCATGAAATATGAAGACTATGGCGTATTTCTCTTATCAGCCACTAACCACGTTTCTACCTGGATGAAGACTGAGCTCATCAAGGCAATGACTGAATGTCAAAACAAATCCCTTTATCAGGTGAAACCAATACAAGTGTGGATGATAACAAAACTAATCAAGAAGACATTCAGTTTGCACCATACTGAGGGTGTGGCTAGAATTTTGCAAAGAAAAAATCAATCATACAGTTTTTAAAATAAAGATGAATTGAAGGCTAATTGTAGGATTTTATAAATCTTCTTTAGCCTTGAATTTGCCATTTCGCCAATTTCAAGATTCTCACAATGTTATAGTATTATATAGCTCAGCCCATCTCATCCACCCTCCAAATAATAATCTTTTCACAAGTTTAATCAGATTGCACAAAAGCCAATATTCAAAGAACAAAAAATATAAACAAGGGATTAACATGCAAAATATCACCACCTGCCATTTGGTACAGATGCAGACTGTTACAGCCACCGAACACCAGCCACAAAAAGATTGGAGACTATAACAATATGTCATCACTTATGTTCAAATAACAGAAGCCCAATAGTATGAATAGTGCATATCAATCAATATCAAATACTGTACCAATGATCTAAATCAAAGTTGATACTCAAATTCTCAATGTCAGTCATCTGAATTAACAAAACAAAAATTGATAAACAACTATCCTGAAAATATTGCATGGCTAAGCGATAGCCACACAAGTCGAAGTCATGCTCTTATGGACAATACAAAAGTGGGAGGCGGGGCTTGAAATGCGAAACAGGAAACACCTACGGGACGTTTTAATAAAATATAATTAGATAAAAACAAACAAATTAATACATTTTACCAAAACAACTCTAAAAGTTCAAGTTAAGAGCTACTCATTCAGAATTTAAGACTAGTTCTTGATGAACTTCAACACCATTCAGAATAACATATACGCGTGCCTCTTGAGATGGGTTTACATGAAACATTGAAGAATCAGACCATAAGGTTTGGCTTTTCTAAAAATGTGTTTATTTCAAAACTCTTCAACTTTCATTGTCACTATACAAAAGACTCAGAAACCATAGAAAATATAGTCTGTATTCTGAATATAATGCACCTAGTTACTCTACTTATAGAGCTAAAGTGTACAATCGTAATGTATAGTTTCTTTCAACGCCTAAATATATACACATGTTTTAGGAGTTCCAAAAATCAGTCATTATGAGTCTAACATGGTATTTTAAAGACATAATCCATTTTACTTTTGTGATCACAGAGTTATTTGGTACTTATTTTCTTTCCAAAGCTTATTTATAATTTGGACATATGTGATATTGCATAAGTGTAATAAACGCATCATAACAGAGAGAATGCATGGGGTCACATCTCATAACATATAATTTCATCACATGGTCATCTCTCATTAATGCAAATAATTCAATACTAATAAAGTATCCGATTGGGCACCATTGCTCCTACCACTGGGAATTTCACTTTACTCCATGGTATATGATGTCATACTCCCCATTACTATAAATATTAATAAAAATATTAATAACAATAAGTAAAACCTGTCTTAGTGAACACCTCCCTCAAGTGAACACATGTCTCGAGTGAACACCTGTCTCAACTAGACACCCTTCCTCCACAAGTACTCTACTGACTTCTGTATAAATTACCCTCTTTGTAGTGAACACCTCTCTCCTAGACACCCTTCCTCCACAAGTACTCTACTGACGTCTGTATAAATTACCCTCTTTGTAGTGAACACCTTCCAAAACTGAACATTTTTCTCAGCAAAAAAATGTTCAATATACGAGGTTTTACTGTGATTACAAATACAATTATATGAAAAATCAGTAAGGAGGGAAACACTATCAATATTTTGTTTAGTTTCAGCAGGGTGTCAATCTGAAGGACATACCTGGACATACCTTTGATCTCTCCCTTTGATCTCCACAGGTATAAGGGTGAACATTTACAGGTGAAATCTAGGGTAAGAAAAAAAAACTGGATAACATGTCCATCAAAGGTGTCACTAAGTGCAAATAAAAGACACATTCTATCACTTGAACTATCTAAATGGACCAATTTACCTTTACGCAGTTTCACAATGACAAACACAATGGATGTAGATCATAAATTGATCCAGGCCCAAATCCCTGATACCACATACTCACTAATAACAGGCTTTTTTATGTTTGGCTCCCTTGTGTTAACCACAATGATGGGGATATTAGCTCATGGTTATTTTAAGAATAGTTCTCATCCAAATACCCTGGAATACCCAGTTAAAAATTAACAACTTAAAGCACATGGATCCGGGTTAAATCCATATATGATGTCTAATCCACGAATCCAGGGCTGCTACAAGATTGAAAGGGTACAACAGATGATCTGGATGATCCATCAAATTGGCAAGATTACGAGAAAGTGACGTCAAAGTCAAAATGAATGGCATTATCAAAATATAAGAATGATTGAAATACAAACATAAATATATGTATGAAAGTATTTGGCACCCTTTGTTGTTATTTATGATAATATGTATATTGTACTGATTCAACTGCCTGGTTGTAATACATGTACTTAGGACCCCTAAAGGTGGGAACATCTATCAGAACCCAGCATGAGACTTTTTACATAATTCACTGAGTTGTAATATAACAATGGTAACTGCGAAATATTTCTTAAGTTGGGAGAAAAAATTCTCATCATTATGATTCTGACAATAGTTGGTTAAAATAAGTTAATTTTTCACGATTGTTCTCTGTGTAAGCCAATTTTTTAAAATCATAGTGCCTACTTGTCTCAATGTGGGGATCACTATAGTATAAATGAGATAAGCCCATGATATTTATGAGTAAGAGGGGTCACACTAACCTGCTTCCAACTATCTAAGACATATTACATATTAGAATCTCAGTTATTAAGGAACGGCCTTCTTGACTTTTGGTCTCACTGAGAATATATTTACTATGACTTAAAATGAGATAAAATTATTCAATGACAGTTTAAAGAAAAACGGTGACAGATGTGCTATATATAAGATGTACAGTGCAAGCTGTCACATGTCTGACATATCTCAAGAACAAGTGTTCAAGAATAAGGTGTGTGTTAGAGTATACATCCCCCCCTGTCAATCCCCACTCTTCAAATCACAGACACGACCATGCATAACTCTTGCTCTATTATATACAAGTAACTGATCAGGAAGACCGAAGGCCAAATATGTAATAAAGCAACAACTTTTTTTGTAAAAACTAATGACCAAACTAAGCTACTAATTTCTACACTGTCTACTAAGTTCTGGAATATGTGACACAGACAAAATTGAGGTGATCCATCTATTCATTTATATAGGCCTGTTTTCTTGAGACACAAAGATACTCCAGACATCTTCATAAAAAAGTAAGCTGTTTATAACATTTCAAAACAAAAACCATGTACCAGAATATAATATATGGTAATATAGGCTTAAAGAGGTATAAATATGGATAAGGTCATAAGCCTAGTCTTAGTATCCTTTTGACTGTATCATATTGACTGTCTAGCTGTCTACTGTCTATATTACACTAAAAAATGTTATTTTTATTGGAAAAAGTCACATTCAACCATCATGTTATTTTTAGCTGGCAAATATATATTTAGAGTCATAAGAACTTTAATCTGAAAAATGCAGATATGATTTCAATTTTGAGATAAATAGAATAAGATAAATAAATAATTATCTTATTCATGAGTAGATTATTGAAGATTTCATTTTTTCTAATATCTATACAAGATACTCCTTCTTAAGGATAAATCTCATATCCTATACTTTATATCCATTCAAAAATATCATGCTTACTCACCTCTCTGGTTTTAGCAACTTTTTTACTCATTTTCCAACCATTCTCCCGAGTTTTCTTCATAATCGTCTCAATATATTCGGCTGTCATGATTTCTTATACTTATGCACCTATTGGCACCCTGGCCATTGAATAAGTCTTTCAATAAAATTCCATAGAAATCTCCCAACAAATCTGTCTTTTAGCAATCAAAGTACTTAGAACATGTTAAGTCATTAGCACCTGAAATTTCCAAAATAATTTTCGAAACATTTTTAATCTCCTTTAGGATCCCTGTTGATTTTTGCATGTCAATGTTCGGTTATTCAGCAATCGCTACATATGAATTGTACACACCTCATCCCTAGCATCAGGTGCTATTATTAATATTCAGATTAGGTTCATGTGTGTCAATAAAAAGTTCAAGTCACACGCACCAATCAAAAAGCACACGTCTTGAGTCTTAACCACTAACCGCATAAACACACCATAATGTCATATCTCAGTGATAAATGCATTTGTAAATATGTCACATTGTCACATTAAAATTGAGTGTCTCTTTTTTATAAGACAGATAAGTTATATCTATTAAGAGCTGTATGTTAGATTGAAACAGATAACTGAAGAGGTATATAAGAAGATAGAATTGGTGAAAAAGAATATTTATTCACCTGAAAGAAACGCTTATGGTTTACTTTTTGTGCAGAAATAAATCAACTTTTTTTAAGGATTGTGTTTATAAAACATGTTTACACATTTATTTTTTTCTTTATTTCTAAAGCCAGGTCAGTTTGTGCTTCATTCAGAATTTATGCTAAATCATAGGGTCATTTTTTCAATAGAGGCTACTTTCAGTTCAGTGTAAATAAGACAAAAAACTATGGGTAAAAAAGTTCATACATGTTGGATATGTAAAATGTTGACCATAGAAGCCACATGTTTCTGCATGTGGTATATGTCAGTCAATATAAGGTCATCATTTTCCCCTTATATTATTCAACATTTACAAATTACTTATATAAACATGCAGCGACCTGTTGAAGTTGCAACAAAAAGTTAAGAAAATTTTGATATTTTGACATTATTTTTGACATGTCTTCATATTTGGCACTAGAAAAGAAAAAATTCAAGAGACACCAGTGACAATGTAGTATAAAAAGTTAAACGTATGATGGGAATGATGGGAATTTTCATAATACATAAAAATTTTAAAATCAAAAATTTTAGATTAAATGTTGGAGTGACATTTCCCAATTTTTGAACTTTTTAGCGAAAATGAGGAACTACCTTGAGTCCTTGAACATTATTATATTACTAGTCCCAAAAGTAGCTGTGATATTAGTCATGTGGTCTCACCGTTCGCCAATGTGTGGCTAATTTTGGACATTCATTTTCTGTAATTAATCAATTTTTGTATTTTGTGTGATGGGGTATTAGCCTATATATCTTACTGGAAAACTTTGTTTTGCTCACTGTGTCTCCATGCTATACCCTGCACCAAAGTGGTAGTGAACGGTGAGCCCACATGGCCTAAGGTAACATGCAAAATCCCTATACAAGACTCTGGAATATGCAGATTAATCTTATTCAAAAAACTGGTCAACATGAAGTGGCCATATACTTTATGTCCTAATTGAAAATTCAGTCACATGATCAAGCAAGGACAAGTTAAAATGATTACCCATTAATGTTAATTACCACTGTATAAAGGTCTATAGAACAACAACCAAAATACAAAAAAATTATGAACCTCACGAAATACAACTTCAGACACAAAATGAGATGGAAATATGTCAAACTAACTTTTTTAAACAATTTCAAGTATTGTAATCAATTATATTTCAAGAAAGAAAATCATTGAAATGTATAAACCTTGATTCCAACTAAATATGAAAAGTTGATCTATGGCCCATTTTGTAGTGGACACCATACATCATATACAGGGGTCATCTGACAACTAAATTCACAGATGATGTGAAAAATGTAACAGTTTTTACACTTTTACTACAACTCTAAAAACGAAATGCAGTCATTAATAAACATATATTCCTGACGATAACTACACCCTAAAATGAAAGGATCGTGTGGAACAATGAACTAAAGGATGTGAAAAACTGGACTAAACATGCAGATTTGAAAAGATAAAATCTAGGATACAGCATAAGTTCAAAAGAATCTTGTATATCAAAAAGATATATGTACCATGAGATCAATGGTCAAAGTCTCTAAAAATTATTCAAAATCATTTTGAAATACTATTGTGACAAACAAGGCAGATCTTGCAACTGATAACCAACAATTAACTAGAAAACTCATCAAACATTTGAACAAACTTCTATGGCCACTCGTTCACCCATGAGGATTTTGAATACAAATAACCGGGACAGCGACACTATGAAGATTAGATCAATTATAAGTTGAAAAGTTAGCGTTTCAAAGTGTGAGGTCAGAAATGTAAAAAATATTTTTGCAGTCATTTTGAAATAAATTATATTTATTTCCAAGCAAGCTGAAACCAAATTTTGGAGATTCTTAACTACTGCCATTTATGACAAATTGTGTGTATACAGCCAAAATAATCAAAATCAAGTAATTTTGATTTTCAAAGAAAGCATTAAAAACAGAACAAGAACTCAAAAATTGCAATTTACCATATTTTTTATCTTAATTGCCAAATTACATTCGGACCAAAAAGTGACTGCTTTGAAAAAAAAAACATAACGCCCAAGTACAACTGTTATGTATATAATATCTCCCGAAGTTCTCGAAAAGTAGGCAAGTAACTTGCAAAATGACATCGAAGCAATCTCCCCCAACTTCATGCTGTTGCATAAAGGTGACATGCAGCCAGTGCAAGCAATCCAGATCAAGGAGTCAAAATACAGGTGAGTGAACAGGTCACAGGTAAATAACTCAGGTATACAATGTATGAGTATAGGCCACAACTTGATATGTATGGGAGGTCCACCTAAGAATGAGGCATTTGCCGACTTTTATAAATACAAACTCCCTTTAAATTACATGAAAGTCTACTGCCACCTTTAGATCTAAACTGGAACTAAATTAAAATGCAAACAATTCCACGAGATGTCACTCGAAGTGGCTTTATTCATTCATATCACATGGTATATCACACAAATGTATAAAATCTACATGTGCTCAAAAGAAGGGATACAAAATATATCCAAGATGATGAATTAAAGCATCATTGCCAAAATATTTAACTTTGGTCATGTCAACTGTCTGAATGTTGCCCTGATATCCAAACTAGACCTCTATCACGGTGACCAAGAGTTAACAGTGCAAATCGGCCCGGTCGTGTTTTTTTAAACTCTTTAGTCGTGTTTTGTAAGAACATGGGATGCGACATTCGATAGAATGGAGCAAAATGGTAAGAATATTCTATATTTTACAAACTTACATATCTTGACTTCTACCTAAGATGTTCTTCTTCATACCCACGAATCTATTTTGGGGATAAATCCATCATACTTCATATCAATCGCAATTATATACCAAAAGTGCCAGAAATATGTACTTAATTTGCATTTAGTGTTATTTAATCAAGTTTAAACAGACAATCCATTCAACAACGTGGAATAATATTCACTACTCTAAAGATCGTGTAAATATTTTAACTGTATTTATCTTAAAATTGCCATAAATGACCGTAAATGTAGAAAGTGGAGTTAACTATGGAGAAGGGACAATATAACGTCATGGACGTGTCTTATAATAAGCATGTTAACGTTTTGGAATTGTAAAGATAACGTTTTAGACGTGATAAAATTAACGACTTTGAATTGTCTTGTAATATTGTTCACATTGACCATGTTTTGTTGCTTAATAATTTGTCTGTGCTTCTGAAAATAATCGTATTAGTACTTTGAAGATAAGTGTTTGTACTACATGACTATTCACATATTTTGTAATTTCAGTTCCTCGGAATAAGTGCCACGCGTGCTCTTTCAAAAGCGCTCATAAGAACACTTTCCTTGAACATTATGAGAAGGTTCATCCGACTGATCTGTTCAGAATTGACATCCCTATCCACGATCTAGTACTAAAATAAATTGAAAAACTAAATTCTTACTATCTCGTATTTCTGCTAGAAGTTAAAACTCAAAAGGTATCTTCTTAATCAATAATATAATTTATAGTTTATGTTGGTTTTATAATAATTTGCGGGCCTAGTGCGACACACACTATTAACCAGAAACAAATAGTATGCATTATTACACAAGTAGATCCCCACCATCTGTTCATGTATTAGTATAAAACACGGGAATATACATTATGTGTCACCCGTTTATTGTAATTTGTAGTCAAGATATGAATAAATAAGAATATTTAAAAAGACAGATATATGATTTAACAAGATCAACAGATGTTGTAATTTAATTCGCTAGAAAACTATGTTACAGTACAGTTCATAGATCACTCATAGAACGATAGCAGCATATGTAGCGTTTTTTACCTATTGCAATTTGAAAATTAAAATTGAAATTGTATTGCATTTTGTGAGGCGAATTAGGGAATAACATCGAATCAAATTGTTAAAAATCCCGAGGCAAACCTAATAGATATTGAGCATACGATTTTAATAACGGTGAAGTTATTCCTTACATTAGGTGATCATATATATGCATTTACATGTAGTGCATCACAAACTAAACATTTCCTCTCATTTTAAATAAATTTATTTACGTTCATGTCAGGGAAAAGTGAGTTTAAGGCCAATAGGGACGTTTTAAAACGTATTTGAGGCAAATTCAAAAATAGCAACGAGCCATTTAATGAGCGACAGGGCAATTAAAAAATAATATGACTGGTAAAATTTTCAAAATGACGAGCGACGAGGCAAAGCTCGCTTGCATTAACCATGCGTGTCTGATTCTAACCATTTTGATTTAAGTATCAAATTCGGTAGTGATCCCATAGATCAATCTTGACATATTATGTCGTACATTTGATTATTGTTAATCATTTATAATTAAGATAGTGTCACTCAGACAACAACTTCTTCCACATTGTGATCATTTTTTGGGAAATACATAATGTTAATTGTGCTGTTTCCCACTTCCAAATCGTTAAACCTCAATGTCTCTACACGTCTAGAACGTTTCACTAACAGGTCAACGTCATTAACCGCAATCTTTTCAACACGTCTAAAGAGTTTAATCTAAAAAATATTATTCGGTCAATTGCTACTTATTTAAGCTCTTCTAACTTTTGATTTTCGCACATATTGTGAATGCTTTCCTTATGAATCGATGTATTCATTGAATACAAGTCAGGCAAGTGATTTTCAGGCAAAAATATGTATAACACTGACAGAATTGCTCATTTCCCGATATAACAAGACTATAGCATACGATTCGTGCAAATAACACGTTTACGAATACCTGAAGTTAAGATATATAGTATGGAAAGCAATATAAATTACTTACTTTTACATAAAGTCAAGTGACAGCAATTTCATGACCAAATTTATCAACCTACCTCTCAAATTTTCAAAAAAACACGACTAAAGAGTTTAAAAAAACACGACCGGGCCGATTTGCACTGTTAACTCTTGGTCACCGTGTCTATACTCCTATGGCCACACACAAGCATAAATATTATGATGACTAATAAAGTAAAGACATATGATGCCCGCCAATAAAAACAAAAAATATGATAAAATCAATTGTAATATGAACAAAGGCTGATGAGTCAATGAGTAATCCCCAGGGTCTAATCCCCAATGACTAATCCCTAAGATATAATCCCACTTTAATCCACATTGATGTGCTTCTCCACCCAAACCCCACATACCATTGTGATTTAATGATGTCATTTTACTGATACATTGTCATATGAAGGCAACACCCTGATCAAAATATATCCAATGCTAAAGGATAACTTGTTTTAGTAACTGACAAGAGGGGTGGATAACAATGGGATAACATCTAAATACAACTCAATGAACTGCCACAAAAATAAATCCAATGATGATGCATGACATATTTTACATTTATTAATTGACTATAAACCATTAAACTTCATAATTTTCTAAATATTTGGTAAAACCAGGTTATTTCTTTTCTAACATACAAACACAGATTTTATGAGACACAAAAACAGACCAAAATATTTCCCTATCATAAAAGGCATATAAATTAGATTGTAAAGACCAGTGTAAAAGTAGTATATGAAGTGGTGGCAGAACCACTAATGTAAAACACCCATAATCCAATCCTGTATAAAGCAGCTTGTATGCTATGCACACATGATATTACTGATGCGCCATTCTACTGTTTCTAGTTATCAGAGATATGTTCCTGCTTCAGATACAGTATGGGAACGCCCAAACTTATTTTTCTAGGCCTACTCCTATTTATACAAGAACATCTGTGTAAGATCAAAGAGAAATTACTATGATGAAAAATTATTGATTAAACTTACCAATAGAATCTATACCGTAGTGTGTTTACATGCTTCGTAGCTAGCTTATTTTGTATTCTACCTGAAACGCAATATTCCAATATTGCATACCTATTACAGGTAAAGATAATCTAATCATAATATATTTTACCTGTTCATTTGCACCTGTCTGGGTCACATCTTCCTTTAGATTAAAAAGAAACTGAGCTTGGACTTGAACTTGTTCACTTGTCCCGACAGACTGTTTACTATAGTTAACTATAGGTTGTGTCCCTGACGTATCAATATCTGTCTCTTTCTTCGACTGTCCTAACCCAAGTAAACTCCTCAAGTCCAAACTAAAGCTATAATTCTTCGCAGCTTCAAAAGCCATCTTGGGATAATCCGCTTAGAAGCCAATAGCTAATTACTCCAGAATTTGATTATATTCGAGTTATAGTCTTATATAATTCGATAAAGTCTACCTAGCGATGTTCCGATGTATGGTTTGTGTTGTAGTAGTAATGAGTCATGTGTGAGAGTATAACAAAGTGGAAAACCAATCAATAGATGGTCACGTGGTGCTGTGGAATCTAAATCGTATTGGATACAGCACAAAGGATGAGCTGGAACTATTGGAATTTCTTGTAGCTCAATAAAGCATAATTAAAAATTTATAAATAAACATGAGATCATGGTTTCGCTATTGTTGACATCATATGCTGATTGTTTTTAATTAGGAATATGTTTTTCATAGTCGAGTGCAACATATTTAATGCTTCATTTAATTTGACATATGTACTTGGTTTTATCAATGTCTATTTCCTTTTAGAGAAGAAAGCTGACATCTTGACTTGTGCTTTAGATATCAAAGAAATGTAATAAGGGCTCAGTATGCCACCTAACACATGCTGATCTTCAAGGCTCAAACTTCATTGAGAAAAAATTCATCCAGTCAAGCTTAACTATACATGCACTACACCAAGGCTACCTTCATGCAAGGGCAAACATTGAAATTAGCAATACTGAAAATCCATTCCATGGCCCATAGGCTACCAAATGATACTGATAACAGGGCAATTCAATTATTTAACATTGACAAAACTGGAAAGACGGATTAGTCTTTTAGAGTTTTTTTAAACTGAGACAGTGTACTTATAAACTTGCCAAAGATTCTATTATACGGACAGACATTTATTGCTTTAAGGCAATATCATCCAACAAATTATTTTAATGGTTTGATCGTTTTATCTCCTGATTATATAAGAAAATGTTCTCATGATTTGTTATGATAACATGCATCATTAATATTATAACACAGCCTTAGGCTGAGTTGTTTTTTAAAGTGTTCTGTTACACGATTTACAGTATATGGTTTAGCCTTTAAAGTTTCTGTATTATCTATGTTAATCAAACAAGATTTTATATGCTCTTATTTATTATTCAAGGTAGTGGCTCCATCTTTATGAAGTATTTATATTATTTTCAAACTTAGTTTCAAATTTTTTAAAATGTATTATATAAAGTTATTCTGTACGCACAAAATAAAGAACAAAAATGACTTTAGAAAACCCTACCTCAATAAATAGCACAAAGTTCCATACACAATTCCATAATATCTTTTTCTAAAATTATAGATGACAAAAAAGATGACTCACTATATGAAAATTTTAATAATTAACACCAACGGTCATTAAAAGTTTGTAATTAATAGATAAGGATATTAAACATTCTAATTCAGGTTAGAAGCTAAAATAAAATGAATCATTATGAAAATGAACTTTAACTAATATAATACAGGATGAATATATACCAAGCAGAGTGAAAACCTGTTTAAATATGTTTATAAATGTGTTTTAACAATAAAATGTGTTTACATTAAATCCTGTGATAACGAACACTGCTTAGAGTGGCCTAAAGTATTCATATTAAAAATGTTCATATCATATTTTTCAAAAAAACATTAATTTTAGCTTATATGTAAACTTGACTACCCTGAATAATTATAATGAAATGTGTGTATGCCCAATTGTAGAATAAAGCCTCATAATGTGTGCAAAATTGATTGTAAAAAAGGCATGCAAAGTATCACTACCTGCCATTTGTTACAGATGCTGAATATCAACTGCCTAACAGCGAATTGCAAACACCATCCTCAAAAAAGTTTGAGACATAAAAACATTGATGGTTTCAATCCTTTCTAATAGTTTGACTATTCATGTACATGTGCATCTAATATACTTGTATCGGCTCTGACAACCGGGTACCTGATTTTGAAGACCTATATAATACAATGAAACATTTCTAAAAATTATTACAAAATGGGTATGCTATTTATTTCTTACCTTTTGAATTGTGTATGATCTCAAGTATATAGTAGCTGTGTTTAGCAATGTTCTTCAGATAACAGTTGCCATGTAAGAAACAATCATAACCAGTTTATTAGCAAGATAGATGACTGAACAATAAAAGCTCAACATCGTTTCTCAAATCTTTACTTCAGTTACAGGCACTTAACCTCTTAAAGACAGCTTCCTCAATGCTACCCCATGTTAAAGCACGCATTAACATTTCACAAAGCCCTGATCTATCTACATCAAACGTAATTCCCACTTGAAAATAAAAGCGAAAAAAAATTCAAAATATTTACAAGCTGCTGACATAAAAGGATTTACAACAAATATAAATTCACATAAAAGTAAAAATAGCCGGGTTTTAGTGGGGGTATTCAACTGAGAGACGCTGTCTGTTAGGTTACACTATACAAAATGTGCAATGTATATTTAACACAGAGCACAATGTAAACAAGAATGTGACTTCAATGTATGTTCTTAAAGTAAAAGTAAATGCCCATAACAACAGTTCATAAAACTTGAGCTTTTCAGCAGACTCTTTACCGTATTTGAAATCACTTGATTTCTGGTATATTGTACTAAAGCTTGGATTATTCTGAAATCCTGGGAAGAACGTGTTACTGACGAAAAGCTCCTCTGATCTCTCAAAATTCTTGTGTTTGATGAAAGGCTAAAGTGTTCTGCTTATTTTTAGTGTGAAACAACAAAAGAATGTTTGACGTCCTTGTATTAAATAATTCTAATACTATAAAATTGTAATATAACTTCTGACACCTAAGAACCTCATGAGTCTTTGGATATGGAAAACATTTAAAAACAACAGCCACTCTAAACATGTTGGTACCATTCATCCCTAAAGTCAACATTAACTATAGTAATGGTAAACAACAGGGAAAGTAACAACCAAAATTGAATTTATCCATTTATCCTTCATTTGATTTGAGCCAGTTGCCATTACCTTATTGACATACTAGGTCCCTATTCATAAACGTATAAAATCAAGTGAATCATGATAAGAGGAAAATCAAGTTACAGAATAAACCACTGTTATTTTGATTGTTCAATTTCATTACCTCTATTGTGAAATATACTGAGATTAAACATCAAAGGTTACTCAGTAAGACCCCTCCCATATTGTAAATCAATGCAGTGACCCACCCATATAGCCACCAAATAGCTGGGGTAAAATAACAAGTGATAAATCCATGAGCTCAATTGAAATATTTATAATTAAACTATTATTTATTTATTTCAGAAGCTGCTCTATTTCTGGTATGATTTCTGGTATAATTTTCTTTCCTGTTGTTTTAGATCCTGAATGAAAGTCCTTAACTTCTATGACTGAGCCAATAACTTTCACTGTTATATTTGGATCACTTTTCATATATCCCAAACAATTCAAGCTGAACTTGTCTCTATCTATTCACTTGCTAACTGATACAGTACAGGACAATTTAGACAAAGATTGTTTACACATACAATAAAGATAAAATGTGCTATAGTTCACATGTGGCTAAAAGAAATGATATTCTGTTCTCTAATTTTAGATACCACATTTGGTGTTGTCAGATTTTCTAAATAAAGAGTTTGGGAAGCGTCTTCTTATAGGAGACAAAATACACCTTAATCACCTCACATGTTTTTTACTAAATCCCAAGGAAAAAATACTCCCTGTCAGTAAGAGTTAAACTTAATCACATTGTTACCTAATTTGATAGAATCTTGATTCTTTAGACATTTTTATGGAACAAGAACTGTAACACTTACACGACATTACACCTTTCTCAGTTCAAGAATCATCAATTCTTGAGAGTATAAAACTTCGCTTCACAAAATGTTGGAAAGTAGTACAAAATGTTTTGATTGACTTCAAGCATTATTTTGATTGGTAGGTATATCAAAGCTTGGAGGAAATGCAGAATGTCACTTGACTTTTTGGTGATTTTGAAGTCATGTCTGCACTTCACAGTTCAAAATCAACATCTGTAGTAATATTAAACCACCTCCTAATTTGCCTAACAGACCTTTTATTGTCTCCCAAAACATTTCTCTAAAAATTAGGAAATTAGGGTGATGAACAGAGAAATTTTCTTGGGAATTTCAGTCACAAAAAATAACGAGCAACAACTTACACTTCCTCTGAGAGTAGTAAGTAATGTCAGTAGAACATTTATAAAGATCCAGCTCCAGCGTACGAGATTTATGAGACCAAAATATTGCCATTTTTAAAATAAATTTCCCCTTTTCTTTTCGTAACTTCCTATAATATTGTACATGGGGGTGATAACTGCTCACTGTGCCCCACCCCCTTATTGCCATTTACAGTAGTTGTCAACAGATCTACTGGTTGATTATTTGATTCGACTCTTATGATATCACTGTTTTGACAAGAGCATATATATATATATATAAGTCCAAGGGTTATGTGTACCAACAGTGTTCACAATGAAATAATAATGTTGTCAAGATCAAGAAATAATTTCTTGTAAAATCAATGATTTTCAATGAATTTTATCAGTCAATCTCAATGACAACCAAAATAAAGTGAATTTTCAACATGACATCGAGCACTAGTTTAGATAAAATTTCAATCATAGAGAGAATTCTTATTCATCTTACCTATCAGTGTGGAAACAAGGGTCTAGACAAGCGAAGTATACCTAGAATCCGGATAGTATTCAAGCAGGTGCTCTTTTCGGAAATTATTTTGATTTCTAAACTGAATAAATTCTCGATTCTGATTGGCCAAACATAAAATTCACTTCGGATAGTATAAACTTCCGCTTTCCAAATTTTAAAAATTACCCGCATTAAATCAGTTTTTAGCTATGTTATGAACTCATAATTCATGTTTAAAGGTAATAAAACTGTTAATTGAGTATGGGAGCCAACACTGAAAAGCATCATGCATGATGAAAGATCCGAGGATCAAGGGAATACATTCTCTAAATATCAACGTTCAGTTAGAGGTAAACAAATTATATTATCGCCCATTTTAAGATTAAATATTCGGTCCTGGGTCCACAGATCTAATTTACATTGTTTGGTTTTTAGTTATTTTCTTATTCCAAGGGATTCATCACTTCTGTTAGGGTAGGTCAAGCTTTTATCACAATCAGTAGAGTCTACTCCCTAGTTTGAAACAATTAGTCGGTAAACTCTAGATCTTATCCAGGGGTCTATTTCTCAAAACCCCGTGAAGTTACGGATACGTAAGTCAATTGTTCTTTCTCAAACTTACAGAGATTGTGCATTTCTCGAAAATTCGTAGATTTACGGGATTTTGTGAGATTTTCGTAAGTTTACGATGTTCATGACTTTATGGGCACCTCAGACCCTGTCTTACGATACAGAGATGCAATTTGAAAACTCCACATCTTTCTCTTAAATTTTTAAATTCTACGGAAATCGCAAATTTACAGATCCGCAACTTTACGGAGTTTGGAGAAATAGACCCCAGGACAATAGTCATGAGAACGGCTATTGGGGTTACCTGTACGATTTCAACATGGGAGAATAATCCACGCCTCCTACACATAAACCTCAATACATTCCTAAGTATTTTAGAATTCTTTTTATTATGTAGTTGAATCTTTTCAAGATGGCAGAAGGGAACCCCCTTAACAACATCTGGGTCTGGTGCTACAGCGTCTTCCATTTATTGGTACATCGGGGTCCTACTTTTTACAATATTGTCATAATCTTATGAAAAGGTTTTCTTTTTAGATGATGCCAATCGAACATTAGATGAATTAAGAGACTCAATAAGTCCAGTACCAATGACTATGACATCACAAGGCTTAAGTCAATCTAACAGATTTAGGGCGAAAGAGAGATCAGTATCACCACGACGTGATACGACATCATCGCCAGAATATATCGAGCGCCAAGTTTATTCTAGTGGTAGACCTAGGAGATCTCAAAGACATCAACATCAAAGAGGGCAAAGCCAAAGGACGTCATTAGCAAGGTCTGTGATGAGTGAATTATACTTCTTCAAATGTTGATAACTTGAGGTTACCATACTTACTGGGGCCATTTTACAAATATCATTTTGTGATTTATGAAACTGTTAACTTCTTCAAATACAATTCAATTTTCAACTGTAAGACACTGTTAAATCATGTATTTTAATTACACATATCCTTAACTTGTTCTACATTTGGACATCCATTAATGTATTGATATTTCAGACCACCACAAGAAGGTCACAACAGCAGACACCAAAGGTCTTCCAGTACAAGGTCGCCAGGCCCTAATGACTACAGTTACAGAGCAGCAGTAGAACGCCTCAGGGAAATGCTCAATCAAAAGGATGCACAATCAGATGAACAAATCTGGTCTACTCCGAAGCCTGCTCAATATAGACATTCAGAGCGGTCATATTCTCCAGAGATAGGTTATCAGAGGTCAAGGTCACCTACATGGCCAGTGCATGGTCATGGTCCTCCAAGGTCACCGCCTCCAATACGTAGAACAGTGCAATTTGACACCAATAATCCCCCCTTGGTAGGTTACTGTTTTGCTCCATAAACATGGTCTAGGATACATTCTAATTATTTTACATGTGATGCAGATCATAATGGATATCATTTGTCATTAAGGGTAATTTTAGGATATCAGATGCCATTTAAATAGTTTCAAAAGTGTTTTACCATAACCATGGGTACTCACCTAGTTACGATGACGATACGTCAGCAAGATGGAAGAATGAAGATCATCAACGTAACAAAAGCAAGGGACTAAATATGTAAATTGCGTCTTCGTTAATATACCAAACATAGAACCGCCTGCATATTCTCAAACTAAACTATCTTCCTTCACTTTTTGCCAAATTATTGTCCACAACTTGACTTATAAGTGGTTTAGAATCGAGAAATAAAAATATCTTACAGAAAACGAAGCCCGGAAGTTCTTCCATCTTGTTACTCTGACGCGTTGTCAGCGTAACTAGGTGAGTACCAGTGATAACAGCTATTATGATATAATATAATTTGCTTCAGAACCAGCAAGTGCCATCTATGAGTGAAATGCCGAACCAGGAGGAGATTTTGTCCCTACTGCAGAAGCAAGCTCTTTACATACAACACATGGAGGGGGAGAATAAGTACTGCAAGGTATAGACATCTTTTCTTCTTTAAATATGAGACGCACACAACCATTTCCCTACCTAGACAAAAGGACAACTAAAACTAGACACGATTCAAAAACTACTTTTTATATATTTTTGTTCACATTTCATGCCGATTGTCTAAAATATTCAAAAGTTCTGATTTAATTTCATGATGATGCATTTTAAGGTAATTTCATAATTGGCAGTAATAGTAATTTTTGTGCTAAAACAAAATTTAAGGAACAATTTTTAAATATTTCAGGAAGAATTTGAAGTTTTGAAGACAAGATTACAAGGACTGGTATTAGAAAATGGAAAACTGTATGAACAAGTCAAAGCGGCCGCAATACAAGAGATAATGAAGGAGAAGGGTGGTGAACTACCGCAGGTAACAACGTCACTCCTAATGTCACTTTTGAGAACGTGTATGAAACCATTGGTTTTAGGCTGATATAATATAAAGACAGTGGTTGAGGAAGGCAGAAGTCTAGTTTTATGTGATCCTTAAGAGAAGATACATGGCTCTCATAGGTTGGTATCAGCCAGGCACTGCTTTTCATGTCACCTCCACAAGTGGTGACATATTGTTATAGTCTCCAAATTTTTGTGGACAGTGTTCAATGGTTGAGCAACTCTAACAAATGGCAGGTGGTGACATTTGGCATGCCTTGTTATTATATGTTTATTATTTTCACATAGCAGTTCAGTACCAGGACTCGAATAAATAAAACCATTACCAGAATCAGGTTAATTCCACTGCCATCTTTTTAAGCACATATTTACAACACATATAGCTGATAGACACTTATATGTGAAACATAATTCTTTTTTATATTGCCTCAACTCTGCTTTCAGTATGCTCATAAGCCAATAGGCCTTAAGTAAAGAAAATAAAAATAATTTAGACCTCTGGACATTTTCACTAACCAAGGACTAAGTGAAGGCGTATGCCTTAACTTTTTATTAGTATTCTTTATTTTATTTACATCTAGTATTGTTCATTTATTGTGTGTCAACAGAGCATATCAGGGGAACAAGGTCAACAACATCAAGATGAAAACATTCCTAAGATGGACAAGAAAGATATGACAATGTGGAAAAAAGAATTAGTAAGTTGCTAGATAGATAATTGAGTCTCGCCATAGGAAAACCGGTCTTATTACAAAAATTTTAATTGTGCTACAGAGCCAAAAGTGTGCCCAATGCAAGATTAAAGGGAAAATGTGCTAAATTCTATAGACATCTTTTCGGTCTTTTTGGTCTGTAGCTTACTATATCTGCAAGGAAAAATTGTTAAGACATAAGCAATGGCTCATTTTCAAGGTCTCCTAGTGCTTTTAAAGATAAACAAAAGATAAAAATATTGAAAAATCAGTGATAAGACCCCTTTTCCTGTGGCCTGGCTCAATTAATGATTAAACAATTAAAAGAAAACACTCTACTCATTTAAACAAGTAGTACAAGTCAATGTATTGTTTTGAATTTTTGTATTTTAAATATTTTGATCACTACTTAAGAGGATCATCTTGAGAGAATCATATTTGTTGACAATGGTATAAATGCATGATCATATTGGGAAATGGTGCCCAGAATTATGTATTCATATAAGTACATTTACATTTCTGTAAAAAAGGTGTTTCTTTTACAATGGTTCCATTACAATCATTCTTTTATGATGTTTCTTTTACAATATTTCTTTTATCTAGTCCCGGCTCAGTGCCATGCATGCAGCCAAGACTCAAAGACTAGAAGCTCAACTCTCTTATACAAAGTAAGCATTTTATGATTAATTCGTTTAAAGTCATTTTCCATTCATTAAATGCCAGCATCATGTAAGTCTAATTTATTTCTTAAGCTAAGTTCACACCAACGGCGCTTTGATGGCGCTTTAAAGTGTCCATTTGTACACCGCATTAAAGCGCCATCAAAGTGCCGTTGGTGTGAACTTAGCTTTACGTACGTTTAGTTTGTCATGATGAGATTTCATTTATTATTTTGGAAAATCATAAAGTTTTAAGATAAAGTATTTTTCACCACATTTCAGAACATTAATCTGAACAGACTACACCCATAAACATATTTTTCTTTCTATTGGTAAAATTTCAGGTCTGAACTAGGGAGGCATGAAAAAATAGTTGAGGATTTGAAATCTCGTTTACGGACAGTGGAATCTTTACCCAACTTGTCACAATCTTCTACACATGGGGGTAGTACAGGTTACACACTGTGTGTGATTTGTGCCAAGAATGAGGCTTTGCTTCCACAGTACCAGGGACTTCAACCAAGTGCTAATTTGGAGAAAATTACCAAGTGAGTGATTTTTAAACTTTTAACAAGGCTGAGCTAAAAAGTCTGATTTTTATTCTCTGATATTTCAATATCTATTTTACTTCTAATTCTACGTACAATGATATGCTGATAAACAAAACCAAGAATAAACATTTTATGATGTAAGAGTTTAAAGCTCTTAACCCTTTGCCACCCAGCCCATTTTTGACGTTATACTCCCTTTACCACCCAGGTGGTAAGCATGTGACGTCAAAACTACGGATATATCCGTAGTTGGGTGGTAATGGGTTAAGAAACAAATGATATGTGACATTTGAATTCCTCCTAGGGAACGTGATGAGTTGACTGAGACTATTACACAGCTGAAAGCAAGACTTGATGAGTTGAAGAAAAACGAGGAAGACTCATATGAACAAGTGAAGAAAAGTTTGGAACTTGTGGAAGCAGCTCAACTAGATAAGACACAGGTATAGAACTTATTATTGTTCTTTGTGAAATTTTGTTTGGCTGTTTTGAATTTTTTGTTGTAGTCAGATGTTTGTTTAAAGAGTGTTATATTTATACTTGGTAGTCACACAAAAGTATGTTAAGAGAAATTCTGCTTGGCTAAATTGTATGTAATTTTGCGTGTTTCCAGGCATTGGTGCAAAGTGAACAACTGAGGGAGGAAGTATCTAACAGCCGCCAGAGGATGGAACAGCTTATATTGGACGGACAGAAAAGCATTCAAGAGGAACGAAAAATTGTTCGGAAAGAATGTGAGCTAGAAATGAATGAACTGAATTCAAAGGTAATATAACAAATGATGAGATCAACATTGTGATATGATTGTGACCAGGTGTTGATATAATTGTTAATGTCTGGCATCATTGTCTATCTCTGATTCTCACTTTAAAGGTAGTTTTAGGTCTAGGGAACAATTTTGAAAATTATCTCAGTTTTAAAATTCTTTTGGGAAATATATTTGAGATGGTAAAGGATATACAGTAGTAGGTCAATAATGTGCATATTGCTTTTAAGGTAAAGGAATTGCTTGAGACCAACACAACACTAGAAGCACAGATAGAGAAGGTGACTCGGGAGAAGATGTCTACGATGGCAGAGCTACAGCAAAGCAGACATCAGATACAGTCATATGATGATGACTACAACAGGGTAGGACTTGCCTCATAGAATCAACCCCATTAATAAATCCTAGCATGATGCGATATTTTGGCCATCAATATAGCCTTTTTAAATCACACGCTGCCAATAGATAGTCACATATCAAAGGATTTCGCCACTTCTTATGAGGTGTCATATTGGCTCCCATTTATCAAAACGTGACAGAATTTGATTACTATACTGTATGTATCAAAATACACTTTGGCAAAGGTGGAATACAAAACACACATCCTTTAATTCTAGTTTTTATTATGCAAATTCAAACATGTAACAATAAACTTTATGCCATTTACCTTATGCCCTTTATTAAGTGAAGTTTCATAATTTTCAACTTTTTCAAGTATATTTTATTTATGTTTAGTCCAGCTCAGGTGTTCAGGCCACACTCACTCAGGCCAAGATAGAACGAGATATTGCTGTAAAGGACATCACTAAAGTAGCACACAAACTAGAGAGACTCAAGCGGGATAAGGAACAGGTAAAAATATTCTTGTTTGGATGCTTTTATAGAACTCAATTTTGTGCTCGTGTAAAAATCACTGCAAAATGTAATCAGCTTTGCAAAATTATTTTCTTTACTATTATAAATGCAATCTCAATCAGTTATTGAATTACCATTGGATTGGATTCACATTCTGTTCAATCAGTTGTATCCCCACACTGTTGATATCCCCTCACCACTGTACTATCAAATCAGCACACTATTTCACATTATCATGATTTTCATTTGAAATATATCACATCACTTGCTTGCTTATGTATGAAGGATGAAGCAAAGTTGAGGTCTGAATTAGAAGATGTACGAAGGCGCCTCCTGGTGGCTGAAAAGGAACTAATGTCATCTAAGGAGGAATGTATACAATTGACTACCACCAACCAGGCACTAGAGAGAGAGGTAGTTTGATAAAACAATATTAAGTGTTTGTGTCTAAATACCTTCTTATAGGTCGATCTAAGGAGAACCTGTACTAGAAATCTTATTTGCCTTTACGATGTATATGAAAAATAATTGCTATCTAAGAAGGAATATAAGAAATTGGACTATTTAGGCAGTTTGAAATTATTGCAGGCACATTTGGCAAAGATAAGTAAGGAGAGCATAGAGAGAGGACGTAGTGATGAGATAAAGAATGTGACAAGACGTGCGACACAACGAGAGGAAGAACTCAACATGTTACTAAATGATACAGAGGCCAGACATAGTGAGTTAAAAGCTCTCATTTTGTAAAAGTTTTATATTAGAGAGCATGACATTATATGACATTTCAGTCCAGTTTCAAGTTATTTTCTTACACTATATAAAATGGCAGACAGTCTCTATAAAAAAAATAGTAACCCTTTCTTGAAGAGCCTTGTGTTTTTTATGTCCTTATGTGCACCAATACATAGACGTACAAGTAGTACACACCGCAGCCTTTTAAACAAGTTTTGGACCACTGGACCACTCAAGCAAACACCCTGAATTAAATAACGCACAAACAAAATGTCTGAACCGGGAATCAAACCCAGGGCAAAGTGATTGCGATAACCTTGACTGTGCCAATTAACCAATAGCGGGTAGACTGAAGATGTTGAGATGTGTTCTTTATATTTAGGTCAATCCAGATGTGAGCTTGAAGAAATGTTAGATAAACAAAATTCTCTAGTTGGTAAGCTGAGGGAGGAATGCAGGAGGCAGGCTGGCCAGATAGAACAGATAACATCAAAATACAGGTACATTACAATTATCCACCTTGCCAGAGGTGAAACGTAGAAATTGTACACTCCACTAAAGGTAGATGGCGACATTTGTCCATCAAGAATATTATAAATGACTTGTGAATTTCTAGTAAACCTCTCCCTCAAAATTAACTAGAAAACCAAACACATCAAATATCCACATATGCGATGGCTTCAGAAAATAAAGGACTAAAGGACTTTATTGTTTTTATCTGGCATAAGTTTTTACGCTAGCAAGATGAAAACATTGAATATATCAGGCAAACCAAAGTTTGTGTGGCATAGATCTCTTATTTTTATAGAAGAAAACGCTATTAATGATACTGTACTTGTAATAATACTAATATGTTTATTATAATACTACTGATATATTTATTGAACAAGCACAAGTACATGAAGCAGTGACATTTTGCATATATAAATTGCATTCTACCTACTAAATAATTAACGACCTTCATAAACAGTGGTTTTATATTGAATTATCAAATGGTAATTATATACAATAATGTTTACATATGCATCCAAGCTGCAAGCAATCTTATGAAAGAATATGTTATATCAGTATCTTGCTAAAATTGCTATAAGTACAGTCAGGTATAAAAGCAAGTTTTTTATTTCCATTTATACATGATTCATACCTATTTTTTGTGTTACTGTAAATGAAAGTCATTTCTCGTAATTGTCAATCTGAAATTGATCATTACATGAAAGAATCAACAATGTAAAGGTAATATTGAACATAAGTATATTGAACATAAGCCAACAAATCGAGGAAATCTTGAATGTCAACACTTCACAATTTCGGAAGTTTCTAGTGTAAAAACTTTGTATATTGATTGATCACAAACTTTTTGGTATTCTTCATGATATATTTTAGTGTTTTAGTTTCATTTTGAAATTTCTTAAACTAAGAGAGTCTTTAATTCCCAGGTATAAAGACCTACACCTGATTTGACTTTGGGCATGCTGGATGGTCATTTTTAGGTACAACATTGTTCAGCCCGTGCCTAGCTTGTATTGCTTGAATATATTGACAAAAACATATTTGATTGTTAATAGTTGGATGAACAACTATGTGAGCCTTGTCTAATTTTTCTTGCATAAGTCCCTCCATATATACAGGAAATATATTTTGAATCACCTTTTGTACCCAACCCAGTTCAACATCTAGATTGACACATTGCTGGATCATGCGCTGATAGCATGAATTGATGTCATATTTTACAATTCTCAAATATTGTTCAGTCCTTGCAAAACATATATACATTTTGTGATTGATCATTGTCACCATAGAAAGATCTCTTATCAACTCAACAACTTTTTTTAGCTTTCTTTTTCTTAAAGTTGAGTAAATGAACAAAGCCGTTGATGGGACACACCCTAACAGAAAAAATAATATTTCTACTGTTATATACAATGCATTGCATTCCTTTCTTGTGTAAGTTTTGGTTAATTGTCTGCTACAAAGTGTCATGTTAGCATTAGGATCCTGATTCTTAGAGAGACATATTAGGGCCCATATTGCATTTACTGTCCAAAATAGAAACCATAGAAACCCCATGAAATGTGAAAATCCAATGCACAATAGGAACCTGCCAGATGGTCTGTCAATTTGTATGCTGGCTTCACGTAGAGTTAATCCTTGAAGCAATTCATTGATTTCCTCCTCTGATATTGTTATACCCTTTTGTTCCAATGCATCTTTCCCATCTTGTGGTAGTTCAAACCTAATTTTTTTACGACAGCATCCTTTCTTAACAGTTACTTCCGTAATTGGGAAAGATGATCCATTGATGCGTAAAGCACTGTTTTGTGGGAAAAAGCCTTGACCTGGTTTTTCAACATTCTTCTGTAGTTTTATTGCAGCTTGTTGAACATCTCCATGTGTTACGTCAATGTAGTTAATGTGTTTAATCGTGTCAGGCACAGGGCATTCTTGCAGCATTATCGGTAGCAAGCTGATGTTATTAGCAACTGATGCAGTTTGTGCCATCTGCATTTCCCATTCGCACCAACGACTGTCTTTGAATGCAGGTGTCAACACAAATACAGTCCTCATACTACCTGTGATACACCGAAACATCTCATTCATGTCATTTTGACCTGGCATGAAGTCTCGGTCACTGAATGCGCACTTGAGGCTATAGGGGGGAGCCTCGAGAACTTTTACGACATCCCAAACCCAGGCTAGGTCAACAGAGGAGTGACAGAAGAACAGATGATACTCCTTCCCTTCCTCTAGATCAATTTCCACAATATCACCAACTGGAATCTCAGCAGTGTCATCTTCATTCACTGTGTTAACATCATCATGGTCTGGCTTCTTAACATTTTCCACAACACAGACCTCTAATTCATAAGCTCCATCTACAGGCATATCATTCTCAATATCCTCATCATTATTGTATTCCATTAAGGGAATTTCATCATAACATACTGCTGCCATGTTACTTTAAATGTAGGGAAACTATTAATTCACGTTCTAGAATATTCTATGCACAGTAATCCTATCTGTCTTTACTGAAGATTTTTTCCAAGTACATGTAAAATACTTTTCTTATAAATGATTCTTCTCTTTCAAAGGTTCTTGCTACTATGGCTACACTCCTAAAATCCATTTCAGTTTAAATAGTTCTCCCTATTGCTTTTATCAGTTTGGTTTCATATAGTATTGATCTCAATGTAAATAGAAACCAAGAGTGGAAACTGCTAGTGGAATTCCCATCACATTTACGTCTGCTCTGAATCATCATGTCACTGTGACCTTTGTCTGGCATCTGTAGAACAAGAACTCTAACTAGTCCCGCTGTATTTGAATTCTTTCGGAAATATTTCCAAATAATCTCCCTACACAGAAAGTTTTATGTTTTTGGTAGCTAAGGAATATTAGAGTGTCAAAGTTAGTGGGAAAATATCTGCCAGGAATAGTTGAGAATATATGGCTTTAAGATCTGTTTCTAAGGGGTCTCAAACTGTTCTCAGGTTTATCATTAATTCCATTATTTGGGACACTACATGTTAAGTCTGATATCCCACAGAAGGAAGTTTGAGTAGGAATATGGAAAAGCTGTCTTTCTGTCTGTTCAACTATTGGTTCTTTCATATTTCTGCATCGCAATAACTCAAATACCAGTTGAAAGATTTGGAAAGGGATGAAACGATGATTTAAGGGCTGGGTACAGATGGGTTGATTGAATGATGCAATGAATTTATTTCGAATGATGCAATAAATTTATTTAATGATGCAATCAATTTAAGTACCAGACATTCACAGAATGCTTAAGTTTAATATATCTATCATTTATTCTTCAGGAATGAATCACGCCAGATCCGGGCCAGTAATGAAGAGTTGACCATAAGGTTGGAGAAGGCATTGAGAAAGATTTCTGAACTTGATAACCAGCATGTTCAACATGGAAGAGTTCATGAGAAGATGAGACAGAGGTTGAGACAGATGGATGAGCATGCACAACACAGTGCTCAGCAAGTAAGAGGATGAACCAAGCTTTTGGGGCATTTTGGGTGGGATTGATTTCCCAGTAGTGGAACCCATCAGAATCTGGGCTTGATCATTTAGCATATACCACATCTCTTTGTATTTTCTTTAAATATCCATAGTACCGATTTTTTGTGTGACTTAAATGGTGCCTCACTAATTCAAAAGTCAAGGTAAAATAGTAATGATAATTATATTGAATAAATCAAATGAGAGTCATTTTGATGTTATGTGAAAAATTAGAGAAATATGAAAAAAAACTCTTGGAATAAGAGCCCATTTCCACAAACTTATTAAACGGTACACATCATTATCTTTACAATCTCAAGATAATTTTGCATGTGTATTCAGTGTTTTGTTTCTTTCAAAATCATATCCATAAATGTATATTTATCGTTTTTCGCAAAACTATTTTTCAGATTGTTGAGTTGTTGAATAAACAGGGCACGATGATGAAGGACAGACAGATGTTGGCCAGAGAGGTGGAGTTCCTACGTAAACAGATGAAGGAGAATGCCTCAGACATTGATAAACTCTACTCATCTCATAAACAACAGGTGGATGATATTCTAGAGAATGTCAACCATGATGAGTCTTGATAGAATTGTAAAACTGAAATTGCTCTGTAAATGTTTATAAATTGATCAGCTTTACTCGACCCCTCCTTAAAATATATTTATATTCATTAATTTATTATTTTAATCAATATACAGTATAAAACATATCAAATTCACAAAGCACAGATTTTTAACTGTATTTAAGATTTTACCTTTCTTAGTTAACAGCCTTCAGTGCTAATAATTGTTTGAAACGGCATATAAAACGTACAAAGAAAAATATGGCATAGGTGGTTTTATGATACATTAAAATATGTTCTTGCGTTGTAAAGAAATGTTTTAGTTTCATCCTTATTAAACTTGATGAAGTAAATTTCTCAGTAAATATTGTTGGGTGTATTTTGTGTTTGCCATCTGGCCATGCACCATGAAATGAAGCCCCTTTACTGAAGCATTGCTAACTTATTATTTGATATTGAATGCGAGGAGGTTTGGGTATTTTGGGTTTTGGCAAAGTAATTCAGTCTAGGAGTTTGGAGTTTTGGTTGCTCCTATGGTAACAGACTGATTTTTATTATCAAAATCTCAATCACTTCCCGTGTGGGGGTCTCATGCAAACCTTTGACTGGTGCATAGCTGAATAAGAAAGTATACTATTTCTGATTCTGTCTTGGAGACCTTACCAGTCAACAGTTAAGTGCCTTAATATAAATGTATTGTGACAAGTTAACAATTGAAACTTTATCAAATATGCATTTATAACATTGTAGACTTGAAGTTTACTGTACATGTATGTACTACTTATTACCTCTGTTAAGATACTGACAATTTGAGTTTCTGTGTATAAAGTTGTGTATATATAAATAATACTTGTTAATAATATTAATCATTTTAATTACAAGTAATATAAATACTTGTTGGTATTGAATTGTTTTAGCTATGGCCTTATTAATGATGCATTTATTTTTTATAAACAAAGTTGTAATATTCTTAAATGTAAAAAGCAATAAAGTTTTATCTAAAACTTATATTATTCTGTTATTAGACATTTTTTAATCAAACCGGATCCATTCTGATCACTTCATGTTTCGGTTACTGCAGTACTTACTGCATATGCTAGTTATGGTTCATATGATATCCTGCAAAATATAGGCTCTTACATAGTATTGCATAAGAATTATGAATTATGATTGCGATGGCATGGTGTATTTCATATTTCTTTGTTTTCATATTCCCTCATTTTAAACCCTTATATTCCATACTTTTCACGGCCCCACATATTCCTCAATTTTGGTATATCATTTCATTTTTCTCTACTCTATAATATTAACTTCAAATTTTCTTAATCCTCTCATTCTTCTATATCCAACTTGTTTTAACTGTAATATTCCATAATTAAAATTTTTTGTAAAAGTAGAAAAAAGTCCTCTTTTCTGAGATTTGCAAATTGCCTATTATCCTATTTTGTTCTATTTATAGATTTTTTCTAGATGTTCTATGTGATTTATAAATATAATGCCCAACACATTTAAACAAACTAATTCGATTAGTGAAATATATTTTATTTTATTGGTTTTGAATTGATGACCATTAAAAATAAGTTTTCTTAAAAAACAACAAGATTTATCCTTCATTTCTTCACGTGATCACGCAAAGTTTCCCTTACATGAAAATACATATTGACGACATTGTATTTTAGAAGTATTTGACACAAATTGTACATTTCCAATTAAAATGTTATCTAAGAAAAAAATAAACAAAAAATAATATAGCTGATACAATATAGTTATAAAATGTATAAATATTGAAATAATTTACGATACATGACAGATACATATATACTCAGAATTAGATCTACAAAGTACATTGTAAGTCTGCATTGATAAAATTAATTCAACAAATATTAAAATCAAAAATACAAATTAAAAAAATGATACAATAATAGTAATGTATTATTAAAAACTAATGTAATATTAAATACATTTTTACTTATTGATCACTGAATGCAATAATAAATCTGATTGCCAAAATTAGAAGTACATTTTACAATCACTCCATGGTTTACGATAACCAAAAATAGAGGCCAAAATATTATAATAATTTAGGACGGAAAAACAAATAAAATAAAATACTTTGATTAAATACATGTTCACATGTACCTTTACTTGGCCTAGAGTCCAACACTTGCAACGGATTCAGCTCTTAAATATCATTTAAACGAGTATTAATGATGTAATCATTGACAATATGATGTAATATTACATTATGATGTAATTACTGAGACACTGTGTGGTGTAGAACATAATATAAAATAATAACAACTAAAATTTCAACACAATTTATAAATCATTACTTATATTCCTCATACAGTGTTTGATCTTTGATATGGTTTGTATATGTGTAGATATCAAATAAAACCCATATGCACTAAGACACACTGGTGATGAATATTGTGCTTCCAAGAGCATAATGGCTGCAATGTGATTTACTCAACACACCCGAAACCTAATCAGATCATGGCACTAGTCTGATTTTGTCTCTGTAAAAATTTCAAGTTGAACGAATAAGTGTCTTTCCTTAAATATCAAAGATAAGATATATGTAGTGCCCAACCAGACAAACACACATGCCAAGCAGCACAAAAGGGTGACACTATAGCACTCCTTCAGTGTATGATAAAATCAGAATAACTCGCATCATCGACAGACTTTGATACCTTGACAACTGTAAAAATTGTAAATCTGTCCTGTTAAACAGTTTATAATAGATTGCTTTTAAAAGAATTGTCTTAACAAACTGAATACTGTCATGACATTGTAACTTCTGATTCACAGTTTGAGACATTTTAAATAAGCTAAAACCATCACTGATTTCATTAAATAGTGAAATACTAAATATACCAGTAGTCTCATATCTACTCGATACTTTATATGCCTAAAAAGCATGTTAACTGGCACATAACAGGCTTTTGAGAAGCAAACTAAAATTCTGAGATTTTTTCTTCTTAATATGAGTATATAATCCTGTATACATAATATCATGTACTAAACACATTGGCAAGTTTGAAACTGTATCGCATTATTTCATCACAACTTCCCAATTGATGAATCACAATTCTAGAAGGAATATACACTGTACTCAGGTACTTGTCATATGTCAATACATTTCTCCTGGCTTGAAATGGATACTTCAGTTTTGCGCATAGTTTGGAAATTGCTGAGTGTAATGCCTGGGTCACATATGCTCCGATCCATCGGCTGGCGCCCTGCCGATTGAGTGTTTTTTCAATATTGTATTCAATTTTGAACAAAATACTCAATCGGCCAGGCGCCGTAGTGAAAATCGGAGTAAATGTGACCAAGGCATAAGTCAATGGAAGATTTCCTCAATTTGAACTATTCCTTGCAGCAATGCATAAGACTGTATAGCTTGAATCCAACTGTAATGCTCTATCAGTCAATGAAGACACTGGTTGTAATTTGAGCTTAATATCTTAGGAAATACAGTGAAACCTGTAAAGTGGAACACCTCTAGAAGTTGAACACTTATTAGAACACCTTCCAAGTGGAACACTTAGCCAGGTTTTACTGTAATCTGATATGTATATAATTTTGTTAAGAAGTTAAACTGCACTACATGGGTCCCCATTCTCATCCTCGTATGTATTGTTGAATTCTGGGGGATCAACATGAATAGATGGCGTGACAGGAGTATGGTTAACGTCATTGTCTATGTTCAAGTCTGTGAAGTCGTCAACGGAGCCGATCTCGACGACTCGAGACTGTCCTCTGAAAACAGATGATATTAATATTTATATTATATATAATAGAAAGTATTTTTCATTTTGTATCTATTACATTTATAGAAATATGTTAGGAGTTAGTCAAAATAGTTCAGTTTCTTAGCAAGTATTTTGTAAAGTGAAAATATATTATGTATTCAGTGCTTAGTTCATATCAATATAAGAAATATAAAAATGCAGAAACAACAAACATTCATCTTATACTGGTGTACCCATATTTCAAAAAAGGGAATGAATTCTTGTGACTCGTCAAGTCCCCCTGCCCCGAGTCCAAAACACTCTGTATAATGTCATGAGGTAGAGATGAGTGTAGTACAAGGAATTGATACTGCTAAATAATTCACAACAGTGTAATGTAATAGTACGTTAGAGGGAATTTTCTTTGGTTCAGTGAATCATCTCCAAAATATCAGTCCATATGTGTAATGACGAACACTTAAGTTGAATATTTATGTTTTAAGTTGTAAGGGTTGGAATAATGTTCATGTTAACTTATTAAATGTTGGTTTCCAAATAAGAAGCTGGCTGCTATGTTATTTTACAAGTACTACTCATTTTAGAGGTTTATATGCTTGAACTGACATAAGAGAGTCTGTAGATTAAGAAAAAAGGGAAAAATGTGTTTGATTCGTGTAAAAGCTGAAGCTGTGGTCAAAAACATTGTACATTGTCATGTGAGGAAAAGTGTGTAGAATTAGTGTACTGTTGAATTAATTCTTGTGGTGCTAGCACTTTGAATGCTTATTAGTTGGATTGATGTAATATAATACAGGTACCCATCACCCTGTGTGGAGTGTATATAGAAGTGATTGTTAAAATAACAAAATAATAAAATGTTAATGTTTTTAACAGCTGATGATACAAGTGACCAATTTGAGATAACTGGGAATTGTGATTATTTAAAATCTTGGAGGTGCATTTGTGCCGTTTTACCATCGGAGGCATCAGATTCAGTCAATGTGGAGTTCTCAGTCTTTGCTTGAGAAACTGAATCTGATTGGTTATCCGCTACTGAGCAAGCCTCATTTTCATGATTATCAAAATGAGTCTCATAATCATCTTCGTCACTTTCCGATAATGTATCCTGACGTGTTTTGACAATTCTGGATGAAGCATATTCATAGAAATTATACAACTGAAACATTTTCCAAGAGCATCAGTACTATAATGATTTCAACTGCAGATTGATGTATATTAAAGGAGAGATAAATCAATTTTTGTCAATTTATAAACACTATGATCATATTTATACATGAATAAACTTAATTGTTATAAATAATTGAAGAACTTACCTCTTTCTATTAAAGAGATTTTTCAATGAGTCTCTAAACGATGACTTTTTCTTGGGTCTATTTGGATCCTCTGCTTTACTTGCTTGCATATTCTCCAGGATCTGCCTCTGTTTTTCTTTCTTCTTTCTCCTCAATTCTTTCCTTCTATTGCTTTCTGGGCCATTATCTTGAGACACATCGGGTTGAGATTCATTCCACACATTCTCCTTTACTCTATCAGGAGGTGGATCTGGTAAAGTCACTCTCTGAGGTTTTTGGGTTTTCTTTTTAGGCTTTTCTGATATTGGCTGTTCGGCATATACCACCTTACTGATGAATTTTTCCTCAGCTAGACTTTTAGCCAGAGACATATTGATTCGTTGTTGCATTGGGCTTTCTGAGTTGGCATCGATTAAAATATCACCCTGACTTTTGGATTTTTGTAATTGACCTAGTTTTTGAGCTCTCCTGGTTAATGCTTCTCTCGTGCTCAACGAGGGTTCATATTGAGTTCCTATATCTCCATTAACTGAGTCATTATCTCCATATATACCAAAGTCTTGACCACTTGTGTCTTGGATTTGCTCAGAAATATTGCCATTAGAAAATCCCATTTGGCCACCATTTTGATTCTGTGGGTCCCATTGATTGTAATCCAGGGAGTGCACAGTATGTCTGTGTTGATTCATATCACTATAGTCTTCATCTTCCTTAGAATCTACTCTACTATGGAAACTGGCCTCCGACATTTGATCAAACATCGATTTAGAACGTTGGTTACGAAGTTTCCTCTGATGTAACCGTTCAGCAGGATTAGTAGCACCATCTATATCATTCCTATACAATCCAGAAGGAGGCTTCGTTGAAAACTCAACATGGTCATTTCTCTTCTTTCGCCTATCCCTATGCGGCCTAGGAGCTGTGTGTGCTCCCTCGAAATGCGAAAAAGTCTGATCCCTGTTTCCATATAAGGAATATGAGCCACCTGTACCTGTAGAGTTCGATAGAGTATTATGTGCACTGCTATTCCGTGAGCTCTGATTAGGGACTGAGAGTCCATCAGACATAAAGTCACTGTAGCTTGAGTAGATGTTACTGGTTGTTTGGGTGGTGGCACTGTCAGGCCTGAAAGATAATTACACATATGAAACCAACAAACAATTCATGTCCAGTTGTGGAAATAGGCATCAATTCCAGAAGAAGAGGGTAAATGATGATTTTGCAAGTGATCAGGAAATCAACATATTTCAAATATTGGTACATTGAAAAAAGGATGGATTAAATAAACATTATTTTTCCACAACTGCCAAAATTTGAACACCAACCCTAACAGTGGGCCATTTCTCAAATAAAATGCTCTTATGATTTGTCTTGTTATATAATATTACCGGAGATGAGTCTGAACTACAAAAACAACTGCTCTCATTTAATTCTCCCTCTCTGACAAAAACTTGCATATAATTTAATTTCTTAAAGCATTGTCTCATAATCTCAGCATTGTGAATATCTACATTGTATTGCAAAAGAGGTGTTAATGAGTACCTGTTGTAAATGAAAGGTGTATGTTGATCCTCAACAGTAGAATGAACCCCACTATCCCTAGTTGCACTGGAGAACTGCAGGGGATCATATCCACTAGAGCCTGACTTCATGGAATTACTTTGTCTGAAATGGAAAAGGTTGGGGTCATGCATCAAGTATCCCTCCAGCCAGCTTTTGCCAAGGGGGTTCACTTTTAAATCCAGGGGGTTCATGTTTGACAATGTTGGCCAAAAATCGCTCGATATGCTCAGAATGGTGAAAAATTACATAATTTTGAAAGAATTTTTGGCCTACTGGCTATCAGTCAATATGGTACAACGAAAATGGGACTTCTGCGCATGTTAAATTTTTTCGTCAAAACTCAACTTTTGTTCAAGTTGATACGATTGTCTTTCGAACTAGAGACTTACCTTATTCGAAAGATCATAAAATACTTTATCTATACTGAAAATCTTAGATCCAAACATAGTAGAATACGCCATCAGTCCGCATTTGATTTTTTGAAGTGAGTTTCGTAGATCGTCAGATTTCTCCGACTGATATCGGGTTATCTCAAACTGGTTCGTTTATAAATACGAATTTCTTTACCGTTGTAAGGCGCATGCGCAAAATTGATTTATAAACCTTATTGGTTGATGGTTTTTCTCCTGCGCATGCGTGAAGTCTGATGAACACTTATGACGAAGACCGGAGCAAACATTACTAGCTCTCGAACGAAATTCCAAGATTCAGGTCATTTCGCCGTGTTTGCTAAGCGTGTATACGTGAATGACAAGCTGTTTTGAGTAGATCGGGTACCTGTTTTAGACACAACATTGATTTAGCTTGACATTGATGTGCACATTGGCACTTTTGAGCATGTTAATACAAGTTTTTACACGCTTAGCACGAGGCGGGTTTTCGAAAAATCTGTTATCTGATTCACTCGATTATCATATGGATATTTATTTCTGCTGACATTTCAACACCACATCACATAGAACTACGATGCAGAATGATAATAAAACACAAAACAACTACTAAATTCCACTTGTTATTTCACAGGAGGTAAAAATGCAAACTGCCTAGATTCTTTGTAAGGGTCGTCAGACATCGGATTGGCCGCCATATTTGAAATGAAAATATCACTAATAGCGAGATAAATAGTGACATAAAAAAGGGCGAAAGCGCCGAAAACGGAACAAATCGTGGAACTTTCCATATATGACCAGACAACCTTCCTGGGTGTAAAAAGCAACTGTGCCGAAAATTTCCTCCATTTTTTACCTACTTTTCGCAATTTTTACCCATACCCCTAAAATTTATAGGGGTAGGCTTAATGACCATCCATAACATTTTAGGATTATCATTAAATAGTATCATAATTTCAATGTTGGAACCTTTTACCATGATACACATGATAATGAGTGAGATTACAGTCAATTTTTAGCAAAATGAATATTTACTTATCTTTAATTAATTCCTTTTATCTCTTTTCCATAGTGACATGTAGTTTGACATAATAAACAACGTAATTTTAATTGAAAATAAAGTTTGACAAACTATGTGACATCTGATGAGTGACTTGAATGCAAATACAGAATAATCTAGCAAAAAGTGTATCTTTCTTAAACAACTACCAAAATCACTTCTTGTTTTTGACAAGGTCATGCTTGAGTGACAATGAGCATCAACGTTTATGATAGGATCTAGATCAGTTTTTGTAAGTATGATTTTGACCTACATGATTAATAAAAATAATCAAGAAGTTATTCTGCTTCTGTTCTGTTCCTCTTTAAAGAGGCTCTATGCCATAGGATAGCAAAATCACGACCCCTCTGGACTTTTTGCATATTGAGTTTCACCACATATATACCCATCTACTTACCAAAGAAGAAGTCCCAAATCCCCCTCTTTCAGTGTTAATTTCGCGATTGTGCTGGCCGATCTAATTATTTTCGAAGAAATTAATTCAATCTGAAGTGTGAATATACCGGGAAAGTCGTCCTGTTATCTGATTGGTCGTTGAATTTTGTCATCATAAACCTGATTGGCTGCCTGGTTCAAGGCACTTGTGGGCGCTTGTGTGACTCAATGGGGATTCCTCTCGCTAGCTGAGGAATCGATTGTGTTTAATTCTGGAGTTTGGTTGTTCTGTTGATTATTTCCGATATTTCGGCAATGATATACCCAAAAGTTATTCTCAAGATATATCTATGGTATGTGAGATATTATATGACCAATAACAATAGGACATCATTGATTGTCTGGGGGAGAGAAACCTATGGCATAATGCATCTTTAACTGTTATTTTTTAAAATATGATATTGTTGGTCTAATAAGGGCAGTTTTGAATTAAGAATGAGTGTTATGTGTATTGGGAGGGGGTCTTGTTACTTGGGTAGATTTCAGGTAGATTACCAATCAATACAATTTGCCTCTTGATTTTGAATCTTTGATAGATACCCAGCAGAGTGAAGAAACAGGGTCGCCTATGTTCAAATTCTGGTACATGGTACTCCAATTACAAGTTCTGGGTCTAACAAATGTTAGAGCTGTGAGACTTGGGGACTTCAAACTCTACAAAGAAACTATCATGGAAATCATGCCATGGTTTGTCTCCCTGGATCATACCAATTATGCCCGCTAGGTACCTGTCCATGTAAGTGATATGGTTCAGCTCAAAGAAATCCACCCTGAAGTTCACAATGGTTTCATGAAGGGGCATTTCACTGTCAGCAAGTCAAGAAAAAGCTTCTCCTCCATGTCAATAGACCAAGCCCATGAGCAAAATAATAGTGTGATCAAAAGTGAGGGTGGAGCTGTGGGGTTGTTCGACAATCCAACCGCATTACAGAAGTGGATGGTCGATGGTCCAGAGATCGCAAGAATGTTAACTGAGTTTGAGGATGAGATGAAGAATAATGATGGTCCTTGCAAACCAGTGTTAGTTATCAAACCAGTTTCAACAAATATGTCAATTCCCTTACTTAGGTTATCAATGATTTAGGAAACCCCTTTATTGCAACATCAAAGGAACTTTGGACACTTGATACTAAAGATGTAATGTCAAGCAGTGCAGTTGACACATTGAACACAATTGAGAAAAGGGGGAAAAGTCAATGTGAAATATATAAAGGAGAGAATTATTGAAAGATCAAAAGCCATCACCAGACCCTATCAAGAGAAACAATTTTAAGATCTTCAAACAAATCTAAGTCAAGTTCAAAGCTAGCAAGCTTGAAAAATGACACTGCCCTATTTTCACAACTATACATAGCATGCCAGAATAGAGACGGCAACTTAGATGAACTTTTCCGACATGAGAACCAGACATTCCCTCCATCCCTTTCACAAGATAGCGCAATCAAGACTGGACTCAAAGCAAATATCTAAAAACCAGTCTTAAACCATATCTTAAAACCTTGTTCCAAATAGAGAGATCGATACACCAGATGTTGAAGCCCTGTTTCTTGATGGTGCCGTAATAGTCCACCTGCTGAAAACTCAAGAAGCAAGAACCTTCCTACAATACTCAAATGACATATTTAATAAGTATGCTGCAGATTAATAGAGTACAAAGACTTGATATTGTATGGGATCAATATATACCAAATAGTGTCAAATCTTCAACAAGAAAAAAGCATGGATCTTGAAAGCGTCAAATAGTTTATCCAGAAAACAAATTGCCAGGGAATTGGCCAGAATTTCTACGCTCGGATGACAAGAAAAGTGATCTCTTTACCTTCCTTGAATCAAATGTCTCAGCCATTCCAGTACCAGAGAATAAAATCCTGATTACAACAATTGGGAATTCTGCAGAGGCATATCCTAAGCAGCATGTTTCTGAGATTTCACCATCATCCCATGAAGAGGCAGATTCCCGAATCTTTCTGCACATATATGATGCAATGAAAAAAGGCTTCACCAAAAATGACGATTAGAACAGTTGATTCAGACATTGTTGTTCTGGCAGTTAGTACAACTTAACATTCAAATCTGGCTCACCTTTGGCAAGGGAAAGTCCTATAGATACCTTCCAGCCCACGAAATTGCCCATGAAATGACTCCTCAGAAAGCCATGTGTTTCCCAATATTCCATGCTATGACTGGGTGTGACACCACATCAGGCTTTAATGGAAAGTCTAAGACATCAGCCTGGAACCAACGGAGTGCCTACCCTGAATTGACTACAGTATTAACAGAAATCTCAATACGACCCAATACCCTGCTTAATGCCTATTTTAGAGCAGTTCATTATTCTGGTCTCCAACTTAAAACAAGCAATGAAACATCAATCAATGCTGCGAGGAAGGAAATGTTCACAAAGAGGACTTCAATAATATCACACATTCGTCCAACATCAGATGCCCTTTTACAGCATATGAAGAGAGTCATATACCAAGCTGTATTTATTTGGGGGCAACCACTTACAGCGATCCTCAAGTTCCTTCCCCAGCTGAGTGGGGCTGGATATTTGAAGACACCAAATGGATACCAAGGTGGACAACCTTACCCCAAGCATCAGACGCTTGCCAGGCTCTCATAAAGTGTAGCTGCAAAAACCAATGCATATCAACACGATGCAAGTGCCTGAAAGGAAATCTTGTTTGTACTGCATTATGTTTGTGTGATGGCAATTGTTCTTCATAAGGACACTGCAACATACCAGAAAGTAACTATGATACTGATAGACACAAGTATAAATCCTTCTATTGATAAGATTAATAAAACTATGATTTAAAAATGTGTGCAAAGGGAATCTAAAGGAACTATGAAACAGATATAGATAGTTGATATATGGAGTCTAACTGCACTCAGAAGCCAAAAGAAACCATAAGTCAAGCCGTATCGACCATTTTTTCTGTATATCTAAAAGATGGGTGTGACTCAAAACAAGCCTTTAACAGTGAAAAGGTGAAAAATAATAGTCATGTGAAGCATTAGATATAGATGTAATTCTAAAATCATACATCACTTATTTGATTTACTCCTGCTACTGTGATATGGTGCAAAATATTCAATACAAGAAAAGTGGGCGTCGCCCATCACCACCCTTTAACATAGCAATCGAAAATCAATGGTATTTCATATTTTTACTTCAACATCAACTTCTTAACATGATAAGGTAATATTAAAGAAGTATGAGCATAATTTAGTAAAAAAAATTGTGTCAAAATTTTTTTAGCCCCCCTCCCCCCTCCGTGACCATGGGGGGGGGTAAGAATTGTAAAATTAAGGTAGTTCCTATGGGGGGATTTTTTGGCACAGTTGCTTTATTTAATGAGTAGCAATCAGTGATCATTTGAGGAAAGTTTCACGATTTGTTCCGCAAACGGCGATTACTTTACACTATTTATCCCGCTAAATATAAATAAATAGAGGTCTGCGCATGCCTCAACATTTCGACTGGCTATGGGTCTGTGGAGCTGAGATATGAGTGGGAAAGGGGGGTTACAAGGGCTGAAGTAAGACAAGGTTCATGAGGCTCATCTTCCTACTTAGAATACAAAATACAAGAATATAGTAATGATCAGATTTGTTTTATTCACATTTAAATATCTTTTAGAAATGCTGCTGAGAGGAATGATTATGAATTTCAACTAGATATAATTTAATGAGCATGAATTTTGAAGTTTTGCAAATGTGCATTTTTAAACCATTGGAAAGATTTAAAATTAAAGTATACCTTTTTGTACCAGTGTAACTCTCGCCTTGTATGAGGTTTGTTGAATGCTCTATCCCATCATGCATCTGTGACAGGAAATGCCGAAGTTTCTGCACTGAAGACTGCAGGAAGTAATGGTCTGGTTGATCTCTGTCTGTAAACTTCAACAGTTGCTATAAGAAAAAAAGAGAAAACAATTTATTCATTACATCATTCTAAATTCAAAATATGTATTTTTACTTTAAAATACACTGGCAATAACTTGTATCAGTCATTTTGCTTTCAGTTTAGTGGTTCATCATGCATCGCACATTTATATGATTTCTTGGAATACAACCCATATCCTATCCCTAATATGAAGTATTCTCTGGAGACATATTACCTTATATTTTTGTGTATCTACCTTTTACAGATGAAGAATCAAGATATATTTCCTTCTTGATAAACTTCATATCCAGAACTTCTCGTGAAATAACCCCTATGTGCTTACCTGCATGATGAGTACATATTGTGGTATCCTCTTTATAGGAGATACCAGGAACATAACAACATCCATCCCCTCACATGCTGGGTGCTTCTCACATTTCTACAAATATAAGTAAAGTAAAATCATTAGTATTATATTTACAAACAAAATGCATTTACATAAAATACAGTATTTACAGAATGGATTATATAAGTTGTTCTAAAGATAGGAAGTCATGAATTCTTTGTTTGAGGACTGTCTTTCTGTTGGAAACGTAAGGTTTAAAATATATTTTGAGTTAGATTTTGCCCACCCAGCATTTCCTACAATTTGTTGTTTTCTTCATTCCAGCAATTAATTTTCACTTCTTTTGTCGATAAAACACACCCACAATTAATTTATTTCCCTTCATAAAATATATTTCAACTCAATTTTATATACTATATAACCTACCTTTAAGAATTTTCTGAACTTGACAGATTGTCTCTGATAGTTCTGTAGCATACTGATACACAGGGGGAACTCCTGTATGTAGTTCTTGTACAAGCCCAGCAGTTCAGACTGAAACATAGAGTGCATAATTGACTATTTGAAATATATCTTTCTAATGGGGGTCTATCAGGGCTTGGTTTATAAGTTCCTTACTCTCGAATGACTTAAATACAACCTCCTCCCCTCAAAAATACATTAACCAAATTGTAGAATTCTAGGATAAGATTTTATGTTAAGTTAATGGGTTGTTATTCTGTATTTACATGTGACATGTAGAAACTACTATTTAGCCCCCTGGCCTTACTTTTATTTAGAGTCAGCTCTTAAGTAGAGACTACTTACCTCATTAGAGTCTACCATTCTAGTGAAGATATCCCCCAGTAAACCCTGGGACTTCCAGGTCAGGAGCCTCTCTTCTAATTTATGAAGCAGGTTACAATGGCACTCATAGATCCTCGACAAACTGCCGGGGAATATTATACTGGAATAAAAAATGTCCATATCATAAATTAATATTTTGGGTCGATCTGTGGAATCACATGTTAACATTTTATGTGTAAAATTCTACAAGAAACAATAATATCTAGCATGATACTTGTTGGATAGGATAAAGTGTGTCCCTGTGTTTAGTTGAACTATATTCCACATTCTATCTACTTAATTGCAGAGCAGTGTACACAACTTTGTTATTGTTGATTATATAGTACGATAAACACAAGATAAATTCCAATGTCACAGTGAACTTGAAAATTTAAATGTATTCCCCACATTCATAAGTACAATACAGCATTGTGATAGGCCATACCCATTTTCACTCGTCCAATAACAAAATAGGTTCACTAGGGAAATCAAAAGACAATAAATGGATATACATGTATTTACCTTATGTCTTTATCTTCTATAACAGCAGCTTGGTGTAGGGGATCCACAAAGTTATCCTGTATCGCCCATAATGCTGAACAATATTTCCTCTCACTCTCAAGCAAATCTCTTGCTATCTTTGTTCTATGAGCTGCAAATGAGTAAAACAGACATTATCAACATGTCTTAGTGATAAATGATTATTTTCCCATTTTGAAATCATGAATTTTAAACCTGTGTCACACGTCAAACAAGGTATTAACATGTAAAATGTCACCATCCCCCAAACACAACCACCAAACACCATGTATAAAAAGTTGGAGACCATAACAATATGTCACCACTTTTGGTGGTGACATAAAAACTTCAATCTAGGGGCATCAATTTTTAGGTATTTTAAAAATTAATTTTTCCTTTGTTCATTCTATGAACAGTTGAAATTAACAACTGAAATCAATAGACATAGTATTACTACAGAAAAGAAGAAATTAAGTATTTTTAGTTCTGCCAGTCCTTGTATATTTAGACTTACTCTCTCTTATAGTTTCTTCATGCGGCGCAACCTTTCTTTGGCTATGGGAACTACTATTAGTTTGTGGGAGTTTTGGCATCGATAGGTCTTGCAATGTAAACGGAGAATTATTCCCAAGCATTTCTCTTTCCTAAAACAGAAATTGAACGGTCAATAGAATCATTAAAACTAGTTATCTACACAGGATAGATCAGCTATCCTCTTTCTGTATTTCTTCAACATTGTAATAAAAATCCATATGAACAACGGGGAAAGCAGTACAATGTCAGTTTATAAAAACAACATATGTCTACTATGGTAATCAATGTAGGAACAGCTGTTATGAAACATCATAAAGAACACAACTGAAATCAATAATTTTTTAAGTTACTGTATTTTTCATGATCACTTATATTGAGATAAGATTATCTGAAGCTGTTTAAAGCTATTCCATGCAGTTATTTGTACGTACTTTGTACATACTTTGTAGAATACAAATTGGAAACTGCAAGACACTTATTTATTTTAGGAATATATGAAATTCAATTTTCTTGATATTTATATGGAAGTTTTTTGCCAAATGCATTGTTACAAAATTTTTTCAAAATGATGCAGTTCACTATTTTGCACATTTTTTAAGTGAGTTTAGGGTAAAATTGTCAAACTTCAACCCCCACTCGCAATTTTTTAAAAGCCCTTGTAATAGCTGGCTACATGCCTGATATGTATATCAATGGACAAACCTTGAATGTTTTCTCTGACTTTATATTGCCATTTCGTTCAGCATCACTTGAATCTGATTGGTTAATTGAGAATTGTTTATTTTGCATAGACGGAAGATTCAGTCTTTTCTGGCCTGCAGTATGTAAGGACGAATCAGAGTCATAGTTTACATTCACTTCATTTGCTGTGTTCTCCTGACCGCCTGAAATAATAAAAGTCATGCACATTTCAGATACTTTTTCTTCAAACTGTAAATAATCTTATTTTCACTCCTTTGTGCTAATGGAAATAATTATTATACTAGTCTAAAGATATCAATGAGCTACAGAAGATGAAAAATGAATATAATGAATAAGATACTCTACACACAATTACGGAAATTATAAAATGGATTCTTAGATACAGTAAAACCTGTCTAAGTGGAACACACTTGGCATCTATAAAAAGTGTTTGGATTGGGAGGAGTTCCATATATTCATTTAACATTAAGTCAGTTGGACTTGGGACTCTGAAAAGTGTTCCACTTATGAGGTGTTCCACTTATAGAGGTTCATTTAACATTAAGTCAGTTGAACTTGGGACTCTAAAAAGTGTTCCACTTATGAGGTGTTCCACATAGAGAGGTTCATTTAACATTAAGTCAGTTGGACTTGGGACTCTAAAAAGTGTCCCACTTCTGGAGGTGTTCCACTT